>CM060929.1:412999780-414226048 GCA_030765085.1 Allium cepa
CATTTAATTAATTAATTATAAAATAATACTAAGTTAATGATCCTCATTAACCAATAACAAATCTTTAATTACTTCTCTAAAGTAATTAACTGAATTAATCAATATTAATTTTTAATTTATTTATAAAACTCATTAATTAATCTATAATTATTAAATTAATCAAGTGATAATCAAAAACTTAATGAATTATTAATTACTTGATTAATAAATTCAAATCATTAATTAAGTTAAATCAAATCTTATTTAATTGATTGATTTCTTAATTAAAATTTAATTAAGTTAACTTACTCAATCCTTTTATTAATTAAATAAGACACTTAAGTATTCAATTAATTAATCTAATTATTAATTAATTAATTATAAAACTTAATTACCTTGATCAATTATAAATCATTAAGTTCTAATTAACTTAATATAAACATAAATCACATTAATGGTGAAATCATCATTAGCAAAGTATTTTAAAAACAACTTGCTTTTAAATTGCATCTACATTCCATTTTAAATTAAAATTTAAAATGAATCAAATTGTAATCTTAAACAAGGTTTAAATATTCAAAACCTTCAATTTCATTTTAAAGAATTTCCTACTTCTCTAAGTAAGTTTAAAAATAATTTTGCCCCATAATCATTTAAATAATTTAAAATATACTTTAAATATCCAAGTGGTTTTTGAAAACACTTAAGTTTAAAAAAACTTATTTTTATTTCAAACTAGAATTAAAAATCATGTTTTAAATTCAGATTTAAAAACTAAAATTTAAAATCCTATTTAAATCCTATTTCCAGATTTTGAAAACATGTTATCAACACTTTATGATTCATCCTTAATTATAACATTTGAATTCATAAACTTATTTTCCTTTGAAAGCTTCCAGATTTAAATTCCAATTTGAATTCAGGAATTTCACCCCAGACTCTAACTAAAATTTTAAATCTTGTTTAAGACCTTATTTCCAGATTTATAAACCACTTTATAAAATACTGTACAGGTTTTTATATTTCTTTAAATATTTATCTGCAAATTATTTATTTGAAGTTTGAAATCTCAATTTCATTTGAATTCATAATTTAAAACTTGCTTTGCTTTCCATTTATTTAAAATTTAGTTTTAAAATTTAAAAACTTGAAACAGACAGGTTACAGAAACAAAACCTGAAAAAAAATGAAAATAACCCGGGCTCAACTTATTTTACTTCGAGTCATGAACCATATATCTTCGGGCAAACTCTCAACTTACTCAAGTACTTACTCGAGTAAAAATATGCACTTTCCCAAACTTAACAAAACCCAAGATCTCTGGTCATCAGCAACTATGAGCACCGTGCACATGCACGGTGGCTCTGACCTCCTCCAGCCAACTCCGGCAGCGTCAATACACCAGAATACAACTCCACTCGTCAACACAATCATCAAAACAATCCTATTCACCTAAACATCAAAACCAGCCTCTCTTCACAAACCTGGAAACACAGAGCAAATCCAAACCCCAAAACCTGTCAACGGCGAGTTCTCCTCCCTCAGACCATCGTTTGAGTCAAAACTTCGGACACAACCTTGTCATAGTTCCAGCTACACTTCCCCAAAACCGCTCAACACTCGATCAAACTTTGAGACAGAATCGAACCAATTTCTTAACTTGCTCATAAACTAGGGTTACAGAACAAAAACCCTCACCACTGCTAATCCAAAAATCAATTCATCAGGTTGATAATTTTTATGATGAGCCTGATCACTGATCTTCATTCATAAGAAACTTCGAACTCCCAAATTTCCAAAATCAACAGAATTTACAAAATTCACATTTTCCAGATAAAAGTGAACTGCCCCTATAATCTTAAACTATAAATTGTGTTTTCTGACTTAAAAATCATGTTTTCTTAAATGGTTTCAGACCCATAATCTTAATTCAATAAATTAAGGAATTTATGTTTATAAACAAATTCATGCTTACTGAACATCTTGGTTTCCAGAGAAGGTTTAAATTTAATTTACCTTATTTAAATTTTATTCTTAGATTTATGTTCAACAAACAATTTTGTTTGTAACTCATTCCACAATAATGGTTAGAATAAGGGACTACCAAAAATTCGAATTTAAAAACTTAAGTCAAGAACAACAACAACTATGATATTCAACAGTAAATACATACTTATATAAATTCATAGTAATTGCCAGTAACTCATATACACACAAACAACTTGCTTCAGTATTATCATGCATCTATGGTTTATGATTAAGGAAGATGATGATGTTATTCACAAACAATATTTTTCAGAGGCAAATCAGGCAACCATATTACTTAATTATATTTAATAAAAAGGTTACTCGCCTTTTAACAGAAGCACAGAGCACTCCCTTTCTATTTTGCTTAAATTTTGAATTACGGGAGCTTTAAAAACTTGATTCTAAACTGCAGCTGATTGAGATGAAGGAAAATGCAGATGTTTTGAAAACTCCAGATTCTAAGAAATGCAGGCCTTGATTGAATATGCAGGTTTTTAGAACAGATCTGTTTGCATGCTACAGATTTGAAAAGATTATAGGAATTCAACTTCATGAATTTGGGTTTTATTGGAGTTGTTTTCAGATTTTAGTTTTGAGGGAATTTATTTTATTTTTCTTCTTGGCTTTAGATTTAGAGAAATAGAAAAGAAATGGAGTTGAGAAATAAAGGAGTTTATATAAATAAACATGTGGTTTATTAAAATAGAGAAAATTAAAGTTATTTTTTTTTTTAAAATGACACATGTCATTAATTTTAACAATTGTCAATTTGGGGTGTTTATCATTTAACATTTGTTAAATGATGCTTTAAGAAATCAACACATGTCTTTGTAAAGTAATTTGTGTTTTTAATTTAAATGTTAATAAAATTGTTATGCCTAATAAATTTGTTAGTTAATATTTAATATATAAATTTTTTTTAGTTAAAACCTTTGAAATAAAAAATTTCTAATACATAAATACATATTTTAATTTATAAAATAAATTCTTTTTTTTTTAAAAAGAACATACTAGAAAACAATTTATATTCTTAATAAAATCCAATAAAAATACATTTTAAAACCAAAGTATGATTTAAGATATATATATATATATAACTATCTTTTGAATTTCAATATAAATACCCAAATTCAGATTTAAATCTCAAATTAATTTAAACAAATACAATTTCAATTTGTATATAATAATTCTATCTATGTATAGATACAACACAATTACAAATATAAATATTTATTTGATCAGATTCATTCGTTCAATTTAAAATTTCAGTATATTATTTTATTTACCTAATTATATTATTAGTTACAATGCCCGAAAAATCTGGGTTATTACACCTTCGTACATACAAGCTTAAAAATCATGAAACTCTAACCTAAAATCATCATTTCACAAGACGATTTCGATTATATAAACGATACTTTAGATTTAAACAATTTATTTTCTGGCTTGAATTGGTTTTTTACTGTAAATTCAATCTTTTCTATTGTACGCCTAAAATTTTAACTTGAAATTATTTTAATAGTTAAATCTGGAAAATACAAACAAAATTTCCTTTAGAGATCTCAACATAAAATTGTTTATATCAAGAGATAAAGATTTTTAAACTTGATTTAGCCGGTTGAGGAAAAAGACAAAGGTAAATATCTATATACACACCTGCATATATGTATACATAGATTTGCACAGATTAAACCACATTTATATACATGCAATCGCTTTAATCCATCCATGCAACATTACTTCCATCTGTTGATCACATGCAACAATCATATGAACTGATTAAACTTTGATAGGCAGAGATGTTTACTCACCTTATAGACTTGAACAGAGAACAAAGGACACAGAGCCTATTATTTGATCTGGAATTTGATTGTGTAATTTGAGACCGATCTTCTTCAATCCAAACTGTTTGCTATACTATGTTCAGTTTGAAGGCTTGAAGTTTTGAAAGACTTGTTTCCTGATTTCTTTACTTTAGCTCCTAGGTTTTAAATTTTTGAAAGAGATTGTTTGCTTCTTGTTTTATTTTCTGGTCCATAACTCTCTTTCTGAGGTTTGTACATTTGCTCAATCTTTGATTTTGAATCAAAGAAAATAAGAAGAGAATTAGAGATGTATTTAGCCTTGATTTTCTTATTAAAAATAAATAAATTGACACTTGCATTTTCATGTCTTAATTTAATTACACTTGTTATTGTGTGATATATATAAATTACAAATGTCAAATGCATGTTATAATCTTTACACTTGGTTTATTTTGTATATTATTAATATTTTTATATATAGTTTATATTATATTTTCGATTTTGTTTTTAATACATTTCTTTTATTAATTTATGTTTATGTCTTATATTTATATAAATACAACTATATTTATTTAATGTATAACTTAAAAGAAAGTAAATAAACCTTTTATTAAATCCTATTTAAGCTATTATACTTTTAAAGAAACAAATATTTATCTTTAGAATTTAAAAGATTATAGAATTTAACGTTAAATAACCTTTAAAAATTATTACATTGGATTTAAACCAATGCTTCCAAATTACCACTATATGTATATCTTATGTTTCAATATTTCCTATTTTATATTAAAATATGTTAAAATCAATTTATATATATATATATATATTTATGCTTTTAATATTATCTATATTTACAAACCATATCAAAATCATATATAATTTTTTTTAAAGAAAATGATTTAAAACTTAATTATACATTTATAAATAAACACACACATATATGAGTTTTTTTAAATATAGAATTTAACTTTTAAATAGCTTTTGAAAATTGTTATATTAAATTCAAAACATAACCTCCCAATTATAATATATATTACATTGTATTCTAATTATAATATATATATATATATATATATATATATATATATTCACTTATAATTTTCAATATTATAAGGTTTGAATATATCTATTTATCGTTGTTAATTTATTATAAGATTTATCCTTTCCAAATATTTATAATTCAACTTTTATTATAGTCCAAATCCATTCATATACATCTAGATATTTTTATTATCAAAACTTTATTTGTTCAACCAAATAGAGTTAGTACCTCAATAGTAATAATCACTTAATTATCCAATTATCAGAAGTTCAAAAATCCGGGTTATCACAAATGTGAAGCTTCAATAATGGGCAATGTTAAATATGATCTTAAAATGTTCGATCGAATTTAATGTTTAGACGTGGAGTAATAGATCAAAAAATACCATAACCATTGTGGTGGATCCTATCCCTTTAGGATTTGTGTTTACTTTTCGTGTACTATTTGCTAAAACCAAACTTTTCTAAGGAAAATGCAATGTATGTATGGTTTTCCACCATATAGCACTAATGCACCATACAATTGTGCATTTGAGTTCAACATTATTTTAATTCCTATAACATGGAAGTGGGTTTATTTTACGAGTTAAGTGTGTAATATACATGTAAACTAGGTATAAAAAACGTACCAAAAATTCATGAAAATCCTATGGCTTACAATAAGCGATTAATCTCAAGATCGATATCCAAAATTGATATTAACTTAAATAGCCAAAATATAGGTGTAGATGAACCTCACAGACTGACTAGTCCGATCCTATTTAATACGAAATGTTTTCTTATATAAAAAAATAACAAAATAATTGTTGTTTCTTTTAAAAATTACGTGTTTTAATTTTCAGGAGTCAAACATAATAAGTTTCTGATTAAATTTAATAACTATGCTATCATCTATAGTTTATCAATAAAGTAGAGGACTTATAATGTTATCAACGGCTGCAGTCCATCTGGAAGAACATGAAAATTCACTAGTTCCTTGTATGTCCCGAAGTTTTGATATATGCATGGGTCAAGAACGATGCCTTTTGATATAGCGGTCATCCTTGTCTTTGTGACATGGTGGTGTCCCAAATCTATGATGTCCGCTAGAGCTTGAAGTAGCACCATCTCTGTCGCCACCGTCACCATGCTTGCTTTCACTTCTACTTTTGTCTCATCTTACATCTGAAGTTGTTACCACTACTACCCGTATGGTACTCAAAATCACTCTTTATTTTGGTGAATACTTCATCTATTTAAAAGAAAAAAGGGACTTTTGGACCAAATTTTGGATTGAAAGCAATACTCGAGGTGAAAATTGAAGATAATGAGATAACAATCAAGAAAAAGACCGTCGTCTTTTCGTATAAGATTATTCGACATTTTAATAAATGTCAGATGATTTTGTGATCAAAATTTAACAATCCACGTAAAGCAAAATGCAATTTGAGCTGGTCAACGAGCTATCTAGCATTTAAAATACTTGATAAAATACCATCTCCATTTAGGTTTCTTGTGTTGGGAATGGGTGAAAATGATGAGGGGTGTTTATTAATTTTTAAATGGGCGTGGGTTCGACAGTGGTTAACGTGCCTTTACGTCTTAGTTACATACTCTTGATTAAAACACTTCGAGTGTTTGTTTCCAAACCCAAGTGCTTATGACCAAACTAGCTTTCTATTGTAAAGTGTTAGCATAGTTAAAAGTTAGGCTAATAATTACATTGATCCAACTGCTAAACTTAATAATATGCACTGTGAAAAGCATAATACCTCACGATCCAAAAAAAGCTTGCATTCACGTAAAAACAGCCTGATACAAAGTGACCTCCTAGTCAGACTTATTGGACTGATGAAAGGAATGAGTGTTGTTAGAGCATTCCCAATCGATGGAGGTGGGATGCGTTGATTCAAGGCAATCGAACGTAAACCCACCCCTAACGGTTGGTGAGAAAGCGCATTTGTGCTTTCCCTTAGCCGGCTAAAGTTTAGCCGGCTAAGGGGATGGTCGTGGATAGAAATCCATAGCCATTGGATTTCAATCCACGCATGTTGTAGATTGCAATCCATAGCGCATACTTAGCCGGCTAAATTTTAGCTGGCTAAGTGTGCATATGGGAGTCGGTAATATAATAGCTGGTTACCCATATCCTCTCCTTCAAACCCTCTCCTTCCTTCTTCCCCTGTTGCCATTTCCTTCTCTACAGCAAAAAAAAACCCCGCTACCAAAAAGTAATAATATGAGAAGAGCTTTGAGGAGAATTCGAGGCAGCGGCAGTCGCGGCGGTGGGAATGTTCCACCGGACATAGAAAACACCCCTTCCGAAGAAAGCACATCCGTAACGACGACGGGCACTGAAGGTCAACGAAGCACGATGCTTAGGCAAAGACGGGTGGGTAGACATAAAGCAGATGCTTTTTCTGGACCCCCCACATCGACCAAAATTTAGGACCCAACAAGGATTTGATCAATTTTTGTGTACTCCTGGACGATGAAGTACACGTCATCACGTGTGTTGAAAATTCTATAAATTATCTACCTTCAATCTATTTTATTAGTTAAAATTGTACAATAAAATTGAATATGTAACCTGTCTTATATTAGGCCCATCGTGAGCGCACCCGTGGATCTTGATTTAGTATAATCCGCCTTTACAGAATGTTGTGATCTTATGATGCCGATGGCATTATTCATGTTTTGCTATGAGATATAAAATTTGAAGATTTCTTGAGTATGCATTTACATAATTATTGTTTATTTATTTAGTGCTTTTTAGTGCTTTCAGTAATCATAAATTACTTTAGTAGGTAATGATGATCTTTTAAATTTGGATATTCAGTTATGTGGTGCTTTAGTTGCCTATTGGTGGAAGACCACTCATACATTATACTTTAGTTTTGGAGAGTTTGGTTTTACCGCATTAGACTTTGCTATGCTTACTGGTCTAAGCATTGGTGGGGGGAGACCTTACCTTATGACGAGGAGTTCCAGCACTTTCACTGTTTATTCAATGTACTTCCACATCTTGACTTACATGGTAGACTGTCATATGGACTGCAAATTAGATGCTCTTGTTTTAGACAAGCAATCAATGAATTGATACAATGTGGTAGTTAAGAGAACCATTTAGAGATTGCTCGACCTTTTATTCTGTACATGATGGGGAACTTATTCTTTACAAATATATCGAACACGTTGCCAGCTGGATATGTTGCAGCTGTAACGGAGTTGTCGTTTGTTAGTACGACCACAAATGATTGTGGGACTTCGATATTAGGGTAATTTGTATCGCTCTGTGGATCATCAGTGCGTCATTTGGGGTAAATCCACGTCCATTATAGGTTTTTGGGAGCTTTTACAGTACCAGTACGATGAGTACTTTCGCAATATGACTTATCCGACGTTGGACTCCACATTACCTCTTCTCTTTCTCTGAGTTAGAGCATGGGCCTAAGATAACCACATAATGGTGCAAGGAGGGGAGGCATGTCATGTATTTGTTGCGGCCCAAAATCAGATGGAGTTACGGACCACACGAGAAAGTATTATTTGGCATCCTTATGATGGTTTGCCTTTTATGACCAACCCTATCATAGTGCATGTTGCATTCCAATCTACTAAGCATTTTCCATTGGTTTCATCCCCATCAAGCTTAGGATGTTATTGGTTCCTCAGTGAGCGTAGTTGGAGACAGACGTTAGATGGTGACTTTGTTCCCAATGATCCACATCCGAATACACATTTTTTGAAGGTGTATGACAGCGCTGCTTTATAGGAGTATGCAGGGGAGAGGTGGTCCACTAATTACTTCATCATCATGAATGTAGACTATGCATCTTTTTGGCGTCGGTTTTACACTCCTTCGCATGCGACTACCTTTTTTCATGTTGCATACATTGACTTGGTAGGGCCCTCAGGCATCTGGAGTGGTGCTGTGATAGGAGATTATGGTTGGAAAATTGGTATACTGACAACATCGGGAGTTAATAGATATGTTGACATTCCTCAGCCTGAGATTTCGCAGTATCCAGATCTAGAAGCATTTTCATATGAGGATTTGTTTCAGATGCATATAGGACTCCTAGATGAGTTGACTACTCATATTAACGAGCTTACTATAGCTGATGAGCAACGATATCATCCTACACGCAGAGTAGATGACGACGACGACGATGTAGTCCCTCTTTATGATGATGAGTACCGGTTTGAAGAGCCATGTTGGTTGTATTTACTATTACTGTTTGTTGTCCTATCCGTGTGTGTATCAGTGTATTATCATTGTTATGTATTTCATAGCAGAGTTTGTATCATGTATTTTCAGTGGTTTATATTTACTACCAGCGTTTGTATCAGTTTATTCTCATTGATTTGTATTTACTACCATTGTTTGTACCAGTGTATTCTCCTTATGCGTATTTACTAGTAGTGTTTGCATAACTGTATCAGCTTTGGCTTTCCTAATTTCTTTGATTATGTGTAAATCACTATTTGAAGGAATAAACATAGTTGTGTTTGTTTATATTCACATTTGTGGATGCTTGCCATGTGGTTGATTAGAAAGCACTTGATTACGAGACGCGGATCATGAACTTCCTATTCAAAACAAAGTTCTATTTGAAAATTCACAACATCTTCACTTATTCTCAACGTCGTCAGTAATCTTCAATGTCAACATAAAGATGGATTGCTGATGATTATTTAGTACTAATCAAATCGTATATGGAAATCGATCATAAACACATGGAAGAGGAGATGGAGCAAGATTTTTGGGTCACTCTAAACTAGACTTTTAACAGTCATCCTGATTGTAGATTAATTCAAAGGATTTTGTAAATTTGGAGCACTTTTGTAAAGTTTATTAGAGCTTGTCGAAGATATAGAATAATTATAAAAATAGTGAAGGAAGAAGATCTATTTCAGTTAACATGAGCTGCGTTTGATTCTCATTATTTGTGGGAGTATCGCATTGATTTTGTTGGACATGCTTCATACAATCTCTGGTTGGATAAATTAGACAGTTGACGTTTGGTAAGTTAAATATGTTTGATAAGTTAATTACTTTCAGCTAGTTCTTTGCACCATCAGTAACTTATATGTACTTTCAAATTCATGTAAAGTTTGTGATGTCATAATCTACTACACACTTAACATAATACAACATTTAACCCAAACATTAAAAATAAGACTTAACTTAAGAAGATGGCAAACAACTGCTAGCTTTCATATAAAATGAACAAGACAACAAACAGTGAAACACGACAACATCATGGAAAATGAAGAAGACAACAAACAAGACAACCGATGATTAAAAAACTTCCTTTGACCACTTGATAAGTTAATTGAACCCAACGTCCTTTGAAGCATCTGAATTTGGTTTTCAAGTTCACTAGCATAAAAAACTACGTGCAGGGGAAGAGGATCGTCAATCCATTGCCAAAGTCCACAACCATCAAGAGAATTACGACATCTATAGTGCCGCCGACCGATGTATGTTCCGCCACTTACAACAACATACAGAACATAAACCCCACAGTTACAGTAGATCTTCGGAGAATTAACCTCTTGATCTGTGCGAGGTATTTGGTGTCGTATTTCATTCCTTCATTTTCTTATTCCGTTATGGCTACGTTGCTCTTCCCTTGGACATCTAAAATTTTCCAACTACATGCGCTCTTGCACTTCCATCTCATGCTCTCTTACATTGACATTGTGTCTTTCCTCCATTTCAATATACCACTCGATCGGTGGTTGAGGGAGGATGTATTCGGTGTGCTATTATGTTGTAACGGACTTTCGTATGAGTATGAGGATGGCAAAGAAATATGATTGTAATCGACCATTTTTATATACTACTGTTACGATAATGAAGAGAAGTATGGCAAGCAAAATGATATTTGTAAAGCATAATACTTTACCCGTGTAAAATAGTGCAACGTGGATACAATGCTGATTTGACCCGACATTGCTATCATTCTCACTCCACATCCATCAGCTTTACCTCTGTTTCAAACAAGACTCGACCTCCTGACATCCGTCAGCTATTGGCCACAGTGGTTGATGTGACCCAACACATTACCATTCTTTAATTCATATGATTGGATCCTTTGACATTTCGGTATTCTTTAAACATCAATATAGCTTATAAATAGAAGTAAGGATGCCGAATAACATACTCATTCAAACTTCCAAACTAATCACCACCGTTCTTCTGCCTATATTAAATGAGTTCTCTAAAATGTTTGTGGTGCTTCTCCTGCTCGTCTTCGTCATCATCATCATCTTCTGACGATTTTATTGAACATTGTATTACTCAATAAAGAATGTTTGCTACTGAAATGAGGGATTTAATGACCCAAGAAATTGCTGAAAGCTCTACGTCATCCAATGCAGGTAGCGTTGTTGGAAGAAAAGACTTGCGTTATGGATGTGACTATGTTGACGGCCATAATCAATCGACTAAGGATTATTTTACAGCCAACCCGGTGTATGGGGACGTGGATTTTAGATGAAGATTCCGTATGTCGAAGAATATCTTTAATCGTGTTTTGGATAAATCAACCGAAACAAATATTTTTTTCACCCACAGAAGAAATTGAATTAACGAACTTAGAATTTCTCCACTGTAAAAGGTTACAACTACACTTCGCATGATATGTATAGAATTTCTGGTGATTAGCAAGATGACAAAGTGCGGATTGTAGACTCAACGACAATATTATGTATGAAAGAATTTAGCGAAACCGTTGTTTGTATGATTGGTGAAGAATATCTTCGAACTCCTAACTCTCAAGACATTGACAAACTGCTAGCAATGGCATCTCAATGTGGATTTTCAGGTATATTAGGTAGCTTAGATTGTATGCATTAGAGATGGAAAAACTATCCAGTTGCATTGTAAGGCCAATACATAGGACATTGCAAAAAACCAGCTCTGGTCTTGCAAGCTGTTGCTTCATTTGAGTTGTATATATGGCATGCTTTTTTTAGGGCACTAGGTTCACTGAATGATATTAACGTTCTACGACAGTCATATTTATTAAATGACTTATATAATGACATATCACCTCTATGCAATTACAAAATAAGAGACAGTGATAATTACATCGGTTATTATCTGGTAGATGGAATCTACTCAAAATGGAAAGCACTTGTGCAAGCTTACAAAAGATCAAATAACGCAAAAGAAAATAGGTTCACCTAACAACAAGAGAGATTGTGGAAAGATGTGGAACAGGCATTTGGAGTGCTTCAAGGTAGGTTTCATTTAGTAAGAAAACAGGTATACTACCACGATCCGACGGTATTACCTGATATCATATACTGCTGTATAATTTTACATAATATGATTGTTGAAGAAAAACGTGGTGGGTACGAGCTTCAACTGAGAAACTATCCAGACATTGCTGTAGCATTTCAAAAAAAGCTTTTAAGAACCCAAATACTTGCAAAAAATGCAAGACATTCGAGATCCATAAGCTCATCTTGATCTAAGAGAAGAACTAGTGAAGCACTACTGGGAACATATAGGAAACCATTAGTAGAAGTGATGTTTAGACGGTGCTTATGTTTCACTTATCTGTTTTAATAAGTTGTTGACGTTTTGTACTAATGTATCTGTTTGAATTTGTTATATCTACCGTAATAAGTTGTTGTTGACGTGTTAAGGTAATAGCAACAGTGATAATGCCTAGTCAAGATGAGCTTGAAACTATAACAATAGCAATAACAATAAATTGACAACAATGGCATTATCAATAACTCCAACTAATACTGCAGGGATCACATTAACAACAACACTAACAGTGACATTACAGCCAACACTTACGAGATCAAATAATCGATGCAATACTAAGATACATTGTAGGAATCTAGTTTCCTACAACCCCCTTGACGTCAACGATACTCCTCAAGTTGTTTCTCCATATACATCATCTACACTGGATTGAGTTCGTTTATGTTGCAAGTTAAAAGAGCCATATCATCGGCTCTTTATTGTCGAGCTAATTCTTGCTTTCTTAAATTTAGCTCGTCATTTCTTAACTTCTGTTTTTCATCGTGCCGCCGTTGTTTTTTCCATTGCCCTTTGAAGTCTCTTTGTTTCTTTTGTTTCCAGGTATAATTTGTTTATATCTTCAGCAGCTGACATACACCCTCCAATATGTTCATAATGTGCATGTAATTAGGGGCCTTTTTTTCTTTCCCTTGAACCTTCCCGACGGCCTACCACCTGTACTAGTTGTGAATGGATGTCTTCATGTGAATCAGAGCTACCAAGGCTGGATTTATCGCTCATCTTTCTAGGAAGAAAGCGCATTACTGCATGCTCTTGTTACATGCGACTCCATTTTTGCTCTTTTGCAGGTATGTCATAGCAATAGTGCAAGTTGAATGGTTGATTTTTTATGTTCTGACATATACATTGTATTTGTTTGATTGAGCTATAGATGATGAAGTAGAATAAGAAGAATATAACATAATACTTGATAATTTGAACTACAAATTTAAAATAATTATCAGATTCATATCGTTTGTCACACTTTATTGTCTTAAATGTAGGTCGACTATTATTTCTTTCCAACGTTGATAAACGGCATTTATTCCTTTTCAAGATTGCTTCAAAGAATCAACCATTCGTGGAAGACTATTTGGACTTCGAATGTTGAATATATTACGTACAGAATTCCAAAAAGAAGTTTCACTTTGGCTCGTACCTTTCTTATTGTCTCTAGAACATTTAACCTAACAGAATGCTAATTCAGCTTGCTCGTCCGATTACCATTTAACCATTTTTGTGGCTTTTGGTTCCATAAATGAAGATTCAATATTATTGATTCTTGTTGGTTGATTTCCCTAAGTTTGAGCAGAAGACAAACTAGAATTCCTATAAACATATTCTTCTTCGGCTATTTCATGCCATCGAATTCAATTTTTGGATTTTCAATTCCGTTGTCTCCAAATTGATTATTGAGATTTCTTAATAAATTTTGTTAACGATAAGGCAATACTGACTGTTGTTGGATATTAGGAGATACGTAGTTTTGATCATAGTTAAAGTGTTGTTGAAACGAACTATTCTGTGAATAATTCGCATTCTGATAATTTTGGTAATGGTTGGAATCTTGTTGAGAATGAAAGAAATTTTAATTTTGATGTGGCTGATATGAATTTGGCGTTTGTTAGGATTGAAATTGATTCTCATCGTGTTGAGAATTATACATATGCTGATTGAAATGAGTCGGATTCTGATTATCTGATCTTAGTTGAGATAGAAATTTAGAAAATGAAGATTTCTGAGATTTTCCTTTTAAGTTTTTTGACGTTACTGATATTGTTTGAAGAAAGTGTGTTGATGAGCGTAAAAAATGTAATTGAATGGTGTAAATAAAACTTTGAAATTTGACAGTTACGTAAAGGGGGCGAAGAAGGATAGATAATGGTCGTCTAGCATTTGGCACTTAGCCGGCTATATAATAGCCGGCTAAGTGACAACGGTCTAGCATGTGGTCGTTGGCATTTAGCCGGCTAAGTGCCCATGACCATATTGTAGCCGTTGGCTTAGCCGGTCAAAATAAAACCAGTTAAGCCTATCGTCTTTATTTTCGTCGGCAAAAAAACAGCCGGCTATGTTGCTTTGCTAAAGCAACGCGTAAGAGCTCAACCGACATGCTTCCCAACCGATACTCGGTTGGGAATGCTCTTAAGATTCAATACATAGGCAACGCTAGTGCAAACGAAGATAAAGTTAGATAATAAAGATTGGATTCAGCACTTGGAATATTTTCGGAGGATAATTGCTAATACCGAAAAATCAGCTTAACAAATAAAAATGTAAGAGGAGTAAACTACTAGAATTAAACTTATGAAAATGCCTTTATTTTTTCCAACAATTATTTAGTTTTAGTACCTTTTGATATCACTTACTATTCCCTTTAATAAAATGTGTATAAAAATTAACAGAAAAAGCAAATAAAAACAAATCAATGCGCAACAGCTTTGCTTTTGCTGACATGGTGTGGGACACTGGCACTTACTTTACTTTCTCGCTTTTGGAAATACCACTTTGGATCCCACGATCCCATTCATTGTACTCATCAAAGCCACCTGAATCCTTCAACAACTTAACTAGTCCCAAAAAAAAATTAAAAGAAAAGAAATGGCTTCTTCTTTTTCATTAAAAAAATTGTTGAATGTTGCGTACTTTCTTGGTCTCTTGATTTTGGTCTACAGCATTGGCGATGCAGAGGCTGATGTTCCTGCATTGTATGTGTTCGGTGACTCTACGGCTGATGTGGGCAATAACAATTTCTTGAAGACGCAATCTAAGGCTGATTTTCCACACTATGGTGTCGATTTTCCACTCTCTAGAGCTACTGGGAGATTTAGTAATGGTTACAATGGCATCGATTTTCTGGGTGAGCTTTTTTTGTTCACATTTTGCTTATTATTTGCGTTTCGTACGAGTCTTTTTGCTTCATGGGTCTCTTGTAATTGAAATGCAAATTTAATTTTGATAAGTATAAACTCAAAGATGCCAGAGGAGAGATATATTTGAAATGGTTTTCAATTTCATTTGTTACAGCAAGTATATGATGATCTCGAATTAAACCAACTAGAATTTGTCTTGAAATCAATATACTGTTAGGAAGTCATAATTCAAATTCAATTCTAGATTTCAGTGGTCTAAATTCTTTACTCAGTTTACATTTTCATATACAAAGTGAAGAAGGTACCCACAGTTGATTCGGTATACCACTATATTCTGCAATAACTAATATGTGAACTTCAACTTGCACATTATACTCAGCTAAGTATATGGGATTTCGAAGAAGCCCACCGCCTTTTCTTTCAGTTGCAAATAAGATTAGCCACCAAACGAAAAAAGCATTGAAAGGGATTAGCTTTGCTTCAGGAGGATCAGGCATTTTAGACTCTACTGTAAGTATGCGACTTATTTGCCTCCTATTTTCTTCACTTGACTTAATTACAGAGTATAATCTTTAACTGTTTACAACGTTGCAGGGGAACGCTATTACGTTAAGACAACAGATACAACATTTTACTACAGTCAAATCCATTCTCTCTACGACCATGTCGCATGAGAAAACTAATGGTGTGCTATCAAAGTCAGTATTTCTTATTAGCACAGGAGGCAATGACATATTTGGATACTTCTCCATAAACAAAGTTCCAAATGATACCGAGAAGGAGACATTTGCAGCTACTCTTATTTCATCTTATAAAGAACATGTGGAGGTAACAAAATATAATTTAACACATAATTTAGATAATATGTGTTCGGCTAAACATAATGAATCGTCGTTCAGGAGTTGTACAGCCTTGGAGCAAGAAAGATAGGGATAGTTGATGTCCCGCCTATTGGATGCTGCCCATATCCAAGAAGTCTCAACCCTACAGGCGGTTGCATTGATGTTTTGAATGAATTGGCCTTAAAATTCAACAATGCTGTAAAAGTGTTAATGCATAACCTAAGCTTGAGGATGGTTGGGATGAAGTACTCAATTGGAAGTTCACATGCAGTCGTTTCAAACATAATCAAGAATCCACATGCTCTTGGTATGAACACGACTTTCTACATAAATGCAGATTTTGATCATTCAATAACTAGGATGAACATATATAATTGTTGTATATGTCTGGTAGGTTTCAAAGAGGTGAAGACAGCATGTTGCGGCTCTGGAAAGTTCAATGCTCAGTCAGCGTGCATGCCAAATGCAACTTTCTGCTCAGATAGGAGAGGCTACTTGTTTTGGGATATGTTGCATCCGACACATGCTACGTCTAAGCTTGCAGGCTTGGCTATCTATAATGGTTCTCTTGAGTTTGCTATTCCTATTAATTTCAGGCAATTGGTCCATGGTTAGTTATAGACTGCTGCTTAATAAGATGGTTCTTGTATGTATCTATCCACCTTTGCTGAACTTGTCGTGCAAGTTAACTGTAATTCAAATGCTTTCTTGGTTTAAGGCTATAAGGTCATTCTCACATCCTTTGGGAGATTGAGATCATACGCCTTCTTTGATTGCGTTCTAACATAAAATCACTTGCATTTTCTGAAATACTGTGCAGTTTCTGCCATAAATAGGATCCTCCTAACCAGTCCTCTTATTGATTGAAACTTGACACCATTTTCGAAAATAATATTGATTAAACCGATTTCATATGTTGAAACCAAGTCAAAGCAAGCGTATAAACTCTCACACTTAAGAAATATAATCCTGTCATTCAAAGATGTGAAGTATGCATGTACGTATGTAGCAGCAGCAGCTAAAATACATATACACGTGAAGAAATAAACCAAAAAGCGTGATAAGCTGATGAATAATGGTAGCCTAAATAAATAATAGATTTTGTGATTGGGATCTGTAAACGCATTTGCATTTACCATGATATGACCTATTCAATGAGAGTAGTTAAACATCATTAAATGTTTGAGAACGTAAAGTTTGAAATGCAAAAGGTTTTCGTATTCCGTAACATCTAATAACGATACAAGAACCTACATAGTTATATTGGTAATAGGTTATTATTCAAATATGGCTTGTATGTACAAACCTTGGGTGCGTTCATAATTAAGTCTTCTCCTTTCCCATAGTTCCACTTTCTTCATGTAAACATACCATATATCATCTTGCTACAAATGTAAATATAAATAGGTTTTTGGCTTTGTTTTCAGTGATGTGTCTTTGCTCGGTATGTTATTGATGTTAGAGTTTTCAATATGTTTTAGCAATAATCAATTTTGAAATCCTAGATCCAAATAGATAACCCATGTTAATATAATTGAGAAGAAACTAGAAAAAAAAATTGCGTAAGCCGTATCCAAATCTATATTTGCCGACTGAAAGAGGAGAAGATTAGTTTGGTCTTTACGCTTGACACAAGCCCTATATATTACGAGTATATATACACGTCCAGGTGAGCCTGCATTTAATCACAATGTTCATGTATTTATGGTTACATTTATAGAAGTATATTTGACAATACCATCGCCACAATAAAATGAACCTCAAATAACAATTGAGAAGACCGAGACAACTAAAGAATATTCATAGAGCCAATAACTTAAAAGCTTTCATAGTTTCTTCGGTTTTGAGTTATTTTACAGTACTGAAAATGTAAATAGTACTTGTACTTTTACATGCATATGCTCATTTAGCTAACGTGTGCCGTGAGCAAAAATATATCTGAATACATCATCTTTCCAGAATTCTATTAACAGCGAGAAATTAATGACATGATTTCCATCATGGCTTTTTGAAATTTTAAATTTGAAAGGTGAATCTGATATACGACCGTGCTTATATTTTGAAATTTAAAAGGCGACTTCCAATAAATTATTATTATGGCCTATTTAGGATGCATCACTTAAACTTAAAGATCACATCAGAGTCATTGGTGGTTTTTATGACTGCCAATGTCTATTAAAGGTTCAAGTTGTCACTCCTTAAACAATGAAACTGTTCGTTACTTAATTTGACATTGTTTCTATCAAATAGCGTTCTTTGACCATACAATGGTACTGCTTTTGTACTGTGCTAAGTTATTAATCATTATATCTTTTACTATTTTTGCAAGCTTTGGGTTCATTATCTTGGATTTTTTATAATTTCATTTTCAGCTTGCGTTCTTGATTACTAAATATAATTCAAACATCTATGTATGCTATATAAATTAGGAACGTAAATATATTGAAAATGTAAAGTTCAATTCGAACAGTTGAATAATTAGGATAGTTAGAATCAATTCATGATAATAATCAATTCATTAAAAACAATATGATTCAATTCAAACATAGGAAACTAACCACTTAAACTTGCGGCTTCTTCAGATAGTTACCTTCCTCAAACATTATAAAAATTATAGATTGGCTTATTCTACTATTCAGTTACATTTTTTAAGTTAACATTTCATTTCTACCATTACATTGTATCTACAGAGTAGTTGGAGCGAAAGAATAATTGCTTTAACAAAATGAATAAATAAACGCTTAGCCTTCAGGTTAAAAGCAATAATGTAAGATTACTGGTTAAAATTTATCACATGGTGATAAAACTAACCTAACTAACTTTAAATTACTTATTGTGCATGCATATTGTTCGACATAAGTATCAAGTTTCCTTTGAATTTACACATGGGGTTATGACTCATAATAGAGAATTATAACTGAAATAAATTTTGAATAGATAAAGATGTGCAAATTACACAAAATTTAGAATTTATAAACTTTGGGTACATTTCAGTAAAACATTATCCAAGGAAACATACGATGTATAACTTAGTAAAATTTATTCGGCAAACAATTATGTATTCTGACTTCAACTTAGATAAACTCTATTGCAATTCCTAATGCAACTTCAGCTACATATGCACTCTCAAGCTTCCCAAAACAAATAACAGCCATCCCTTCTAACTGTACGCACCTTACCAAACTCATATTTTTATACAGATGATGTGACAGCCCCATTCATAACAAAATCACTGTTGTGCATATTCAAAACAGCATATTCATTTCTCCGAAAAGATGGTCGGGTCAGTTCCATATGTATATGTCAAGAATAACTGGAAATTCTAGATGCAAGAGCTCAAAATTCCGACAATTTAAAACTAACACCAAGAGTAGCCTCAGCTTGATATCATCAATATTTTTGCAACATTAGTCGGTGAAGACAATAAAAAGGAAGCTTGTCTTGAAACACAGAGAGAGATTCTGAAGTATTGTAAACTTGATCAATACTAATAAATACTTCATCATTATTGTAAACTATTTATAAATAGAAAATGAATCAAATAAACACACAAACATATGAATCAAATAAATGAGTTGTCATTATTCTATTTTTTAACATTAAAAATAATAGCTACTTCCAATATATATAAATAACACTCATGAAATTGAATCACAAAATGAAAACAGAAGAGATTTAACTACATATATTATATTGATGTTTCTAATTTGGATGATGTCGATTATATAAATCAATGCAAAATAACGTTGAAAGCATACAAATTTCAACAGCAAAAAAGAAACCCTAAATATAAATGAATAAATGATTTCAAAATATTGTTTATTTTAGCTGGTTTGATATTGATATGGGCATGCAATGCCAATGCCGTGGACGTGGATATAACAACAGTTGGTGCAATAAGAGATGGAAAAACTGATAACACAAAAGTCAGCACTAGCTTGATACTGCTATATAGCCATTACTTTGTATAGCTTTCTCTTTGCCGAACATTTGATATGTTGCAACAGTATTAGTTTGATACAGAAAAGTAAACATCAGAACTAATTGCAATCCCATTTACTCAAGCACCTCATCAGCCCTAAAAAGTAAACCAAGGTAAAAATAAAACAAAATAGAAATATTGACATCTACTTCCATCGATTTAATTTAACCATTAAAAATAGAAGAAGGGCAGACGCGAAGATGAAATCAAATAGTTGTATAATAGTAATATGAATTTTTAAATATGAACTTTGTAGATGAAGATAAATATGAGTACAGAGGAGTAGAGTTATGCCTTCATTTGAAGCAGTATGAGTCCGCGTACTGAATAGATAATTGATTTTTAAACTAAAGTTGATGGATAAGTTGGAGCAACTGCTTAGACGTATACGACCATTGATTGTGGAGCAGGAAGATCGTGGAGAAGAAGTTTAGATGAGTAGTGAAAAAAAATTTAACGTTGTAAATATAAAGGAACAGAGTTAAATTAAGTCTTGCATGGTGAATGGATATCCATCTGATGTCTTCTCAGTGTTAAATCTTGTCCATCCTTTGTCCCTTTGTTTGTCTGTTCTGTTAAGTCCTACCAATTTTATCACGGAGAATTAATTTAAAGGACAAAGATTTATATATTTTTTGCCTCAAGAACACGACCTCGGTATTTTTACAATAAGGACAAACATTCTTCTAAAAATTATTTATAAGGACAAACATTTTTCAAAATTATTCATAAGGACAACAAAACTGCTACCGAGCTAAAACTGATAGCTAAAAACTGCTATCGATAACTACAAACTGATACCTAAAAACTGCTATCAATAACTAAAACCTGATACCTATAGAAAGTTGTTCTTCATGATAAAATATTGAAGGTCTGCCCTTGAGGCTAAAAAGCTGTGAAATTTTGTACTTGACAATAATTTCATGTTTTATTATATAGATTGTACTTTAAATGGACAATGAGAGCTGCAGCGACATTAAACACATTCAAATTTTTTAATTAGTCTCACGTTGTCGTCTGAATATATTAATTGTTGTTGCATATAAGCTAAGGGATGAAGAAGGAAGTAATTCCAATATCATCTAATCGAGATGAGATGTTGCTATGAAGTTTAATAATATGGCTTATGAACAGATGAGATGCAAATTGAGAGAGAGTTCAAATAATTTTAGCTAATACAGGTGTACTACAATTTGCAGCCTGACTAACAACCAATTATCATCAATATCCCTTTATAGAGATGTAAAGTGGAAGATCGTGCGTTGCACAGGTGCATGGATATTTAAATGTAAAATTTGATGATTTTTCATATCCATTTTATGATAGCTAATGGTTGTTTATTAGATAAAAATCATAGAAGGATGGACAGTAATGTCTACATTAGATAGAATAATAGTACAATAGTAAATTTACATATAAGATGTAAATTAGTTAACTTTAGATACCGCAGCAATGGTAGATATAGAAAAACTTGATTGCCACCTGATTTTGGAATCGGTCACTGAGTAGCATATAGAAAATTATGCAAACTCCAGTAAATTTAAAATATAAGCATAGGACATGAATGTCAGACACTTAATTCAAATCTCAAAATATATTAGGAAGACCTATTAAGGAACATCAAAAAATGCCACTGCACAAATAACTGGAAAAAAATGTAAAATTTTTGTTACTATTTTCCTACTTTTCTTGTAGGGAATATAAGCTTAACTCATATTGTACATGCATTACATAGGCAAACGAATATGAGATTATAAGAACATGTTAAACAACATAAAGTTGAACATCTGCATACCAAACAATAAAAAAGTCGGTTCAAATCTATAGATTCACACATGAAGATACACATGCACGTGTTTTACAAAGATAAATACAGATGCATATACAACCCAAGTTTAAAAGCAAATGGCTCTTTATTTCATTATAAACAATCAAATAACTATTAGGTAGTTCATTCACACAATACAACTGCAAGAGTAACTGAAATAACCTGAGGAGGAGAAATCAATCTCTACAATAGTTTCGCACTTTCTTGTTAAGCTCTGATCATGTTAATTTACCATCAGTAAAACTTAGGAAGCTTTTAACCAAAATTGTTTAATATAATATGTCGAATGATGTGACGTGTAAATATTAAATTCAAACTCTTATGCACTGATTATCTTGTTTGCAGTTTTTTTTTGTTTTTGAAAGAGTTAAATAGGGCCCAGCCCAAGATAAAGTTAAAACGGGTAGAGCATAAAGCAACCCGATTACTAAATACAAAATGCAAACCCTAACTAGGGTTGCCGACAAAACACAAACGCGAAATATAAACATATAAGATCGAGAATGGTGGAGGCGATTCGTAGATCTGGAACTTCTCTCCAAAAAAAGAGATGCTTACATACGAAACTCCTCCAAAACTACAATGATATCCTTCTTTAATGAGTCCACTAAGCTTAAGGGGGTCTTCACTCCTCAATATCTTTAGCGCTAAGACGAGGAGTTTCCAGATCTAAGCTAGCATGACCATTTCAAGTTGATTTAGACTTAATGTCATAGTATTTGGCCTCCTTGATTGTATGATTGCCCCCAGATTCCGGATCTGGTGAGGTGGTGAAAGTCGAGGTAAAATCCTCCTTTGAGTTAGACCTTTGGAATTTGAGGCATGCTTTGGCGTGCGAGTTGCTGCTTTCACCTCTTCCCCAATCAGATATGTGATAAATACAATCATTAAGCTTGCTGATGAAGTATGAATGTCCTAATCATTGCTCTATATTGGACAGAAGCAATTTGTTGGCATCTTCAGTGTTATTGCACCTCCTCTTACTATAGTCAGGTAATAAAACACTCTTATTAGTGCATGAAATTTTACTAATCGAACTAGTAACAGTATTAAGTGCCTTGATACTTCCCTGACAGGTTGAGATCTGATTATTAAGGGGATTGACAGCAGTAGCCTTGCTAGCAACTTTAAAATGAGCCGAATCAGATAAGAGCTTGCGAGTATTAGTGGCTTTATCGTTGTGAATATTAGCATCATAAATGACAGTGCTGATGTTTTGTAGTTGACAATCAGTAGGAAGCAGAGGCTCGGAAATGAATGGACGGCTATTCCTATGCATATCACGTAAATAAGAGTGAAAATTCTTGTTTAAGTGACTTTTGAAATTAGAATTAGAGCTGAATTTATGGTTACTTCCCTTGCAGGAGATGAATCTGGTATGCATATTGGAACAACAACCTTCAACTGAGGAACTCTGAACCATAAATTCTGATGTCTGCACCACTAAAGTACCATCTTCAGCAGGATAATGAGAATTTTTATTGAAATTCTCATTTTGTAAGTAATCTTCTACGAAGTTCTCATACTTGTCATTTTTTGAGATTCTATTAAAATTGTTGCTGATCCTGTTGAATTTATGAAGAATTATATTGAATTCGATTTCAATAGTTTTCCAAAGTTGAATGTTATCTGTTGCTTTGTTGTTGTGAAGTCTATTATTTCTTTCTTTCCAAATAAAGTAGATGTCTGTAGTAAGAACTACAGTTGCTTTGTTGAATTCAGATTTCTTGCCTTTGTATGCTTTCTGAAAGTAATGAATACTGTCCCTAATATTTTGGAGAGCCAGATGCTGGCTAATATTTAGCTTATTTTTGGCAATGAACCAAACATGTCTGGAATAGGGACAGTCAAAGAAAAGGTGATCAGTGTTTTTGGTTTCAGTTTTGCAAAGCAAGCAATTTAAATTTCCCGAGTTTTGTTCCATTTTCTACATCTTTCTCTAGTTGGCAGATGATTTAATAATGCAAAGTAGGTGCAGAAAGACATTTTGGGACAATTTGCTGAGTTCCAAACTGATTTGTGCCAATCAACTACCATCTCCTCTCCTTTTAGAAAATACCAAGTATTCTTGAAAGAAAATTTTCCTTTTAAAGATAATTTCCAGTTCCAAGCATCTTCCTCAGTATTTGGGTCAATTTCTATTTTATTAATAGTAGAATTAAAAATAGTAGCTGCAGGAAATGCTTGGGTATTCCAAGTAGAATTTTGGATGATATTATCAACAGTGACATTAACTTTTCCAAAGTTATAAAGGTTGTTCCACCCTAATAAGTTGATAAGAGAATTACCATTTATCCAAGGGTCAAACCATAAACTTGTGCTTTTACCATCCTTAAAATTTCTTTCTATAAGCTTGGCTCCAATTTCTCTACAATTTAAAATGTTTTTCCAACCAAAGGAGTAATGACTTTTAATGGGCATGGTCCAAAAGTTTTTGTTTTTGACATATTTGGACCTCATCCATTCAGCCCATAATGATTTACCTTCTATGAATTTCCAGAAAAGTTTGAATTTGCAAGCTTCATTAATGTCTGAAAAATTTCTGATACCCAATCCACCAGCTTCTTTGGTTTTTGTAATGGTATTCCAAGATATTTTGTGAGATTTTCCATTCCAAATGAAGTTGGCACATAGTTTCTCGATTTTCTCTAAAGTTTTTGAAAGAATGTTGTGAGATTGTAATCAGTACATCATGATAGCTGTGATGACTGTATGCACTAGCTCAACTCTGCCTGCTGTAGATAACATTTTACTAGACCAATTGTTGATTTTATTTTGGATGGTTTGATAGAGTTTAGAACAATCTCTTTCCTTGATTTGATTGTTACTTAGAGGTAGACCAAGATATCTGACAGGAAGATCACTCTGTTGGAATTTTAAAGTGTTGAGGATATCCATCTTACTCCTACAATCTTTGCTGAAAAAAAAATTTGCTTTTATTTTCATTGATTTGAAGTCCTCCTTGCTGATTGAGATTGTCAATTTTTTTTTTTGATGTTAGCTGCAGTAGATACGTCTGCATTTGAAAATATTAATAGATCATCAGCATATAAAAGATGTGAAATACAAGGAGTGATTGAGTTAATAGGTTTTATATTTTTACACATCATTTCCTTTTCCATTTGTAAATTAAAATATTCCATAGCAATAGTGAATAAATAAGGAGATAGAGGATCCCCTTGCCTAATTCCTCTATTACTGTGTAGCAAACCACAAGGAGATCCATTAATAAGTATGGAATAAGTTACATTACATATGCATTCCTTGACTAAGTTGCAAAATTTTTCATTGAAGCCAAGTTGACCCATCATGTATATAATAAAGTTTCTATTTATTTTGTCAAAAGCTTTTTGAAGATCAATTTTGAGACACATTTTATTTTTACCTGCCTGATTAAAATCCCTAAGCAGTTCATGAGATAAAAGAATATTATCAACAATAAGCCTGTCTGGTATAAATGCACATTGGTTTTTTGAAATGAGAAATTTTAAAAAGCATTTAATTCTTTTACTAAGAATAGAGGCTATAATTTTGTATAAAAAATTGTAGCAAGCAATAGGTCTATATTCACCCAGACAGGAAGGGTTTTTAGTCTTAGGAACAAGAGTTATGAAAGTATGATTTATATTTTTTAAAAGTCTACCGGTAGAAAAAAATTCTTTTACAGCCTCAAGAAGCAAGTATTTAATATCCTCCCAATGTGTTTTATAGAATTTAGCCCCAAAACCATCAGGTCCAGGGCTTTTATCATCCTTAGCAGAAAAAACAATTTTTTTAATATCTTCAAGACAGATAGGGGCAAGGAGTATATCCTCACTGTTAGAGTGTAGAATATACTTAGGAGAAACCTCTGGGAACAAACAAGTGTTCTCCTCAGAATGGAATAAGTCAGAGAAGTAGCTAATAGCTTCTTTCTCTAATAAAATGGCATCATTAATGACCATCCCATTACTATTGATTAATTTTCCAATGTTATTTTGATATTTTCTTCCAGACATTTTTGCATAAAAGAATTTAGTAGGAAGATCCACTTGAGAGAGCCAATTAACTTTGGCTTTCTGCCTAATATTAGCAGCTTCAACATGCAGAGCATTTGAAAGATTTTTCTGTAATAGATAGAATTCTTTAATTTTGGATTTGTCAGAATTATTATTATCAATACTATCTTGTAAATTAACACATTCCTCTCTAATTTGGCTAATATATTTTTGTTTTTTTTGAAAGATACCAAGCTTTAAGGTTATTTTTAGTATGAAGAAGAAAATTTCTGAACTTAAATTGGGAAGATCCCTTAGAGGAGAATTGAAGCAATTTTGAATAATATTTTTGTATTCAGAATCATAAACCCATCCATTTTTAAATCTAAAAGGAAAGTTTTTCTTAGTTGAGGAGTTTTGAGATTAGATAAGTTGGATTGGAGTATGGTCACTAGTATATTGAGGTAGAGTGTAACATTTGAAATCAGAGAAAAGATTTATAAAAATTCTATTAACAAGAATTCTATCTAGCTTACATTGAATATTTCTGAATTCTCCCGATTTCCAAGTAAAATTATTACCCTTTATAGAAGGCTCAATCAACCCAGTTTTAATAAGAAAGTTAGAGAAAAATTCCAGTTTTTAAAAAGGGACAGGAATTCCTCCTCTTTTTTCATTAACTTTAGTTATGGTATTAAAATCTCCCATAATAACCCATGGGAGAGAAATATTATTATTAAGTTGAACAAGAGAGTTCCATAACTGAATTTTTTCATTTTCAGAGTTAGAGGTATAGACAAATGTGACAATAATTTGTAAGCCTCCTTTATTTTTAAAGTTGCAAAGAATATACTGAAGATTAATAGTGAAATTACAAAGGTCCCAAATGGTAGGATCCCAAAGAACAATGATCCTGCCATTTACCCCCATCGAATTATTATGGATAAGCTGCCAATTGTTAATGTTGCTTATCTTAAGCAGATCAATATTTTTATCTGACAATTTATGCTCTAAAATACCAATTAAAGATGGTTTATAAGAAACTAGTAAATTTGAGAGGTCTAACTTCCTCTCAGGAGAGTTAAGGCCTCTTACATTCCATGTAATGATATTCATAATAATAAGATGATAAGAGAAGGACAATAAAGGATACAACAGCAGCTAAGTTAGGATATTGCTGCATATTCCCATGCTTTCAGAAGCTTTCTCTCCTTTCCTTTTACAGTCTTTTTTGTCTTTAACTTTGAGAAATTCCTCCCATTTTGGGATTTTGATGATGTATTTCTTCTCAAAAAGTTTAGAATTTGGTATTGGACTGTCTTCTGCATTTTTCCTCATAATTTCATGTATGGACTTTTACTTGGCTTTCTTCTTTTTTTTGTTGTTGGCAGGAGAGGATGAGACAGAGGAGAAGAGTAGACCAGCATTCTCCAGCATTGACTCAGGCAATGTGGAGCTATTGGAGATCTTGTTGAGATTTTGATTTTTATTCTTTATAATTGTCAATGGAAAATTTGAATCACTGTCTGTAACTAAAATTGCTTTCTCCTGAAGGGGGGAGAGAGAGCAAGAACTGTTCTTTATAATCCCCTTTGATTTGTGCTTGATTATTTTCCACCGTTTGAGAATTGTCATGTTGATCTGGAACAGTAATTGTCTCAGTCATTTGCTGATCAGTATCCACGACTACATTAAAGATTTGGTTTTTTGCCTTATTGTTTCTTGAATAAGCTTGCGGGATGGAACTCTCTGATTGCTCAGTAATTTCAATAAGATTCTTTTTAGCATTTCCTTCTGCAGCCCCCATGCTCGAACTATTTTCAGGATTTTGTAATTGATTTCCAAGATCTATGTTGTTTGCAGAAACATAATTTTCAAAAGAGGTATTTTCTAGAAGTAGATTTTCTTGAATGTGATTTCTTTCAGTTTCTGAAACAATTAGAGAGTTTTTATCTAAATTGTTGCAAAAGGGCTCCTTTTCTTTCCAAACAGTTTTCCATGAGCAATAATCAAAGAGGTGGCCAAAGCAAGCACATTTTTGACATCTAGGAGGGATGAATTCATATTCAATTTTTTGTTTAATGTTCTCTCCATCATGCATGGAGATGATGGCAAGATCCAGTAACTCATCCGTGGCTTTTATTTCAATTAAGATTCTGGCATAGCTTAGTCGAGTTTCTTTTGCTGTAGGCTCGTCTAGCTTTAGTGGTTCACCCACTACACTGGCTATGGCAGCAAAAGCCTCTTTATCTCATAATCTGAGGTTTAATTCAGGTAACCTAATCCAGATTGGATAGGCAGACAGAAGATCTCGGTCAAGAATCAAATTCTTGTCCCATCTTTTCAGGATTATTAATTTTCCATTAATGAAGAAGGGACCATTTTGAGTTACTTTGATGCAGTCTTGCTCTTCTGAAAATCTGTTTATAAAGAAACCATTGTTTCTTGTAAAGATTTCAAAGTTACCAATAGGGTTCCAAGTTTTTGAAACAAAATTCCTAAAATGATGATAATATGGACGAGCTCCATATACATAAGCTATAATAGAGTTACTCCATTTACTTTCAGTCCTTCTGCTGATTTCCTCCTTGAGAACCACTATTTTCTTATCACCCGACTTGATAGGAGCCGAATAATTAAGATCTGTGTTATTGCTGAAGCCACCGTTCTTGACTAAGGCTGCCCAAGTAGAAGCTGATTTAGTGGGATTTGACGCGGCAGTTGGTTGAGATCTTGGTGGCTTTGGGGGTTGATTAGATCTTGCCTGCCTATTGAGTGAGTTAGGGATTGATCTCTGTCCTAGGTGCATGGATCTATCCAAATGGTTCGTTGCCGATCCATTCAGAGGAAAATGGGATTTCACATTTCTGTTTCTGTGACGATTCTTGATAGTTTGAAATCCCTCCTCATCTTGATCAGGAGGCTTATCTTTGGGATTAGAGGATAGAGTGGGAATTAGAGGAGGACTGAGATGGAGAGGAGAATCTCTATCATTCTGATCAGGATTGCATTCAAAAATAGGGTTGTTTTTGATGGACAAGGAAGCCATTATTATTCATACAAGTTATTTCAACCCCACTATTCTTTAAAACAGTTATAAGTTGATAGTAACAACGACACTTAAGTTTTGGATGGACATTTATAATGTGGTTATTTAATGATGATTTTGTTTGCAGTTACAAATAGCACATAACTACTATGAAATGCGTGTCTGTATTCATTACTTAATTGTACTATAGACTATAGTCCATTATCTTCTATGTCGTTATTTCGCTAATAATTTTGGTAGTATCAGAAATTGGTCCGTCTTTTTTGAAGTTAGAGTCAAGCTAGCATCAGAGAATATGTATTCATAATCACTATCCAGACTTTTGGGTTCAGAAGAGGGATCGAGAATCAGGAGCGCCATAGTTCCAAATGCATGAACAGTCATATACATTAGTGGCAATAGTGCATAAAATTATTTATACTAAATTCATAAATTCAAGTCAATCTTGCGTTGGAGAATACTTTATTCATGGTCCAAGTTTTTAGGTTTGGGCTTAGGATGGTCTAATATCATATGCACAAATAACTTGGTTGATTAGTGCTAATCATACATAATATTAAATGCAATCAAATTCTCATAAGCTGATTCAAGATACATGAATACAAAATAATGCATGAAATTTGTCAAAAGTATTATACCTTAAAAATTTGTATTCATATGATCAAAGATAAAAGGTTAAAATCTATATAAAACCTTACACCACAGAAATGATAAGATTTTAAAATCAAGCTAATTGATATCGACAAACTAAAATGTTTAGTGCTTTACTCCATATATATATGTAACAACATAAAAGGGCGGTGAATAAGTTATGTTTACCTTGTGAGCAATATGTCTATAGCTTGGTTTTCTGGTAGGGCCTATTGTGCTGGACTGTAGCTGTTTCTTTTTCTATAATTTAGAAAGGAAAAAAAAGCGCAGTCATCTTTAGGGCAACTCCAGTGGTAGCATTACACGCTGAATCCATCAGAAAAAAAATCTCCAGTCGTCGAATTAAGCTTGAATATTAAGCTTAACGTTTAGGATCCGGTTCAGGATTCTGAACTGGGCTTGGGCGCCCATTTAATGGGCGCCCAAGCCCTCCCCCTTTCCACACCCATACCCGGGCCCCACCTTTGACTCCCAACGGCTACAAACAGCCATATTTTGACCCCAACGGCTATAAGCGGTTATATTTCAAATTACAACGGCTATAAACGGTCATATTTCAAAATACAACGGCTATAAACGGTCATATTTACGATTTCACTACATATATCAGCCTGTTATCCAGATTGTAATACACACATCTCTTCTTCTATTACAATTCTATTCTCAATTCCTTAATATTGAAAGTATGTCTCATCCGTTTCAATCATATACTGAAGCGATGAATATGAATAGCTGGGATTTAGATTGTCAACTCTTTCAAAATGCGATTCCCCAAACCGCCCCCCCTCTATCGTTCCATTCTTCTGCTCCATGGTCTGGCGATGAAGATAAGGATTTGTGTTATATTTATTGTCATTTTTCTAACGACTCGGTAAAGGGGAACGACCAAAGTGGAGAGGCATTTTGAGAAAAAGTCATGAGTGCGTACAATAAAAAACATGTTGAAAAGACGATGTCAATGTCTGCAATCACGGGTCGTTTTGGGAAGGTTAATCGACAAACACAATTCTACGAGTCGCAGATCCACAAAATAAGAACAGCAAATCCAAGTGGAATGGGTGGCGAAGCTGAATTGGTAGCGTTTTGTAAAATCACATTTTTTAATTTACATTCATTTCTAATCACTTTGTTAATATTTGATTTTGTGTTTCTGTTTGTGTAGAAGAGAATGACGAACGATCAATTCTTGAAATTATTTCCAAGAGAAAATGGTACAAAGAAACCCCACTACTATCAGTTTGCAAACTGCTATGACTTGCTTGTTAGTCAACAAAAATGGAACTCAAACACCGCAAAAGGCTTAAGAGATGTGCAGACGAAGTCAAAGGGGAAGAAAAAAGCAAGTAGATCTACTTACAATTTTAGCCCAGGCAATTCTTCTCATATGGACTCAAATGAATGCCAATATAACGAAGACGAAGAAGCAGTTCCCGCATTTGATGAAGACGCTAGACCGATGGGGCAACGGGCAGCTAAGAAGAAAATTGCTGTTCAATCTCAAATTCGTTTAGCCCTAATGCATGAAAAACATGCGAGAGAAAATGCAGAACGTCAAAAAGGAAGTGCAGAAAAGCTTGCCGTGTTAAAACAATTAACCGAGATTGAGAAGGGTCGTTTTGAGCTAGAGCGGCAACGCCAAGAGACCATAGTAATGGAAAAGGATGTCACCGGAATGGACCCAATTACATTGCAATATTGGATGGAGTACAAACAACGCATTGTTGAGAGTAGATCTGGAACAAAACATATGTAGTTGACGTATTAATTTGATATTTCTAGTTATTGCAGTTTACATTTCCATGTACCTTCAGTTCATTTAGGCAATCAAGTGTTATTTTTAGTTTTACAATATTTAATGGTATATCATTTTTTCGATGCATTGTGTAGATATCAATATAGATTTACTTCATCAAACATAAATGACAGTACGAACATAAAAATTGAAGCATTACACACTTCGTTATAGAAATAAAAAAGGCAAACATATGTAATTAAACAAAGATCCACCATCTTCAACTACTGATTTCCATGAGAATTCTAAATATGCTCCATTAATCCCTTTGGAGTCTATTATGAATAGCTGCATTACGATATACCTCATGACGATCGTTATGAATTGCGTACTGTCCTTCATTTCGTAACGTGGTTGTGCGAAAAAATTTGGGGGGTTGTCTTGCCCCCTCATACTCGAAATCAGGATAATCCATACCGTGTTCATCTTCAATGATCATGTTATGGAGAATTATACAACAGAACATAATTGTAGCCATTTTTGATCTCTTCCATAATCTACATGGATTGCTTACCATTGCAAATCTTGCTTGAAGGACCCCAAACGCCCTTTCTACGTCCTTCCTTTGTCCTTCCTGCATCGCAGCAAATTGTTTCTGTTTTGCCGTCATTGGGTTTGCAAATGTCTTTACAATCGTACTCCATTTGGGATAAATTCCATCTCCTAAATAGTATCCATGGTCATATGTGTTCTGACCAAGAGTAAATGATACGGGAGTTGACTTACCTTGCGCCAAATCATTAAACAAATGAGATCGTTCGACAACGTTTAAGTCATTAAGAGAACCCGACATTCCAAAGAAAGCATGCCAAATCCACAAATCATGAGAGGCAACTGCTTCTAAGATGAATGTTGGTTTTTTTCCTTGCCGTTATATGCTCCGTGAAAAGCTTTTGGACAGTTCTTCCACTTCCAATGCATACAATCTAGACTTCCAAGCATTCCAGGCCAGCCCTTGCTTTCATGCATTTCACGCAAGCGCGTTACATTTAACTCGTTTGGAGATCGAAGACATTCCGTCCCATAAATGTCCACAACTGACTGGCAGAAATGATCTAGGTTTTCCAATGCCATACTCTCTGCAATACGATATGCATCGTCGAGGGCATCAACGGGTGTACCGTATGCTAACATCCTCGGTGCTGCAGTCATCTTTTGATGCCCACTCAAACCTTGTTTTTTTGCAGCGTCCTGCTTAAAAACAAAATAATTATTATTCTGCTGAATACTTTCGAGAATTCTTATGAATAATGGTCGACTCATTCTGAATCGTCGTCTGAACATCTCCGGACCGTAAGTTGGATCACGTGCAAAGTAATCTTGCAGTAGTGTTTTGTGAAATGCTTGCTGGTTACAGCTGATATATTTCCTACCCACTACGGAACCACCATGCTTTCCAGAAGTTGATCCGTATGCTTCACGGTATATCTCCATCAATTCCTCCTCCTCTTGTTGATGCGCTAACTCATACGCTTCTTCTTCAGAGTCACTGTCGCATAGCAATACAGCTTTTAGTAAATTTCCAGACATTGTTTGATATTTGAGGATAGTTGTTTGATATTTGAATGTTTTGTTAGAGTAAATTATGGTGAACAAGTATGACATCCATATGGTTATATATATATGACTAATTCTTGAGTGGAGAGAAGGTGTGTAAGTGTGTTAGTGTGTCAGTGTGTCAATGTGTCAATGTGTCAGCGTACTGTAGCCACGCTCATTTGCCGGTCAAGATTCTCTGCTTTGTTGAGTGGAGAGAAGGTGTGTCATTGTGTGGTCAAATCACGTACTGTAGCCACGTTCGTTTGCCGGTCAAGATTCTCTGCTATGTTGAGTGGAGAGAAGGTGTGTCAGTGTGCGGTCGAATCACGTACTGTAGCCACGTTCGTTTGCCGGTCAAGATTCTCTGCTTTGTTGAGTGGAGAGAAGGTGTGTCAGTGTGCGGTCGAATCACTTACTGTAGCCACGTTCGTTTGCTGCTCAAGATTCTCTGCTATGTTGAGTGGAGAGAGAGTGTCTAGTGTACGGTCAAATCACGTACTGTAGCCATGTTCGTTTGCCGGTCAAGATTCTCTGCTTTATTGAGTGGAGAGAGGGTGTGTCAGTGTGCGGTCAAATCACTTACTGTAGCCACGTTCGTTTGCCGGTGTAGATTCTCGAATCATTATCCATTATATAAATTCACAAATCGTTATATGTTTAAATCATTTACAAACCTAACATTATTCAAACTACAATGTCCAACATGACATTTACGTCTCATGAATTAAAGTTGCTTGTGCAGTACTACATTCAAACCGATGAGATGTGCGATAATCAAGGGTCAATGGCAATTAATTTTTGGGACACTCTGGCTGAACTCTACAATAACGACGTGGGCTCTCAAGTCAGGCGTACGGTTCAAGAGGTCAGGACTGCATACAGAAACTTTACTAGGGCATGCACGCGTTACACAAAGATTATTAACGAGGTAATATTGGAAAATGTGTTTGAGACAACGCGTTCGACTTATGACGGTCGATACAATTTAAAATATGACACGCCCTTCATTGCCCATGATGCGTACTTCATACGTCAAAACTGGCTAGAAAGATTTGGATGGCCTTAAGATAACAGTATTGATAGTTGGTTATGTAACGTTCGTTAATGTATCAAGAGCTTTCTGAATTGTCTTTTCAAGTGATAATGTCTGTTTTTGTTGTCAAAGCTAATGCCTATGTCTAATGTTTGTTTTTAAATATGCCCTAATGTATTGTATGTTGTCAGATCAAAAAGTACTGGTACCAAATGTGAAATGTTTGTTTATATATTCTCTTTCCGGCTTACTTATTCATCATTCATAATCATCTTCTTCCACACTCACAACAATAAATTCTTCATCACAATGCCTTCTTGGCCTTCTTCTATCGATTCAGATGCAGGTTACGTGCCTACGGAAAGTCCACATACTGATGAGGATTGGCTTATCGATCATCAAGAACAATACTATGCAGATGTCCGTAGTCAGTTTCCAAACCTTGAGCAGCTGAGACTTCAAGAAGTGGTCGAACCGCGATACAGACAAAATGTTGTACGCATGGCATATGAACAACCTGAGAACTAGGATCAAGTAGTTCAACCTCCCACTGAGCAAGAAGTTGAATCGCACCTAGTTTGTTGTCTGTGCGGGTTTGAAGTTGAAGTTGTAGTACGTGCGGATGGAGAAAATATTGGCCGTCGAATCCAATTATGTCAATTCTGGCCGAATGGTTGCAATTACGCGGAATGGTTAGATGATCCTTTATGTCCAAGGGCCATAACCTACGCAAACGAACTAGAACAGGAGATAAGACGTCTTAGACTGTCTATACAAGAGTTGCAGTTTAATCGTCACGTCTAGTTTCTTCATATTTGCAGTCTATTATTAGAGTATCGTTTCTTATAAGTGTTCTATGTTTGTATCTGTCACTAGTAGTTTTTTTATGTCACTAGTAGGTTTTATAAGTTTTCGAGCTCCTGTCACTATTTGTTTTTTTGTATGTTTATATGTAACTAGTTAGTGCTTATAATAAGTACACACAAACATAAAGTATTCACATTGTACACCAACATATATAATTCATAGTTAAACGGACACCTACAAATAATATTATATACCAACATGTATAATTCACAGTACCCACAGACATATAGAATTCACAGTTTTCTCGAGCATTATAATCCAAAATCCAAGAAAGTGAGAGCATATAAATATAAATAATACACAGTATACTCAAACAATGACATAAGTACATAAGCTATAGCAACTGCAACATGTCAGCATCATCATCTAAAGGTGTTGTACTAAAAGGTAAAACGACTACTACGCATAAACTAAAAGGTATACAACTAAAAGGAGGTAGCGTCGTCATCGTCAGCATCATCACCATCATCATCATCTCCGTCACTGTATCATCCTCGTCTCCGTCACCGTCATCATCATCATCTCCATCATCATCGTCGTCTACATCGTCATCATCGTCATCCCCATCACAATCATCCCCCTCGTCCTCATCATCCCCATCGTCCTCATCTATACCACCAGCATCATACCCACTGGGACCAGCATCACCTCCGCCTTGTGATCCAAAAGGCTCATATACAGAGCTGATAGCTGATCAATCTGAGCCTCTAGCATCTGTGTATGCTGCATGTACATATCATGCATGGTGTGTGTATGTGCAAGAGTCATATCGCGAAACACACCAAACCCTACTCTGGCCTGGTCCAATCTAGCAGCAACTACATAAAGATGACATCTGCCATAGTAAGAAAACAAGCATAAAATAAAGGAAAAATGATAGTAAACAACAAAAGTACCTCATACGGAGGATATAACCTGACTGAAAGCACACCAGGATAGTCGGGGTGATCTGGAAAGACTAAAGGCTGCTCAATCAAAGTACCTGTCAAGTCATATGCTCTAAAAGTGGTATCAGGCTCCAACTGCATGGGAGTCTGGGAGAACTGTGACAGAATCGGGTCAAATGAAACCTGCGGTACCTGAACTCTACCGACTGCCAGATGAGGTCCTATATGATCAGAGTTGACCCCACGAACATAATCTGGTACGATGAATCTGTGGGGTGCTACTCTAGCCCAATAAGCATCATAATCCCCATCGATGAAAAAAGTACTACTATCCACCCATCCAGCCTGTCGTAGAGCATGTAAGTACTGATCACCGATCACCCTATGTCTACCAAACATGTCCTCGCAAGATAAGGGATCGTATGGTATACGACGATCACACGTAATCTGATAAGCACATCTCTCTCCCAAATACCACATAGACATAAATGCAGGCGTATGCAAAGCAACCCTACGTCTAGATACTGAATACGCAACCATCAAGGGATGGTTGTCCACCAGAAGACCTGCATCTGCTAGATGAGTCTAATGTGAGGCCCAAGGAGTCCGAATGATGTTACCACGACTACGCTATCAAGCTGTGACCTAGCCTCCATCAAGTCATGCCGTACACCTAAGGGGACATGATGTACGTACTGCATGGTCTCCCATCGTCTCATCCTAGGGAAGTAATGCTCAGCAGCCTGACTAGCCGTGTCCTGGATGCGGGGATGCATGTTTGCCGTGTACTCTTAGTACCATAACGGCAAAATATACCAAAAAGCATACATCTGTCTGACATCGCCAAGCGCAAATGAATCCAGAGCAGTATATAGGGTGCCTAATATCGCTGTGCCCCAGTCAATAGTATGTAGCTGGTCTAATCTGGTAAGGGAAGCTAAATAGCCAAGTCTAACCGTACCTTTTTGGTTCGAAAAAAAAGTCGAACCAAACAGGCACAACAGAAATGTTCTAGTAACTGCATCCATCATATCGGCTCTAGCTATATGACTAGTGATGTAATGCTACAAGTACGTCAACTTAACAGAACCACTAGAGACGCAGGTAACATCTATCAGTGGTAAAAAAACAGTATACAAATTGGGCGACTCGTATAAATCATCGAATGGAAAAGGTCGAAGACCCTGTCGTCCAATCTCAATCCCAGCAAACATGTAGAAATCAACTAGCACTAGTACAAAAAGTGCATATTGCTTCGCCTCATTTGCATCAGTTGAAGTAAAAACTGATGCAAATAGAACTATTTGCATCAGTTCTATCTTAATAACCGATGCAATTGGTACGTGAAAAGCAATAGGTAATGAAAAATCAAATTTGCATCAGTTGTCACCAACAACTGATGCAATTGGTACGTGCAAATAGTTTTAGTTGCATCGGTTTTAAATTCAACCGATGCAACTATGTTAGTTTGCATTCATTTTCTAGAGGTTTGCTACTCCAACTTTCATTTTCCCTCCCCTTAACTTTTCATTTCCCGCTTAGCTATACTTTATCCCTCCACTTCCCCCCAAACCCGTTAAGAAGAAAACAAAGCAACTTTATATTCGTTCAATTGAACGACTTCAAATTAAATTCAACGGTGAATTTTAACTTCAAACCAAATTAGCAGTTCCTCCCAAATCGAAATCCTCAAAAAAAATTGAAATTCAAACCAAATCAAAACAAATAATGAGCAAGTCAAAATTTCAAAATCAAACAAAACGGGCTTGCTGCTGTGGAATTGAGGTGGGTCACGGCGACTTGTTTGAAGTGGTGAAGTTGCAGTTAGAATGATGAATTTTGGCAGAGGAGTTGTGCTTTGAGTTGGAATTCGCGATTCGTACCTCGCGTTTCGGGTTTGATGAGGGTCTAGCGATTGAGTGATTTTCGAATGGTAGCTGAGTTACTGGAGGTCGAGTTGGAATGTTGTGACTTCAGTTAGTGATTGTTTATGGAAGTGAGGTGCAAAGGATGGTGTTATGGTCGAAGGTTGTAGTTCGGTGATTTTTGAGGTGGTGCGATACAGCAGTAGTTATGGAGGTCGAAGGAAGTTGTTCGTTGCAGGTCGTGCTATTGGGTCTGGAGGAGGTGGTGATTTGATTGTGATGGGCGGTGATTGATGGAGGTCGCGGGTTCTCAAGGTGAAGCAGTGAAGTAATTGGAGCAAATTGAGGTAGAGAAGTGATGGGTTGGTGAATGCACCATGTTGAATTTTGCAGTTAACTGTGATGAAGTGGTTTGACAGTTGAGATATGATGGTTGTGGTTGAGTTAAGCAGTGATGGTGTTATCAATGGTATGTCTGTTGATGTTTGCTGAAACTGGTGATTGAAGGCAAGTAGAAGGTCATGTGGATTTGGTGAAGTACAGTGTGATGTGGCAGTGGGGTGAACAGAAGTATGTTTGAATGGTGGTGTGAAGTATGCTTATAGTTGCAATGCAGAAGGACTGTTGTATGGTCAGTTCTTTGATAGTATTGCTATGCAAGTTGGAAGAGGAGGTGATCTGGAGGTGGTTTGTGTTGAAGTAGTGTCACGGTTTTGTTTGCTGGCTCCCGTGAATGTGAAGTTTGAACAGAGGAGTGATGAAGGCAGGGTGGATACTAGCAGTGACAGGGTGGAGTTTTAAAGTTGTATTGTATTCTTGAATTGGTGAAGTTTTGGTGAAGAATGTATGGAAATGAGGGGAAATTTTCGATGGGGGATGTGGAAAGTGGTTAGTGTGTTATAAGATTACCATTGAATGGTATTGGATGTATGGAAATGAGGTCAGGCTATGTGTTTGTAGCAGTGGTCAATGGGTGTGCAGAAGATGGAGTCCGAAGTGGGTGTGGTTCAGGGGGAAGCCTAGATTGAAGTTTGTGGATTGTTAGATGGTTTGCCAGTTGTTGTATGCTGTGTTTTCTGGTGGCTGTGTTTGGTGAAGCGGCCAAATGAGGTGGATGGAAAGATGATGAGCAATTGTTAAGGGTAGTGGGAAGGCTGGAAGAACAGCAGGGTGATGGCAGAAATGCTGATCTGTTTTTTCATGTAGGAACATGGTACGTTCATACATCTACCATTCACTAATTTGTTTTTTCATTGACTTAGATGGATCTATGGAATCAATGTAGGCGTGGTATTGGTTCTAGATGACAGGGCCTATTTGCTTATATCACTCTTGGAAGTTATTACTTAATTGGAGTTCCTTCTGGGCTTGTATTCAGATTGGTTTATGACCTTCAAGTAGAGGTATGTCCTAATCATATCTACTTGATATTAGAGGAGCAACATGTGTATATGTGTCAAACAATTCTCAATAGTATTCTTGGTTACATAATTATGATGACAAAATCAATTGACTAAGCAAGCATTATAGATGTGTAATCATTAGTATTATAACCTGTTTGTGTTGGCTAGCTTTGGTAGTATGACAGTATTGTTAATTGTTGGTGATTGTAGTCAATTTTTTTTTTAAAGTTTGTTCCTGACTTTCTATAACAGTGTTGTCATTTTTTAACTCTTTCTTAATAATATTTTCTTGCTATGCAGTTAAAGAGGGTCATGGAAATTTATATGATATGGACATTGTACATATTGATTTTGAAAATAAAAACCCCCCCATGACATGCAGTACTTGTTCCTATGAAATCAATAGTTTCAATTCTGCCGAGGTCTGGTACTTGAACGATTTTTATCTTTCCTACTGTTTTTATTTGTTTATATTTTTACAAAGAGAAAATTTGATTTTCGGCACATGCTTTGAATGTTTTTAGCTACATGATTATTAAGTTCACCAGCACAAAGTATGGCTCGGTGATGTGTAGATTATATCTTCTGCAACATTCAACGTACTATTTGATCATGTAAATTTTTCTACAAAGACCCTAAATTAGAGATGTGCGTGCAACATATTGATTTTTTTGTATGATCTAAATATGGTTAGCTAAAATATCTCAAATTTTCAGCGATTCAGCACACCTACTACTAACTTCATTGAAACAGTGCAAAACGATATTACTCAGAGCATGAGGGTGTTCTAACTGATTGGCTTGTTGAGGTATATAAATCCTTTATTTTCCATTTGCCATTTTTCCGCCTTACAATCTAGTCCTAAAATTCAGAGTTGTGAATAAAATTCACCTCAGATATGTATGCTACAGCTTATGTTATATAGTTTGTTATGGTTCATTCAATTCATTGACAATAGAATAATATTATCTGTGGACATTATTGTTTTGGTTGTCAACTAATTCTAGTTTGTTTGTTAACCTACTTTCTGATTTATATAATAAATTATGTATGTGTCCTATACTTGATATATTACTTAAAGTGGTTCAAAGAAAGCCCCAATTCTTCTATTACCATCAGAGTTATCAAGTTACTATATAGATGTCCCACATACTCACTAAATACTTCAAACATAAATAATTTACATAAAGTGGATTCCGATTGTTAATAAAATAAATATAGTGACAGAGCTGATGAGGTTCTGAAGCAGTTAGTTGCCAGTGATGTGGCTGTAGAGGAAGACACCTGAGTGTGGTGGTATGGTGACAGAGCACTTGTGGGTTTGCGATTTGAATTAAGCAGGACGAATTGTTCGATTGGGATGTCCCGAGTTTGAGGGTATAGCTTCAGGCGAGTTCGGTTGTGGACTATTGGTTGAAGCAGGAATGATATGGTCAGGTGGAGGAGCAGTAGATGGTTATGTGATGAGCTCATACCATTTTCTCACTTCAGTTGATTTTTCCATTTTCTACCAAGAGCACACTCTAGGTACAATCGTTAGAATTTCTTGAATCGACAATCTATGAAATATCAAACCAAGCGCATATGGGATGAGCTCATCCCATTTTCTCATTTCATATGATATTTCCATTTTCTTTCTGTTTAAAAATCAATTTAAGTTAGCATACCTTTGTATTACTTTATGCAAATAGCAACTGGAAGATTAGTCGTTCAATTTAACAGCAATAGTAAGTACCAATTAAAGTAATTGTTTTAAATTAGATTTTTAAATTGTTTGTTAAATTGAAGGCTATGTAGAATTTATTCCTGTAGAACATAAATTGCCTACTGTAATGTGGAACGCCATCAATCAAATCCCCTGGCAATCCTGATATGATGTATTTACTCAAGGAACACATGATGATGATTGTTTGTTTGAGTATGTTTGTGTGTTATAGTTGGAGTCATGAAGGAAACAAATAGAGGTCCTTGAGAAACTTAAATTTGAAGATATGGTAGTTTATAAACGTATATGCTGTGCTTAAATTAGATTACATAAATTAGGAATAGTCATGGTCAAGCATCTTGGTTTAGCGACTTTGGCATAACATGACTGGTTCTATTTGTAGTAAAAAGAAAATCTACTTTACAGGTTCAAGTATTCAATTAATTGTTCTTGAAGTAAAATGCAAATATTTCTGAAGTTTGCACCTAACCATCGATTTCTATTATAGTATCAGCAGTCCATATTTGGTTTTATTGACCAATGAAGCAATGCATCATTTTCATCAGTATTTGTGCAATCATTCTTCATTACAACCAACAATATTTCTCTTTTATTTATATTTTCGTTACACAAGTTAATAGATAATAATAACATGCACAACCAACCATTATTCAGGTCTTTATCCATGTTCATTGGTTGTATCAGGCTTATAATCTGGTAATTAGTCCATTCTTCACTCAAAGGACCAAAAGCAAGTTTGTTTTTGCTAGTCCTTCCAAATCTGCTGAGACTCTTTTCAAGTTAGTGAAATATTCCAACCTTTTGTATTTTCTTCACGGTCTCTTCTTGAAATGGATTTTGTTGAGCTTTTCATTTGAAGTTCGTTTAGATATAATAATGATATTATATTGATCGGACAAGGGTGTTGTGTGGGGGTTTATGGTGATCAGGTACGTGCAGTGAGATCTGCAGTGTGGTGTTGAATTGTAGGGTAGTAGTGGAAGGTTGGAGGTGGAAGTGGTGCACAGAGGCAATGAGGCAGTGAGTGCTAGCAGAAGTGTGGAGAATGGATCTGGTGGTGGATAGGCAAGTATTGATTGACAGTATGCAGGTTTGTATGTTGTAGTAGTAGGATGTTATTGTGGAATCAAGGAAGTGCTGATGATACGATAGTTGGAAGAATTATGCTAGAGGAAGTGGATTGAGTGCAGGCAGGTGACAGAGGAGATGAAGTTGATGGCTGTTGTATTTGCAGTTTTGGCAGAAGTTGTTGATGTATGGTGATGAAGTGTGGTTGGCTGAGTGTGATGAGGCAAAAGTAATGAGTGTGAGTTATGTGCACAGAGAAGCACAGGGTTATGTGCATGTGTACAGTGGCGCAAGGCATAGGGGTGTTGTGGCAAGGAGTAATGACAGGAGTACTAGCCAAGGAGGATGTGCACAGAAATGCACAGAAAAGTGTCAGAAAATGAGAAATGCACAGAGTATGTGGTGACTGAGATTTGGCAATGATGGAGGAAGAGCAGGCAGGGTTGTTGAAGTTGAAGTGATGGGTTTAGGGTAGTGATGAAAAGGCTGGTAGGTTGCTTGCAGGTGATGTTTGGGTTTTGCATGTATGGTTTGGCAGAGGAAAGTGGTGATGATTGTTTTGTGGCACAGGATCTAAATGGGGTTGTTTGAGGGGATGAAGTCTTATGGAGGCAGAGATAGTAAGTGACTTTGATGGTGGTATCTTGTAGTGGATGGTGCGGAAATGATTGAGGCTGGTAAATGTTGTTGTTATAGAGTGGCAGTGAGTGATGTAAGGTTGCAGTTTATCGTGGAGGCGGTGCAGAGATGAATGATGTTGTTTGTAATGGAGGGAAGGCAGTGAAGTGGTAAAGGCTGTTGGGTGAAGTAGTGGTTGGTTGCAGTAAGAAGTGGTTATTTTGATGGCAGTGGATGGTGGAGCAGTGGGATGTTGGAGTTTGCAGCTTTGTTGTCGTTATGTATGAAGTAGCGAAGGAGGCAGTGGTATGCACTGTGATGTGCACTATTGGTGGTGGTAGTGGAAGGTGGAGTTGCTGTGTGTAATGACTGTGATGATGTTGGAACTGTGCAGTTTTGATGGTTTTGGTTTGGAGAAATGGGAAATGTTATGGTGGAAATAGGAATGTGCTGTATACGGAATAGTTTCTTATGGAAAATGTTGAAGTATATGAAACAGTTTGTTTAAGTAAATGGAATAGTTTGTTGTAAAAGGGAACCGATGGAGGGAATTATATGGAAATGTGATGAAGCAGAGATGGGTGGAGGAGTGGTGAACTAAATGGAGTTGTTCTCTGGTGAAATGTGTTGCAGGTGTTGAAAGTGTAGAAGGCAGGCAGAATTGAAGTGTTGACGGTGGGTTTTGAATTGAAGTGATGAAATGTTGACAGTTGGTTGTGGAACTGATGGTGTAGAATGGATATTAATGGTGATGGCGTGCTGTGTAATCAGCTGATGATTGGTGGATGAAGTTGCTGTTCTGATAGAGGATGGTATTGGCAGAGACAATGAAATGTATTAGGTATATGCAGTGATATGAATTTGTTGAAAGTGGTTGTATGAACTTGCGATGTTTATTTTGGTATTATGTTATTCAGTTTGTACTTGCCTTCAATTTAATTTTGAATGATTGTAATATTGCATGCAATAATTGTTTGTTATAGTCAATAATATATATATATATATATATATATATATATATATATATAGTCTATTTGAGTACTGTAATAATGGTTTCTGAGAATGGCTTTTTTGCATCAGGTATAAATAGCTGATGCAATAGAGGGATTAGTTTGCATCGGTTGTTATAAAAACCCGATGCAATAGTGGGATTAGTTTGCATCTGGTTTTCAACAACAACCTATGCAACATGTTCCTTTGTTGCATCGGTTTTCATTACAACCGATGCAACATGGGGGCTATGTCCAAGGAACCAACCATGATATTTTGCATCAGTTGTTAGTAACAACCAATGCAAAAAAGACCTTTTTGCATCGGTTTCAGAACTGATGCAAAAGTGTTAAGCCTGTTGCATCGGTTGCATATGCATCGGTTGTTGAACTGATGCAAAAGGGGGGTAAACAACCGATGCAAATGGCCTGTTTTGTAGTAGTGTGGGGTGATACCAAGCTCAAAATCTAAAAAATGAAATGTATGCGTGGTGGGCCACCACCTCTCAGCTAATTCCTGGATGAGAGGTCGATCAAAGGACTGAACAGACCTAATCGACAAAAATAGACCAAAAGGGCTAGCCTGTAGCCTCTCAATAATTGGACCGGGAAGATAGTCATAAAACTGGGTAATGCACTTAGCCCAACTACCCCGACAATGAATGTAATGGTCCTATAGATAGTTAATGAAACAACAATTTTTGATAGTGTAAGGGTTATTTAATATGAGAATGTAATGTACATATTAAAATAACAAGTTATAGTAAGGTTTGATTAATACCTGTATCGTCGTCAAAGCGGTTTCGGCTCTATGCCGATAACCATCTGGCAGCTCATGTAGAACACGTAGATCGTCTGGTGAAACTCCAGGCGGTGGCGGAACGTGTAACGGTCCAGCTTGCTCCTCTGGATGTCTCTGAACCGTTCTTCGGGCGATTTTGGTTAGACGCGGCGACATTTTGGTTATATTTTCTAATTTTCAAAAAAAACTGGAAAACGAAAAGGAAAAGGGGGAAAAGTGAGAGGGAGGGGAGGCGGTGCCATTTTATGGGCGCCTAAATTCAGGCGCCCATAAAATGGGCGCCTGAAGGTCAGGCGCCCATTAAATGGGCGCCTGGCCATTGGGCTTCCCTCGCCCATTACGGGCTGAATATTTAGGCCGCTGAATATTCAGCCCGTAATTCACTGGAGTTGCCCTTATCATATCCTCTCTGGAAATGTATAACAAAACTTGTGCTAGTCAACTAAATTTTTGGGGAGTGTATATACTACCATAAAACCTTGGTTAATGCAGCAAGAGTACAACTAATGTAAGCATTACAATTATTTCCAATCACATGAGTCCATGAAATATCAGACTTGCAAAGCATAATGTATAAACATTAACTAAATGCCAAAATGAGTTGTGGCAGGGAAACAATTTGAATATGAAATAATAGCTCTACTTTGAAATATATAATATTTCTGAGGCCATGTTAACCTAACATCAGCACTTCATTAAGATTTTGTTAATATTGACCACTAAAACAAAAGTCAATTGAAACATGTATAATTTTAACACTCTTTGAAATATGGTAGTAGTCAGTAGCTCTTAACAATGCATGATGGCAATAGAATTTCAAATAATAACCATCGATGTGCATAGAATTCTAAGGAGTTATCAAAACCATTTGTTGGGTATATTTGATATGTATTACATTATTGGAAACATCCACGCATATTTAATTGAGAAGTGAAAGTCTACATGGAATTATACGTCAAATCTTCCTGGCCATTAAGTTTGATCATGGTTATCTAACGTTGACGCAACGCAACAAAGACCGATACCCATCACTGAAGGCCAGTTTTTACTTAGCTTTCTGGTTTATTACAAAGCTACTTTGTTACTAATTTTATTGTCGTTTACCAACACTCCAAAGCATCTAACCCCATTAATTAACGTTAAAATAAGTATACATATGTGTATTTTGGTGAAGTTGTGTTGTAGGAGGTGTTCGGGTTTGTTATATAAGACAGTAACATAGGTACATTATTGAACATCTATAAAAGAATTGAACAAAAACGGTAGTGTACCTGATCTTTAGCATCCTGTGCTCCCTGTTGGCAGGATTTTTATCCCTTCAACTTTTTGGTGCAGAAGAAGGCTTGGCCTCTTCTTGGCCACCTACACCGCTACTATAGCTATGCTGCTTTCTTTCATTTATATTCCTTGATGCTGCTGTTTCCACTACATTTGGCATCATAAACGAATCATGATCATCACTGCTCTCCCCTGATTTTTAATAGTATACATATTTCAATGTCACACCTGCAAATGTATGTACATCCATGCATTGCCAACTTATAGTAATTATAGGATACCTTGCTTAGTGATTATAAAGGGTGGAAGAGAATTGGATATTGAAGGATCCATAAGCATGTATGTATCACGTAATTCTATAATAATTTGGACTTGCATTTAGTCACCTGAGTACTTTGATTTTATATATCAATATGGTTTTTTTCCAAATCTATAACCATAATTTAGTAGTATATATCAAAATATTCACCAACAATAATACTCATATGTGACAGAAAATAACGACTATCCTAAATTACCTACAGATCGAAACCAAGAGTGAAAAAAATTCATCTGTTTACCAAGAAGTTGACAACGCTAGCCAATTTGTCCGATCGCTCACTATACTCAGCTGCAATCAAATTGCAAAAATTGAAAGGTTAACAATAATGAATGGTTCATATTAAAATATTATAACATAAAATGCACTTAAACATATGATTACTATAACATCATATCAAATTATCAATCAAAAACCTGAAATGCCACTTCTTTATCCTGGATGGAAAAGTGATTTCCAATCGAAGATGGTCGCTCATTTCCTTGTTATATCAACTTTGATCTCCTTCCACCTATCTGCCTAATTTGTCACAGAAAGCCCATTTCTCAACCCTTCAGCCCACTAAAAAGTATGAACGTGTTTGTGGGTCATTTGATTCTTCCACAAACATCAGACTAAAACTAACTAGCTCGAACATATACGACTTCACATTTGTGGACGGTTAGTATAACCGCAGTCAATCACGTAGTCTACCTTCTCATACTTTTCGGCACGTTCTTCTAGACCTCTCGGTGGAGCTGCCTTTTCACCAACCAAATAGCAAAATGTCAGTAACCATTTCGCAGGCCGCCTAGTAATTGTCTTTGCCTTGAGTGTGGGATACTTCATTCATCCCACAAATCATCGGAAACATGAAAATATAGCGCTCAAAATACTTTGCGTGCCTACCTACTTGCTAGAGTTTGTGATTACTATGAATCTTTAGGAGCGTATGGGAAAACCAAAAGGATACTTTTAACTTTGATATTCCAGATCCCACCTTGCAAATCGATTTCACTATTTATATAACTTTGATTTTCCAGATCCCACCATGCAATAATTATCTCGATTTACCATTTAACGGCATAGATATTGAACTATGAAAAACAATTTTACCATTTTTATCAGAATAAGACTTTTCATGCATATATTTAGAAAATGAAAAACCATAATCGCCATGAACATAAAAACAATAGGATGGTAGGAATTGGAATTAACTTCTCAAATCCTCTAATTTAATGTTGGAACGTACAGGGAAATGAAATATAGAGAACATCAAATTACAAATGTCTTGAAATCAATATAGAAACACACGCCCAAATATGGATCTTTGAATCTCCACGGGTATTCAGACAATAATGATGAATTGAGGGATCATACCGAAATTTTCATATTGCCACTTCAGTTGTCAGATAGGTGAGCAGTGAGCTACCTCTTCCAGCTCATCCGGTCGCCGGCCATGGAGGGTACATCATTGGTATGATCGAGTTTGGGGATTAATGGACTTGGGAATGAATAAGGAGGGAGCTGGAGAAGCGGGGATTGGATTTGGTAATTTGCAGATAAGGAAGATCGGTGTTGAGGAAGGCTATTGTGGATGCTATCTCACCGATGAGGTCAAATGCGAGGATGAATGGAATCAGGGATGAATGGAATTGGTATCTTAAGGATGAATTTAGGGAGGCACACAAATTGGTTAAGGGAGAATGGGAACAGTAGGGACGAATGCGTTGGGAGGGATGACTACTTAGTGCGGACGTGAAATATAAGGGTATTTTTGGCATTTCAAAAAGATGCGGTTGAAATTAGTTTTTGGAACTTTCATTATTAGTAGTCAAGATACATTAATGTTAGAAATTGATAACTGAATTCGGGAAGAAGCCAATGAGAAGCTCACGGAGGAAGTGAAGCAGCCGAACCCTAGATCTAAGTGACGATGCCGAAAAGAAGAAGTGTTCGGTGCTGATTAGGAAGCCAGGACTTAGTTCAATGAAGTAGTAATAATTAGAGCAATTGTAGCTCCAAATTTGGAGTATTAGAGTGAAGGACCGGACGAGATTTCTTGTCCGGTGGTGAGTTCATTCGGCAAGCACTAGGCTGTGAAGGGGAAGTTGTTCGGTGATTTAGAGAAGTCGTTCGGTGAAGAAGGAAAAGTTCGTTCGGTATGGAAGATGTAGAAACTTCATTCGGCATTGAGGAGGACCGAACCAAATATTTGGAGCGGTGATTTAGAGAAGTCATTCGACAAAGAAGGAAGAAGTTTGTTCGGTAATTTTGAGCAGTGATTTGCCGAACGAAATTTTTCGTTCGGTATTTTGGAGATGCCGAGATGCCGGTTCTAATTTTTCACTCGGCTTTTTGCCGAACCAAATTATGCCAGACCATAAATGCCGAACCAAACCCCAGGGCTGTTATATAGCAGCCACCCCTCCTCACTTCTTCACTTCATAAATAATGGAGCTTATACAACAATGGTAGTCATCCAAAGAGTTGAAACTCTGCAGAATTTTTTCTGTATTGTTAATTCTTCTTATGTATAGCCTCCAAAAGTGAATCAATCTTGTAACTCTAATCTTTCAGCGATTAATAAAATCTCCTCTCCCTAAGTGGACGTACACTGCCTCGCGGTAGCGAAACCACTATAAATACCGGTGTTATTTATTTTTCTGCATCGCATAGATCTGTGACTATCTGTTCTTGTGTTTATCTCTGTTTGTTTCATCTTACTACAATCACGATCCACTTGTTTTCCGCTGCATTGGATTTTTTATTCCCTTAGACTGATCGTCTGAAGAGATTTTTCCCAACATTCTGGTATCAGATCTGCAAGGTTGATTGAGGAGTTTTAGACGCTACGGCAGGAGATGAAGCAACTCCAGTTGTTATAAGACCCTATACTTGAGGGATGTATATCGCGTCAGGATCACAGTTGGCAATTGAGAAATGGAATGTGGATAAAGACTTCGAGAAGTGGCCATAGAGGATGAAGGCCTTCTAATGAGGAATGAAGTCCATACAGTAGTGTTTGCCCCGATGAGTTGACGGCTAACATCTTAATCGCGGAAAGGAAGGGGATGAAGAAATGGGAATTTACTACTTCGCAACTAGCTATGGGAGAGAATTTCATCTCAGAGATTAGTATTGAGACCACTGCTAGGGGCATTTGGACCAAGCCGAAGAATCTTTACTTGAAGAAATCTCTGACTAACCGTCTAATATTGCCGAAGACATTTTTCACCATGTAGAGAGAGATGGTGCTTCACTGAAGGAATATCTAATTTCTTTGGCGATCTCGTGATGAAGATAAAGACTGTTGACCTGAAGATGGATGATGAGCAAATGACAATGATTCTTTTGTGTTCTCTTTTGGAGCGCTACACATGTATCGCTAACAGCCTTATCTTCGTCAAAGATACAGTGACAATGGAAGATGTGAAGTCAGGCCTTCTATCTGAGGGCTTGACAGATCAGATGAAAGAGATAAGTGAATGAAGTAGAGGTGAAAATAGTACTCATGGCCTGTTTGTTGAAAGAAGTTGAGAAGATAAGAAGAATTGGTACTCTAGAGGGCGTTCCAAATCCAAGAATCCCGATAATGGTAGGAGAGGAAAGTTTAAGGACGAGAAGTGCTTTTTCTACAGGAAACCTGATCATTAGAAAAAGGATTGTCCAGATTTGGAGAAGAAGGAAGAAAACAGATCTTTATCATTTGCAGTGAGAAGTCTGTATCTCACGATGTGTTGTCTGAAGCAGTGTCGGATGTCTCAGACCATTGGGTGTTGGACTCGGAGGCATCTTTCCGCATGATGCCTAGTAAGGATTAATTCAATTCTCTTGTCGGATGAGAGGGAAGCTCTATTCTTATGGGTATTGATGCTAGCTGTAGAGCAATGGATGATGGTACAGTGAGGATCAGGATGTTTGACGGAGTGATACGCACTTTGACAGATGTCTGGTACGTTCCATGTCTTCGAAAGTCCTTAATTTCTTTACGACAATTGACATCTTTAGGATGCAAGGTAACTATCGAGAAGGACGGTCAGAAGGTTTCGAGTGTAGGATCGATTTCACCCTAGAGGGGGGGGGGGGGTGAATAGGGTGATGGTATAAATTATAAAAATTAATTGCGGAAGCTTATAAAATAATTTCAACACAGATCACAGAGCAATAGCAGCACAGATAATAGCAGAATAATAAATGCAGAAATAGAACCACACAGAATTTACCCAGCTTCGGCAAAACCCTGCCTACGTGCTGCCCCCAAGGTTTCTACTAGAAATTAGATAGTCAGACGCTTACACACGTAAACTCGCGACACCCGCTATCGACTAAACCTAACTCTACGCTCAAAACCCTGCCACAACTCAGCCACTGAGTTGCGAATTCTCAAACTACGCCACGTAGTTTGTCCCCTAGTCACACGACTAGAAAGTTAAACGGTTTGAAAATGAATTACAAATTAAAAAAAATTTAAATTAAAATAACCTTAATTTAAAATAAAAATCCCTTTTATAAAAAGAAGAATAAGGCCGGCCCCTTTTGTAATTTATCTCGACCGTCTCCTTTTATTTCATCGGTCCAATTCTTTTTTATAATGGCGGCTCTGTTGTTTCCTTTGTTCGATCTAAATTAGGGCTTTTAATTTTCAACGATGCCGACTTTGGATGCTTGATCGAATTGAAGATTTATCACGTCTTTTGCCTTGTCGATCGCTTGTTTTTCTGAATTGCTCACGGCTCTTTGAAATTGATCGAGTTCGTTTATGATTTCGGTTTGTATGTTTCTCCTTTTGCTTTGCTGGTTTGATGCTTACTTGAACTCGATCGTTATGCCGATGATGATCTTAGGGTTTTTATATGGGTTCGTGACCCTTGATTTTCGTTCTAACAAATATATTTGAATTTGTCAATTTTGTGTGATCGGCCGCTTGATTATGCTTCGATGTTTGAGATGATTTCTGACCTTTTCATATGCGTATATTTTCGTTGCTTGCTTCCCATGCCTTTGATGTTTAACTTGGTCAATTTTGACTTGTTCATCATATCCACGGCTTGTTGATTGTTGATCTCCTTGGTCATTACAGTTTGATTTTCATTTGACTTCGGTCATTTAAACAAGTCTGGTTACATTATGTTGCATTCTCCACTTGCTGTTGGTCTTGTATATTCTCGTCATGCTTCTGTTTTATTGTACCTTATACTTGGTCTTGAGCATTTCTTGACTTCGACTGTTTTAGTTTGAGTCTTTTGTGCACTGTGCATATCACTGCACTGCTTCGAATCAGGTTGCATATTTGTTTCATGACACTTGAAGTTCGTTGATAATTTTGCACTGCTTCATATTGTATATTTACCTTTGAGCCTGGGCAGTTGTACACTTGGTTACATTCTTGGTTGAAACTGGTCATCCATTGTTTCCTGTTGGTCTTCATGTGCCCTTGACTTTTCCCATGCTATTCACTGGTTCGCGTATATGAGTTGTTTCACTGGTGGCCTGTTGTAGTAGTTGCGACTTGTTTACATTCTTGGAATTCAGCAGCTAGTCTTCATGTATAGTTGCTTGTATATATATATATATACTTGATTCATTTATATTGTCACTGAGTTTAAATGCATTGAGCTCTGGTTTCATTTCTTTGGTTGGGTCTGCACATTCACCTGTTGGTGTATTCATGTACACTGCTGATTGTTTCTTGTCACTATATCATGTTCGATACAGTTTGCATTTGTTAGCTTGTAGTTCATGTGTTCACATTGATTATGTGCACTGACTTTGTGGTCTTCATATATGTTTGCATCAACTTCTATCCACTGTACTTTCAGTCATGTTGAATTTGGTATCTTCGCTTTAGTTGCTTGTATATGTATACAAGTGTTCACTGCTTGTAGTCTCTGTTCAACCTGATTTTGCTTTGTCTTCGGTCGCTGCTGTGCATGGCTTGAAGTCTGGTTGTTGCTTGATGAAGAGTAACATTTGGGGCCTGTGAAATTGTTGCTTGATTATTTTAAAACTGCTACTTGGCTTAGGCATTGCATATATCTTTACTTTGTACTTGTCCTGTCCACTTCCCTTTTTCATATTGTCGGTTCATTGTAGTAGTTTGATTATTTGATATGTTGTTTTGAACCACAATTCGTTGTGGCATTGCATTACTGTGCATTGAGCATTGTATCACTGAGTCATTTGCTTATGCTATTTGTTTGCACTGTGCATTGGTTTGGACTTGTAGTTTGCTGACTTCATGTCACCTTAACTTTGGTTGATGCACTGAGTTGAGTAGTGACTTGACCTTTGCATTTTGTTTATTTTTCGAAATTTCACCAAAGTTGAATCCAGCTTGAAGCTCGGATTTGACCTTGTGCTGAAAGTTGTGACATTTATTTTATTGCACGTGAGTTGAACCCGGCTTTTCATTTGGGTTTGACCTGTGCTCACTTGTTCCTGTAAATCAATCAAGTGTATATCGGTATGCACGGCCTTGTGGCATATACAATGATGCACTGTGCATGTCACATTGTTCGTGTGTAATGAATTCAAATGTAAATGATGACGAACAACCCAAATAACTGAGGCAAATATTATTTTCAAAATTCACATTTTATTTTATATTGCAAAAATATTTCTTTTTCAATTTTACTGCGTTAGTGAATATTTTTGTAGATTGCTCAGATGCTGGATTCTAACTGGAATGAAGTTGAAGATAAAATACGGATTGAGTGAATGAGTGATGTGTAGTGAGCTTAAATGTAAATATGAAATTGTGATGAATTTGTAATCAAAATTGTATATGTATAGTGAGAGCTTGAATTTGTACTATTCAAAATTGTAATAAATATTTGTTTGAATAAAATTTCTGTTTGAATTCAAATTCTGTGTTATTTAATTTTATTCAGCAAATATTTATTTAATCTATGAAAAATAAAATAGTATATTAACAAATACATTTAAACGAATGTATATATGTTTATTATCATCAAACAAAAATCATATAAGCGCATATTCAACAATCTCCCCCTTTTGATGATAACAAACATATATTTAAGATTTTGAATATGTTAAATGTATTTGATCATTGATATGCTCTAATTGCTCCCCCTATTTAAATGCTTCCTCTCTACACAAAGCTCCCCCTACATATATGCATACAAATAAAAATATGCAAATGAGCCTAGATGCAAATAGAAAATTGTTTGACCTTTGCTTGATTTTATTTGACAAAATCTTAACTTTTCTCTCCCCCTTTTGTTATCAGAAAAATAATAATAGTGTTAGAGAAAATAGAGATAAGGTGATCGATATTAATTCAACATTAAAACTCAATTGAATATAAATATTAAATTTCAATAAAAAAATCAAACAAAAATCATAAATAGTTTGTTAGGCGCATATTCCACTTTTAGAATGATGGGAATTATGTCATCATATAAAACCATACGGTTGTGTCTATTTGTGGTATATTTATATCAGGAATTTGAATACCTACTAACCATGCATAACCGTTAGGACTTTTAAATGAGATTAGTAGTATTCCAATTTTATTTAAAAAAAAAATCAAGTATCTTCTAACCACGCATAACCGTGAGGACTTTTATATGGGATTAGAATCAACTTGTTTATTTTAAAAATCAACTTTTGATATGCGTTCCATACATGCATAACCGTGAGGACTTTTAAATGAGCATGGAAGCACATAACAAATTCCAAGTAATTCACCCATGCATAACCGTGAGGACTTTTAAATGAAAGTGAATATTTTGGTATTTATTTATTATTATTTTTACTATATAAATTTTTTCTATTGTTTAAAAAAAATGTAAAAATGAAAAACGAACGATTCCTGTTTAAAGTACGACATATCGACAAACTATATAGAATTTTGATGAGTGATGGTCGCTAGAAATATGATAGAGATAGAGATGGTCATGGAATTTTTACCAACAAAAAGTTTTATAACTCTTGTTTAAATTTCTAAAGAAATTTACTAATTATACCGTCTCGAGTCATAATATATAATAAATATCAACACTCATCACTTTTTCAATCACTATTTTTCTTTTCGATAATCATTAGGGAGTAAGATTAGTCAAAATAGTCATTTAAAATCAAATTCAAAAATAATTATGAAATCAATTTTTCAAAATGACTAATCTGAAAATATGGTCAAAAATGATTTTCTCGAGGGGGTTTTATAAGAAAAATTTCTGCTATTTGAAAAATGTTTGAATTGAAAAATATGCAGATATTTTCTTTGAAAGAATGATGCAGTTACTAAATGTCTCAACAAAAATCACGTTCAACCAGTAATTTTTCTATCAACTAGATTACCAGTGTAATCTGCATCTGAATTTCTTTTTCACTCAAAATTATCATTAATTGAATTTGATTGACCAAACCATGAAGTGTGCACCAAAAATTTCAAATTCAATTTTAACAGCAATTTAATTGACATTCTCTTGAATTTGAAATGAAGCCGTGTTAATAATAAAAAAACCGTGAATATAGAGTTAGCCGCATTATAACCAAATGTATTATCCAACAAAACACTATTTTTAATCCAAACTAATATATATGAAGTAAATCAAAGAATCTAGAGAATTTTATAGTGTTTTTGGCATAAGAATATAATTTGGCCAACTATGTTGAATAAGTCAGAGTCAAAATCATCATTTTTTCATCATATCATTATTGGCTGATTTAATTCAGAATATGGTGCAGATTATCACATTTAATATATCGTTCAAAATATACCATTACCTGTTTTACCTTTACGATATTTTTCGTTGTTGTCCATTGTGATTCTGTCACCTTTATACTAGGCTAAGGAACTTTCCTTTGTTGCTCGGTGTGCACTCGGAACAGCCAGAATCCAAGTAGCACTATTGTTGTTCCTTAGTCTGCCACCACACCTACACGATGAAAGATTCTTGTGACCTATTTGTTTTTATAGGTCCATGGTTGTTAGTGGCAGAATATTTTGAAAAATAATTTTGTGGAGACCCAAAACTATTTACAATTGTTCCCTTCGGCACCCAAATTTGTTTAACTTTGAGAAATTTTATATTTGTGCCTTTTGGAACCCAAATTGGTATAGTTTTCACATGTTTGGGTCTATACCAACAATTATTGTGATTGTGTTCATATTTTCTACAAATTGTGCACATAGAGTTGACTTGATTAATATTGCTTTCAACAATTTTCGTTTTATTATATCCAAGTCCTTGTCTAACCGTATTAACAGTTTGCTTTTCTAATAGCATATTCAGCGATTTTTCACTATTTGAAAATTTATCTAAAGTCGTTGACAAATGTTGGACTTGTGTTTTGAGAGACTCATTTTCGTTTAACAATTGTGTGCACTTTTTAATAGAATTCTCTCTTCTAGTATTTTCATTCTCTTTTAAAATCAGAATTTCATTTTCAAGTGATTTCATTTTAATTTCTGATTTTTTAATTTCTTCTTCAAATGTTGGACACTTATCACACTTAGGGATCCTACTTTGATAGCTTTTAACTAATTGGTCAAGTTGTTCATTTAATTCTATCAAAGTGTCTTTTTATGATTCAAGTTTAGCGTATTTTTCCCTAAGTCGTTCAAAACAGCCATTTACTTCATGAAAATATATAAGCAACTCTGAATGAGAAAGTTTTGATACATCGCTTGGCTCATCATCATCACTGTCAGTTATACCACCTCGAAGGCACAAATCTGCTTTTTCGCTCTCACTGCCAGTGCTTTTATCATCCTCATCCATTTCATCCCAAGTGGCTGCAAAACTTTTCCTTTTCTGTTTGTTTCCATGGCTGAATTGATTCTATGGGTAATTTGGCTTGATATGACCGGGTTTGTTGCACTTGTGACAGATGATTTTTTGTTCTTCTGAGTAGTCTAGTGTTTTACCTATTCTGCTTTTCAATTCCTGATTTCGAGCTGGATTTCCGTATTTGCGATTCCACCTTTTGAATTTCTTTATTATCAGTGCCAGCTCTGCTGCTCCATCATCATCGTTATCATCATCACTTTCGGTTGTTCCTTTGAGCACTATTGATTTCTTTCGAGTATCTCCTCCTTCACGCTCTTCCTTGAATTTCATTTCTAGCTCATAAGTGGTGAGATTTCTGATGAGTTCTTCAACTTTCATTTGTTTTAAGTCTTTTGATTCTTGAATGGCAGTCACCTTTGCTTCAAATTTTCGTGGAAGGACTCTGAGGATTTTTCGAACTATCTCCAACTCTGTGTATGATTCTTTTGATTTGTAAACGATATTGGAAAGTCGTCCATGCATCTCTTTGATATTTTCTTCCTTCGCCATTATGAAGTTCTCGTATTCGCTGCTTAGCATGGCAAGGCGAGATTCTTTGACTTGAGACGTTCCTTCGTGAGTCACTTCTAGTGTGTGCCATATTTCCTGCGCAGTTAGATAATGTGAGACACGATTAAATTCAAATTGATCCAATGAACAGATAATAGAATTCATAGCTTTAGCATTAGTATTTTTTTAATTTATTTTCTAGTTCCGTCCATTGTTCCTTTGGTTTATCTACTTCCTGATTATCTATAGTTATCGTCGGTGTTCTATAACCTGTCTCAACAATATTCCAAGCGTCAATGGTTTTCAGAAAGATTTCCATCCTAATTTTCCAATAAGCATATTCACCATTGAACATTGGTGGTCTAACTATGGATTGACCCTCAGCAAAAGCAGTATTAAAAGAAGCCATTTTAAAAATTCAAATTTTTAAAACAAAAATTGGTTTTTGAAAAACGAATTTTTTTAAAACAGAAGTTGACTTCTATTCCTAGCTCCGATACCACTTGTAGGATCGATTTCACCCTAGAAGGGGGGTGAATAGGGTGATGGTATAAATTATAAAAATTAATTGCGGAAGCTTATAAAATAATTTCAACACAGATCACAGAACAATAGCAGCACAGATAATAGCAGAATAATAAATGCAGAAATAGAACCACACAGAATTTACCCAGCTTCGGCAAAACCCTGCCTACGTGCTACCCCAAGGTTTCTACTAGAAATTAGATAGTCAGACGCTTACACATGTAAACTCGCGACACCCGCTATCAACTAAACCTAACTCTACGCTCAAAACCCTGCCACAACTCAGCCACTGAGTTGCGAATTCTCAAACTACGCCACGTAGTTTGTCCCCTAGTCACACGACTAGAAAGTTAAACGGTTTGAAAATGAATTACAAATTAAAAAAAAAATAATTAAAATAACCCTAATTTAAAATAAAAATCACTTTTATAAAAAGAAGAATAAGGCCGGCCCCTTTTGTAATTTATCTCGACAGTCTCCTTTTATTTCTTCGGTCCAATTCTTTTTTATAATGGCGGCTCTGTTGTTTCCTTTGTTCGATCTAAATTAGGGCTTTTAATTTTCAACAATGCCGACTTTGGATGCTCGATCGAATTGAAGATTTATCACGTCTTTTGCTTTGTCGATCACTTGTTTCTCTGAATTGCTCACGGCTCTTTGAAATTGATCGAGTTCGTTTATAATTTCGGTATGTACTTTTCTCCTTTTGCTTTGCTGGTTTGATGCTTACTTGAAATCGATCGTTATGCCGATGATGATCTTAGGGTTTTTATATGGGTTCGTAACCCTTGATTTTCATTCTAACAAATATATTTGAATTCGTCAATTTTGTGTGATCGGCCGCTTGATTATGCTTCGATGTTTGAGATGATTTCTGACCTTTTCATATGCGTATATTTTCGTTGCTTTCTTCCCACGCCTTTTATGTTTAACTTGGTCAATTTTGACTTGTTCATCATATCCACGGCTTGTTGATTATTTGATCTCCTTGGTCATTACAGTTTGATTTTCATTTGACTTCGGTCATTTAAACAAGTCTGGTTACATTATGTTGCATTCTCCACTTGTTGTTGGTCTTGTATATTCTCGTCATGCTTCTGTTTTATTGTACCTTATACTTGGTCTTGAGCATTTCCTGACTTCGACTGTTTTAGTTTGAGTCTTTTGTGCACTGTGCATATCACTGCACTGCTTCGAATCAGGTTGCATATTTGTTTCATGACACTTGAAGTTCGTTGATAATTTTGCACTGCTTCATATTGTATATTTACCTTTGAGCCTGGGCAGTTGTACACTTGGTTACATTCTTGGTTGAAACTGGTCATCCATTGTTGCCTGTTGGTCTTCATGTGCCCTAGACTTTTCCCATGCTATTCACTGGTGGCCTGTTGTAGTAGTTGCGACTTGTTTACATTCTTGGAATTCAGCAGCTAGTTTTCATGTATAGTTGCTTGTATGTATATATATATATATATATATATATATATACTTGATTCATTTATATTGTCACTAAGTTTAAATGCATCGACCTCTGGTTTCATTTCTTTGGTTGGGTCTGCACATTCACCTGTTGTTGTATTCATGTACACTGCTGATTGTTTCTTGTCACTATATCATGTTCGATACAGTTTGCATTTGTTAGCTTGTAGTTCATGTGTTCACATTGATTATGTGCACTGACTTTGTGGTCTTCATATATGTTTGCATCGACTTCTATCCACTGTACTTTCAGTCATGTTGAATTTGGTATCTTCACTTGAGTTGCTTGTATATGTATACAAGTGTTCACTGCTTGTAGTCTCTGTTCAACCTAATTTTGCTTTGTCTTCGGTCGCTGCTGTGCATGGCTTGAAGTCTGGTTGTTGCTTGATGAAGAGTAACATTTGGGGCCTGTGAAATTGTTGCTTGATTATTTTAAAACTGCTACTCGGCTTAGGCATTGCATATATCTTTACTTTGTACTTGTGCTGTCCACTGCCCTTTTTCATATTGTCGGTTCATTGTAGTAGTTTGGTTATTTGATATGTTGTTTTGAACCACGTTCGTTGTGGCATTGCATTACTGTGCATTAAGCATTGTATCACTGAGTCATTTGCTTATGCTATTTGTTTGCACTGTGCATTGGTTTGGACTTGCAGTTTGCTGACTTCATGTTGCCTTAACTTTGGTTGATGCACTGAGTTGAGTAGTGACTTGACCTTTGCATTTTGTTTATTTTTTGAAATTTCACCTGAGTTGAATCCAGCTTGAAGCTCGGATTTGACCTTTTGCTGAAAGTTGTGACATTTATTTTATTGCACGTGAGTTGAACCCGGCTTTTCATTTGGGTTTGACCTATGCTCACTTGTTCCTATAAATCAATCAAGTGTATATCGATGTGCACGGCCTTGTGGCATGTACAGTGATACACTGTGCATGTCACATTGTTCGTGTGTGATGAATTCAAATGTAAATGATGACGAACAAACCAAATAACTGAGGCAAATATTATTTTCAAAATTCACATTTTATTTTATATTGCAAAAATATTTCTTTTTCAATTTTACTGCGTTAGTGAATATTTTTGCAGATTGCTCAGATGTTGGATTCTAACTGGAATGAAGTTGAAGATAAAATAAGAACTGAGTGAATAAGTGATGTGTAGTGCGCTTAAATGTAAATATGAAATTGTGATGAATTTGTAATCAAAATTGTATATGTATAGTGAGAGCTTGAATTTGTACTATTCAAAATTGTAATAAATATTTGTTTGAATAAAATTTCTGTGTTATTTAATTTTATTCAGCAAATATTTATTTAATCTATGAAAAATAAATTTGTATATTAACAAATACATTTAAACGAATGTATATATGTTTATTATCATCAAAAAAATATCATATAAGCGCATATTCAAAAGGTGCACTAGTTCTTATGAAAGGAGATGTGTTTCGAAATCTGTATTTGCTGAAAGAACCCATAGTTCTTGGAGAGTCGTGTGTTGGAGTAGATAGTTTTTATGCTTTGGATGCCACAAAGCTTTGGCATCTCAGGTTGGATCATATTTCAGAGAAGAGCTTAGATTTTCTTTGAAGACAAAAGATGATCAAATGAGAAATCATCGACAAGATGGACTTTTGCGAGGAATGTGTGTTAGGCAAGCAAACTAAAGTATCTTTTGGAGTTAGACTCCATAGATCAAGGTGAGTACTTGAGTACGTGCATACTGATGTTTGGGGACCGGTTGCTGCTCCTCTTGGAGGATCAAAGTATTTTATCTCTTTCATTGATGACTTTTCTCGAAATGTATGGGCGTATGTGATGAAAGCCAAATCAAAAAGTTTTGAGAGTTCAACGACCGGAGAGCGTTCGTTGAGAACCAATCTGGTTCTAGGTTGAAGGTGCTGAGATCTGATAATGGCGGTGAATTTGTCTCTTGGGAGTTCCTCGATTTCTATAAAGAGCATGGCATTCAGAGACATTTCACTATACCTGGCGATCCACAATCTAATGAGGTTACAGAAAGGATGAACATGACTCTACTAGAGAAAGGCTCGTTGCTTGAGATTAACGGTGGCCTTGTCTAGAGGCTTTTGGACTGAGGCATTATCGACTCTAGTGTGTATCACAAATCAAATTCTATGCTCAACCATAGATGGGAATATTCTAGAGGAGAAGTGGAGAGGTAAAGCAGTATATATTGGTTACTTTCAATTTTTTGGTTGTCTTGTGTACGTTTACCATACATGTGATTACAAGTTGGAGGCTATAGCATACAAGGACACACTAATGCGATACATTGATGGCATCAAAGGTATCGAATTTGGAACCCTGTTGATCGGAAGATTGTTCATTCCATACATGTTACTTCTGATGAGTTTGCTATGTTCAATCCGAAGGAGAAGCTACATACCACATTAAAACATTCTGATAGGCCTAAGGGTATGGAAGAAGTTCTCATGTTCCATCCAAATAGCAGAGTTATTGTTGATGCTGTCGAGGAAAATGCATTTGATGAAACATCATAGAATAGTCCACATGTTCTTTCTAGTTGTGCTGGTGATGTGCATGAATCTAGAGGAAGTTTAGTTCAAGGTGGAGCTAAAAGAAATTTAGATGAAGCAATACCTACCCGGGTTAGTCGTAGGACTATTAGGCCATCCGAAAGGTATGGTGATTGGCAGTTTGCAAACCTTAGCCTTGGCGATCAGTTTGACTATGCCCTATGTGTGGTTCTTGAGGATCCGCTTGACCTTGATGTAGCTTTGAGGTCATGTGACAATCCAAAGTGGATGTGCACTATGGAAGAGGAGTTGGAGTCATTGAAGAAGAACAAGACTTGGGATCTGGTACCACCTCCTCAAGAAAGCCGAGCCATGGGCTGCAAGTGGGTGTTCAAGGTGAAGGATGACGGAAGACACAAGGCTAGACTAGTTTCCAAAGGGTTTTCACAAAGAAAGGGATTGGAGTATGAAGAGATATTCTCTTCAATAGTGAGGCATATGTCCATCCACATTTTGCTCGCTATCGTCGTAGCTCATAACTTGGAGTCGAAGCAACTGGACGTGAAAACTGCTTTCTTGCATGGAGACTGGGATGATACCATCTACATGAAGCAGCCAGAGGGATTTTTTGTAGATGGGAAAGAAAATTGAATTTGCAAATTGAAGAAGTCATTGTGTGGACTTATGCAGTCGCCGAGACAATGATACAAGAGTTTTTACTCTTTTATGCTTTCACTTGATTTTTATCGCAGCATCAAAGACGCTTGTGTGTACTTCAAGCATTAAAAGAATGGTAGATGGGTGTACCTACTCTTGTAGGATGATTTGTTGATTTCTTCCAAGGATAAAGCTGAAATCGATAGTTAAAAGCTAAAGCAAAAAGTGAAATTCGAAACGAAGGACTTTGGAAAAGCAAAGAAAATTTTGGGTATGGAAATCCAAAGGGATAGAAAGATGCTTACTCGGTTTAGCATGGAAGAGGCAAAGGCAATCAGCACACTCATGCTATGCACGTACAGCTTTCTAGTAAAGGTTCTCCGATCTCGAAAAATGACAAGTCTTATATGATGAAGGTCTCATATGCAAGTGTAGTTGACAGCTTGATGTATGCCATGGTCTGCACTAGGCCTAACATTGCACGGGCTGTTGGATTAGTGAGTAGATTCATGGAAAATCCAAGAAAGACGCAATGGTAAGCGGTGAATTGTATCTTCAGATACCTCGGAGGAACTCCAAACCATGGACTTGTCTTTGGCGGCACAGAAAGAGATTTCAGCTTGGTTGGATTTTGCGATTCTGACTGTGATGGTGATAGAGATCGAAGGAAATCAACCTCCGGATATGTGTTTACCATTGGTGGGACATCAATCAGTTGAAGAGCGAGGTTGCAGACGATTGTGGCTTTGTCCGCTACAGAGGCAGAGCTCATAGTTGGGGTTGAAGCAGCTAAGGAGACGCTTTATTTGAGGCGATTGCTGTGTGATTTAGGCTTCGTATATGAAGGCGTGAATATGTACTTGATAATCAGAGTGCAATCCACTTAGCTGAAAATATGGCATTCAGCTCGAGGACGAAGCATATTGAGGTGAGAGAGTTGTTCCTTGTCTCGATGAGTGAAGAGAAACTGGTTCTCTTCAGAAAGTTCACACAAAGGAGAATGCGGCAGACATATTTACCAAGTCGTTGCCTGTTGCTAAGTTCGAGCATTGCTCGACTTGATTCGCTTAATGAAGTGCTAGGTGCCACAGGGTGGCACGGGGGGAGAGTTGAGATGGTTCATAGAGACGTTTGTTTTCATGGTGGAGATTGATAGGTTCTATACAGACTAGGAACTTCGAACATTTTGTTGACGGACAGTGGCCTTGCTAGAGTCCGTTGACAGAGAGAAGATAGAACCAATCAGAACAATACAGAATCTCACATCGCAGCGGAAAACATATTATATCATATCAATGATCTTTACAAAACAAAAACTGTATGTATACATCAATCAGAGTACAATAATCAATCAGAAATTATCCCCTGGACAGTTATATTAACTTTTCCTCACAATTGATAATATACAACAATTAAGCACAGCGGATAATCAAAATAGATACATGTATATGAGAATGAAAATCTCTAGCTCTCCTGCTGAAGCTCCAAAAGCACTAATTTCAACATGTAAATATACCCGGTCTGATCCGAGCATTGATAGGGAAGAACACCTGGATCAGTCTGGTAAACCAGCGTGAGAAACACACTCAACTGAAATTATTAAATTACTAAACTTTTCCTTTTTCAAAACAAAAGTATCTCATAAGATATTCCCACGCATAAATACAGACATGTTTTTACCTTACAATAACTAAAACATTTCATATCCAATCCTTCGATATTATACTGGTGTCTATTGCATAAATAGTAATCAAAATAGCTGAAATTGTTGTCATTATTAAATTCCAACATTCTAGGCTCTACAAATAAAACGACAGGTACGTAGTGGAGTTTGGATTTCCATACAAACGACCAGGTGAAGGGACCACCTTCCGATAGGTACACCTCTAGATGGATGTCCTGATGCACAAAACATCTGTCCTCTACCAACACAAGACCGATCCACCTCTACAACTAGAGGTATCAAATATTTCATCCTTCGGTAATTACCGACCTTTAATGAGGGCCCTCAAAGCATACAAACCCCAATAATCAGATACACAATGTCAAAGCGTGTAAAGATATATCTAGAAGAGGATGATCATACCCTACTCGGGAGCAACCCACTTAGCCTTGCCGTATCTAATCATGTTTTGGTCATTTTCAGTTGATGAGGCCTGAGGTAACGATTACCTTTCACAATCACAAACCACATCACTTTGAATGCCGCACGGCCATTTCCTTTGACTACTCATTGCCTTCCACAAAAATGCAACCCTTGAGCTCATACATTTCAAGGAGGGTGTTAAGTAAAGAGAAGTTGTCATCTCCGCCACCACTGATGTATGTTTGTAAAAACCAATGTATTTAATCTATAGAAATGAAATGTCAGACAAACATCCATACAATTTGTCCAGAAACAGGACAAACCGAAGGTACTTTCCTGTCACAGCCTGTCGAAAAATCCCTAGGATTAGTAGTGTATAGTCCTCGCATTGGATATTTCATAATAAAGAGATCGCTGCTACTATATGTATATTGAGATTTTAACCCCAAACGATCAACAAGCAGTCTTCCATTATGAAAATCTGAAATATCAATATCATCATAAGCAACCTGCACAATCGTCGCATATACGTTGGTCCGAAATGGTTTCGGATAAATCGATCCCGGTTTCTTCGCATCAACAACACAAAAGTATTTCTCAACCTCACATAGAAACTAAGTCCCATAGACTTATCACGTCTCCAACTTTCAACTTTCTATCCTTCGGCCAAGAAGGAAGGTCGATAGATTGGAGTAATACTCCGCACTACACGAATCAACATCCTCAACATAAAGGATAATCAAGCCTACACCGAAGGCTACGTACTAAGTGTACAGCTAAATAGTTCCACATCAAGTCGAGGAACTAAAATGCCAAATTTGATAGTCGGTTATTTAACTATCAAAGCAAGCAAACAAATGTTTAGCACCATAAGCAATCACTAGGCCTTTTTAATTAATCTTTTATTAATTAAATCACTTGTCTAATATTCACTTCAAATTATCTTTAAAAAGACATAATCTCAAAACCATTTCAATATCGGAAAACATTTCCATATAATTATTTAATAATGAGTAATTAAAAATTCGTTTTATTTTCAACACTTAGAAAATATTACATATACTTAAATCAGGATTAAGTATATATTTCTTATTCTGTAAGGAAAACATTCTCTTTAACATACTTATTTGGCTCAAAACGAATGTTGCATAAAACATCATTATGACAACCCAAAATCATCAGAATAGGGATTCGAAAATAAGATAGATATATAAATCTCATATACTATACAAAAAAAATTTCTTTCGAAAATCATTTACTATAGCAACAGTGTTATAATCCATCATTTCCTTACTTCTCAAAAACGTTTATTTCAACTATTAATGTTGAAATCTATTGTTTCGGTACTTAACACATTTTGAAACATCTTTAAATTATTTAACTCCATTAAAAGTATCACTTCCAAAACAATTATTTAATTCAAAGATTATTCACTGTCCAGAATTGTGAATATAGTTCATTTACCAAATCCAACATTTCTACACAGTTATTTTAGGGGTTTTCCACTATCCAAAATCGTAGATATAATTCCAACCAAATACATTGCTTTTACACCTTTAATTTAAAGGATTATCCACTGTCCAAAATCGTGGATGAAATTCCTTTAATAGAGATCCATATCTAGTTTATCAATTTAAATTGATTTCACATTTATAAAACAATGTTTATAAATTCACATTTCTATTTTATAAAACTTCCATATATAAAATCCCTTTTTTAACAAATTCTATTTATCTCATTTATACGCAAAAATCCAAATTATAAGTAAATAACTTATAATTCTCTTGTTACTAATTCATTTTTTTTTTTATAATTTCATAAATTATAAATCTTATTCACTTATAAAATATAATTATAACTTCATTTTAAACATTTACAAAACACCTTTATAATTCCATTATTCCAATTTATAAACTCAATTTTATAAATCTTATATTTAAACTATTTATAATAAATCAAAAATATCGATTTTGACAATTTACATAATAGTTAACTCCATATTTCAAAAAATCACATTCTGATTATATTTCACAAAAATCATAATTTTTATAACATAAAAATTATAACATTTAATTCTTTAAAATAAGTTCATTCTTTTAACAATTCAAAATAAGTAAAATATCTATTTTCAACATCACTTGAAAATCCTTTTTCAATTTGAAATCACCACTTTAACATTTTTTAAATTCCAAAATAGACCTAATGCCGCAACAGCACTAAATACATCAATCACGGCATCCAAAATCATCATATATCACATGATAACAGCATATATATATATATCAATATTTGTAAATAAATCAACAGTGGTGAGGAATCCAATTGGATCCCTCCAACCTGTCACCTGCAGCAAATATATATATTAGAATATGTGTACAATGTCCGTTTCAAGGCAGATGCGCATACAAAAGGTCATCCGCTCATACGTGGGAACGTATAGGGTCTCACCTGCTCCAATAGGCAGGAATATATCCAAATACCAATATATATATATATATATATATAATATCATATATCATCCAAATAGTCATCAATCATCATAAATAATATTTATCCTCCTTTGTATAGAAATATCTGTGAGACAGAAAGAGTGAGTTGTACCCACATTAGATTCCACTCCGTCAAACTTTAAGGCAAGGAACTTTAAGATCTAACGCATATTTCCTACTATGCTTTGAAAAACAAATGAAAATAAGTCCGAATTCCTCCTTCCTAATGCTTGGCCAAGACTTGAAATGGAGATTGACCAAAAGTATAGAGAAGAAGTGGTAGACCTTTGAACTTGAATTCTCAAAATTAGACCCCAAAAATAGGTCATCTTCTCTCTTGTTTTTGACTCACTTACTCTCAAAATTTGAAAAAATTATTAACTGAAAAGTTGTTGAAAATTCTTTTCACTTGAATTAAAAAAAAGAATCACTTTGATTCCAAGTTGTTTTGAGGGAGATATGATAAAATGAAGTAGAGGTATTGTCGGATTGACAAAAATGAAGCCTAAAAATGTACTTTAAATAATTGAGTTTCAGGTATATCAAACCACAAAACTGGAAAAAGTGATCAACATAAAAGTTGTAGCCACTGGAATTTCATATAGTTTGATTTTTTTTTAATTTGGATCTATTATGATCAAATTATGTGTAACGACCCAGAATTTCTGTCATTTGAAATTCAGATATTTAATTGATTTTAAATATCAACAAGTAAAATTTGAAAGTCGATTTTTTTTTTGAATATTTAGATTTAATTGGATAATTAAATCGACAATTTAATATTTGAAATTGGATAAATAATTTGGAAATTGGGTTTAATGTGATTAAAAATGATTTATAAAGTTATATTAAATCATATTGGAGTTAGAACAATGTTTGTGTACTTTTAAAATTGAATTAAAAGTTAAACTGCAGAAATTGAATATTTTAATATTTAATCGACTAGTGAAAATAGCCATTTTTCAAACTGTCTCAGATTTCGACGAAACTAGTTTCATCGGATCCATAATTTCAAATTATAGTAAGGTTTTAAATTTCGTGTCAATTGGATTTAACGTTTGTCCGGGGCAAGCCAAAACGCATAGAAATTGGTTTAATCGATTTAATTTAAATTTGATCGTTTATTTCCGTAACTCGCACATATGATCGAATTAGCCTCCGAAACATGTTCCATTGTGTTCGAAACGTGGGTAAAACCCTAGAAACGCCGGTCACCGCGCGAGATTTGAAGCTCGGAAAATTTTGGATGAATAGTGTTTTCGTTGGATTTTCTACAAAAGGACCCCTTATTCACAATTTTCAACAAAAGAAAACCCTAGGGTTTTAAACGTTCAGCCCCCACCATTAAAAACCAAGGGCCGTATATATTCCATCTTCTCTCTTTAATCTCTTTCAATCCACTCAATATTATTGAAAAATTTCTGAAGCAAAGTTGAAGAGCATCGGAAGAGCTTCAGATCCATACGGGGTTGATCGTCATTGGAGCATCGTGGTCGCCAAATTCTGGCCGTATATGGGTTGCGTTTAAGCATGAATTTGGAGGCAATGGCTCGACCGAGCTCTGGGAGGTTGCAGGCATGGGTAGCTCGTGTGAAGTGCTTCGATATGGTGGTGCTTGATCGATTTCTAGTCAAGCGTGGAGGAGGCGATATCAAACCCTAGGTCGCGTGCTATGGGTTTCGGTCGCGTTCAGGTTGCCTGGGAGCGAAAACGTGAAAGGGAAAGATGGAAAACACGACCACAATTTAGCAAAGGGAACGCACGGCTCAGATTGAGTTGAGTTTAAAAAAGAAAAGAAATTTTAATTGTAAATTGAATTATATTAATTCGTATAACTTTGAAATAGTACAACTTTGTCATACGAGGTCGGAAATGCACGAAACAAGTTGCGTTGACTTCGTTTTGTCGAGCACTATGCAATAGAGCTAGTTTGGAGTCGTTTGGAGCTAGTGAAAATTTCGGGTAAAATTAAACGCACGTTTAATTTTATTCGAAATAAAACGCTACAACTATTATCGGAAACTCAAGGTGAGAACTTCTCACTCAATCGAATTGTTTCGATTTAAATTTTAAATAGTTAAATTTAAAATTGCATGATTGTGTGCTTGGATGATAAATTATTATCTGTTGTATTGAAATAGACCCTATACGCCGTATATTAAGTGGATGTTATTTATTAAAAACATATACCGTGATAATTCCAACTTGAATGGAATTGGTATTATATATGTACTTAGAGTTGATTTTCCCGCATTATATAGCGGATGAGACCCTATTGCGCCGCATAATAGCGCATAGTATTTTATAAATCTCATATACCGCGATATTCCGTCTCGAAGCGGAATTGGTATTGTGCTAACATCTTTGGATGCAGGGAAACTGTTGGAGGGATCCAACTGGATCCCTCAAATGATTGGAGTGGTTTCAATGTTGTGTGTTGATCTATTTATAATCTACGTGATTATCTTTGTGATTAAAATCGTTAAAAGATAAATTTTAGCTGAATATATTTTTGGTATCGTTAGATGCCGAAAATAATTAAAATTTGATTTTTGAAAATTTAAGTTGAGAATTCATAACAACATTTAATTTTGGAATTGATTCATTTTTAATAAATAAACGTTGAAATTTTTATGTTATAAAATTTTTGATTTTTGTGAAATATAACCGAAATGTGATCTTTGAAATAAGTAGTTAATTAATTTATAAAATGGTTTAAATTTGGATTTTTTTGAATTATTATAAATTATTTATATAAAAGATTTATAAAATTGATATTTATAAATTAAAATGTTGGAATTATAAAACGAGTTTATATAAGTATTAAAATGAAGTATAAATGGATTTCATTAGTGGATGAAATCTATAGATTTATAAATTGTGAAGTTATAAAATGAATGGATTTTTGTAAAATAAAAGATTTATAAGTAATTAACTTATAAATTGGATTTTTGCGTGTAAATGGAATATGGATAGAATTTGTTAATAAAGTGATTTTATAAGTTGAAGTTGTTATAAAGTATAAATGGAATTTATAAACGTTGTTTTATAAATCCGAAATCGACTTATTTTGATAAGTTTAATTATTATAGCTGATTAAAGGAGATATATCCATGATTTTGGGACAGTGGATAATCCTTTAAATAAAATACGTAGAAATATTGAATTTGGTTAACGAAATATATTCACGATTTTGGACGGTGAATAATATATTAAAGAAATATTTTGGGAAGAAATATTTTAAATAGAATTTAAAACGATTTAAAGATGTTTTAAAATGTATTAAGTATCGAAACCATAGATTTCAACATTCATTGTTGAAATAAACGTTTCAAGAAATAGAAGGAAATGGTGGACTATAACACCGTTGTCATAGTAAATGATTTCCGAAAGGAAAAGTTTTGTATAGTATTGGGGTTTATATATCTCTCTTAATTTTGAATCCCTATATTTGTGATTTTGGGTTGTCGTAACGATGTTTTACGTACCATTCGTTTTGACTCAAATAAATGCGTTTAAGAGAATGTTTTCCTTAAAGAATAAAATATATACTTAATTTGGATGTAAGTATATTGAATATTTTCCAAATGTTGAAAATAAATGGATTTGTGAATTACTTATTATTGAATAAGTATGGAAATATTTTCCAATATGAAGTGAATGTTTTGAGATTATATCTTCTAAAGATAAATAGAAGGTGAATATTTGAAATCGATTTGGAAATCGTATATCAGTGGTTATCTGAAAATTTAAATTCACAATGAAATTTATAAGGGAGATTTGTTTAAAAATAAACATTGAATTATTTTTAAAAGTGTGGAAATAAATTTACGGATTTGGAACGTAAATTTAGTAAATCGATAAGGATTTATTTAATTGGTTTAAATGAACCATTTTGAAATGAAAGTTGTAAAGGTGAAAATTGATTGAAATTTGTTTTCAAATGGTTGAAGTGGGGAAATTGTATCTTGTAAAGATATTTCTGAAAATAAACAATTTGGGAAATTATTTGAAATCGGGTGATGTTGTGAATATATATTGATGGTTAAATAACCGACTATCAATATTGACCCTTAAATGGCTATTTGTTGTGAATTGCTTGAAATTGAATGCTACACTTATTTTTAAATTATTGCGCTCGTTATTCGGATTAACCATTCCGAATAGGGGTACGATGTAATGGATAGCAATGAAGACCGGTGTTGAAGACCAGGTATTTGTGAAAATGATAGGATGACCTATCGATTGACTCTGCACCATTAGCTACGGTATGGAGATTTCCTTTGTGATGGGAAATTCGATCGGGATTGTGAATACCCGGATTGCAAGGGCTTCTTTTGAAGTGCCTTCGGTTCTGTTCGAACCTGGAACAGACTTGTATGGTTACATGTCTGACGTTACATTTTGAGATATAAAGTAGATTTCTTTCAAATACATCTCTGTTGGTGGCGGAGAATTTATTCTCTTAGCTTAACACCCTTCTCTGAGACGTACGAGCTCAGAGGTTTTACAGTTAAAGGTTAACAGCGATATATTCCCAATTTGGTAATGTGGCATGCTGATTGTTGCTATGTGATGATTATTTATTGATCATTTATTGATCAAAGCATGGCTTTGTTAAAAACATAGCTTTGTGGACGAGACTTCGTCAGACCTCACACCCTGGAAATGGTCGAAACAGGAATATGCGGCAAGGTTATGAGGGTCGCTCCCTTTAGGGTATGTCATTTCCTTCTGGAAAAGGGTGGTTTCTGGTATGGAGCCCTGATGCTTAACCTATGTGGTTGCTCCAATCTCATTTTCTGGGTGGTTGTTGCTTGGTGATAGACGGCCCTCGGATAAAGGTCCCAAAGGACCGGGGAGTGGCATACTCAAGTAGTAGTTACCTAGTTACAGAGGTAACCCGGCCTTGTGATGGAGGAGATCCGGTTAGGTTCTTGGGACGTCCTGCCAGAGGCGATCCCATATGGCAGTAGGAAGTTCCTTAGCCTGACCATTTGTTGGAAAATCCAAAGAAACAATACGAGCCTTGTATGGTTTTAGTTCTATAACCTACCATTCACTTATGGTGGCGCCCCACTGTTTGGATGGTAGCTATAGTAGGCATAGTTCGGAATGTTTATGCTGGCTAAGATTTATATTCTATTTTCGAAATGCTTTCATCACTATGCACTAATAATAATATCAAAATTGATTTGTTTTGCATAGTAAGCATCTTTGACTATCATAAGGAGAAATCTCCTCCAATTCTGCGTTTGCATTGTGTGTGTGCGGGGAGGCCTTATGGTAGTTTCATTTTCCAAAAGCATTGCGGATATTTTTTCACTTCCCTTGTTGTTGTTGTTGTTGTTTTAAAAGATAAATAACTGTTTTGAGTTCTCACACCAGTCTCATGACTGACCTGGAGTTTATTGTTCTCTTCCTAAACTCTAGGTGCCCATAATTTTCCACACGGGCAGTCTAGAGTCAGGTTATCAGGTCATTCTGGATTCAGAAGTGCTATGAGCTCAAGTGGCGAGTTGGATGGCGAGACGTATTACTTGTATATGATATTATCTTTCCGCTATAAATTCACTTGTAAGGACATGTTCATATAACTGTCCATTGTTTTGTAGTGTTGTATATTGTTGTTGTACACTCTGATGATGATGTAATGTAATAACTGAGATAGTTCTTTGTTTTAAAGATTATTCATTTATCTATTATATGTTGTTCCGCAACGATTGTGAGATTCTGTTATTGTTTTTGTTGTTCTTTTTTCGTTCTATTTTCTTTCTTCTTTTATCTTTTTCTTCCACCTCTTCTTTTCTTAAACCCTAAGGGTTCGGTTTTCCGGCATTCGATTGTTCGGCAGTTGATATAGTGGACGTATTAATGTCGACTTTCGTGAGTCGAAGAACCCGGTCTTTACATTTGGTATCAGAGCATATGGTTAAGTGACAACTTTGGCTCTGTTGGGTGTTACTCATTAGAGATAGAGTCAGCAGTACTCTAGAATGGGTTTGAGTGTAATAATAGACATGAGCGCGTATTTGTTAGTGAATATAAAATTGTTATATATTGTGATGATTGGTTTGTGGAATGGTATATGGATTCTGGTCGGTATAGTCTGTACAACTCTATCGATAGGGATCTCTAAACACTTGTTCAGAACAATTTGGCACGATATTGTTTTAAATTGGGTAAATGAAATAATTTTACTTCGATTATATTTTATATATAAAGGAATAATTTTTCAGAAATTATCAAAGTGTATGTAAAAATTGAATTTTTTGATTGTTGAAAATGTAAGAAAATATATAAGTGAATCAAAGTTGTTCGAATAATCTGAATAAAACAACAATTGTGAAAGAATAAATTATATAAAAGAAACAATTGTATAAGTATAGATTATAATTGAAATGATTTACAATTGTATAAGTATAGATTATATAAAAGAAAGCAATCTCCACTTTTCAATACTAAACATCATCTTTCACAGTCTTACTTTATGTCTTAGTCACTTAATTTTAAGTAAAGAAAAGTAATTATTTTGTTGGATTTTTGATGTGATTTGGATTTGATGTTTACTTTTGAATATCTTAAACTTGCTTACTTTTCTTAATGATGTTCTAGAAGTTTTATAATTATATATAGTAAAATTAAACATATTTAGTTATTATAATATGTAACATATATGTTAAAACATAGTAACAGAGGTACAATAACATTGCTGCAACTTATTTTGAATAAAACGTTGATTTTCGACAAAATGTTTCCGGTCATATTTTGACGTTTTTGTTAAACTATTTATTCATGTAAACCAAACTTCAAAATAAATTTCTTATTATCTTTAAATAATTAAAACAAGCATATTTGATTTATTAAATAATATAACATACGACATCGATTTATCGCTATACGACGAAAATTTTCAATTTTATAAGTTTTATATATTTATGGAACCATTATAAATTAAATAACCATAATTATCAAACGAGTTTGATATCGATTATATATATATATTTAAAAGGAATTATTTATCCTTTAAACAAATTTCTCGAATATTTATCATACTTCATCGGAATCCGACTTTTGTCAATTTTGCAATGGGAAAACAAAATCTTTATTCAATATCAAAAATAAGTTTACCATTCCTATTTATCATATAAAAATGACTGTTTAAGTTTTAAAATTCTACATTTGAATATTTAAAATAATTAAATATCTCATTTTCAAGGTGTTGAAATTACGAGTCATTACATTCTCCCCCACCTAAAAGAATTTCGTCCTCGAAATTACCAAGTAAGAAAAGGTCTCAAAATCCATTAACTTTTCAAAACAGCTCGTTCAGACTGGATTATCAAAATCACTTAAATGTTTAACTTTTCCAAAATAATTTAGTTAAACTTCTTATAACAACTTCTCTAAGTTTTCAAATCGATTCATTAAATCGATTGCTAATTCACTTTACAACTAAAATTGAATTTCATTATATAACTCAAATTCATATTCATCACTTCCCTTTGTTAACTGCTTATTACTCAACTCCACTTTGCATAGTCATTTTATGTATCAAAATCAACTTGATTCAACATTACTTAAGTTAAATTTCATTTCACTCTCACTTGCATTTACTTCCACTATACGACTTAAGTTCACTACTAATTTAATTCAAATTCTATTTTATTTAAATTTACTTAAGTCAAATTTCATATCACTTATTCAAATTCAGATTTTATTTTGCTTAACAAAGTTGTTTAACAATTTTAACAATTGGTTTTACTTACATTTTCTCATTTTTTAAGTTATACATAATAATTATCTAAACTTCCAAATTCATATTATATAATCACTTACCCCTTACATTTATTTTCATTCCAATAACTTATCTAATCTAGTTCAAATTTAATTCAATTTATTCAAATTTCCTTTAGTTAAATTTCAAATCATATATTTTATTATGCTAACTCAAATTTATTTCATCTTTGCCAAAGTTAAACTTTTTTCATATTATAAGCCCAAAACTCATTTTACTTATATTTATCAATTTCAACTTGGATTTTAAATTCAAATTTGTTTACAGAAACAAATTTTCAATTTTCAATTTTCAATTTTCAATTTTCAATTTTCAATTTTCAATTTACTATTGGTAGCAAATCCATCACATAGAAACTCGAAAATGATACTTATGATGTCACAGTCATCACCCTTATTATTTCCCAGTAACGGTAGTGAATTCAGTGCTTTATATTCTTTTAAAAAAATTCTTTTATTTATAAATCACATTATAAATCTTTTACTTATATAATTTCACTATTCACTTTACTTATCTAAGATCATTTCAAATGTATTTATCTTATTTAGATTTATAATAATATAATCTCTTTAACTTTTGAAAAATAACTTCCAAAATAAACAGGATTCAAAATTTCAAATTCTAAGTTTAAATTCATTTTTATATAAAAATCATATTTATAAAAATATTCATGCTATTTCATTTCTTATATATAAGATTATTTGACAATTGCAAATCATTTTAATTATAATTCCATAGTTATAATTCATTTGCTTATATAATTTATCCTTTTACAATTGTTGTTTTTATTTAGATTATTCAAATAGCTTTTATTAACTTATATATAAATATATATTCACATTTTCAAATAACGATACAATTAATTTATATACACTTTAATAATTTATTGAAAAATTACATCCTTTATATATAAAATATAATCGAGGTAAAATTATTTCATTTAACCAATTTAAAATGATACTATGTCGACTTGCTCGTTTAAGTGTTTAGAAATCCCTATCGATCATATGGCGTACTACATACTGACCAGAATTCACAAACAGCTCAACGGATAAGTAAACACAATATAAAACATTTTTATATCACTAATAAATACGTGCTCATATATATAATACACTCAAACTCAATCTAGGTTGCTACTATCCGTATCTATACTGGGTACGTATCAAAGTTTAGGAATATAAAAAATTTAAGCTCTGATACCACGTGTGACGGTCTACATACAGTGGTTGACTCCACCATAGCTCACACTGATGCCTCGTGTTTTACTTTTACGGCCAGCCTCTCGACTACAACCAACCCTTTCACACTAGGGACATGTAGGGGTAAGAGTCATCCGTTCGCTATCTAACAAGAAGCGAGAACCCCCCATCATGCCGAACATAATCAAACAAAATAGATACGTGTATACGAGAATGAAGATCTCCAGCTCTCCTGCTAAAGCTCCAAAAGCACCAATATGAACTTGTAAATATATTCGATCTGACCCGAGCATTTAAAGGAAAAAACGTCCGGATCAGTCTGGGAAACCAGTGTTAGAAACACACTCAACTGAACTTATTAAATTACCAAACTTTTCCTTTATCAAAGAAAAAGTATACGTAAGACATGCCCACACATAAATACAGACATGTTTTTACCTTACAATAACTAAAACATTTCATATCCAATCCTCTGATATTATACTAGTGTCTATTGCACAAATAATAATCAATATAGCCGAAATTGTTACCATTATTGAATTCCAGCATAGTAGGCTCTACAAATAAAATGGCAGCTACGTAGTGGAGTTTGGATTTCCATACGAATGACCAGGTGAAGGGATTACCTTTCAATGGGTACACTTCTAGATGGATGTCTCGAGGCACAGAACATCTGCCCTCTACCAACACAAGACCAGCCTACCTCTATAACTAGATGGTACCAAATATGTCATCCTCTAGTCATTACCGACCTTTAACGAGGGCCCTCAAAGTATATAAATCATAATAATCAGATACACGATGTCATAGCGTATAAAGATATATCTAGAAGAGGATGATCATACCCTACTTGGGAGCGACCCACTTAGCCTTGCCGTATCTAACCCTGTTTTGGTCATTTCCGGTTGATTAGCCCTGAGGTAACGGTTACCTTTTACAATCACAAATCACATTACTTTGAATGCCACACAGCCATTTCCTTTGACTACTAATTGTCTTCCACAAAAATACAACCCATGAGCTCATACGTCTCAAAGAGGGTGTTAAGCTAAGAGAAGTTACCTTCTCCGCCACCACTGATGTACGTTTGTAAAAACCAATGTAGTAATGTATGGAAATGCATTTCAGACAAACATCCATACAAGTTGTCTAGAAATAGAACAAACCAAAGGTACTTTCCTACCACATCCTATCGAAAAATCCCTAGGATTAGTAGCGCATAGTTCTCGCATTAGATATTTCATAATGAAGAGACCACTACTACTGTATGTATATTGGGATTTCAACCCCAAACGATCAACAAGTAGTCTTCCATTATGAAATTATGGAATATCAATATCATCATAAGCAACCAGCACAATCGTCGCATATACGTTGGTCCGAAGTGGTTTTCGGACAAACCGATCCCGGTGCACCAACAACGCAAAAGCGTTTCTCAACCTCATACAGAAACTAAGTCTCATGGATTTATCACATCCCCAACTTTCAAATTGCTATCCTTCGGTCAAGAAGGAAGCTCAATAGATTGGAGTAATACTCCACACTACACGAATCGACATCCTCAACACAAAGGATAATCAAGCCTATACAGAAGGCTACGTACTAAGTGTACGACTAAACAATTCCCGCATTAAGTCAAAAAACTAAAATTGTCATATTTGATAGTAGGTTAATTAACAATCAAAGCAAACATATAAATATTTAGCACCATAAGCAAGCACTAGGCCCTTTTAATTAATCTTTTATTAACTAAATCGCTTGCCAAATATTCACTTCAAATTATCTTTAAAAGGACATTATCAAAAAACCATTTCAACATTTCAATATTAGAGAACATTTCCTTATACTTATTTAATAATAATTAATTCACCATTCATTTTATTTTCAGCTCTTAGAAAATATTGCATATACTTAAATCAGGATTCAGTATATATTTCTCATTCTGTAAGGAAAACATTCTCTTTAACATATTTATGCGGGTCAAAACAAATGTTGTGTAAAACATCGTTACGACAACCCAAAATCATTAGTATATGGATTCGAAAATAAGATAGATACGTAAACCCATATACTATACAAAAACATTTTCTTTTGAAAATCATTTACTATAACAATAGTGTTATAGTCCATCATTTCCTTACTTTTCGAAAATGTCTATTTCAAAAATGAATGTTGAAATGTATTGTTTCGATACTTAACACATTTTAAAACATCTTTAATCATTTAACTCCATTTAAAATATCACTACCAAAAATTTATTTAATTCAAAGATTATTCACTGTCCAAAATCGTAAATATAGTTCACTTACCAAATCCAACATTTCTACACATTTAATTTAAAGAATTATCCACTGTCCAAAATCGTGGATGAAATTCCTTAAATAGAGATTCATATCTAGTTTATCAATCTAAATTGATTTCGCATTTATAAAATAATATTTATACGTTCACATTTCTATTTTACGAAACTTCCATATATAAAATCCCTATATTAACAAATTCCATTTATCTCATTTATATGCCAAATCCAAATTATAAGTAAATTACTTATAATTCTCTTGTTACAAATTCATTCTTTTTTTATAATTTCATAAATTATAAATCTTATCACTTATAAAATCCAGTTATAACTTCATTTTAAACATCTACAAAACTCCTTTATAATTCCATTATTCCAATTTATAAAATTCAATTTTATAAATCTTATATATAAACTATTTATAATAAATCAAAAATCTCGATTTAAACTATTTACAAAATAGTTAATTCCATATTTCAAAAAATCACATTTTGATTATATTTCACAAAAATCATAATTTTTATAATATAAAAATTATAAAATTTATTTCTTTAAAATAAATTCATTCTTTTAACAATTCAAAATTAATAAAATATCTATTTTCAACATCACTCAAAAATCCTTTTTCAATTCGAAATCAACACTTTAACATTTTTAAAATTCCAAAAATAGGCCTAATGCTACAACAGCACTAAATAAATCAATCACGGCATCCAAGATCATCATATATCACATGATAACAACATATATATCATTATCAGTAAATAAATCAACGGCAGTGAGGAATCCGGTTGGATCCCTCCAACCAATCACTTGTAAAAATATACATATTAGAATATGTGTACAATGTCCGCTTCAAGGCAGATGCACGTATAAAGGGTCATTCGCTCATACACGGCAACGTATAGGGTCTCATCTGCTCCAATAGGTAGGAATATATACAAATACCAATCAATATATATATATATATATATATATATATATATATATATATATATATGTAATATCATATATCATCCAAACAGTCAACAATCATCACAAACAATATTTTTCTCTCACTTGTATAGAAATATCGGTGAGACAGAAAGAGTAAGTTGTACTCACTTTGGATTCCTCTCCGCCAACTTTAAGGTAAGGATCTTTAAGTTCTAACGCATACTTCCTACTATGCTTTAGAAAACAAATGAAAATGGGCCCGAATTCCTCCTTCCTAATGCTTGGCCATGGCTTGAAATGGAGCTTGACTGAAAGTGTAGATAAGAAGTGGTAGAGCTTTGAACTTGAATTCTTAAAATTAGACACGGAAAATTGGTCATCTTCTCTCCTTTTTTTGACTCTCTTACTCGCAAAATTTGAAAAAATTATTAACTGAAAAGTTTTTGAAAATTATTGTCTCTTTATTTAAAAAAAGAACCACTTTATTTAAAAAAAGAACCACTTGATTCCAAGTTGTTTTGAGGGAGATATGATAGAATGAAGAAAAGGTATTGTCGGATCGACAAAAATGAAGCCCAAAAGTGCACTTTAAATAATTGAGTTTCAGGTATATCAAACAAAAAAATGGAAAAGTAATCAACATAAAAGTTGTAGCCTGGAATTTCATATGGCTTAAAAAAATAATTTCTTAATTTGGATATGTTATGATCAAAACAAAAGGTTTATTCTCTGGCTTAAAAACTGGGCCAAAGAATGCACCGGAAAGAAGTGGAATTTTGACATATTTATGCTAAGAACTTGACAAAGCGGTCAACATGAAAGTTGTAGCCACTAGAAAAATAAATGATTTGAAAAAAATAATTTTACATTTTGGTTTGGATTTGAAGAAGTTATGACCAAGAGAAGAAGAGGTAAAATATGGAGAAGAGAGGAGTTTAATTTGAAGGGAATAAACATTGATTTCTTTTGAATATTTTTAAATATTTTGACACTGTTTCTTTATAATTTTTTTCTATGGCTTGGAAGGATTAAAGAGAAGAGGAAGAAGATAAAGAAGCTTGTGAAAAGAAGAAGAAGAAATGTGAATGAAAGTGAAGAAGGAGGTGGGTATTTATAGAAAAAGAAAGAAGTGGTGAATTTACCAAAATAACCTCTTACCAAATTACCAAACTAACTTTACTTCAACCTAACGCAATCTTCACTTTTTCAATACTTAACATCATCTTTCACAGCCTTACTTTATGTCTTAATCACTTAATTTTAAGTAAATAAAAGTAATTATTTTGTTGGATTTTGATGTGATTTGGATTTAATGTTTACTTTTGACTTTTCTTAAACTTGCTTAGTTTTCTTAATGATGTTCTAGAAGTTTTATAATTATATTTAGTAAAATTAAATATGTTTAGTTATTAGAATATGTAATATATATGTTAAAACATATTAACAGAGGTGCGATAACGTTGCTGCAACTTATTTTGAATAAAACGTTGATTTTCGACAAAACGTTTTTCGGTCACATTTTGACGTTTTTGTTAAACTATTTATTCATGTAAACAAAAATTCAAAATAAATTTCTTATTATCTTTAAATAATTAAAACAATCATATTTGACTTATAAAAAATATAAAATACGACATTGATTTATCGATGTGCGATGAAATTTGTCAATTTTATAAAATAAGTTTTATATATTTATCAAACCATTATAAATTAAATTACCATTTTTATCAAATGAGTTTGATATCCATTTTATATGTTTAAAAAGAATTATTTATCCTTTAAACAATTTTTTTGAATATTTATCCTACTTTATAGGAATCCGACATTTGTCAATTTTACAATGGGAAACCAAAATCTATATTCAATATCAAAAATAAGTTTACCATTCTTATTTATCATATAAAACATGATTGTTTAAGTTTTAAAATTATACATTTGAATAAATAAATAATTAAATATCACATTTTCAAGTTGTTAAAATTACAGGTCATTACGGTGGAGATTGTCAGAAATTGATACCTGAATTCAGGAAGAAGCTATTGAGAAGCTCGCGGAGGAGGTGAAGGAGCCGAACCCTAAATCTAAGTGACGATGCCCGAAAGGAGAAGTGTTCAGTGCTGATTAGAAAACCAGGGCTTAGTTCAACGAAGTAGTAATTTTTGGAGAAATTGCCGCTCCAAATTTGAAGCAGTGAAGTGAAGGACCGGACGAGATTTCTCGTCCGGTGTGAGTTCGTTCGACAATCCCTAGGCTGTGAAGGGGCAATCGTTCGGCAATTTGGAGAAGTCGTTTGGCAAAGAAGGAAGAAGTTCGTTCGATAAGGAAGATGTAGAAACTTCGTTTGGCATTGAGGAGACCAAACCAAATATTTGGAGCTGTGATTTGGAGAAGTTGTTCGGCAATGAAGGAAGAAGTTTGTTCGGTAATTTATAACAGTGATTTACCGAACGAAATTTTTCGTTCAGTATTTTGGAGATGCCAAGATGCCGGTACAAAATTTTCACTTGGCGTTTTTTGAAACCAAATTATGCCAGACCAAAACCCAAGGCTGCTAGTAGCTACCCCTCCTCACTTTTTCACTCTATAAATAGTGGAGCTTCTGGACAACAATGATAGCCATCCTAGAGAGTTGAAACTCTGCAGAATTTTGTCTGTATTGTTAATTCTTCTTATGTATAGCCTTCAAAAGTGAATCAATCTTGTAACTATAATCTTTCAGTGATGAATAAAATCTCATCTCCCGAAGTGGACGTACACTGCCTCGTGGTAGTGGAACCACTATAAATACTGGTGTTATTTATTTTTCAGCATTGCATAGATTTGTGACTGTCTGTTTTGCTGTTTATCTCTGTTTGTTTCGTCTCACTACAATCACGATCCAGTTGTTTTCGGCTGCATCGGGTTTTTTATTCTCTTAAACTGATCATCTGAAGGTATTTTCCCCAAAAATTAACCCTCCTTAGAAGAGGGTTGGAGAGTTGCTAAAGCTTGTGTAGTTTTGGACATCACTCCTTATTTATATTATTAGCATTATCTAATTCCATCATTCAACAAATTAGAGTTGCATCTTGTATCTACGTTTTGATGCCATGACAGATAAATCTTTAAGCCTTTTAATTTTAATTCATATTTTAATCATTTTAATTAGGCATTATACCGAAATAACATAATACATTACATTTGTGCTCCGTATATTGTATTATTCCACCAATCTGCCACTATGCAACATATGTAGTAACTGTGTAGATATTTTTGTCATTATGAGGTCCAATTTTTTTTTTCCATTACATAAAACATAAGACGTATTTGAAATAATTTGGTCCATCAAGTGTGTTGACAGAAGATCAAATTGGCATTGATTATTTTTATTGTAATTGAACTCATCATCAAATCGATTAAGAACCAAAAGGGAAAAGAGTAGTTTTTTATGAAACTGAATTTCAAAACAATAATGTATTCATCATATTACTTAGAAGAGAATAATGAAGAATACCAGAGTCGGAGGGAAATAAGCTTGCTTATGATTGTTGAACCATTCAGAATATACATATTGTGACGACCCGGAATTTCTGGATATTTGAAATTGAAATATTTAATTGGTTTTAAATATCTGAAAGTTAGTTTAACTTGAATTTCAAATATCACTATTTATTAACGACCCGATATTCCGACACTGGAAAATCGAACCATTAGGTTTAAAAGAAGAAGGTGGTAGAAGAAGAAATAGAAAACAATATCAGAATCTCAAAAACACAGCGAAATAAAATATGATATACAACATCGAATTTAAATACAAAGAATCTGAATCATCATATATACATACATTTTTCAGAGTACAACAATCATTTCATCAAATTCGGACAGTTCAGTAACATATCCTTATACAGCGGAATAATAATCGAGTACGAAAGTATGTCTCGCCATCCAGCTCGTCCCCTGAGCTCTCCAGCAATCAATTCAAAATCTGTACTCTATAATACTCGGTCTGACCCGAACTTTACAGTTAAATAACAGCCGAGTCAGTTTGGAAAACCAGCGTGAGAAAACACACTCAATTGGATTATTAAAGTTTTCAAAATCATTTGAAATCGAAGGTATCTCGTAAGACCACGCCACAAATGAACATCGATTTAGTAGCAATTTCTCTTTTGGAAACTCGAAAATGAATATCGATGATGCTACAGTCATCACCGAAGTTATTTTCCAACGACCGAAAAGAGTGCAATGGATTTATCTCTTCAAAACCCTTCAAATATTTTTAAATTCCAAATCTCACCAGATTTCAAATCCAATCCAAAATATTTCTCAAATAATATCACCATTACTCCTCCAAAACCTTTGAAAATCATTTTCAAACTCAAAGGAATTTAAATTTTCCCAAAATTCCAAATTCCAAATTCCAAATTCTTTCTATTCATATCCAAATATTACTCTGGAATTTCTATTTCATTTTCAATTACAAATCACATTTACAATACACATTTACAAATTCCATTTGTATATGAATTTATTTCTTAGCTTTTAGTTATGATTCTCAATTTCTTATTCAACTTTTACACAATAGTGATAATAGTTTAATATTATCATTCCCTAACAATCAGGCAGCCATATACTATAATAATTTACAAAAATTATTTGTTTTATATATAAAAATAATTTGGGAAAATTTATTTCATTTACCCTGTTTTAAAATAATACCGTGTCAGTTCATCTTTTTTAAGAGTTTACAAATCCCTATCGATGACAAGGTGTCCCACATATCGACTAGAATCCATAAACACTCAACTGATAAATCAACACAATATAAAATCAATTTTTATACTCACTAAAAAATACGCGCTCATATCTATTAATACACTCAAACTCATTCTAGAGTACTTAAGGACTCTATTTCTAATGAGTAATCTTTTAACCAGAGCTAAGGTTCTTGCTTAACCTTTAGCTCTGATACCAATCTATAACGACCCGATTTTCCGACGCCGAAAAATCGAACCATTAGGGTTAAAGGAAGAAGGTGGTAGAAGAAGAAATAGAAAACAATATCAGAATCTCACAAACGCAGTGGAATAAAATGTGATATATATACATATAACATCGACTTTAAATACAAAGAATATGAATCATCATATATACATACATTTCTCAGAGTACAACAATCATTTCATCAAATTATGGCAGTTCAGTAACATTTCCTTACACATCGCAATAATAATCAAGTATGGAAGTATGTCTCGCCATCCAGCTTGTCTCCTAAGCACTCCAGCAGTCCATCCAAAATCTGTTCTCTATAATACTCAGTCTGACCCGAGCATTATAGTTAAATAACACCCGAGTCAGTCTAGAAAACCAGCGTGAGAAAACACAATCAATTGGATTGTTAAAGTTTTCCAAATCATTTGAAATCAAAGGTATCTCGTAAGACCACACCACAAATAAACATGCCGGGTTTTTACCTTACGATAACCAAAACATTTCTTATAAAATCCTCTGACATTATAATAGTGTCTATATAGAAATACTTATTCAAATAGCAGAAATTGTTGCATTATTAAATTCCAGCCACTAGCCACAAAGTGGGTTCTACAAACAAAAACTCTAAAGGCACATTGGGAGAATGGATTTCCATTAATGACAGGGCTACTAGGGTACCGCCCGTCATAGTACGTGGTCTAGATCACCGTACCGAGGATCCACCCTGATCCCCTGCATCATGAGACCAGAGCTATCCCTTACTGGATAGTCCGAATAAGTTCACCCCACGGTTGGGATCAGCAACCGTCCACATAGTCGAAATAAAGGGACCTCTAGACAGGGGTGACCTTACCATAATTGGTTGCTAGCCACTTAGCCTTGTGGCACCTACCCTGTTTTAGCCATTCCCGGTTGATGAGTCTCGAGGCTATGCGTTACCTTTTAGAACACATTCACTTAGAATGCTCATCGTCCTCCTGACAATGTTCTGAAAGCATTCATCCATACAAGTCCATTTCGGGTTCGAACGGAACCAAAGGCACTACTCCTACTACATCCATTTCGGAATCACCCTCAGGATTAGTAGTGATTAGCACTTGCACTTCACCGCTCCATCTTCTATTCCAAGCTCTTGTCTTCCACACGAAAACGTTCAAACCGGATCGAAGTGGTTTTTGGAAAATTAATCAGATCCCAAACTCTTCGAAACGATCAGCCCATTAGCTAATATTTATAGTCGGTTATTTAACTATCAAATAACATTCACATACGCTATCAGATTTTAAATAATTTTCCAAATTATTTATTTCAAAATAACTTCGCAAGTTATTTTCCATACTTCAATCCTTTGAAAACAATTTCAAACCATCTTTCTCTCATAGAATTAATTTCCCAAATATTATTTATTTCCACTAAAAATCATCAAGTCCAAATACTTTAGATTTTAATAAATTTAAATCACTTTATTCAAAAATATACTTTAAAACATTTAATTTAAACTACTTAAATACTTTATTCAAAAATATATATACTTTAAATATATTTAAAATAAAACTACTCTATAAAACTAATTTTAAAAATAAAAGTTAAGCCAAACTAAAGTTTAAAAATAAAAGTTACGAAATTCTATATAAATTTTTAAGTAATAACTTTAACCAAACTATCTTTAAAATAAAACTATTTTATAAAATATAAATATTAACAATTTTCTTTTTTAAAATCATAATACCAATTAACCCATTAAAATGATTACCACTATAACTAATTTAAGTAAATATTTACCTTTAAAAAAATTTAACAACTAAAATAATAATTTCTTAAAAAAATTCCTTCAAATAATTTTAAAACTTTTAACTTATACTAAAAAAATCTGCTTGAAAATGTATTTGGCTTTTCATGGAAATACACTTTTCTTCACACCCTTTTAAAAATAAATCACAATTTCTTTTTAAAACAAATTACCCATTCCTTTATAAATTTCTAACGTGAATTTATACTTCCAATATCCACTGATATCTTATTTCACTTAATAAACCCAGTTTATAAATTTCATAGTCTTATCTTTTTGTTTTAAAACACAATTTCAAACTCTAAATCAATTCCAAATCGATTTTTCAGATTTACTCCATTTTAAATGAATTCCTTCACTTATTCAATTTTATTTCGAAACCCATTAATTTGACATTTAACTTCTTTATTATGATTTAAAATCTTATTTAAACTGAAAATACCAATTCCAGATTTATTTCAAAATTCTTCTTTTATTCCCTCCTAACCATTTAAATTCTGAATTTTAGAACAATTTTTTATTCCTCTAATTATTAACACTTAAGCTAAGAATTCATTTATTCCTATTTATTCAAAAATCTCCTTTTCCATACTTTGGAATTTATTGATTCGAACTTAAAAATCAACTTTTATCCTTTTCTAAATCATTCTTTAATGTATCCAAATTCTCTATGATTATTTTACTTAAAATTCTTTTTTTTATTTTCATTTCAAAGATCCAATCTATATATTTGTGATAACTTAGTATACTGCAATATATTCAATCAAACATGACATTTTATATTTTCAATCACCAATATAATCTATCTCAGATTATCAAATAAATCATATCACAAAATATTAAAACAGAGCTAAATAATTTTGAGGAATCCAGTTGGATCTCTCTAACCCGTTTTCCTGCATCCGCAGATGTTAGCATAAAATAAAAATACTAAACCCACTTCGAGGTGGAATATCGCGGTATATTGGGTTATATCATCTCATCCACTATTATGCGACGCATAGGGTCTCATCCACTGTATAATACGGAAAATCAATCACTCCAATATATATAATACTATATATAATATACCTCATCCAACTGAAAATAATTATCAATTCAATCCATCAATCAATAATTAATTTTCTACTTAAAATTATTTGCAGAAATTCCAAGTTGAGTGTGATAAACTCACCATAAAAATTTTACTTTGCAGATCCGATCCAAATCAGCTTGTCTTCCCTCGATTTAAGACCTTATATAAATATTTATGCAATTTATTAATATTGAACTAATCAAATAACTAATTACCATTAATTAATTTAGCAAATGTTTTAAATTTATACTAGTAATTTTTCAATTGAAACTACATATACACTTGTAGAAATAGATTATAGATTTTAAGAATCTAACTTTTGTCTATAAATTTCCAAACACTTTAAAAATTCCTATATATTTTCCAAAGTCTTTTCTGTATATAACTCTTTTTTTTTCTGTCAATATATATATATATAATTATATTAAAATAGGCATGTATAATATATTTTCTCTTCAGAAATGGGTATATCTTTTACTGTAATTTTTTTTTAACAATCTAATCTGTAAATGCATGCTATTCAAGCCAAAATAAATAAATAAAAAACTAGTACCTAGCAGAAAATAGCAACTTAGGCAACTGCACCTCGACAAGCCCTGACGCACGCGACCACCCTGACCTACTCGTCGATCAAATCCCCAAAATCAAAGTCGCACCTCATCTTCATGCTCAAACCCTATTGTTGCTCACCTTAAATTAGCTCACGCGAGCGAAACCCAAAGCAACACCAGAAATCATGCCACGCCTCGCGATCCCATCCCTTGACTCGATGCTGCCGTGCCCCACATCTCGAATCGAGCTCGTGAACTCTCCCCTCCAATCGAGATCGAAGCTGCTGACTTCCCTGAATTTGTCCGAGATTTCATTTTTTTTATATTGAAGAAGGAATTTGATTGAAGAGGGAAATTGATTTAGTTAAATTGAAGAGGATTGCGAGTCTGCCATATATTTGATTTCGAATGAAAATCGTTCGGCCATTCTCGATTTCATTTGCCTGTAGGGTTTCGAACGATCTGATTAATTTGAACAGAAGATGGACTTTTTTGTTTTTCCTTTATAATTTTGTTGCCGTTAAAAATAAAATAAAAGGAAGGGAAACACTTGTACGTGATTTAGAAAGGTAGGGAAACACGTGTTAGATGATTTCTTTCCTTTTTATTTAACAATTGAAAAAATGCCGATGTATATTTGGATGTTGATATATATATATATATATATATATATATATAATATTAAATTTAATTTAAATTGCCTCGATTATCTTAGCTTAAAACTGCGAATCCCTATTGAGGTGTGCCGTCTGGCATTATAATGTTAAACCCCTATTCCGATCGCAATGGAAAAGGTTTTGAGTCCCAAATTGATCGTATGAGAAAATAGCTTTTTGGATCCAGTTATTTTATTAAATTTTTCGATAAACATTTCAGCGCGTTTATCTATCATACAGCCAAACGATCACTCCAACACTACGAAAATTGAAATCCAATAATAATATACTATAACGGATCAAATAGAACTGGTTTCATCGAATTCCGAGACTGTGCCTTGGAAGGCTATATTTAAATTCAATTTAAATAATATAAATTCAAAACTAAATAGATCACTTTCAAATTCAATTTTAAAAGTTCTATTTCCTTCAGTATGATCAATATGAATTTTCTAAGTCTTTAAAATATTTTAACAATCATAAACTAAAGATTCAAATAATTGACCCAACTTTCAATAATTAAATTCAACAATTTAATTGCCTAAATAAATAGTGATATTTGAAATTCAAGTTAAACTAACTTTCAAATTTTTAAAATCAATTAAATATTTCAATTTCAAATATTCAAAAATTTTGGGTCGTCACATTCCTCGCCCTTAAAAGAATTTCGTCCCCGAAATTACCAGTTATGGGGAATGGTCCACAACCCATTAACTATTTCTAAAGCCAAACAGTTTCAAAGAACTTTCCCAATACAATCCTTTATTAAAGCCACACTATCACTCTTATTAACTTCCCAAACCCAACTATAGATTACAATCCATATTGTTGACTCAATCATTCCAAATTATAATTCAAAACCATGTTCTAAATTTTCAAAATTTCTCAAAAATTTTCTAACTCTCTAAATTTCCAAAAAAAGTTCGCCAGCGTCTCCTTTGCGCAGCTAGCTCGGTACAACTACAAATTGCCTCTACGGGCCTCTAAGTTTCAAAAGAAAATAAAAGGCCAAGTGGATAGACCGGAAAATCATCAAATTTCATGTAGAAATTTAAATACATACATGTTGTCGAGCAATTTAACTTATCTTCTGAAATTGAAAATCTCAGTTTCCTTTACTTACAAATATAAATTCATTTGTTCATTCCCAAATTTATTTCTAATTCATAAATTTTATTTTCCATAACTTATTTTATTTAGCCTACATGGATTTATTTCCTCAACATTCACTTTTATTTAACTTGGTTTGCTTACATTCTAATTTAATTCAGCTTTCAAACTTCTATGAGTTCTCTAATTTATTTACCTTCTATTGGCTAACTTCTTTTAATTCACTTCAATTAATTAGCTTGCCTTTCAGCTTATTTTGTTTCCGCACTTACTTTTATTTATTATTTACAAGTTAATCCCATTCCAGGCAAATTTCCAAACTTATAAGTTTCCAAACCTTTTTATAATCCATAAACATTTTTAGTCAAGCCTCTAGAGTTCAAACCACTACTTAAAAACTCAAAATATTTTATTCCAATTCCAGAGTCTTCAACAATCATTTAAGTATTTCAAAATCATTTTGAAATCAATTATATCCAAAATGCTTTGGTATCAAATTGTCCTTTAAATTTTAAAACCAAACTTAGTTTTTCAAACACTCTATTTTAAAACAATTTAGTAGCAATTTCTCTTTTGGAAACTAGAAAATGAACAACGATGATGCTGCAGTCATCACCGAAGTTATTTTTCAGCGATCGAAAAGAGTTCAATGCTTTTATCACTTCAAAACCCTTCAAATATTTTTAAATTCCAAGTCTCACCAGATTTCAAATCCAATTCAAAATATTTCTTAAATAATATCACCATTACTCCTCCAAAACCTTTGAAAATCATTTTCAAACTCAAAGGAATTTAAACTTTCCCAAAATTCCAAATTCCAAATTCTTTCTATTCTTATCCAAATATTACTTTGGAATTTCTATTTCATTTTCAATTACAAATCACATTTATAATACACATTTACAAATTCCATTTGTATATGAATTTATTTCTTAGCTTTTAGTTATGATTCTCAATTTCTTATTCAACTTTTACACAATAATGATAATAGTTTAATATTATCATCCCCTAACAATCAAGCAATCATATACTATAATAATTTACAAAAATTATTTCTTTTATATATAAAAATAATTTAGGCAAAATTATTTCATTTACCGTATTTTCAAACAATACTGTGTCGGTTTATCTTGTTTAAGAGTTTAGAAACCCCTATCGATGACATGACATCCCATATATCGACCAGAATCCATAAACACTCAACCCATAAATCAACACAATATAAAAACAATTTTTACATTCACTAACAAATACACGCTCATATCTATTAATACACTCAAACTCATTATAGAGTACTTACAAACTCTATTTCTAATGAGTAGTCTTTTAACCATAGCCAAGGTTCTCGCTTAACCTTCAGCGCTGATACCAATCTGTAACGACCCGATTTTCCGATGCCGAAAAATCGAACCATTAGGGTTAAAAGAAGAAGGTGGTAGAAGAAAAAATAGAAAACAATATCAGAATCTCACAAACATAGTGGAATAAAATATGATATGTAACATCGACTTTAAATACAAAGAATCTGAATCATCATACATACATACATTTCTCAGAGTACAACAATCATTTCATCAAATTCGAATAGTTCAGTAACATGTCCTTACACAGAGGAATAATAATCAAGTACGGAAGTACGTCTCGCCATCCAGCTCGTCTCTTGAGCTCTCCAGCAGCCCATCCAAAATCTGTACTCTATAACACTAGATCTGACCCGAGCATTATAGTTAAATAACACCCGAGTCAGTTTAGAAAACCAGCGCGAGAAAACACGCTCAATTGGATTATTAAAGTTTTCAAAATCATTTGAAATCAAAGGTATCTCGTAAGACCACGCCACAAATAAACATGCTGGGTTTTTACCTTACGATAACCAAAACATTTCTTATAAAATCCTCTTATACTATAATAGTATCTATATGCAAAAACTTATTCAAATAACCGAAATTGTTACATTATTAAATTCCAGCTACTAGCCACAAAATGGGTTCTCCAAACAAAAACCATAAAGGAACATAGGGAGAATGGATTCCTTCAATGGCAGGGCTACTGGGTACCGCCCATCACAGTACGTGGTCTAGATCACCATACCGAGGATCCATCCTGATCCCCTGCATCACAAGACCGGAGCTACCCCTTACTGGATAGTCCAAATATGTTCACCCTGCGGTTGGGATTAGCAACCGCCCACACAGCCAAAATAAGGTGACATCCAGACAGGGGTGACCTTACCCTAATTGGTTGCTAGCCACTTAGCCTTGTGTGCACCTCCCCTGTTTTAGCCATTCCTGGTTGATGAGGCTCGAGGCTATGCGTTACCTTTTAGCACACATTCGCTTAGAATGCTCATCGTCCTCCTGACGATGTTCTAAAAGCATTCGTCCATACAAGTCCGTCCAGGGTTCGAACGGAACCGAATGCACTACTCCTACTACATCCATTTCGGAATCACCCTCAGGATTAGTAGCGATTAGCCCTTGCACTTCACTGCTCCATCTTCGATTCCAAGCTCTTGTCTTCTACACGAAAACGTTCAAACCGGATCGAAGTGGTTTTCGGGAAATCAATTCCGATCCCGGACTCTTTGAAATGATCAACGCATTGGCTAATATTGATAGTCGGTTATTTAACTATCAAATAACATTCACAAAGAACCATCGGATTTTAAATAATTTTCCAAACTATTTATTTCAAAATAACTTCGTAAGTTATTTTCCATACTTCAATCCTTTAAAAACAGTTTCAAACCATCTTTCTCTCACATAATTAATTTCCTAAATATTATTTATTTCCACTGAAAATCACCAAGTCCAAATACTTCCCATTTTAAAATAATTTAAGTCACTTTATTCTAAAATGTACTTTAAAACATTTAAATTAAACTACCTAAATACTTTATTCAAAAATATATATATACTTTAAATACATTTAAAATAAAACTACTCTATAAGACTAAAAATAAAAGTTAAGCCAAACTAAAATTTAAAAATAATAGTTACAAAATTCTATACAAATTTTTAAATAATAACTTTAACCAAACTATCTTTAAAATAAACTATTTTATAAAATATATATATTAACAATTTTCTTTTTTAAAATCATAATACCAATTAGCCCTTTAAAATAATTACCACTATAACTAATTCAAGTAAATACTTACCTTTAAAAAAAATTTAACAACTAAAAAAATAATTTCTTAAAAACATTCCTTTAAACAATTTTAAAACTTTTAACTTATACTAAAAAAATCTGCTTGAAAACGTACTTGGCTTTTTAGGGAAATACACTTTTCTTCACACCCTTTTAAAAAAAATCATTATTTATTTTTAAAACAACTTACCCATTCGTTTATAAATTTCCAACGTGAATTTATACTTCCAATATACACTGATATCTTATTTCACTTAATAAACCCACTTTATAAATTTCATAGTCTCATCTTTTTTTTTAAAACACAATTTCAAACTCTTAATCAATTTCCAAATCAATTTTTCAGATTTAATCCATTTTAAATGAATTCCTTTACTTATTCAATTTTATTTCAAAACCCATTAATTTCACATTTAACTTCTTTATTATGATTTAAAATATTATTAAAACTGAAAATACCAATTCTAGATTTATTTCAAAATTCTTCTTTTATTCCTTCCTAACCATTTAAATTCTGAATTTTAGAACAATTCTTTTATTCCTTTAATTATTAACACTTAAGTTAAGAATTCATTTATTCCTATTTATTCAAAAATCTCCTTTTCCATACTTTGAAATTTATTTATTCGAACTTAAAAATCAACTTCTATCTTTTCCTAAATCATTCTTTAATTTATCCAAATTCTCTATAATTATTTTAATTAAAATTCTCATTTATTTTATTTTCTTTTCCAAGATCCAATCTATATATTTATGATAACTTAGTATACCCAAATATATTCAATCAGACATAGCATTCAATATTTTCAATCACCAATATAATCTATCTCAGATTATCAAATAAATCATATCATAGAATATTAAAACAAATCCAAACAATTTTGAGGATTCCATTTGGATCCCTCTAACCTGTTTCTTTGCATCTACAGATGTTATCACAATACAAAAATACCAATTCCGCTTCGAGGTAGAATATCGCGGTATGTGGGGTTATATCGTCTCATCCGCTATTATGCGGCGTATAAGGTCTCATCCGCTATATAATGCGGGAAATCAATCACTCCAATATATATATATATATATATATATATATATAATATACCACATCCAAATGAAAATAATCATCAATTCAATCCATCAATCAATAATAAATTTTCAACTTAAAATTAATTGCACAAATTCCAAGTTGAGTGAGATAAACTCACCTTAAAAATTTTAATTTGCAGATCCGATCCAAATCGGCTTGTCTTCCCTTGATTTAAGACCTTGTATAAATATTTATATAATTTATTAATATTGAACTAATCGAATAATTAATTACCATTAATTAATTTAGCAAATGTTTTAAATTTAAACTAGTAATTTTTCCATTGAAGCTACATATACACTTATAGAAATAGATTATAGATTTCAAAAATCTAACTTTTTTTAAATTTCCAGACATTTTAAAAATTACTATATATTTTCCAAAGTCTTTTCTATATATAACTCTTTTTTCTGTTAATATATATATAATTAAATAAAAATAGGCATGTATAATATATTTTCACTTTAGAAATGGGTATAACTTTTATTGTAATTTTTTAATAATCTAATCTATAAATGCATGCTATTCAAGCTAAAATAAATAAAAAACGAATACCTAGCGGAAAAAAACAACTCAGGCAACTGCACCTCGACAAGCCCTGACACACGTGACCAACCTGACCTACTCGTCATCGAATCCCCAAAGTCAAAGTCGCACCTCATCTTCATGCTCAAACCCTACTGTTGCCTCCCACAAATCAACTCACGTGAGCGAAACCCAAAGCGACACCAGAAATCACGCCACACCTCGCGATCCCATCCCTTGACTCGGTGCTGCCATTCCCCGCATCTCGAATCAAGCCCGCGACCTCTCCCCTCCAGTCAAAATCGAAGTTGCTGACTTCCTTGAATTTGACCGAGATTTCCTTTTTTTATATTGAAGAAAAGATTCGATTGAAGAGGGAAATTGATTTAGGTAAATTGAAAAGGATTGCGAGTCTGCCATATATTTGATTTCGAATGAAAATTGTTCGGCCATTCTCGATTTCCTTTGCCTATAGGGTTTCGAACGATTTGATTAATTTGAACTGAAGATGGAATTTTTTGTTTTTTCCTTATAATTTTGTTGCTGCTAAAAATAAAATAAAAAGAAGGGAAACACTTGTACGTGATTCAGAAAGGTAGGTAAACACGTGTTGGATGATTTCTTTCCTTTTTATTTAAAAATTGAAAAAAATTACGGATGGAAATGTATATTTGGATGTTGATATATATAGTATTAAATTTAATTCAAATTGTCTCGATTATCGTAGCTTGAAACCGCGAAACCCTATTGAGGCGTGCCGCCAAGCGTTCATAACATTAAACCCTTATTCTGAATGCAATGGAAAAGGTTTCGAGTCCCAAATTGATTGTAGGGAGAAGATAGCTTTTTGGATCCAGTTATTTTATTTAATTTTTCGATAAAAATTTCAGCACGTTTATCTATAGTACGGCCAAACGATCACTCAAAACACTACGAAAATTGAAATCCGATAATAATACACTATTATGGATCGAATGGAACTGGTTTCGTCGAATTTCGAGACTGTGCCTCGGAAGGCTATTTTTAAATTCAATTTAAATAATATATATTCAAAACTAAACAAATTACTTTCAAATTCAATTTTAAAAGTTCTATTACCTTCAGTATGATTAATATGAATTTTCTAAGCCTTTAAAATATTTTAACAATCATAAACTGAGGATTCAAATAATTTACCCAACTTTCAATAATTAAATTCAACAATTTAATTGCCTAAATAAATAGTGATATTTGAAATTCAAATTAAACTAACTTTCAAATATTTAAAATCAGTTAAATATTTCAATTTCAAATATCCAGAAATTTCGGGTCGTCACACATATGGAAGTCATTATAGTGAATTATTTTACTTTTTCTCCAAGTCATGTTAAAAAACGAAAGATAGATATAATTTACTTAATGAACTAGAACAAAGTTTCTCCAAAAAACCATGTTCCAAATTTATGTGTGAATCCACATTTGAAGATCGATAGTGAGGAAGAATTAGTTTTATCTTCTACATTGACACAAATCCTAGATCTATATAGAAATAGATTGATAGGGAGTAAGAATTGGTTTTATCTTCTAAATTGACGCAAATTCAAGATATATATATATATATATATATATATATAAAGGTTAGAGAGTCACAAAATCTTGTGTGATTTCTGGACCATAATCCCTATTTATATTGTTATCATTTTTTTAATTTGGTCCTTTGACAAATTAGAGCTGTATCCGCTAATCTGGTATCTACGTATTAATACCATGACAAATAGATCTTTAAGGCTTTTAGTTTTAATTCATAATTAGATTACTTAGATTATGTTTTATAATGAAATAACACAATTTACATGTGTGACCCGTACGTTGAAACATCCCAACAATTGAACTAACGTGATTTTTAATATATGATATTTTGAGGATTTTTCATGGGTTATCGTTACCAAATTTAGGGGAATAAATTCAAAAAAAATATTGTTATGGGCCATACGTGATAAACGATATCAAATAAAATGATTTAACATTATTCTTGTGTATTTAACAAAAATATGTTGAAAATAAAAATCAAACGATGGTGCTTCATAGAAAACCAGTTTCTGTCGATTTTTATTGTACAGAAATCAGAAAACAATAGACAATCACCGAAATTATGAGGGAATCTATAGATTTTTTTAAGGAAGAACGACATTTTTTGATATACCTACATCAGTTTTATAAAAATAGAAAAAAATGTAGCCCTTTCTTCGAGATTGTAGTCAGTTTACTTTTTTCCTCCTACATATGTGGTTAGATTGCCTAACAAAATAGTAGAGACACGAGAATAGACTATTTAATCTCTTATGTACCATTTCAATGTTATTGGACAAAAATATGCCTAAATAAAGATTTAAAATACAGCTTCATTCTTAGTTTTGTTCTTTGTTCCATTCTCTCCTCATAAGTGCAATGCATCTCATCAGTAAGGTCGACCGTTATTTCAAATTAGAAAAGAAATTTTACCTCATTTCTTTAGGAAAAGGAACAAGCATGAAAATGGGAACCTTTTTTATACCACTACTGCACAATTTAAATATAGGTTACACGAATCAGAGATAGATTGTTAGTGGTTGGAGTTGATTAGGAAGTTCATCGTGCAAGGGAACTTATAGATCTAATTGACATATAACTAAGTCTAACCACATACACAAATTAACATCGAAATCAGCTGAAATTCCAAAAGGATCGGCACAAATAAAGAAAAACAATCAATTAGACAAATTTTCAGTTCAACACGGTCAACAATCACAATAATGAAAAAAGAACAATAATAAAATAGCAAAAATAAATGACATTGGGATTTTATAGTGGCCCCTTTTTGGAAATAGCCTTTGCTAATTCTAAAGAGAGTGAGATCGACTATGGTATGTTTTCGTTTTAGAATGAATTTTGTAAAGATAAAAGATTAAAAAATAGTAATGGTAGAAACCCTTGAGCAATAGAACAAACCATAGCCTCCGAGAGAATGCCTCAACGTTCTCAACTTCTGTTTAGAGTACAAGTGAATTACATTTCAAAATGATGAAAATAACCTTGGAAATTGTGCTTCAAATCCACTATGAGAATTCTCTGCAATAGCTGATCAGTCGCTGACCAAAACAAACAATTGACTGATCGTCCTACCAAAATTCCATAGTAGCTAAATGATCGACTGTTGGTCGACCGACTCATTCAATTGGTCGACTCTTTGCCTCCCTAAGTCGATCGAATTCAACCACAAAAACCTCGCGAAAATGTATATGCTTTCTACAGTGAAACGATCATCTGCTTGAGCCCAACTAATTGACCATTCTGCGGTAGCATAAACTTCATGGTAATTGTCAAATTCATCCTCCTTTGAACCATGATAACTCTTGTGACGACCCGTCTTTCTACTACCAGAAAGACGTATCATCATGAAGAAAGAAAGGGATAGAAATAGAAAAGAAAGAGAAAGAAAGAACAACAATCACGGACTCTCACAGCATAATGGAATAAAATATAATACATCACATAACAATTACATAGTTTACATATATCAGAGTTATACAATATTATACACTTGACCCTTTTTATACATACATCAGTCACTACATACATCTCAAATACAACATACTCTAACTAACACAGCGGAACTAGATAGATATCTACAACACTGAAGCCTCCTGCTCCATTGCTCCTCCAGAATTCGTCAAAGCTAACCTGAATCCCTTGACTACCCGTAAAAATTTGGGTACTCGAGAGTTTATGAAAAACAAAAATAAACTCCGGGTCAGACATGGGTCTGGTATGAGTAAACGGTTCAAATTGTTTAACTTAAAAAAACATTTTGAAAATAAAGGTATCACGTAAGACTCCCCACAAATAAATACGTGTAAGTTTTTACCTTACGCTAACCAAAACATTTCATAGGAAATTCTGTGATATTATAATAGTGTCTAGGGTTTTCAAGTAAATAGAAAACAGCCGAAATTGTTACATTATTAAATTCCAGCTACTAGCCACAAAAGTGGGTAATACAATCAAAACCGTGGGCACTTATTGGAAAATGGATTCCATACAATGGCAGGTCTACTGGGGTACCGCCCGTCACAGTACGGGGCCTAGATCACCGTACCGAGGATTACTCCCTTCATCCCCTGCAACACAAGGCCGGAATCATTCCTTACTGAACAGTCCCGAACAAGATAAACCCCGTGGTTGGCGCGCCCAACCACCCACTAAGCCGAATAAAAAGGGACATCTAGACAGGGGAAATATCTTGTCCTGCTTGGGCATGACCCACCTAACCTTGCTGCATCTCCCCTGTTTTAGCCATTCCCGGTTGATGAGGCTTGAGGCTACGATTACCTTTAGAGATTAAATTTCTTAGAATGCTCATCGCCCGCCTGACGATGTGTTGAAAGCATTCAATCCATATAAGTTCGTTCCGGGTTCGAACGAAACCGAAGGCATTATCTCGTTACACTCATTTTGGAATCACCCTCAGAGTTAACGACGACAACCCTTGCATTCTGAATCTTCATCTTCACATCAGATTCACGACCTAACGTTTATTTGGATCGATGTGGTTTTCGGATGTTCCAAATGTGGAAACCCGATCCCGGTCTCATCGAAATCCAAAACGTGTCTTTTAGGGCCAAGTTGTTTTAAGGTTTAAAAACAATTCACTTTCAATTATCCATATACACACAAATAGATAATTCACATTATCACAATAGATAATCAACATTATCACCATAACAGATAAGCAATATTATCATCACAACAGAAAATCCATATTACTATCATACTACAATCAAGCATATATTTCATACAGCATCATTTATCTTATGCTAGGAATTTCAAACCATTCAGAGTAAACAATATCATCCATCCATATATAAGCAATCATATCAGCTATAATTAATTTAAAATGAATTAAATTAATTACTTGCATCTCTAATTAATTTAAAATAAATTAAATTAATTACTTAACCATTATAAGTCTTGCTTATATAACTATTAACCAATTATCAATCAATTAATAAATCCATTTCACTTAATCATACTTGATTAATTAACATTAAATTCAAGTAATCATCCTTTAACTATTTTCACAATTTAATTATCTAATCCAAATATGAAATTACCTTCAATTACAAATATTATTATTTCTTAATTACACCAATTAATTATTCTTTAATTTTTCATTATTAATTTCATTATTTAATGATTGCTAATTACATTTCATTTCATTATCCTATATTAAATAAATTACCTTAAGTAATTGAATCTTCAATTAAACTATATTTATTAATCATTCCTGACTAATACTATTCAGTAATCAATCACCTTTAATTACTCTTATCACATCACTTAATTACTCCTCAACTGATTTCCTTAAAAATTAATCCCTTGATTAATTGCACAAAGTAATTATACTCAAATTACTTTCATTATCATCCCAAATCAATTTCTTCTAGTCATTATCATCAATTACTTCTCCAAGTAATTACACTTATCACATCACCGAAAAATTATTTAAATTAATTAAACTTAATTAATTAACTTAAACAATTCATTTTAAACTTCATTAATTACAATAAGTAATTAATTCCTTAATTACTCAAGTAATCCACTTAAATCAATTTGTTTAACCTTAATTACTTAATTAGCTTTTCCTTAATCATTAGTTGAAAACCTTAATTATAAATCAAATAACTTGATTAACAAGTTTTTAATTGTTGATTACTTCATTAATTATTTCTTAATTCTTAGTTAAATCCCTTGATTAATGAACTATTAATAGTTCATTAATCTACCTAAGTAGTTAATTACAAATTAACTTGTTTCTTAATTATTATTCGATCTTAATTATGATTCCAAAGTATCATTCTTAATTACTTATAAAATTGTTAATAAATTACTCTTGATCTTAATTAACATTTGGAAGAATTTTCTTAAGTTTGAATTCTTAAATGTTGATTACTTTATTCTTAACTTAAATCAATTTCTTAATTAAAAATAACAATAAAGTGTTAATCACATTTGTTAAGTACTAACTAAATAACTAAACCTTGTATCTAAGTTTTAACTTAAAACTGTTAGAATCCTATTAAGTTATACAATGCTTAAGATTTGTTGAGAGTGATTTACTTAGCTTCCCTATTTATAAAATACTGTTGTTAGAAGGTACCCGAGTCCTTCCCTTTAGAACCCCGCGTGCAACTTCGAGTCTTCACCAAACCTTCCCGAGACGACTCTGTACAAATCCCTTCTTTTTTTTTTTTAGTTTCAGTTTTAATTTTGTTTGAACTTAGAATTAAATTAACACATCAGGCTCAACCACGTTCGAACTCATACTCAACCCGAAGCCCCAATCCTAAAAACTCGCGCGCAACTCGAGACCATGTACTGACACGTCGCCATTCCCTCCTCCCCTCCGTGCACGTGCACGGCGGCACCAAGAACCACCAGCGAACACCTACGATGCAGACACACAACAAATCACTTGCTTATCTAAAATCCAAAGTCAAAATGCCTTCTGAAAAGCCGAAACGAAAAACAACAGAACAACCCATAACCCAACTCGAACCTCTCCAACAATATCACCTCGTCACCGCCGCCGTGACCACCGGAAGCCCCCAAATTTTGGCCGAACCTCGACAACACTCCACCCTTCCTTTCCCCGAAGTTACGACCAACTCGATCCTCAATGAATGTCGAGCTCGGCACATTTACAGACAGATCAAAATTTTGGACTAAAACCCTAAATCAATCCCAATTCCTTAATTCACGTGATATAAAAATTATCTGATAATTTTTACGTGATCCTAAATGTTTAAGCTTGCTTCAACTAAAGTTTTAAAAATAAAAATTGATTGAATCAACAGTTATTGACAAAAAATCAGATTCAGTTCCTTTTTAAACTGCACTTTAAATTCTTATTTAAAAATCATTATTTTTATGCTAAAAATCCTAACTTTGTTTGTTGAATCAAGATATGAAATCAGATTAACAAATTTAAATATTTGAATTTTAACACATTGATTCCTATTTACTGTAACTTGAGTATGCAGTGTCTAAGTTTCACTATCCACCTTCATCAATCCTTCCAGGCCGTAATTACAGTTTAACAAGTGTGTTTAACTTAAATTCTTAAGTATAAAATATTTGTATGAAGAGGTATTTAAATTTGTCTCTGCTTTTACTTTGTTCTGAAACTTGAAATACTAAAGAACAAGTCATATAAATTTCCAGTGCAACAGAAATATTCACAGAGAAGTTTGTTTAAACTATAACAAGCACATAACATCCAAAAAGAAAATTCACAAATTAAATTTTGAAAATAGATTGTTTACTCACCAAAACAATTGTTGAACAAGGCACGGTTGTTAATAGATGCCTGCAGCTTGAAGTTTTGAACTCTGTAACTTTCTGGCTTCCTAAATTCTTTCTGTTCTTATATGTTTACTTGAGTTTTTCTTCCTTTATGTTTTCTTTTTTTATATGTTTCTCAGGTATACTATGTTACTGATCAAATAAAGGATGCATACACACACACACATATATATATAAAAGATATAGTGTGTGAAGGAAGGCATCAACTAGTCAGGTAGTTTCCTATTTTGGCTTTATCAGGCAAGATTTTTTTTATATATATATATATATATTGATATGATTCTTGAATTCGGCTGAGATTCTAAAACATTAAATGCTATGTACTTATTGTCTACACATAACCTTATTAGTACATAGATTTTATTACTTGCTTAGCATAATCATTTGCAGGTTCATATATTTCCAAGCCTGTTATATATTTTTTATATAATTAACTCACTGCTATACCATTATGTTGATTAGATTTCACTGCAAAATAAAAATTTGCATGCTTTAAATAGACACAAAAATGTGCTCGAACAGAAGAGCAGTAATGTTGTTGTTTAACTTGTTTACACAATTAAGATTATGTTGTACTGTGAACAAATTGTATGCATTTATATGGGGTTATATTCTTCAGCAAGTAGCTTGCATAAAAAGACAAGTTATTATAATGTTTATATTTCAATCTTCCTTAGTTAGTCAGGTTTCTTCATACTTACTGACACTTGTGAATGATGATCATTCCCTTTGCAACATTTGTTTTATTATTTTATATCCTATGTTTAAATTTATATGTGAAGATATGGTGTAAAACTTATTCTTGTTTGCTTGAATAATGACTATGTTTGGGGTCAGATTTATATTTACTTTGGTTTACTTATGAAAATAAATTTGTTTTATTGTTTCTAACTTGAATAATTTACATATATATGGTTGTTGATTGATTTGTGTATGAAAATATTTTGTTTAGTTAACTTCTAATTTATATAAGTTATACATGATAGTTAAAGTTTGGTTTTACATTATATTTGATTTCATTTTACTTTACTTTGTGTCTTATACTTTGTTCTTATTTTAGATTGTTAAGTTATGTTGTATAAATTCTTAACTAATTAATTCTTATTTTAAATTTTACATTTGTATTTTATATTTAACTATCAATGTTCAAGTCATATTCAAAATGATTTACTTATATTTGCATTCATTTCTATTTGTACTCTACTATTACTTATTTAAATTAAGTTATATACACATATTTGATTTTATGTTTTACATTTATACTTTACATTTATATTTTATTTTGTTAGAATTAGATTTTAAATTTAAACATTATCATTCATATGTATATTCCCAAATATAAACAAAGTACAGTATTTTAATTCAATTATATAAGGTTAATATTATTAAAAGATTCTATTTAAATTTCCAAGATCAAATTCCCTTTTAAAATACAAATTTACATAAACAATTGGCAATTATCCCAAAATCATATTCATTTGAAAATAATTAGTTCATATTTTATTAAATCAGATTAAATATTTATTAAAATAAACAGGGCCAAAATTCAGGGTCGTTACATTCCTCCCCCCTTAAAAGAATTTCGTCCCCGAAATTTAAAACAAAGATAATTTAAAAGCTGTTATACCAACCATTCACACATACATATCATTCATACAATAGCAAACAATCAAACAGTCAATCCTAACTAGCAACACTAGCTATCCGAACACAAATCCGGATAAACTTTCCTAAAACTATCCAGAGTCTCCCAGGTGCAATAACTGAGATTCTCGCTCCTTTGCACTCAACAAGCTTCACTACTTACTCCCGAGTTGCCTCTCAGTTGATCAACAATCTGAACAGGATTCCTAACTACAGTCAAAATCCGCTTGACTTCCAAATCTCCCTGAACTACTAGTTATACAACTAATGATGGATCCTAAACAAAATTCCAAGATGAGATGCATGGGATACATTTATGAATTCCAGACATCCCTTCTGGCAATTCAGTCCTATAAGATACAACTCCAATCCAAGTTGAATTTTATATACATATATAACTCAAGGTCTCAGCCTCCCATTCATTTTAATTCACAATCGAATTTATTAATTCACCATCCAACTTTATTTGAACAATTCTAATTTCATTTACACACTTAATTTACTAATTTATTTCATCTTAGTTTATTTCCACTTCCAATTCAATATTTGATTTTATCAGAAAAATCACTTCATTATAGTTCTTGAGTTTATTTCTAGTTTGTAATTCTGATTTGGATATCTATTTCATTTCCTCAGTACAAAATAATTTTATTTTGGTTTATAATTCCACTCTTAACTTTATGAGCCTCAGTTTCATTTATTCTCCACACTCACATCCATTTATTCTTAACCACATTCATTTTCACTTTAAACTTCACATCTTACCTGTATCAAACAAGTATACTTTTTATTTCAAATATTTAAATTCCTTTGATAAGCCATCAGAGTTTATTTATACAAATTTAATTTTTATCCAACTATTCTATTTAAATAAAGATTTTATTTCAACTTAAATTATTAAAGCTTTTACTAAATAAACTCCCACTTCCCTTGAAGCTACGCTTCTATAAAGTTTAATCTTTGGTTAATTTACTTGTTTTAATTTTATACTTAAATTTATTTCCAATTTATTTGATACCCACAAGATCAAATTCCATTTATTTCATTTTAACTCGAGATTGAACACCAAAAATATTCTAAATCTATGTGTTGCTAATTTCTCTTACAAGTTATCGGAATATATTTATTCCAATTCAATTTCACATCAACTTACTTTTATCTATTTAAGTAAGAATTTATTTAACACCATCTATATCTCAACTGAATTCTATTCCAATTCAATTTGTTTATCTTAACTTCCATTAAATTAAGCACCATACTATTCTCTTTAATCTACCAACCCACTTGGATTTGATTAAATAAGAACTTAATTTCATTTACCCATATCTCAATTTATTTCATTCCAATCTTAAATTTAAATCCAATTATTATTAAGCTTAAGTTAATCTCAACCAAAATTTTATCTCTATTAAATTTCCCAATCCAATTCATTTACATTGTAAATTTAATGTACTTCATCAATTTATTTACATCATTATTATTATTATTATGTTTTTAATCATTAGTTTAATTCCAAAATTAAGTTAAACTTCCAACTTAATTCAAAATAAATCCTCATTTTTAAATTTTAATTCCAAATTAAATCTCTTACTTCCTTGATTACATAAGCCATTGTAAATCTTTATAATCCTATTTGTCTATTAACACTATCATCCAAATACTATAATTATATATATATATATAACTTGCAAAAAATTTTTTTATATCAAAATATATTTTGGATGAAATTATTTAATCCACCCACTTTGGAAAATAATATCATGTCGAATTGTTCTATTCAAGTGTTTAGAAACCCCTTCGGTACAGTTGTGCAGACTGCACTGACGAAGGTTCATATACCACTCAATAAATCAATCAACATAATATAAAACCATTTTATATTCACTAACAAGTACGCGCTTATATCTATTATTACGCTCAGACTCATCCTAGAGTACTACCGACTCTATCTCTAATGAGAAATCTCTACCAGAGCCAAGGTTCTCACTTAACCTTTCAGCTCTGTTACTCTTGTGACGACCCGTCTTTCTACTACCAGAAAGACGTATCATCATGAAGAAAGAAAGGGATAGAAATAGAAAAGAAAGAGAAAGAAAGAACAACAATCACGGACTCTCACAGCGGAATGGAATAAAATATAATACATCACATAACAGTTACATAGTTTACATATATCAGAGTTATACAACATTATACACTTGACCCTTTTTATACATACATCAGTCACTACATACATCTCAAATACAACATACTCTAACTAACACAGTGGAACTAGATAGATATCTACAACGCTGAAGCCTCCTGCTCCATTGCTCCTCCAGAATTTGTCAAAGCTAACCTGAATCCCTTGACTACCCGTAAAAATTTGGGTACCCGAGAGTTTATGAAAAACAAAAATAAACTTCGGGTCAGACATGGGTCTGGTATGAGTAAACGGTTCAAATTGTTTAACTTAAAAAAACATTTTGAAAATAAAGGTATCACGTAAGACTCCCCACAAATAAATACGGGTAAGTTTTTACCTTACGCTAACCAAAACATTTCATAGGAAATTCTGTGATATTATAATAGTGTCTAGGGTTTTCAAGTAAATAGAAAATAGCCGAAATTGTTACATTATTAAATTCCAGCTACTAGCCACAAAAGTGGGTAATACAATCAAAACCATGGGCACTTATTGGAAAATGGATTCCATACAATGGCAGGGCTACTGGGGTACCGCCCGTCACAGTACGGGGCCTAGATCACCGTACCGAGGATTACTCCCTTCATCCCCTGCAACACAAGGCCGGAACCATTCCTTACTGAACAGTCCCGAACAAGATAAACCCCGTGGTTGGCGTGCCCAACCACCCACTAAGCCGAATAAAAAGGGACATCTAGATAGGGGAAATATCTTGTCCTGCTTGGGCATGACCCACCTAACCTTGCTGCATCTCCCCTGTTTTAGCCATTCCCTGTTGATGAGGCTTGAGGATACGATTACCTTTAGAGATCAAATTTCTTAGAATGCTCATCGCCCGCCTGACGATTTGTTGAAAGCATTCAATCCATACAAGTTCGTTCCGGGTTCGAACGAAACCGAAGGCATTATCTCGTTACACTCATTTTGGAATCACCCTCAGAGTTAACGACGACAACCCTTGCATTCTGAATCTTCATCTTCACATCAGATTCACGACCTAACGTTTATTTGGATCGATGTGGTTTTCGGATGTTCCAAATGTGGAAACCCGATCCCGGTCTCATGGAAATCCAAAACGTGTCTTTTAGGGCCAAGTTGTTTTAAGGTTTAAAAACAATTCACTTTCAATTATCCATATACACACAGATAGATAATTCACATTATCACAATAGATAATCAACATTATCACCATAACAGATAAGCAATATTATCATCACAACAGAAAATCCATATTACTATCATACTACAATCAAGCATATATTTCATACAGCATCATTTATCTTATGCTAGGAATTTCAAACCATTCAGAGTAAACAATATCATCCATCCATATATAAGCAATCATATCAGCTATAATTAATTTAAAATGAATTAAATTAATTACTTGCATCTCTAATTAATTTAAAATAAATTAAATTAATTACTTAACCATTATAAGTCTTGCTTATATAACTATTAACCAATTATCAATCAATTAATAAATCCATTTCACTTAATCATACTTGATTAATTAACATTAAATTCAAGTAATCATCCTTTAACTATTTTCACAATTTAATTATCTAATCCAAATATGAAATTACCTTCAATTACAAATATTATTATTTCTTAATTACACCAATTAATTATTCTTTAATTTTTCATTATTAATTTCATTATTTAATGATTGCTAATTACATTTCATTTCATTATCCTATATTAAATGAATTACCTTAAGTAATTGAATCTTCAATTAAACTATATTTATTAATCATTCCTGATTAATACTATTCAGTAATCAATCACCTTTAATTACTCTTATCACATCACTTAATTACTCCTCAATTGATTTCCTTAAAAATTAATCCCTTGATTAATTGCACAAAGTAATTATACTCAAATTACTTTCATTATCATCCCAAATCAATTTCTTCTAGTCATTATCATCAATTACTTCTCCAAGTAATTACACTTATCACATCACCGAATAATTATTTAAATTAATTAAACTTAATTAATTAACTTAAACAATTCATTTTAAACTTCATTAATTACAATAAGTAATTAATTCCTTAATTACTCAAGTAATCCACTTAAATCAATTTGTTTACCTTAATTACTTAATTAGCTTTTCCTTACTCATTAGTTGAAAACCTTAATTATGAATCAAATAACTTGATTAACAAGTTTTTAATTGTTGATTACTTCATTAATTATTTCTTAATTCTTAGTTAAATCTCTTGATTAATGAACTATTAATTGTTCATTAATCTACCTAAGTAGTTAATTACAAATTAACTTGTTTCTTAATTATTATTCGATCTTAATTATGATTCCAAAGTATCATTCTTAATTACTTATAAAATTGTTAGTAAATTACTCTTGATCTAAATTAACATTTGGAAGAATTTTCTTAAGTTTGAATTCTTAAATGTTGATTATCTTTATTCTTAACTTAAATCAATTTCTTAATTAAAAATAACAATAAAGTGTTAATCACATTTGTTAAGTACTAACTAAATAACTAAACCTTGTATCTAAGTTTTAACTTAAAACTGTTAGAATCCTATTAAGTTATACAATGCTTAAGATTTGTTGAGAGTGATTTACTTAGCTTCCCTATTTATAAAATACTGTTGTTAGAAGGTACCCGAGTCCTCCCCTTTAGAACCCCGCGTGCAACTTCGAGTCTTCACCAAACCTTCCCGAGACGACTCTGTACAAATCCCTTTTTTTTTTTAGTTTCAGTTTTAATTTTGTTTGAACTTAGAATTAAATTAACACATCAGGCTCAACCACGTTCGAACTCGTACTCAACCCGAAGCCCCAATCCCAAAAACTCGCGCGCAGCTCGAGACCATGTACTGACACGTCGCCATTCCCTCCTCCCCTCCGTGCACGTGCACGGCGGCACCAAGAACCACCAGCGAACACCTACAATGCAGACACACCACAAATCACTCGCTTATCTAAAATCCAAAGTCAAAATGCCTTCTGAAAAGCCGAAACGAAAAACAACAGAACAACCCATAACCCAACTCGAACCTCTCCAACAATATCACCTCGTCACCACCGCCGTGACCACCGGAAGCCCCCAAATTTTGGCCGAACCTTGACAACACTCCACCCTTCCTTTCCCCGAAGTTACGACCAACTCGATCCTCAATGAATGTCCAACTCGGCACATTTACAGACAGATCAAAATTTTGGACTAAAACCCTAAATCAATCCCAATTCCTTAATTCACGTGATATAAAAATTATCTGATAATTTTTATGTGATCCTAAATGTTTAAGCTTGCTTCAACTAAAATTTTAAAAATAAAAATTGATTGAATCAACAATTATTGACAAAAAATCAGATTCAGTTCCTTTTTAAACTGTACTTTAAATTCTTATTTAAAAATCATTATTTTTATGCTAAAAATCCTAACTTTGTTTGTTGAATCAAGATATGAAATCAGATTAACAAATTTAAATATTTGAATTTTAACATATTGATTCCTATTTACTGTAACTTGAGTATGCAGTGTCTAAGTTTCACTATCCACCTTCATCAATCCTTCCAGGCCGTAATTACAGTTTAACTAGTGTGTTTAACTTAAATTCTTAAGTATAAAATATTTGTATGAAGAGGTATTTAAATTTGTCTCTGCTTTTACTTTGTTCTGAAACTTGAAATACTAAAGAACAAGTCATATAAATTTCCAGTGCAACAGAAATATTCACAGAGAAGTTTGTTTAAACTATAACAAGCACATAACATCCAAAAAGAAAATTCACAAATTAAATTTTGAAAATAGATTGTTTACTCACCAAAACAATTGTTGAACAAGGCACGGTTGTTAATAGATGCCTGCAGCTTGAAGTTTTGAACTCTATAACTTTCTAGCTTCCTAATTTCTTTCTGTTCTTATATGTTTACTTGAGTTTTGCTTCCTTTATGTTTTCTTTTTTTATATGTTTCTCAGGTATACTATGTTACTGATCAAATAAAGGATGCATACACACACATATATATAAAAGATATAGTGTGTGAAGGAAGGCAGCAACTAGTCAGGTAGTTTCCTATTTTGGCTTTATCAGGCAAGATTTTCTTTCTTTATTTTTTTTTATATATATTGATATGATTCTTGAATTCGGCTGAGATGCTAAAACATTAAATGCTATGTACTTATTGTCTACACATAACCTTATTAGTACATAGATTTTATTACTTGCTTAGCATAATCATTTGCAGGTTTCATATATTTCCAAGCCTGTTATATATTTTTTATATAATTAACTCACTGCTATACCATTATGTTGATTAGATTTCACTGCAAAATAAAAATTTGCATGCTTTAAATAGACACAAAAATGTGCTCGAACAGAAGAGCAGTAATGTTGTTGTTTAACTTGTTTACATAATTAAGATTATGTTGTACTGTGAACAAATTGTATGCATTTATATGGGGTTATATTCTTCAGCAAGTAGCTTGCATAAAAAGACAAGTTATTATAATGTTTATATTTCAATCTTCCTTAGTTAGTCAGGTTTCTTCATACTTACTGACACTTGTGAATGATGATCATTCCCTTTGCAACATTTGTTTTATTATTTTATATCCTATGTTTAAATTTATAGGTGAAGATATAGTGTAAAACTTATTCTTGTTTGCTTGAATAATGACTATGTTTGGGGTCATATTTATATTTACTTTGGTTTACTTATGAAAATAAATTTGTTTTATTGTTTCTAACTTGAATAATTTACATATATATGGTTGTTGATTGATTTGTGTATGAAAATATTTTGTTTAGTTAACTTCTAATTTATATAAGTTATACATGATAGTTAAAGTTTGGTTTTACATTATATTTGATTTCATTTTACTTTACTTTGTGTCTTATACTTTGTTCTTATTTTAGATTGTTAAGTTATGTTGTATAAATTCTTAACTAATTAATTCTTATTTTAAATTTTACATTTGTATTTTATATTTAACTATCAATGTTCAATTCATATTCAAAATGATTTACTTACTTATATTTGCATTCATTTCTATTTGTACTCTACTATTACTTATTTAAATTAAGTTATATACACATATTTGATTTTATGTTTTACATTTATACTTTACATTTATATTTTATTTTGTTAGAATTGGATTTTAAATTTAAACATTATCATTCATATGTATATTCCCAAATATAAACAAAGTACAGTATTTTAATTCAATTATATAAGGTCAATATTATTAAAAGATTATATTTAAATTTCCAAGATCAAATTCCCTTTTAAAATACAAATTTACATAAACAATTGGCAATTATCCCAAAATCATATTCATTTGAAAATAATTAGTTCATATTTTATTATATCAGATTAAATATTTATTAAAATAAACAGGGCCAAAATTCAGGGTCGTTACATTCCTCCCCCCTTAAAAGAATTTCGTCCCCGAAATTTAAAACAAAGATAATTTAAAAGCTGTTATACCAACCATTCACACATACATATCATTCATACAATAGCAAACAATCAAACAGTCAATCCTAACTAGCAACACTAGCTATCCGAACACAAATCCGGATAAACTTTCGTAAAACTATCCAGAGTCTCCCAGGTGCAATAACTGAGATTCTCGCTCCTTTGCACTCAACAAGCTTCACTACTTACTCCCGAGTTGCCTCTCAGTTGATCAACAATCTGAACAGGATTCCTAACTACAGTCAAAATCCGCTTGACTTCCAAATCTCCCTGAACTACTAGTTATACAACTAATGATGGATCCTAAACAAAATTCCAAGATGAGATGCATGGGATACATTTATGAATTCCAGACATCCCTTCTGGCAATTCAGTCCTATAAGATACAACTCCAATCCAAGTTGAATTTTATATACATATATAACTCAAGGTCTCAGCCTCCCATTCATTTTAATTCACAATCGAATTTATTAATTCACCATCCAACTTTATTTGAACAATTCTAATTTCATTTACACACTTAATTTACTAATTTATTTCATCTTAGTTTATTTCCACTTCCAATTCAATATTTGATTTTATCAGAAAAATCACTTCATTATAGTTCTTGAGTTTATTTCTAGTTTGTAATTCTGATTTGGATATCTATTTCATTTCCTCAGTACAAAATAATTTTATTTTGGTTTATAATTCCACTCTTAACTTTATGAGCCTCAGTTTCATTTATTCTCCACACTCACATCCATTTATTCTTAACCACATTCATTTTCACTTTAAACTTCACATCTTACCTGTATCAAACAAGTATACTTTTTATTTCAAATATTTAAATTCCTTTGATAAGCCATCAGAGTTTATTTATACAAATTTAATTTTTATCCAACTATTCTATTTAAATAAAGATTTTATTTCAACTTAAATTATTAAAGCTTTTACTAAATAAACTCCCACTTCCCTTGAAGCTACGCTTCTATAAAGTTTAATCTTTGGTTAATTTACTTGTTTTAATTTTATACTTAAATTTATTTCCAATTTATTTGATACCCACAAGATCAAATTCCATTTATTTCATTTTAACTCGAGATTGAACACCAAAAATATTCTAAATCTATGTGTTGCTAATTTCTCTTACAAGTTATCGGAATATATTTATTCCAATTCAATTTCACATCAACTTACTTTTATCTATTTAAGTAAGAATTTATTTAACACCATCTATATCTCAACTGAATTCTATTCCAATTCAATTTGTTTATCTTAACTTCCATTAAATTAAGCACCATACTATTCTCTTTAATCTACCAACCCACTTGGATTTGATTAAATAAGAACTTAATTTCATTTACCCATATCTCAATTTATTTCATTCCAATCTTAAATTTAAATCCAATTATTATTAAGCTTAAGTTAATCTCAACCAAAATTTTATCTCTATTAAATTTCCCAATCCAATTCATTTACATTGTAAATTTAATGTACTTCATCAATTTATTTACATCATTATTATTATTATTATGTTTTTAATCATTAGTTTAATTCCAAAATTAAGTTAAACTTCCAACTTAATTCAAAATAAATCCTCATTTTTAAATTTTAATTCCAAATTAAATCTCTTACTTCCTTGATTACATAAGCCATTGTAAATCTTTATAATCCTATTTGTCTATTAACACTATCATCCAAATACTATAATTATATATATATATATAACTTGCAAAAAAATTTTTTATATCAAAATATATTTTGGATGAAATTATTTAATCCACCCACTTTGGAAAATAATATCATGTCGAATTGTTCTATTCAAGTGTTTAGAAACCCCTTCGGTACAGTTGTGCAGACTGCACTGACGAAGGTTCATATACCACTCAATAAATCAATCAACATAATATAAAACCATTTTATATTCACTAACAAGTACGCGCTTATATCTATTATTACGCTTAGACTCATCCTAGAGTACTACCGACTCTATCTCTAATGAGAAATCTCTACCAGAGCCAAGGTTCTCACTTAACCTTTCAGCTCTGTTACTCTTGTGACGACCCGTCTTTCTACTACCAGAAAGACGTATCATCATGAAGAAAGAAAGGGATAGAAATAGAAAAGAAAGAGAAAGAAAGAACAACAATCACGGACTCTCACAGCGGAATGGAATAAAATATAATACATCACATAACAGTTACATAGTTTACATATATCAGAGTTATACAACATTATACACTTGACCCTTTTTATACATACATCAGTCACTACATACATCTCAAATACAACATACTCTAACTAACACAGTGGAACTAGATAGATATCTACAACGCTGAAGCCTCCTGCTCCATTGCTCCTCCAGAATTTGTCAAAGCTAACCTGAATCCCTTGACTACCCGTAAAAATTTGGGTACCCGAGAGTTTATGAAAAACAAAAATAAACTTCGGGTCAGACATGGGTCTGGTATGAGTAAACGGTTCAAATTGTTTAACTTAAAAAAACATTTTGAAAATAAAGGTATCACGTAAGACTCCCCACAAATAAATACGGGTAAGTTTTTACCTTACGCTAACCAAAACATTTCATAGGAAATTCTGTGATATTATAATAGTGTCTAGGGTTTTCAAGTAAATAGAAAATAGCCGAAATTGTTACATTATTAAATTCCAGCTACTAGCCACAAAAGTGGGTAATACAATCAAAACCATGGGCACTTATTGGAAAATGGATTCCATACAATGGCAGGGCTACTGGGGTACCGCCCGTCACAGTACGGGGCCTAGATCACCGTACCGAGGATTACTCCCTTCATCCCCTGCAACACAAGGCCGGAACCATTCCTTACTGAACAGTCCCGAACAAGATAAACCCCGTGGTTGGCGTGCCCAACCACCCACTAAGCCGAATAAAAAGGGACATCTAGATAGGGGAAATATCTTGTCCTGCTTGGGCATGACCCACCTAACCTTGCTGCATCTCCCCTGTTTTAGCCATTCCCTGTTGATGAGGCTTGAGGATACGATTACCTTTAGAGATCAAATTTCTTAGAATGCTCATCGCCCGCCTGACGATTTGTTGAAAGCATTCAATCCATACAAGTTCGTTCCGGGTTCGAACGAAACCGAAGGCATTATCTCGTTACACTCATTTTGGAATCACCCTCAGAGTTAACGACGACAACCCTTGCATTCTGAATCTTCATCTTCACATCAGATTCACGACCTAACGTTTATTTGGATCGATGTGGTTTTCGGATGTTCCAAATGTGGAAACCCGATCCCGGTCTCATGGAAATCCAAAACGTGTCTTTTAGGGCCAAGTTGTTTTAAGGTTTAAAAACAATTCACTTTCAATTATCCATATACACACAGATAGATAATTCACATTATCACAATAGATAATCAACATTATCACCATAACAGATAAGCAATATTATCATCACAACAGAAAATCCATATTACTATCATACTACAATCAAGCATATATTTCATACAGCATCATTTATCTTATGCTAGGAATTTCAAACCATTCAGAGTAAACAATATCATCCATCCATATATAAGCAATCATATCAGCTATAATTAATTTAAAATGAATTAAATTAATTACTTGCATCTCTAATTAATTTAAAATAAATTAAATTAATTACTTAACCATTATAAGTCTTGCTTATATAACTATTAACCAATTATCAATCAATTAATAAATCCATTTCACTTAATCATACTTGATTAATTAACATTAAATTCAAGTAATCATCCTTTAACTATTTTCACAATTTAATTATCTAATCCAAATATGAAATTACCTTCAATTACAAATATTATTATTTCTTAATTACACCAATTAATTATTCTTTAATTTTTCATTATTAATTTCATTATTTAATGATTGCTAATTACATTTCATTTCATTATCCTATATTAAATGAATTACCTTAAGTAATTGAATCTTCAATTAAACTATATTTATTAATCATTCCTGATTAATACTATTCAGTAATCAATCACCTTTAATTACTCTTATCACATCACTTAATTACTCCTCAATTGATTTCCTTAAAAATTAATCCCTTGATTAATTGCACAAAGTAATTATACTCAAATTACTTTCATTATCATCCCAAATCAATTTCTTCTAGTCATTATCATCAATTACTTCTCCAAGTAATTACACTTATCACATCACCGAATAATTATTTAAATTAATTAAACTTAATTAATTAACTTAAACAATTCATTTTAAACTTCATTAATTACAATAAGTAATTAATTCCTTAATTACTCAAGTAATCCACTTAAATCAATTTGTTTACCTTAATTACTTAATTAGCTTTTCCTTACTCATTAGTTGAAAACCTTAATTATGAATCAAATAACTTGATTAACAAGTTTTTAATTGTTGATTACTTCATTAATTATTTCTTAATTCTTAGTTAAATCTCTTGATTAATGAACTATTAATTGTTCATTAATCTACCTAAGTAGTTAATTACAAATTAACTTGTTTCTTAATTATTATTCGATCTTAATTATGATTCCAAAGTATCATTCTTAATTACTTATAAAATTGTTAGTAAATTACTCTTGATCTAAATTAACATTTGGAAGAATTTTCTTAAGTTTGAATTCTTAAATGTTGATTATCTTTATTCTTAACTTAAATCAATTTCTTAATTAAAAATAACAATAAAGTGTTAATCACATTTGTTAAGTACTAACTAAATAACTAAACCTTGTATCTAAGTTTTAACTTAAAACTGTTAGAATCCTATTAAGTTATACAATGCTTAAGATTTGTTGAGAGTGATTTACTTAGCTTCCCTATTTATAAAATACTGTTGTTAGAAGGTACCCGAGTCCTCCCCTTTAGAACCCCGCGTGCAACTTCGAGTCTTCACCAAACCTTCCCGAGACGACTCTGTACAAATCCCTTTTTTTTTTTAGTTTCAGTTTTAATTTTGTTTGAACTTAGAATTAAATTAACACATCAGGCTCAACCACGTTCGAACTCGTACTCAACCCGAAGCCCCAATCCCAAAAACTCGCGCGCAGCTCGAGACCATGTACTGACACGTCGCCATTCCCTCCTCCCCTCCGTGCACGTGCACGGCGGCACCAAGAACCACCAGCGAACACCTACAATGCAGACACACCACAAATCACTCGCTTATCTAAAATCCAAAGTCAAAATGCCTTCTGAAAAGCCGAAACGAAAAACAACAGAACAACCCATAACCCAACTCGAACCTCTCCAACAATATCACCTCGTCACCACCGCCGTGACCACCGGAAGCCCCCAAATTTTGGCCGAACCTTGACAACACTCCACCCTTCCTTTCCCCGAAGTTACGACCAACTCGATCCTCAATGAATGTCCAACTCGGCACATTTACAGACAGATCAAAATTTTGGACTAAAACCCTAAATCAATCCCAATTCCTTAATTCACGTGATATAAAAATTATCTGATAATTTTTATGTGATCCTAAATGTTTAAGCTTGCTTCAACTAAAATTTTAAAAATAAAAATTGATTGAATCAACAATTATTGACAAAAAATCAGATTCAGTTCCTTTTTAAACTGTACTTTAAATTCTTATTTAAAAATCATTATTTTTATGCTAAAAATCCTAACTTTGTTTGTTGAATCAAGATATGAAATCAGATTAACAAATTTAAATATTTGAATTTTAACATATTGATTCCTATTTACTGTAACTTGAGTATGCAGTGTCTAAGTTTCACTATCCACCTTCATCAATCCTTCCAGGCCGTAATTACAGTTTAACTAGTGTGTTTAACTTAAATTCTTAAGTATAAAATATTTGTATGAAGAGGTATTTAAATTTGTCTCTGCTTTTACTTTGTTCTGAAACTTGAAATACTAAAGAACAAGTCATATAAATTTCCAGTGCAACAGAAATATTCACAGAGAAGTTTGTTTAAACTATAACAAGCACATAACATCCAAAAAGAAAATTCACAAATTAAATTTTGAAAATAGATTGTTTACTCACCAAAACAATTGTTGAACAAGGCACGGTTGTTAATAGATGCCTGCAGCTTGAAGTTTTGAACTCTATAACTTTCTAGCTTCCTAATTTCTTTCTGTTCTTATATGTTTACTTGAGTTTTGCTTCCTTTATGTTTTCTTTTTTTATATGTTTCTCAGGTATACTATGTTACTGATCAAATAAAGGATGCATACACACACATATATATAAAAGATATAGTGTGTGAAGGAAGGCAGCAACTAGTCAGGTAGTTTCCTATTTTGGCTTTATCAGGCAAGATTTTCTTTCTTTATTTTTTTTTATATATATTGATATGATTCTTGAATTCGGCTGAGATGCTAAAACATTAAATGCTATGTACTTATTGTCTACACATAACCTTATTAGTACATAGATTTTATTACTTGCTTAGCATAATCATTTGCAGGTTTCATATATTTCCAAGCCTGTTATATATTTTTTATATAATTAACTCACTGCTATACCATTATGTTGATTAGATTTCACTGCAAAATAAAAATTTGCATGCTTTAAATAGACACAAAAATGTGCTCGAACAGAAGAGCAGTAATGTTGTTGTTTAACTTGTTTACATAATTAAGATTATGTTGTACTGTGAACAAATTGTATGCATTTATATGGGGTTATATTCTTCAGCAAGTAGCTTGCATAAAAAGACAAGTTATTATAATGTTTATATTTCAATCTTCCTTAGTTAGTCAGGTTTCTTCATACTTACTGACACTTGTGAATGATGATCATTCCCTTTGCAACATTTGTTTTATTATTTTATATCCTATGTTTAAATTTATAGGTGAAGATATAGTGTAAAACTTATTCTTGTTTGCTTGAATAATGACTATGTTTGGGGTCATATTTATATTTACTTTGGTTTACTTATGAAAATAAATTTGTTTTATTGTTTCTAACTTGAATAATTTACATATATATGGTTGTTGATTGATTTGTGTATGAAAATATTTTGTTTAGTTAACTTCTAATTTATATAAGTTATACATGATAGTTAAAGTTTGGTTTTACATTATATTTGATTTCATTTTACTTTACTTTGTGTCTTATACTTTGTTCTTATTTTAGATTGTTAAGTTATGTTGTATAAATTCTTAACTAATTAATTCTTATTTTAAATTTTACATTTGTATTTTATATTTAACTATCAATGTTCAATTCATATTCAAAATGATTTACTTATATTTGCATTCATTTCTATTTGTACTCTACTATTACTTATTTAAATTAAGTTATATACACATATTTGATTTTATGTTTTACATTTATACTTTACATTTATATTTTATTTTGTTAGAATTGGATTTTAAATTTAAACATTATCATTCATATGTATATTCCCAAATATAAACAAAGTACAGTATTTTAATTCAATTATATAAGGTCAATATTATTAAAAGATTATATTTAAATTTCCAAGATCAAATTCCCTTTTAAAATACAAATTTACATAAACAATTGGCAATTATCCCAAAATCATATTCATTTGAAAATAATTAGTTCATATTTTATTATATCAGATTAAATATTTATTAAAATAAACAGGGCCAAAATTCAGGGTCGTTACAACTCTTTTAAACGAGCTCCAAATCACGAACCATTCGAACAGTTAGAAAACTTATTACATCCTCTACATTTTTACATATATAGTATCACCAAATTCAATACTCCACCATAATACTATATATCTTATCTCTGTTTGAATTGAATGCACCAAATGACGAGCATATTTTTAAGATTTGGCTCTGGATTCTTTGGAGTTTCAGGAGACGAGCCAGATGCCTCCAAGACGTATTCACATATTTCTTTATCTCCGCTACATTAGCTGTTTTGTATTTATCAGCAGCAGTGAAAACAGGTTGTTATAACCGTCGAAGATGTTTGTTTACTCTGATTTATGTATGTATATTATAGTTTCCTTTTGTGAAGATCTTTTTTATATTATATATTACTCGTCACGATGTGAGATTCTGTTCTTTATTTTCTTTCTTTACCTCCCAACTATAACAATCCTGGTTTTAGAGATTACCTGTAAATATTAAATTATAACGGTAGTTATAATTTAATATTGTGAATTAAAATAAAATTGGAAATTTTAAATTGTTTATTTGAAATAAAAAATGAACTTTAGAAATAAAATGAGAAAATAAAGTTTGGAACTTTATTTTATTTTGTTTGGCGTAATAATGAGTGGAAAATGGTTTTTATTTGGAGAAATGCAATAATTTTATTAATTATTGACAATTACTTCTTTTAAATTTTTTTAATTTAATTTTTAATGATTGTTTATTTAAATAAAAAGGTGGAATTTAATTTAAAAATGATTTTTGGTCATAAAATTGAGTTTGAAATGGTTTATTATATTTTTCTATGCAAGAAAATAATTTTTGTAGAATTCTTGAAGTTAAAAATGTGGATTTATGCATTTATTTGTGTAAATTAGGCATTTATATAAAATAAAAGGTTTTTAAAAATAAAAATGCTTTAAAACTAAATTTAATATTTTTATATGAATTTAAATATTTTATTTAATGTGAATGTAAGTTTACATTAATTGTTTGGATTAAAACTTGAAGAAAAATGCATTGTTTTCATATAACTTGTGTATGTGTGCCCATTTGTTAAGTATATGAATTAAATTACTTCGCCTAATTAATTTATTTCTCTAATTTGGATCCAAAAAGCCCATTAGCCGACTTAACCATATGATGAGAAGGAGGAAGTGAGAAAAACTTTATACTGTACGTTCAAAACTCACCTCATCTTATTCTTCTAAAGCCAGTTAAAGAAAAACAACCTCTTTCTCAAAACTCAAGTTTTTAATTTTCCAATTTCTTCAAACAAGTAGCTATTTTTTTATCAACTCTAAAGAGAAATCAAAAGGTAATCCATTCCAAAACAAAAATATTTCATCAAAGTGTGAATTTGAGAATTGAATTGTCTTTTAATTGCTTTTGCTCTTTGCATCTTCCTATTTAAAGCTTTTACAGGTTCTTAAAGGCCAAATTTGCTCGAAGCTCCAATCTTTCAGCTAAAAATCCGATTTTTGCACTTCAAAAACAAGGTGAGCATCAAAACTCATAAATTTTAGCTGTAGCCAAGCTTCAAATTGCTATAAAGTATGAAAAATTTCCTTTTATATCTTCTTTTATGCTCGGTTTTGTTTGTGCTAAAACTGTTCTGACCTCCACTTTGCATGTTAATTTCTTACAATTCTGGGCTACGAAATACGGCCAGAGTTTCTTATGATCGTAGATCATGTGTTATAGTATAAGTGTGCAAAATTTCATAGCAAAATTCTTTTGTTTGATACGTGAAAACTTTGCTGCAAAATCAATGCGAAGCCTGGAAATCACCTGCACATTTTTGTTTTTTGAACTGTTGCAAACGTAGCCTAAGTCCTTGTTTGAGACATCGTATCTTTTTCATTTCCATGCAGAATCCATTGATTCTTTTTTTATTTAAAAGATGAAGTTTTAAGTGTGTGCGTGCCAATTTCATCTCAATATGAGGTCGTTTGGTCTCCTTTTTCATGCTTGTAAGTTGAACCCAGGATGATTTTCAGGCCTGGGCACATTTGTTTTCTGAACTGTTGCAAATATGGTCGGAGTCCATGCTTGAGACATTGTAACTTTTTCATTTTCAGTCGGAATTCATTGATTTTTTTATTTGAAAGCTGAAGTTTTATAGTATATGCATACCTTTTTTAGCTCAACATAAGGTTGTTTGGTACTTTGTTTCATGCCTGTAAGTTGAACCGAAGATGGTTTTCGGACCTAGGCAGAATTCAGCATGGCCTGAGTCCATGTTTGAAACTTCAAATCTTTCCCATCATGTCAGAATTCAGTGAATCTTTTTCCAGTTCATAGATAAATTGTCCTATTTGGTTTTCATCAAATTTTAGACCATTCCGAGGTCATTAAGACTTTCAAATTATGTCCGAAAGTCAAAACCTGGAGAAGATTTCGAACATGGGTATTTTTTTGGCATGTGCATTTATGTGTCCGCCTTCTTTTTCCATTCGACTTTTGACTTCTACTTCATGTTTTTGTTATATTTTTGAACTGTTTTGAGGGCTATGATGCCTATCACTAGGCTGGCCAAGATTTTGGAGAATTTAAGATTCAAATTGAATCGTTTTTGAAATGAATTCGAGTGTCGGTTTTGAGTATTTTTTTGATGTTTTCTTTGATTTCGAGCATGGGTTTTCCAAACGAATTTGAAGTAACTTTTAAAATAACTTAGCTTTTGAAATAATTATTATATAATATTTTTCAATTATTTCCAAGTTATAAAATCTATATATTCCCTATAACAAGGGAATTTTCAAAGATTGTTTTCAAAATCGATTTCGAAAAATGGTTTTAAAAGCTTGTTTTCTCAAATAAATTATTTTATATATAAAATACACGTTTTTGCACTATACGAGCGAATGAGAAGGAGAATTAAACGGTTTGGTAACACACATGGCTTGGGACACATGCGTTTATCTTATCGGTTAATTCCTGACTTGTCTTTTTAATCGTTTTGACATTCGGGTCATGTTTACGGATGTGATGAGGTAAACATTTTACTTCTTTCTAGTTTGGCATTTACCTGTGGTTATTTGAGAGAGCTGTACTTGGCTAGGCTTCGGCCATATGTACGTGCAAATATTTTGAGGTGATATCATTGATTATTTGAGATTTTCCAACTGTATCGCCTTTTTCGTATTGGTCATTTGAGCCGTTTGAGATATTATATATATGGTGATTACGTCTTTGGAAATTGAACATCTTGAGTCAATATTTGAGATTTGAGTTTCCTACACTGGAATTTGTATCAAGATTTGAGATTTGTCGTTATGGTGTTTATTTGGGATTTATAGTCTCCACTTAGGATATATACATGATTGCCTTATGGAGAATTTTGAGGTTGTGATTTCTTGGGAATGCTTTTGAGATTGCCGATGGCAGGTTTGGGATCTCTTTTTAGGAGGTATGATTTTCCCTAAACCATACTTGTTGATTTAGTGATATGCTAATGATATGAGGCTTGCTATATTTAGCGTTTTGTTGAATGTTGATTTATCTCTTTTGAGACCATATACTCATGCTAAGTGACATTATATCACTAGAAGTAACCATAAGCATATTGAATTGTTCCTTTCTCTTAAGAAGAGTACCACCATTATCCTTATGGTTCTTATTAGCGTTTAGCCTAATAAACTGATTGTTTTAGCTAGCCTGGCCCGTATATTTTATACTCGGGGTCAAACCGAGATAGGTTAGGTACCCATTGGACTTAGCCTTTCTGCTTCCGCTTGGATATATCTGCTATCATTTTTTTTGTTGCTTTTTATGTTGAATCTTATGTATATATTTATGACTCGTGTGTGTATATTTTGTTCGTCTTACCATATACGATGTATCATTTTGTATTACTCTGGTGATGTATCTATATACGTGTGTATATATATATGTTCATCTCCTGTTCTATGATGTGAGTTGCATTTAGTTGTTGTATTTTGTTTTAATAGATCCGTTAGCCACCTATAGTTTGTATTAAGTATTTATTGGATATGTCGATCCACTTGAGTTAGGAAAACGAAATTTAGAGCAATTGTCAACATAATCAATAGATATTTAAGACAAGGCTATAGATGGTCGCTCCCAACCAGCCCTATTCTCCACATTACTAGACAATATTATCCAGTAATACTCTTTGTTAATGTGGGTCTCGAGGTGGGGCATCACAGCTTGGTATCAGAGCTGAGTTCAGAAAAAAATATGATAAACACAGAACAAAAATACATTACGGTACATCCAAGTATAACAAGTGTTATATCCTATAACTTATCATGCCCTTTGAGATAGAAGTTTCAGATATGCCTAGGAATATATTTTATTCTGTAGTATTCCATAATAGAAATTATAATATCTTATCTTAGGAGTAATCCTAATTGTGATTGTTCTATTCGAGTCCTCTTTAATATGTGTGCTCGACACTCATCCGTATCGGAGGAATTTTTTGATGCTTTTGGATGTTCTTGCATTGTTCTTCATGAGGATTGCGAATCCTACTGAGGGGATCTGCAATATTTGGCATGATGTTTGAGGATTTTGGGAATTGTTCCTGATAGCTTATCTTTTCATACAAATTACTATACTATCTTTTATATAGAGTTTAGAATGATTTGAGATGTAATGGCATGTGTATTATCAAGCCGCATTATGTGATTCGAAGGATCCTATATTTAGGTATCCTAACTTTGGTTGATTTTTCGTTTCTTGTTCTTCAAAATTTTGATGATGATCATGAAGTAATTGTATTCACTCTTGAGTTTTGAAATGTTGATGATATATCTCGAATTCCAGTCATTATAATTTTGTTGACTTCTATGAGTCCGTTTGGGTTTGTCACCCCATCGGGCAATCGAGAATTGTGTTGACCTCAGTCCTAGTTCTTAGCCTTTCGGTCATCCTTCCACGAGGATGTCAACTAAGGAAATAAGGCGATTGATTAAATTTAACTGATGCTGTCGTTCTTGGCTCCTTTTGAGATATCCTCTTTAGATACTCAATTGTTGATATGCTTTGTGAAATTACTTCACTCGAATTAACGATATGTTGTTAGTATTCTTCTTCTCATTTGAGAAGATATCTTAACCTTACTCTTATATCTCGTTGATCTCTTTTTAATACATTAAGTGGTGCTGGGGTCATTCCTCAGCTTGACCTTACATCGATTTTCATGAGCTACGTGTTACGGAGAATAGCGTTCCTTTTATCGTATTCCACACTCGTATGGTTCTTGTGAGTGGTTAGTTATACCGTCGGAATAACAAATGCTCCAGTCTATTCCATTGGTCTTTTGAATCGAGTATTCTGGTGTAGGATCGATTTCACCCTAGAGGGGGAAGGGGTGAATAGGGTGATACTATTATTTATAAAGATTTATTGCGGAAGTATATAAAATTATTTCCAACACAGATCACAGAATAATAGCGGCAACACAAATAATAGAAAAATAATAAAAATGCAAAAATAGAATAACACAGAATTTACCCAGCTTCGGCCAAACCCTACCTACGTGCTGCCCCCATGGTTTCTACTAGAAATTAAGCAGTCAGACGCTTACACACGTAAACTCGCAACACTCGCTATCGACTAGCCTTAACTCTACGCTCAAAACCCTATCACAACTTAGCCGCTGAGTTGTGAATTCTCGAACTACACCACCATAGCTCGTCCCCTAGTCACACGACTATAAATTACAATTGTTTAAAATGAAAATACAATAATAACAAATTAAATAACCCAAAACCCTAATTTAAAATAAACTAAATCCTTTAAAAATAAAACAAGGCCCGCCCACAAATAAACAAGGGATAAAATTAAATCCTTTTTCTTTTGTATTATAGCTTCAGCCCAATATCGTTGTTTAATAATGGCTGTTCATTCTTGTTAGCGTCAAAATTGGTCACTAACACCCAAATGTAAATGAAAGCACCAACAAACAGTCACAATAAAAGATAAAATGTGTGTAGAGAGTAATAAAGTAAAGAACAGTAAAAACTAAAATGAAAGCAGTAAAGAACAACAGACTTTATAGTGGTTCGGCTAACTCCTGCCTACGTTCGCTCCAGTAATTTCCTTTTCATTGCTGTAATAATCGATTACAGTTACAAAATGGTAGACTAGCCTTAGCCTTAGAAAGTAGAGAGTCAGATGGCCGAAGAGAAGATCCCCCATCTGGAGACCCACATGCTGTATTTATAGGAAAAACCAGGTCGTTGGGCTTCCTGAGTAGTTTGGGCCCACCAAGGCCATAGCCGAACCCTACTCCATTATGCTAACCGACCCTGAGCAGTTGGTATGCCAAACGGAGGTTACCCAGGTATTGACCCGAAGCGAGCCTATTGGGATATCGAAGCAGACTAGTCTAGAACTCGGAGCAAAGCTAGCGCCGTACCATGCATTGATGCCGACCCATGCCACCATATAGCCGATGCCGAGCCACTATGCCGAGCCATAATGCCCAGCCATAATACCGAGCCATGCTCACCTCATCATGGTGCTGAGTGACGTTCAACGCCGAGCGAGGTACGACGCCGAGCGAGGTGCAATGCCGAGCAGGGCTTTATGCCGACCGAGGGGAGGTGTGCTAAGCGAGGCTTCATGCCGATCGAGTGGAGGTGTCTCGATAGAGGCTTTATGCTGATCGCGGGGAGGTTTGCCAAGCGAGGCTTCATGTTGACTGAGGGGAGGTGTGCTGAGCGAGGCTTCATGCCGATTGAGGGGAGGTGTGCCGAACGAGGCTTATCTTCCAGACCGGGTCGTGCAACCCCCTCATTTCTTGACCAAATGACATATTCAAGTGAACTTCATCCTTCGAGACTGAATCCATCAGATTCCAGCCTCGATAATTGTGAATCTTGTTAGGTTTAATCCGCCTGCTTATGGCCTGGACAAAAGGTGGATTAACACTTTACCCCCGAAAACATGCCTTGCTATTGGAAGGTGTGTTTTGTAGCTCAATAAGCCGGATGTTCGTATCCTATTAATGACCTGCAAAGAAATTGATAGTCTTATCTGACCGCGAATGACGATCGTTCGGAATCGTATGTCCTTTAGGGTAGTATGTGACCGTGCGCGGTCGGATGCCATTCGCGGCGAACCATGGCCTTTCGCGGTCGGGTGCCGTTCGAGGCGAATTGTGATCATTCGCGATCGGGTGCCGTTCGAGGCGAATTATGATCGTTCGCAATCTGGTGTAGTTTGAGGCAAGCTGTGACCATCCACGGTCTGGTGCCGTTTGAGGTAAGTTGCGACTGTTCGCGGTCGGGTGCCGTTCGAGTCCAGTTGTGACCGTTCGCGATCTCGTGCCGTTCGAGGAGAGTTGTGACCGTTCGCGGTCGGGTGCCATTCGAGGCGAGTTGTGACCGTTCGCGATCTGGTGCCATTCGTGACGAGTTGTGATCGCTCACGGTTGGGTGCCGTTCAAGGTGAGTTGTGAGTGCCTGGAGGGACTTAGTGTCATTAATGTCAGATTTCATGTTCGAGTGAGTTTCTGAACTGTTTATTGTGGCGGTTTATCGCCATCTCAAAGCATGCCTAAGGACCATTGGCGACCCCGTACATGTGTAAGTGGCTTAGCCGTCATTGAATCACAAATAGCCGACTTTCATTCAAGATAGGTCTTTCAACGGAAATGTCAAACTAAATCAAGTCCAAACACGAGAAATGGAAAATAAAAGCAAAACAGGGACGTCCAAGTGAAAACACCTACATTGATGCGATTTATAGTCGTATCATAGCATGCCTGAGGATCGTTCGCGGTCCTGTACATGTGTAAATGACTTAATCACATTGGTGTGGAGTTTGCCACTTATTCGTCATTATTTCAATTAATTGTTGACAAGCTAACGCCCCGATCCTGAGCCGTTCCTAGTTGGTGCAGGTGGTGGCCGCTCTTGTTCCACCATTGTTGTTCCCCTTCTCACACATTGTGATAGCAAACCATTTCAGATATGTCCCTCAACCTCATCCTTCAAATGCCTACTGTCTTTCGTGTTATGACCGTTCAGTTCATGAAATAAACAATACTTGTCTGACGTTCTTTCATTGCTGGTCGGATCCCTCCTCATTGGTTTTCGATAAGGAATCTGCCCTTGGTATCCTGGTAGATTCGCTCCAAAGTCTCGCTCAACTCCATAAAAGAGGTGAATCTCGGTTCCTTTCGTGGTCGCGTTGGTCCATTGTCATTATCCTTGGCCTTCCGTTTCCTTTTATCAGTTCCTGAATCTTTTTTTGGAGGATTTTCACCCTTGACTACATAAACATTATCTCCTTCTCCTTCCTCTCTTTAAGCATTTGTATCCTCTAATCGTAGAAACCCTTCGGCCTCATGATAAAACTTCCCTAGATCCATAGGTGGATCCCTTGTCAATGAATTTTTGAACTCTGTTCAATTAGCTATTCTAGATACAGCTACATTAAGACCATGGATGGATCTGGTCGATCCACCGATGCTGCCACTGCATTGAATCACATTAGAAAGCTCCTTAAAGATTCCCCGGTCCTCTGCTTTAGCGCTGCCAAACTCATCACATTCTTAGATCTCGAAATGTGAACTCTGAAATGCCTCATAAACTTCCCAGTCAACTCGGTCCACGTTCCAATGGAACCGCTCTCCAATTGTCTAAACCATAGTGCTGCTATGTCTGTCAGATACAATAGGAAGCATCGGGCCATGACTTCCTCTGATGCCCCCAGCACTTCCATATGCCTCATATACTTTGTCAGATGAACCGTAGGATCCGTCCTCCCATTATACATCTCCAATGATGGTAGCTTAAAATTCGGTGGGTTCCTAGTTCGCCTGATAGTAGGAGTAAAGGGAATCCTATTCAAATCCTCCAAATCTTTGTTTACCAATCCACCTCCCATAGCTCGTCTAACCATCTCCACCAGTCTGTCGTTGTCGCCAAGCGGTAATCCTTGTCCATTGCCTCCGGTCTGCCCCCGAGTTCATGAGGAAATTCAGGCATATACTCCTCATCTCGTACTCCTGCACTCCTGTTGGTGTTGGGTGGCACAGCGTCAGCTGGTATCCCTCCATGGATTGGTCCAGCATTTCCTGGTGGTGTGCCCTCGAGTCTATGCCCATCTAGATTGTTAGGCGTCTGCTGATTGGGGGCTGCCCCTTGCTGAGCCATTCCCTCTGCTTGCTGGTTGAGCGCTTCTGATCCAGCTCCATGGATCTGAGCTACTGCATTTCCTGCTTGTGCAAATTGTCTGAGAAGGGCCTACTCATCTCCTCTTGTCTTTTCAACATCGCTTCCATCTCATCTCTAGTGATGTAGATGGATGCTTGACCTGCTCCAGCCCCAGAGGAAGCCTCTTGACTTCCCTCTTGATTACACCTTTCTGTCACTTACTTCCTTGCTGATGGCCTAGCCATTGTTTTCTAGAATCCAAGTTCTTAGCTCCAAAATTCCCGAGTGCTTGCATTCTCAGTGAAAGCACCAAAATTGGTTACTAACACCCAAATGTAAATGAAAGCACCAACTAACAGTAACAGATAAAATGTGCGTAGAGAGTAACAAAGTGAAGAATAGTAAAAACAGAAATGAAAGCAGTAAAGAACAACAGATTTTATAGTGGTTCGGCTAATTCCGGCCGACGTCCACTCCAGTAATTTCTTTTTTATTGCTGTAATAATCGATTACAGTTACAAAATGGTCAACTAACCTTAGCCTTAGAATGTAGAGAGTCAGAGGGCCGAAGAAAAGATCCCCTATCTGGAGACCCATATGTTGTATTTATACGCAAAACCAGGTTGTTGGTCCTGCTGAGTAGTTTGGGCCCACCACGGCCACTGTCGAACCTTACTTCATTATGCCGACCGACCCTGGGCAGTTGGTATGCCGAACCGAAGTTACCCGGGTATTGACCCGTAGTGAGCCTATCTGGATATCGAAGCAGACTAGTCCAGAACTCGGAGCAAAGCTAGCGCCGGACCATGTATTGATGCCAACCCATGCCACCATATAGCCGATGCCGAGCCACAATGCCGAGCCATAATTCCAAGCTATCCCCACCTCATCACGATGCCGAGCGACATTCAATGCTGAGCGAGTTACGATGCTGAGCGAGGTGCAATGCCGAGCGGGGCTTCATGTCGACCGAGGGGAGGTGTGCCGAGCGAGGCTTCATGCCGATCGAGGAGAGGTGTGCCGAGCGAGGCTTCATGTCGATCGAGGGAAGGTGTGCCGAGCGAGGCTTCAAGATGATCTACGGAAGGTTTGTCGAGCGAGGCTTCATGCCGATCGAGGGGAGGTGTGCTGAACGAGGCTTCATGTCGACCGAGGCGAGGTGCGCCAAACGAGGCTTCATATCGAACGAGGGGAGGTGTTCCGAACAAGGCTTCATGTCGATCAAGGGGAGGTGTGCCGAGAGAGGCTTCATGATCGAGGGGAGGTGTGCCGAACAAGGCTTCATGCCGACCGAGGGAAGGTGTGCCGAGCGAGGCTTCATGCCGATCGAGGGGAGGTGTGCCGAACGAGGCTTATCTTCCAGACCGATTCGTGCAACTCCCCCATTTCTTGACCAAATGACATATCCAAGTGAACTTCATCCTTCGAGACCCAATCCATCAGATTCCAGACTCGATAATTGTGAAGCTAGTTAGGTTGAATCCACCTGCTTATGGCTTGGACAAAAGACGGGTTAATAGCTCTTGTTCCTCTTTGCTTTGAAATTAGGGCTTTGGAAAATTGAAGTCACCGACTTTAGTATCTCGATGGAATGATTACGTCCCTTAGCTTTGTCAAACGATGTTTTCTTCTCTTTGAGCTCGTTCACGGCTGCTTCAATTTTGGTCGAGCTCGATTGTCAAAATGGTATGCAATTTTTCCTTTTTCGATATTGATTCTTCTCGACCTTTTTGATTCCATTTGAATGCTTATGCTTAGTTGCTTGAACTCGAATGATTAATTTTGGCCGATGATGATTGGGTTTTATAGGATTGGAATTCCTATATTTTCGCTCGTATATATTTATTTGAATTCGTCATTTAATATAGCTCGGCAATTGATTTTCGTATGGATGATGGTGGTTATTTCTGACTTGTTCCAATTCGTATAATTTTGTTTCTTGATTAACACGACTTTATTTCTTGCCTGTTCAACTTCCTTGGTCATCATGGCATTGAATTCTCTATCGACATCGGCTTTGACTTTGATCGTGTTGACTTTGTAAAAATTGCTAAGTGAATTTCTTTTGTTCGAATTATTCCTTTGCAAAAATATTTCTTTTTTTACTACGGCCTTGTTACTGCTTCGACTTGGTTTTTGTTGAGTTGCTTCTTTATGCAGCTTGTCTGGTTCATTGTAATTCACTGTCATATGGATGCATTCACTATATTTATATGTGAACTATGTTGATGTTACTTTTGGTGTTCTTGTAGTCAAGTCTGCATTGCTGTCACATGAATTAAACTTGTACATAACAGTTTGGTTTGACCATGCTTCATTGAGTTGCAATGTTTGTTTGTTTCGTGATTTTTTGATCATTCCGGCCTTGTTGACTTTGACTTGTGATAATGTTTGTTTAACCTGCTGCGTGAACACATATATACAAGCATTCACGTATGTATGTATGCACACACACACAGTGTTTGTATGCATTTTGTAACCGAGTTTGCTTTATGTTGCATAGTCCGTTCATATGATCTGCACATCCATGTCGCCTCCTCTATTCCATTTATGTTCTTTGTATATTTGTGTGTGTCGCTGGTATCTGACTTGTGAACTGCCTTGTGCCATTATCTTGTGTACCATCTAGAGCTCGAGTCTGGTTCAATCTCGTACCACATGCAATTCGATGGTCTACTTAGTTCATGCTGTACATATGTGCATTTGTATCTTGAGTCATGTGCATGTTGTTATCTCCATTGTGTTGTATCTGGTCTTTGTTTCATTTGATGATCTGGTTTACTTTGACCTGATCTGGTGCATGTTGTATCTACATTCACCACTGTTTGTACACTTTCATTCTGCTATGTTTTCACTGGTTCACTTGTTTCACTATTGGTTCATTGTGTAGCCTGGTCGACAATTATGGTGTATGCATTGAGTCATGTTGGTGATGAGGCTTTGTTCCTTCGAGTCAGTTTCATTTATTTGTCCACTGGTGCATTATGTTGTACCTCCTTTAGGTGCTGGTTTGAGTCATGTGTACATCTCTTTGTTGCATAGTTCATCTACTTGTTGTATACCTTTTGGTTCAAGCTGCACTGTGACTCAAGTCTGAGTTGCTCCCGACTGTTATTGCATTTGTACATTTGGATTTTTGGTCGAGGCTTGTTTTAGTTGTCTTGACCATTTTCATGAACATGCACCTGTGTTGAATCCAGCTTATAGCTTGAGTTTGACCTTTGTGCTCGTGTCGTGACTTTATTTGTATTGTACTTGAGTTGAACCCGGCTTTTCATTTGGGTTTGACCTGTGCTCACCTATCCCTGTAATTTTATTATGCGTATATCGGTGTGCACGGCCTTGTGACATGTATAGTAATACACTGTGCATGTCACAAGTTGTTCGTGTATGATGAATTCAAATTTAAATGACGACGAACAACCCAAATAACTAATGCAAATATTATTTTCAAAAATACATTTTATTTTACACTGTAAAAATATTTCGTTTTCAATTTTACAGCGTCAATGTATATTTTTGCAGATTGCTCAAATGTTGGATTCAATCTGGAGATTAAATGCGAGTGAATGATCGATATGTAGTGAGGATAATTATGTAAATTAAAATGTGATGTAATCGAAATTATGTATATATATAGTGTGAGCTCAAATTTGTACTATTCAAAATTGTAAGAAATATTTGTTTGAATAAATTATTTGTTCGAATTTAAATTCTGTATTATTTATTCTATTCAGCAAATATTTATTTAATCTGTGAAAATAAAATAGTACGTTAACAAATACATTTAAATGAATATATATATATATATGTTTATTATCATCAAGCAAAAATCATATATTCACATAATCAATAATCTCCCCCTTTTGATGATAACAAATATATATTTAAGATTTTTAATTTGTTAAATGTATTTGATCATTTAATTTGCTCTCTCTATCTGAATGCTTCCTCTCTACATAAAGCTCCCCCTTCATATATGCGTGTAAATAAAAATATGCAAATAAGCCTAGATGCAAATAGAAAATATTTGACATTTATTTGATAAAATCTTAACTTTTCTCTCCCCCTTTCGTTATCAGTAAAAGAGTAATGGTGTTAGAAAAATAGACACAAAGTGATAGACATTAATACAACATTTAAACTCAATCGAATATAAATATTTAATTTCAATAATATCTCAAACAAAAATCATAAATACTCCGTTTGACGCATATTTCACTTTAAAGTGATATGGATGATGTCACCATATAAAACCATACAGTCTTTTCTATTTGTGGTATATTTATTTCAGGATTTTGAATATGTACTAACCATGCATAACCGTTAGGAATTTTAAATGAGATTAGTAGTATTCCAATTTTTTCTTTTTAAAAAATTGAATTCAAGTATCTTCTAACCACGCATAACCGAGAGGACTTTTAAATGGGATTAGAATCAACTTGTCTATTTAATAAATCAATTTTGATATGCGTTCCATATCTTAAGGACTTTTAAATGAGCATTGAAGCGCATAATCAAAAAATTTAAGTAATTCACCCATGCATAACCGTGAGGACTTTTAATTGAGAGTGAAAATTTGGATCCCTTTTAAAAAATATAAAAAAAAAATGAAAAACAATTGATTTCCTGTTTAAAATACCACATATTGACAAACAATATTGAATTTTGATGAGTGATGGTCGTTAGAAATATGATAGAAATATAGATGTTCATGGAATTTTTGCCAACAAAAAGTTTTATAAATCTTGTTCAAATTTCTAAAGAAATTTACTACTGTCTCAAGTTATAATATATGATCAGTATCAACACTCATCACTTTTTCAATCACTATTTATCTTTTTGATAATTAGTAGGAAGTCAGATTGGTCAATGTAGTTTTTTAAAATCAAATCCAAAAATAATTATAAAATCAAAATTTCCAAAATGATTGATCGGAAACAAGGTAAAAAAATAATTTTCAAGAAGGGGTTTTAAACGAAAATTTCTGCTATTTGAAAATTATTTGAAATGAAAAACATGCAGATATTTTCTTTGAAAAATGATGCAGATACTTAATGTCTCAACATTAATCACACTTCAATAGTTATTTTTCTATCAACTAGATTACCAGTGTAATCTGCATCTGAATTTTTCTTTCACTCGAGATTATCATTTGTTGGATGTTATAGACCAGACCGTGAAGTTGCAACAAATTCTTGAAGACCTTTTTAAATGAAATTCTTTTCAGTTTTAACTGAAGTCGTGCCAATAAACAAAAACCATGAATATAGAGTCAAATAAAATAAACAAATATATCCAATTGCAGCATGAGTAATCATTAATCAATAAAACATCATTATTAGTCCAAACACATTTATATGGATTAGTTGAAATATGAAAAGATGATTGGTCAACATTTATTTCTTTATCGATACCTGGCTAAATTAAATCAGATTATGGTGCATATATTCACATTAAATATATCGTTTAAAATAGATATTCCATTACCTGTTTTACCTTTAAGATAATTTTCCGTTGTTGCCCATTGTGATTTGATCAACTTTGTATTAGGCTAAGGAACTTGATTTGTTTCCTGTTGTGTCCCTGGAACAACCAGAATCCAAGTAACGCAATTGTTATTCCTTAGCCCGCCACCACACCTGAATGATGAAAGATTTTTGTGACCTATTGGTTTTTATAGGTCCGTGATTATTAGTGGCAAGAGATTTTGAAAAATATGTATGTGAAGACCCAAAACTATTTATATATGTTCCTTTCGGCACCAAATTTTTTTTAACTTTGAGGGATTTTATATTTGTGCCTTTTGGAACCCAAATTGATATGGTTTTCACATTTTTGGGTCTATACCAACAAATGTTTTGATTGTGTCCAATTTTTCTACAAATTGTGCGCTTGGATTTTACTTGATTAATTTTTTCTTTTAACACGTTCATAATGATTATACCCAAGTCCTTGCCTATCTGTATTAACAGTTTGTTTCCCTAATAGGATTTTCAAAGATCTTTCACTTTTTGAAAAAATTTCTAAAGTCGTTGACAATTGTTGGAATTTTGTTTTGAGAGATTCATTTTCGTTCAATAATTATGTGCACTTTTTAATAGAGTTCTCTCTCCTAGTGTTTCCGCTTTCTTTTAAAATCAAGAATTTCATTTTCAAGTGATTTTATTTTAATTATTTTATTTTTAGATCTCCTTTTTGAATGATGGACACTTATCATACTTAGGGATCCTACTTTGATAGTTTTTAACTAATTGATCAAGTTGTTTATTTGATTCTATCATAGTATCTCTTTGTGATTCAATTTTAGCGTATTTCTCTCTAAGTCTTTCAAAACAGCCATTTACTTTGTGGAAATATATAAGTAATTCTGAGTGAGTGAGTTTTGATACCTCGCTTGGTTCATCATCATCGCTATCAGTTATATCACCTCTAAAGCACAGATCTACTTTCTCACCCTCACTGCTAGTGCTTTTAAAATCATTATCACTTTTATTCTACGTGGCAGCCAAGCTTCTCCTTTTTGATTTCTTTTCTTGGCTGTGGGCTTGATGTGTCCGGGTTTGTTGCAGTTGTGACAGATGATCTCCCGTTCTTCTGGGTTGTCTAGTGCTTTGGCTGTTCTGCTTTTCAATTTCTGATTTAGAGCTGTATTTCCATATTATGATTCCACTTTTTGAATTTCTTCATTAATAGTGCCAGCTCAAATGCTCCATCATCATCATCACTTTCCATTGTTCCTTTAAGCGCTATTGATTTATTTCGAGTATCACATCCTTCTTGTTCTTCCTTGAATTTCATTTCTAGCTCGTAAGTGGTGAGATTTCTGATAAGCTCTTCAACTTTGATTTGTTTCAAATCCTTTGACTCTTCAATGGCTGTAACTTTTGCTTCAAAATTCCATGGAAGGACTCTAAGGATTTTTCGAACAATTTCCAACTTTGTGTATGATTTTCCAAGAGCTTTTGATTTGTATATGAAATTGGAAAGTGGTGCATACATCTCTTTAACATTCTCATCCTTGGCCATTGTGAAGTTCTTGTGTTTGCTACTAAGCATTGCAAGGCGAGATTCCTTTACTTGAGAAGTTACTTCATGAGTTACTTCAAGTGTGTGCCATATTTCTTGTGCATTTAGACAATGCGAGACATAATAATATTCAATATGATCCAATGAACAAATAATACAATTCATAGCTTTAGCATTAGCATTAGCATTTTGTAACTTATTTTTTAGATATGTCCATTGATCAAATGGTTTTTCAATTTCTTGATTATTTACCACTATAGTTGGCGCTCTGTAACCTATCTCAACAATATTCCAAGCATCAATGGTTTTCAAAAAATAAATTCATTCTATTTTTACAGTAAGCATATTACCATTGAACATTGGTGGTCTAACTATGGACTGTCCTCAGCAAAAGCGTTATTGAAAGAAGTCATTTTACAAGTTTAAATTTTAAACTAAAAATTGGTTTTTGAAAACACATAAAAAAATTTAAAAAAAAATTGCTTTTATTCCTAGCTCTAATACCACTTGTAAGATCGATTTCACCCTAGACGGGGAGGGAATATGGTGATACTATTATTTATAAAAATTTATTGCAGAGTATATAAAATTATTTCCCACACAGATCACAGAATAATAGCTGCAGCACAGATAATAGCAAAATAATAAAATTGCAGAAATAGAACAACATAGAATTTACCCAGCTTCGGCAAAACCCGCCTACATGCTGCCTCCAAAGTTTCTACTAGAAATTAAGTAGTCAGACGTTTACACACGTAAACTCGCGACACCCGCTATCGACTACCCTTAACTCTACGCTCAAAATCCTGCCACAACTCAGCCATTGAGTTGCGAATTTTCGAACTACACCACCTAGCTCATCCCCTAGTCACACGACTAGAAATTACAATTGTTTAAAAGGAAAATACAGTAATAACATAACCCAAAACCCTAAGTTAAAATAAACTAAAGACTTTAAAATTAAAACAAGGCTGGCCCACAAGTAAACCAGTGATAAACTTAAATCCGTTTTCTTTTGTATTATAGCTTCGGCCCAATATCATTGTTTAACAATGGCTGTTCGTTCTTGTTCCTCTTTGCTTTGAAATTAGGGCTTTGGAAAGTTGAAGTTGCCGACTTTAGTATATCGATGGAATGATGATTTACGTCCCTGAGCTTTGTCGGTCGATGCTTTCTTCTCTTTGAGCTCATTCACGGCTGCTTCAATTTTGGTCGAGTTCGATTGTCAAAATGGTATGCAATTTTTCCTTTTTCGATTTTGATTCTGCTCGACCTTTTTGATTCGAGTTGAATGCTTATGCTTTGTTGCTTGAACTCGTATGATTAATTTTGGCCGATGATGATCGGTTTTTATAGGATTGGAATTCCTATATTTTCTCTTGTATATATTTGTTTGAATTCGTCATTTTATATAGCTCGGCCACTGATTTTCGTATGGATGATGGTGGTTATTTCTGACTTGTTCCAATTTGTATAAGTTCGTTTCTTGATTGACACGGCTTGATTTCTTGCCTGTTCTACTTCCTTGGTCATCACGACATTGGATTCTCTATTGACATCGACTTTGACTTTGATCGTGTTGACTTTGTAAAAAATGCTACGTGAATTTCTTTTGTTCGAATTATTCCTTTGCAAAAATATTTTCTTTTTTTGACTTCAGCCTTGTTACTGCTTCGACTTGGTTTTTGTTGATTTGCTTCTTCATGCAGCTTGTCTGGTTCATTGTAATTCACTGTCATCTGGATACATTCACTATATTTATATGTGAACTGTATTGGTGTTACTTTTGGTGTTCTTATAGTCAAGTCTGCATTGCTGTCATATGAATTAAACTTGTACATAATAGTTTGGTTTGACCATGCTTCATTAAGTTGCAATGTTTGTTGGTTTCGTGGTTTTTTGACCATTCCGGCCTTGTCGACTTCAGCTTGTGATAATGTTTGTTTGACCTGATGTGTGAACACATATATACAAACATTCATGTACATATATACACACACAATCTTATTTTTGATACCAGAAGGAGCTCGAATCTGGTTCAATCTCCTACCACATGCTATTCGATGGTCTATTTAGTTCATGCTATACATATGTGCATTTGTATCTTGAGTCATGTGCATGTTGATACCTCTGTTGTATTGTGTCTGGTCTTTGTTTCATTTGATGATCTGGTTTACTTTGACCTCATCTGGTGCATGTTGTATTTGCATTCACCACTGCAACGACCCGATGTTTTCAACCATTCGCATCCGCCCGTGTCAGACTTGAATTGCTCAAAATACCGCGTTGTAAATAAAATTTGGCAAATTTCAGAATATACAGTGAATAAATAATCACATATCACAGACACAGAGTAGATAATAATGCAGTGGAATTAAAAGAGATAGTAGTTCATGAAGCTACTATATAAAAATAAGATAAATCAGAGATAAACAAGATACAACAGAAGAGTAACAAGATACATAAGGTACAAATCAGAATACATCACTGAAATCACTGGATACTGAAAGCAAAATAGATGGCGGATTCTCAAGCAAAGCTCCAACTCCGAAGGTGAGTCTTGAATGCTGAACCACTCAGTCTAACTTGAGTGTAAAGCAAAACATAAACACTCGAGTCGGGACATAAATACTTATGAACTATAAATCAACTCAAGTGAACAGTAATAAAAATGCATCAGTAACTTAAAGGATGTTTGGGACCGCCCATCCTTTAAGGATCCGTTAAACTATTTACTATGTAGTAATATTGCGTTATTATAATAATATCTACAGTAAAATAAACTTACTTTAAAATAGCGTCAAGGAGTGACCCAATATTCCCCTTAACACGTAATAGTCCCAGTAGTCCATCCATTATCAACATATCTCCAGATCGGGAGACTACCCTAAATACTACATGGGCTACGGGAGAAAAACAAACTCGTAGTAAGGCTCAATATGGTAGGTGAGACGGCACAACTAGGCAATGCCAGGGTAGATATACTCAAAGGACGTCGCTACCATCCGACTTCATTCTGGAATCTCCAACGCGTACACGGTTGTTAAAGTGGTTTCGGAGTTCGCATGGAGTATGACAACTTCCGATCCCGGTCTCTTTAGCAACCAAACGTTATTATAACACCGTGGTCATTTCAAAATAATGTATACTTCAAAATCAAATCATTTCATTTCCAAACTATATTCCTTTCAAAATAGTTTATACTTCGAAACCAAATCCATTTTATTTCAAAACTATATTCAAATCAATACAATATCATTTCCATTTCAAATATATATTCATCTTTCAAAAGTCATAATACTTTCAAAACTATAACTCTTTCGAAACCAAAATACTTTCAATCATTACACTTTGAAAATCATAACATTTCCAAATCATACATTTGAAATCATGAAACATTCCTTTAATTCTTTACATTTCACAAATTTATTCAATTAAACCCAAATTTTCAAATTTCCAATTTAATTCAATTCAAACCATCGGTTTCAATTCAATTCAGTTTTCCAACAAACATTTCAAATCTTATAAATTTCAAATAAACATTTAATCCACAAAAATAAACTATTCAATCTTTAGTATATTTCAAAGCTTTAATATCCCACATTTCAAAACTAAATTTTATAATTTCATATATCTCAAATTTAACTTCATTATTACTTAGTTTTGAAATATTCATTTCATAAATCCAATATCATTTAAATAACCAGAATTACAAGTAAACTAAATGTCCTTTCATACAAATATAAACTTAAATATTCATTTATCGAATAAAATCAAAATCAAGTATCATTCCAAATTCACATTCTTTATCAAAATAAAGATTATGTCATTCAAAACTATTTCAAATCATTTCCTTTCAAATCCATTATAAATTCATCATCATTCTTACATTCAAACATTCAATTTTAAATATCATTTTAAAATGACAGATATCATTTAAATATCATTTCAAAAGCATTTCAAAATTTCATTCAAAAATTCATTAATCTCATTTCATTTCATTCAAATTAACACATAACCAAGTAAACCTTATTTAAATTCAAATTCAATTTAAATACCTTAAAAAATAAAATTTAAACATTAAATATATTTTCAAACTCCTTAATTTCACAAATAATCAATTCCAAAAGTTAAATCATTTAACACCTTCAAAATATAACTCAAAAAGTGTTAAAATCTATAACATTTCAAAACATTGTCAAATTATAACAACGACAACATTTATAAAGTGCTATCGTAGCTTGTAGTTTCCACAATAGATTATTTCAAGAACAACGGCATTACTAAAATGCCGTAGTAGATATTTAGTTATTACAACATATTTAAATTCAAAAACAACGGCATTTAAAAATGCTGTCATAAGACTACAGCATTTCGAAAATGCTATTAATAAAATTCCAGATTTTCTTTTAACTTTTCAAAAACAATAAAACTTCAGTTTTAGCAAATTTTAAACTTATAAATCATATTTTTAGGCTTCTAAACTTTCACATTTAAATCAATTTAACATATGATTTATCACAATAAAATTTTATAATTGAATATCAAATTTTAGAAACTCAATTCATTTGTTAAGTCAAAATTCAATGTTTATTAACTTATAAATTAAATAAAACTTAACACTTTTTACTTTAAATATCATTTAAAAACTTTAAATTAAATTTCCATTATTCATTTACATTTCAAAAATATAATTTAAAGTCAAAAATCACATTTACTTCAAATTTACATACTTAAATTCACAAATTCAAAATTCAATATTTAGCTTTCTCAAAACCATAAAATATATATTTTAAATCAAAATTTCATACTTTTAAAAATACATATCTTAAGAAAAATTATTTAAAAATATACCACGGGGTCTATATATAATTTTCTAACCTAGGTCAAGTGATACGGATATATATCATTTCAATTCGCAATTTAAAAAGAAAACCCGGGTTCTATCATTTCAAACCCGCAATCCCAAGTCAAATAAAATACAATAAAAATCTCTTGAGCCTATCATTTCAGATCATAATGATTTTTCCCTATTCTAATGGCCGTTCGGGTATGTATCATTTCAACTCATAGTGATTCTATTCTAACAGGGAACTTGCAGTGAACATATGCATAAACAATATAAACAATTATACTAACATATGCATAAACAATATAGACAATTATTCTAACAAGGAATTTTGAGTGAACATATGCATAAACAATATAAACAATTATACTAACATGTCAACGTCACAATATACTGTCATATATCATATGTCGGGTGATAAATAACAAAGTAAACATGGTAATAACATGAAGAAATATATCATATAATCATCATTACCATGCATAAACATTTTAATTACTAATCACTTGTCATCCATTTACCATTTCATAAGTAATAATGTCAGAGTGAGAAGGACTCACCTTTATCAAAGCTAGAGACCACTACGACACACAAGAACAAGAGCGATTCCAAAGGCACAACAAGCACGATACAACACGACTTTTTATTTGAATGAATGGAGAGCCTTGATGTTTATCTTGTATACAACAATTAAACAAGATAATATAAACATATGAATTCAATTCAAAATATATTAAAACAATTGGGAATTTGAATCAACAAAGGACATTACCCTGCTTTAACACAAAAGTGCTTGACCATGACAACATGGCTTGTCACATGATCAAATGGGCTTGATCACACCACACTAGGCCCGGCCTAGGTGTCAACATTGCTCGGGTTTGGGCCAAATAGGCGTGGCTACAAGGATATGAAGGGGTAGGAATGTTACAACATAGGGTAGGTCAAAGGACAAGGCAAAAATAGGAGTTTTGGTGCACCACTTGGCTCGGCCATGCATCAATTGGGCTCGGCCTTACATGCTTCAGGTCAGGCCAGATCTGAAGTGATGTCCATAGGTGGTATTGGCGGGTGGTGGTTGAGCTAGGGTGGTGGCCGAGATGATATGTGAAGGGGTGGTGAAGTTATGTTTGGCTAAGCATGTGATGGTGGAGTTATTTTGCAAGGATTTGTGGTGCTAGCATCATATGATGATCACGGCGACCATTGGTCAGAGGAGGAGGTGGTTGTTGCTGCAGCTAGTGATGGTGGAGAGGATGATGGTGATGATGGGTGGTAGGGGCCTGGAAAAGCACAAGAGGAACAGGGTAAAATCAATGTAAAATAAGAAGAAAAGTGAAAAAGAAGAAGCCATAAACTTACAAATCTTTTATTAAGGTCGGTAACCGTGAGAAATGAAGTGAGAGGGATATTTTTCACGTGAATTACAATGAGAAACTCACGGTTATAGGATAGAAATGTACGGCCAAAACAAGGAAGTGAAAAGGCAAGACAATGAAAGGTCACTAGAAATGAAAGGTCTTTGACTATTTGTATTTCTTTTTTCTTTTAAATCAAACTAAACCAAATAAATTTCGGTAAATAAAATAAAATACTGAAAAAAATAAAATGAAAAATAAAATAAATAAATAATTTAAGGAAAAATAGAAAGTGAATAAGAAAATAGCTTAATAATTGAAACTAGAATATAAAATTTGTAAACAATATACAATCAACATTGGAAAATTATAACTATACTTTTAAAATGTTTTAAAAATAAAATATAGACATAAAATGTCATATTAAACATATGAGAACATGAATATGACAAACAAAATATTTTTTATATAAATTAAAATAAACAATTTTCTTAAATAAATCAATTTACACACAATATTGTAAAAAGAATAACTTTCACAATATTAATTAGATTTCAACGAAACGAAAAGCAGTATTCTTGAAATTTTATTTATTTTCATAATAAAAGATAAAATTCAAATTTTCAAATATTTAAATTTTAAACTTAAAAGTCAAAGTTTGACCATATGACCAAACTTCACATTTTTGGAAAATATTCTTTTTATTCACGTTTGAAATTGTAATTCAAATAAAAATCAAAATTTATATTTAAAATAACAAAGATTATTCATTTTAATAAATAAATTAAGTTTTTAATCAGGAATTCCAATTAAATAATTAAAATATAAAATTAAAATAATCACAAAATACAAGTTTGTTACACTCTTTCCCACTTAAAACTTTTCATCCCCGAAAAGGAACGAGGTACGGAAAAAACAGAAAAAGATAGAATGAAATAGGATTAAGACAAGATGACAAGAAGATTGAAATAATACCTAATAACTGTCGTTATAGGTAAGTTTAATAAGGTTGAGATGATCTTTCCAAGATTCTCCAGAATCAAGAACACAAGCACGAAAAAAAAGATCCTCTAGAATCTGATTCACCTTTTCTGCTTGGCCGATGGTTTGTGGATGGCAAGCAGTGCTCATATTCAAAATGAGTATCAAAGTTTATAGAAAGGTTTCCAAACAGACTGGTATAAGCAATAGCCTCCCCCATTCTGTAGCAAGATAAGTGAAATAAGGACAACTAAAAGATAGTTTGAAAAACAAGATAATAAATTTGAAACCATGAAAATTTCAACTTAAATTGAAAATAAATTTTCACATAAGTTAAATAAATCTTAACCATCTCTAATTTCATTATCTTATCATCAAATTATCTTAAATTAACAATCTCTAAAATCATGGATTTGAAAAATCTTTTATTATACTCAAAATGTACTTAGTAAATTTAATTCTTCCTTATTCCTAATTATAATTAAATTTAATCCCCTCAATATATTTTATCACCTATGTTAAATATATTTGTACTTATTTTGTCTGCTTTAAATTTATTCTTAGTTCCTTTAACATCATTTTATATTGTAAATTATTACATTACCTTTTTCTTTATTTACCTCTATTAATCTTTTTATAACAAAATTTAAGTGCATAACATTTATTATAACCACTCAAATTTTATTTAAGAAAACCTTTTTTATATTGTATATTATCCAATTATATATTCAACTTCTGTATAATTTAGGTAAGTTATACTGGAAAGAAATTGTGTATTATACAAATAAAACTTTTCAATTTAATCATTTCAAGCTTGAATATTTATCAAAATCTTGAAATTATCAAAATTTAGAAATTAAATTTCTGATAAATTCCAAATTATTTACTGATAAATAAATGCACATATTATATATATATATATCCATTCATATTTAAATCATATATCAGCATATGTTATAAATCCAGTCTTATTTTAGAAATTCAAATCAATTAAATTCCCCAAAACAAAACTGTAGCAAGGCTACAGAATGGCCTCTTCACTTCGAAACTCGAAAACGAATGTCGATAATGCTGCAGTCATCACTGAAATTATTTTCCAATGACAAAGAGAAGAGCACTAGTTTTTAAACTTTAAAATTCTTTGGAAACAAATTTCGATTAGAAAATACTTTGAATAATATATCCTTTTAAAACTTTAAATACAAGGTTTGAAACCATCGGAAATTAAATTCTCAAACTCTTGTTTTAAATTAATTTTAAATTTCCAAATAAATTTATAACCATGTTTATAGTGTTGAGTCACAAGTTTTATGAAGGTTTTGATTTCTGACAAATAAATAAAGGTGATCGACAAAACAAGGTCATTATGGCTATAAAGAGCTACATATGGTACTCTAAATTGTAGGTTGATTATTTGATATTATAATAGTGATAAACTTGTTAAAATATATCCTCAAATAATTATGCATTTCAAGGAAATCAATATATATACGACTAAATTGTAGTTGCACATTCAGTGTGCAACTTTACAGGGACCGGTCGACCGGTCATAATATATGCGGTCGACCGTTCCTGCATAATTTGCACACTGAACGTGCACACATGCACATAACGTATATATATTTGAATTCATGTCTACTGGTCACTTTTTAACCTGTCGACCGTTTTTAAACAGAAAGCAATTTTTCCAAAAGACACTTCTTTTCTCCAAACGTTGCATCTCTTACCTTTCATCAAAGATCATATCTCTTAATGGCAACTGCTCACAAAGAGTTACAACCATTCTTCTCTATATAAACTCATCTAAATCATTGATTAAAAACAACATGATTGTATATGCTTTTTACTCTAATCTCTGATCTTACTTTCTACATACTCCTGCATTCTAAAAGCTCTCAATTATTTTAATTGCTTATTGAATCATTGAAATTATTTCATATCTTTTGATTCAATAAGTAATATACTTTCCTTAATCTTCACAAAACATCATTCACATACTTTGAGGATAAGATTATAGGAAGGGTGTACTACTAGTGACAAATCCGTGTTTTCAAGAGCACAAGTTGTCAACAACAATTGTATTTGTTCTTTTGTTGAAGTCCTCTGTGTTGTAAGAGGCAAGTGTTAAAGTCCTCGATGTTGTAAGAGGCAAGTGTTGAAGTCCTCAGTGTATTAGAGGCGTGAAATCCCGTTAGTTTGCTCGGGTATTGTAAACATGTTCCTCTGGGTGAAGCGAGGTAGTTAATAGTGAAAATCCAGATAGAAGTCTGGGACTGGACGTAGGACGGTGCTCCGAACCAGTATAAAAATCTCTCGTGTGATTTTTCTATTTTTATTTACTATGCTATTATCATCTATTTCCGCATTTATATTATAGTCCATATTACACGATCCGTGTGTACTATACTAGCACGTGCATTCGTATCCGTTCGACCGGTCATAATATATGCGGTCGACCGTTCCTGCATAATTTGCACACTGAACGTGCACACATGCACATAACGTATATATATTTGAATTCCTGTCTACTGGTCACTTTTTGACCTGTCGACCGTTTTTAAACAGAAAGCAATTTTTCCAAAAGACACTTCTTTTCTCCAAAGGTTGCATCTCTTACCTTTCATCAAAGATCATATCTCTTAATGGCAACTGCTCATAAAGAGTTACAACCATTCTTCTCTATATAAACTCATCTAAATCGTTGATTAAAAACAACATGATTGTATATGCTTTTTACTCTAATCTCTGATCTTACTTTCTACATACTCCTGCATTCTAAAAGCTCTCAATTATTTTAATTGCTTATTGAATCATTGAAATTATTTCATATCTTTTGATTCAATAAGTAATATACTTTTCTTAATCTTCACAAAACATCATTCACATACTTTGAGGATAAGATTATAGGAAGGGTGTACTACTAGTGACAAATCCGTGTTTTCAAGAGCACAAGTTGTCAACAACAATTGTATTTGTTCTTTTGTTGAAGTCCTCTGTGTTGTAAGAGGCAAGTGTTGAAGTCCTCGGTGTTGTAAGAGGCAAGTGTTGAAGTCCTCAGTGTATTAGAGGCGTGAAATCCCGTTAGTTTGCTCGGGTATTGTAAACCTGTTCCTCCGGGTGAAGCGAGGTAGTTAATAGTGAAAATCCAGATAGAAGTCTGGGACTGGACGTAGGACGGTGCTCTGAACCAGTATAAAAATCTCTGGTGTGATTTTTCTATTTTTATTTACTATGCTATTATCATCTATTTCCGCATTTATATTATAGTCCATATTACACGATCCGTGTGTACTATACTAGCACGTGCATTCGTATACACACCGCACTTTCATATAGTTTAATTATTTATATATGAAACAAGAGATAATGATATATAAAATCAAATCTTATTTCTCAGCAACCAATTCAATGAAATCCAGAAAAGATTTATAATATAGTTATAAAATTTATTTCATCACTAAATTTGAAAACATGTTGTGTCAATTTGCACTGTTCAAGTGTTTTGGAAATCTTACCGATAGCGTTGGTCAGATGAATCCATCGAAAACCCAAATCAACATCAACAACTCAAACAACACAATATATAAAACATTTAAATATTAGTTTACAAATATACTTCATGAATGGTTTGAAGATAAGTTGAAAACAAAGATGAGACGATCAGAATAGGAAGATGGATAAGCTTATATAAATCGCGGGCAACTTTAACCGGGTCAACCGTGACTTAAGAATAAGATCGATGTGGATTTTCTGGGGTAAATCAACATTCGATCTCAAGAGATAGAATTTGGAATTATAAGAGATACTAGCATCTAAACCGAGGATATAAAATATTTGGTGAATCGATGCTGTTGTAAAGGAGTTTCACCCCTTTACAAATAATTTAAGATTGGCGGGACCGCTGACTCATTATAAAGATAATTCGAAGTGGAGTTATGGGATACTCCAGAATCAAAAGAAGCCGAATAGTGAGGGACACGAATGGATTTTGGAACCGCAGGGAACATTCCAAAATTCAAAGGAATCGAGTCAAAAGGAAGAGATTCAAACTTGGATGAAAGTGATTCTGTAAATACATTTACCGTATATGCTGAGTTTTGCCTAGAGCTACCAAAGCTCTGATACCAAATGTAACAACCAGATATTTTCAACCGTTCACATCCGCACGTGTGGGACTTGAATTGCTCAAAATACCGCATTGTAATAAAATTTGGCAAATCTCAGAATATACAGTAAATAAATAATCATAGATCACAGACACAGAGTAAATAATAATGCAGCGGAATTAAAAGAGATAGTAGTTCATGAAACTACTATATAAAAATAAGATACATCAGAGTTTGTGATATCCTGAAATTTCAAGCAATTTAAATATGATAATCTCTTTTATTAATTATTAAAATTGGTAAAATTGATATTTTCAAACAACAAAAATAATGGATTGTTTTTAATAATTATGTGAAAAGTATGGTTTCACTTCAAAAATCATGGTTCGGATCATTAAATTTTTAATAGTTTAAGTGTTTCAAACAATATTAATAATATGTTGTTTTTATATAGATGCAAGTAGATTTTTTTAAAAGAAAATAGAATTGTAGTTTTCAAAATTTAATGTGTTGTTATATATGTATATATAAGTTGATTTTAAATTGGATTTTCAAATTTAATTTGAATTTGAATTTAAATTTTGATTTAATTTTGAAATTCAAAAGATAGACATTTTAAAAATATTAGGTATAAAATATAAGTATAAGCTTATATATATACAATTGGTTTTATTTTTCTTTAAAAAGAAATTCATATGAATGTATTTAGATAAATATTTATAAATTGTAAATTAATATAAAAGCTTTCATTTACACATTTAAAATAAATATTTATTACTTAAAGGACAAGTGTAAATCTATAAGGCTTAACTCTAGCAAGTGTTAATTAGTAAGTAAATGTAAATGACAAACGGAAGATTTTTAACAAGTGTCATTTTTTTAAGTTTAGTTTTCTTTTATTTTTAATTAATCTAATTCAGCCTACATAGAACATGCTCTCCTTCTTTTCTATTTTCTTTTCCTATTCTTTAATTCTAATACGAGAAAACTTCAACCTAAAAGATTTCTCAAAAAAGAAAAAAAGAAATCAGTAATAAAATACTTCCACAAACCAGAAATTTATCAAATTCTATAGCCTGTAATTCATTTTCAAAAATCAAACATAAGCCTGCCAGTTTTCTTCAACCTAGAACAAAGCTTGCAAGCATCTTCTTTTAAACTTGAGATACAGACAGAACCAAGCAGATTTAATCTGTGATTTAGTTTCAATAACAGAGCAACTCAAGTTTTTGAATCAAAAACAAATAAAGCAAGTAGACCTGAAGCAAGCTCAGGGAAAACAAAAAATTTTCAAAATCAAGTTTCGGCAACGTTTTCAATTTATCAAACCAAAACAAGGGGCAGAACAAGCAAAGATTTAATGCGGATTCAAAACACAACTTCAAGATTCAGCTACAAAGCAAAATGCAGATAATCATCAAACAAAAATTCAAAACCAGAACAGTTTTCCATCTTTCAAAGTCAAATTCAATTTCTAGGGCTTAAGGCCTCTGTTCATCTTCAACAGGTGAGTAAATTAAACCTTAAATCTATTTAAATTCTTGTGCATGCAGTATGTGCATAGGAAAAAGTATGATGAATATTTGTATGTATGTTTGGTATGAATTTTATGTGTATATATATATGGGTATATGGATGTGAATGTTTGTATGCAAAATGAATACTCTATTCTTTTTACAAGATTAAGATTTAGAAGGAAAAAATTCAAATCTCCTTCTGTAATCTTCTTTAGGCTGTGGAATGCAAATAAGATATGTGTGTTTATGCATAATCTAAGTTTTAAAATTTTATTTAAGCATTTTAAGTTGGAAACTATTTGGGAATTGAGAAGAACAGTGGAAAAAAAATAAACATGTAAATTTCAATCACACAATCCTTTATTTCATTTATACAATCTGATTTCCCAACTGAAATCTTGATTTTTAAAAGCTAAACCAAAATTTTTAGAATTGGATCGTGTGAGTAATTCGTAGTTGATCTGGAGATGGGTTTTGGACTATTATGGGTGGTCGGCAAGGTTAGGGTCCTCGGGGTCGTAGCTGAAGCTAGTCTTAAGGTGGACGATGTCGGCAAAATTGACCTCTGGATTTTTCGATCACCGTGGCGACGGCGAGAGTTTGATGTAGGGTTTTGAGTACTGAAAGAAACCCCTGGGTTCGCGAGAGGTTGCTATGACGATGGGGAAACTGGACTTAATCGCATAAGGGGGAATGGATAAGGCGAGCTGCGGCGCGTCTCTAGGAGGAGCGACATGAGCTCTGGAGGCGGAGATCATCGGCGGCGAGGAGTAGTTTGATTATTGTGTTTAGTTCCAGTTTTGGGTTTATGGCTCGATTTTAAGTTCTATGTTATTTTTCTGATCTGGATGGTCGGAGTTCTAGTCGAGAGGATAGGTGGTTTGTCTGCGATGGCAGCGATGGTCGAAGATTGATCATGTGGTGGTGCATTTGCACGTGTGCACATCAATTGCTGATGAAGTGTGGATATGGGGTTTCCCTGGGAATGAGCTCGAGAATATTGAACAGCAACTCGAAGGAGAAGTGAACTCGAGAGATGCTCGAAGGAATCTCTTGATTTGTTCGGGTTAATGATAGTTTGGGCTCGGCCTATAGCTAATGTATATGCTTAGTTGATAAGTAAATCAAGTTTAAAAGTTGATCAAAAAGATTAAGCTTCAAAAGAAAAATAATAACCAAGTTCTAAATATAGTATTGATAAGTTTTAAAAAAGTTTTACAAAGTTAAATGTTGAAGTTGTTCGTTAAAGTAATTTTATAATAGGTAAATTCCTATATGTTTTCAAGGTGACTTTAAATAATGAAATTAAATGAAGGATTAATTATTTAAGGAAGGGTAATTAGCTAATGAAATCAGTTAAGGAGTAATTTATCTATTTATTTATTTATTAAGAAAATTAATTAAAGAGTAATTAATTTGAGTAATCAGTTTAAGGATTTATTTATTAAGTCATTAAGATAATTAATTAAAAGGGTGATTAATTAATTAAAGGTCAATTACTTAATGTAATTAATTGAAGATAATTACTTAATAAATGTAAATAAAGAATAATTACTTTATGTCATTAATTAGGGTAGGTAATTAATGGACAAATTACTAAATATGATTTATTAAATGATAATTTCCTGATGAAAGTAATTAAAGGAAATTACTTGATGGAAAGTAATTAAAGAATAATTATTTAATGGAAATAATTAGAGTTAATTACTTAGTGTAATTAATTAAAGGATTGATTAATCACGGAGATAAATAAAGAGTGTGATTAATTAAAGGATAATTAATCAATGTAAGTAATTATAGAAAAATTAATTCAAGTAATTAATTAAGAATCAATATAATCAATGTGGATGGGTAAGGTTAGTTAATTTGTGTAATTAACTAAAGTTAATTACTTGATGATTAATTAAGATGTTAACTACAGGATAATTATTGATTTGGGTTGTCATTAATTAACGATTTAGTAAGCAAGATTTAAAGGTAATTGAAGAAATTAATTTAATTAATTTAAATTGATTAGGAATGGAGTGACTAATATAAGCTTGCATATGAATGATATGGAATGTTTTGGATTATTGTTATACTTGATATGTGATTGTAATGTTATATGATAGGGTGTTGGATATGGATTATCTATCTGAAATAGAGTTGCTATGTGAATCTGTTACTATGAGTATAAATAGAATTGTTTAAAACTTAATCAGCTTTGTTTTAAGATCATATTGTGTTCGAAGAGAACAGGGTCAGGTATCAGTAATACCCGAAAGCACTTCAATTTGTAATCTACATGATTCTATTTGGATTTAATGTGTGAAATCAATAGACTGAGATGGAATAATATGGAACTTTGTACTAAGTATGAATACTTAGAATTTGATTTGTGAAATAAGTTTTGAGCATAACAAGTAATGGACTTGTAGAGAAGTTACAAGTTACCCCGGGTTATAAATAAGATCTATGCATTGGAATTTCTTGTTAGATTAGTTTGCTCACACTGGTTTCCAGCCTGACCCGGGTGTTACTTTGGTGTAATGCTTGGGTCAGACCGAGTATTACAGATTTCAGGTAAGGACGTTCTAGGGCTTAAGAGGCGAGCTGGATGGCAGGAACGTATGGAGTGTATTCCGCTGAGTGATATTATGGATTAGCTAGATCAAGTTGATTTTATTTGTCCAGTGTTTGTGTAAATGTTGTAACTCTGATGTATTAAAATGTAATTGACCAATACAGTTTTCTTTGTGTAAATAATATTGTTTGATATTGTATTTCATCCATTGCGAATGTGAGATTCTGAGTTTTGTTTTCTGTTTCTTCTTCTTCTATCTCTTTTCTTCTTTTTCTGACTATCCGGAATTTTCGAGATTGAAAATTCCGGGTCGTCACATTTGGTATCAGAGCCAGGTTAAGCAAGAACCTTGGCTCTTGTGGGATCACTCATTAGGAATAGGGTCAATGGTACCCTAGAATGAGATGAGTGTGTGTGTGTGTGTGTGTGTGTGTGTGTATGAGAGTGTACTTGTTATTTTCTTATATAAAGATTTTAAATGATTTTATATAAGAATATATTTTGAAATATAAAGCAATATTCTTTCTAATAAATATTAAGGTAATTGGTTATTAAATTATTGGAATTAAATTAAGTGATAATAGAAATACAACCAAATTGAAATTCAATAAAGATAAGTTTGAAATGGATTCAAACTGAAATTAAACCTTGAATTTAAAAAAAAAGAGTTTTAGAATAAGATAATAATGAATTGGTTTCCTGGTATAATAATATTGATTATTATCATAAATGATTGTTTAATAATGAAATATGTTTTAATGAGCAAGCAAAATGAAATGTTTTAAGGAAGGAAAACATTTGGGTAGGTACGACTTATAAGTTGGAATTGAAGAATGATCTAAATTGTTAAGTTTTAAATCTGGGTCCAGAATTTGAAAATTGTTTCAAATGATAAAGAAATGTTATTTAATATATTGGAATAAAAGGGTCCTATTTCAAACAAGAGTTGTTTGAAAATTTATAGAAATTTGTTTTGAATTAAAAATCAAAGGTGGTTTAAAATTTAAGGATAACTTGGTGTGTAAACGAAATAAATATGTATATTTGGAAATAAACTCTAAGGTTGAGTTTTGAATTTTCCTTGAATTGTGATGTGAAAACCCATAGTGAAATAAGTTTTTGAACTTATAAGTGAAAGGATTATTAATAAGAAGTTTAAAATTTGATGTTGGAATTCAAGATTGGGTAAGGTTGACTGGATTAAGTAAATTGAATTTAACTTTTGGAAAGTTAAATAATTTAACTAGCAACCCAAATTGGAAATTTCAAGATGAAAATTGAGACTTAACTTGGAAAGTTAAATGGTTAATTTGAATTGGTAATTTGTGTGATCTCAAAATGGGTTTGAGGTCTGGAAATTGAAAATGAATGGATGTGTTAAGTAATTTGAATGATATCATCCTGTTGTTATTAATAATCTTTAAGCTGAAATTGGATTTGTTTAAATGAATAAAGAAATGGGGTGTGGTAATATATCCATTTTTAAGATAAAATGGAATCATTTTGGACTTAAGATTTGAATGTTTAAGATAAAACTTCAAAGGTTTGATTTCAAAATTTAAATTTGATGATAAATTGAATTTCAAAGATTTAGTTGTTTAAAAAGAATTTGAGTTATTATTTGAACTTTAAAATAGGTTAAAAAGGGAATTTGGATTCAGAATTAAATGGCTTAAAGATATAAGTTGATTTGATTTGAAGGATCAAATCAACATTTAAAAATTTAACTCGAAGTTATATAATTCGTATGGTTTAAATTTGAAATTTGAATTGTATTGGTTTAAATTGAATTTGATTTGAATTAATTGGAATTGTTATTGAAGATGGATAAGTTTAAAAATTCAAATGGAAAATTCGAATTGGATTAATTTGAAATGAAATCGAAGTTGAATGAGTTCAAATTCAAATGGGGGTTGGGATTAATTCAAATTGGAATTGATATGAATTGAAAATGGTTCAATTTGAAATTTATTTGAATTAACAAAAATTGTGATTAAAGTTGAATAAGTAAATTCAAATGGAATTTGATTTGAATTTAGGAAAGAAATTGAGGATTAATTCTACTTGGATTGGGATTAAATCAATTTTAATGGAAATTGAAGTTATTGGAATATAGTCAATTTAAATGGAAGTGGAAATTTAAATTGAATTGATTGGAAATGGAGATTGGGATTTGAACAGTTTGACTCCGGACTATTTTCAAAATAAATTGTTTTAGTACAAATCTATTTTTCCAAGCTATTTATTATATATACAACCTTTCCTTTTATACCCCAAACTATTTTATACTTATTTTATAATTATTGTTGAAATTATTTAACTATTTTACAACTATTTTATAAACTAATTACTATTATAACTATTTTACAAATATTTAACTATTTTATAACTAATTTATCATTATTTAACTATTTTAAAGATATTTTACAAACTAATAATTATTTATCGACTACTTATCTATTTTTAAACTTTTCAAGCTATTTTCTAAATTTAAGCTGGACAGAGTTCAAACAGTTTATGATTAAATATCCATTTGAGATAAGAATTGCGGTTATAATCCAATTAAGGATTTAAGAATTGTGAGTAAGTAAATGAAAATTTTAGTGAATGTGAATAGAAAAGGAAATTGATTTGGCTTATAACCGATGAAGGTAAATACGTAGGATGTATGTATATTATTCTATTCGCATAGTGATTTGATACAGATTCGAGCACAGAATTTCGAGATAGTTATATCGATCCGAGTTGGGATTTTCCACTCGATTTTCAACGGCGAACCTGGATATGCATTGTTGATTAGTTCTGGATATTCTCTATCATAGCTATGGCCATACAAGGAGAATGACGGTTTATGATCAAGAAACCAGATTTGAATCCGCTCTAGGAAGTCGGGTGGACGATACTAGTTCGGAAGTGAAATTGTGTGATTGAGTGAGCGATCAAATTGATCTTGTGTATGGATGATATGTGTACATCGTATGGGTTTGAATGAAATTGATGTTGAAGATTTGTGAATATGAAATGTGAAATGATTTTTGAAATGAAAGTATATTTTGAGAAATATACCATGAATAAAAGTGAAAGTTGGATATTTCCATGATAATAAGTAAGATGGAAACAACTTTATAAAAGAATAATCAAATTTGAATATTTGACTTGGAATAAATAAAGTTATATATCTTTGTTATATATGTGATAAAATTCCTCTTGTTGAATCTATAACTAGAAGAAAGGGTTTTGAAAACATTTGAACTATAAAAGGAGTTTTATACAAGTTTGAAACGATCCAAAGTTTTTAAAAAATTATATATATATATATATATATATATATATATAAAGGATCTTATGAGGATTTTGGGGAAAAGGTTTTTGGAACCTATGGACTTTGGAAAGGTTTTGATTTTTGGGAAAAATCAATATGGGAATTTGGATAGCCTAATTTGAGAATTATCGATTTTGGGATAATCAATTTTGAGAAAGGAGATTTATATGAGATTCATACTAGGTGTATGATTTGGAAAATACAATATGTGTATAGTATAAAGTGTTTTGAAAATGGCTCTGGAGAAAAAGCACTCCCTTGAAATGAACTTCTCAGGAGTGCCACAGGGTGGTACTGCCTTGAACCCTAAGGGGGGTTCTAAAGTTGATCCTGTGAGGAGTCTGGACAAAACTAGTTCCTGAGGATTTTGTGTAGTGTGTAGCGAAAATCAAGGGTGCTGATGTCTACAGAGGCATTTAGGTTATGTTGTGACGACAGTGTAACTCGACATCACTGCGATCTACTACAGACCATAGAAGAAGTCGTGCGTGCTACTGATATCCGACAGTCAACATTTGATTTTATATCGGTAGACTACGACCTATGTGGGAGTGGAGAAGTTTCATTTTTGGCAGCGAAAATCGAGGGCGCTGATGCCTACAGTTACACGGACTATTGTTGTGATGGCAACGTAATCCTGGAATGTAACTACGATCTGTGGCGGATTCCATGGCGTAATTGAGGGGCGCGGAGTGCCTATAGTTACATGGACTTTTGCTGCGATGGCAACGTAACCCAGAATGTAACTACGACTATGGATGGGGGTGATTATTTCCAGACCATTCTCACCAAAGATATTTTCTCTATTTTCAAAATTGTTTTCAATATTTTTAATAAAATTATTTTTCAAAGTATTTTCACTGGGTGTTGAAAATGGGTTTACCAAGTACTTATAGATATTCAGTCCTACGCCTGATCAACGTATGACCGAATTTCTGTGAGAACGAGGATGGACTTGTTGAAACATCGAGTTATAAAAGTAATTTTATAAAAACTATTTTAGTAATACTATATAGATTTTAAAGTGTTTTAAAAACGATCAAAGAAAATTTATCTAATTTTCAGTATTTAATAAATTCTGGCTTCGTTCCTTTTTGAGGACGAAAAGATTCAAAGGGGGCAGGAATGTGATATCTCAGAACTTCATGCAATTCAAATATGATAATCTTTTTATTAATTATTAAAATTGGTAAAATTGATATTTTTAAACAATAAAAATAATGGATTGTTTTTAACAGTTATGTGAAAAGTATGGTTTCATTTCCAAAAATCATGGTTCGAATCATTAAACTTTTAATAGTTTAAGTGTTTCAAACAATATTAATAATATGTTGTTTTTATATAGATGTAAGTAGATTTGTTTTAAAAGAAAATAGAATTGTAGTTTTCAAAATTTAATGTGTTGTTATATATGTATATATAAGTTGATTTTAAATTGGATTTTTAAATTTAATTTGAATTTGAATTTCGATTTAATTTTAAAATTCAAAAGATGGACATTTTAAAAATATTGGGTTTAAAATATATGTATAAGCTTTTATATATATAATTGGTTTTATTTTTCTTTAAAAAGAAATTCATATGAATGTATTTGGATAAGCATTTATAAAATTGTAAATTAATATAAAAGCTTTCATTTAAACATTTAAAATAAATATTTATTACTTAAAGGACAAGTGTAAATCTATAAGGCTTAACTCTAACAAGTGTTAATTAGTAAGTAAATGTAAATGACAAATGGAAGATTTTTAACAAGTGTCATTTTTTTTAAGTTTAGTTTTCTTTTATTTTTAATAAATCTAATTCAGCCTATATAAAACATGCTCTCCTTCTTTTCTATTTCTTTTCCTATTCTTTAATTCTAATACAAGAAAACTTCAACCTGAAACATTTCTCAAAAAAGAAAAAAAAGAAATCAGTAATCAAATACTTCCACAAGCCAGAAATTTATTAAATTCTATATCCTGTAATTCATTTCAAAAATCAAACATAAGCCTGCAAGTTTTCTTCAACCTGGAACAAAGCTTGCAAGCATCATCTTTCAAACCTGAGATATAGATAAAAGCAAGCAGATTTCATCCGTGATTCAGTTTCAATAACAGAGCAACTCAAGTTTTTGAATCAAAAACAAATAAAGCAAGCAAACCTGAAGCAAGCTCAGGGAAAATAAAACATTTTCGAAATCAAGTTTCAGCAACTTTTTCAATTTATCAAACCAAAACAAGGGGCAGATCAAGCAAAGATTTAATGCGGATTCAAAACACAACTTCAAGATTCAGCTACAGAGAAAAATGCAGATAATCATCAAACAAAAATTCAAAAACCAGAACAGTTTTCCAGCTTTCAAAGTCAAATTCAATTTCCAGGGTTTGAGGCCTCTGTTCTTCTTCAACAGGCGAGTGAATTAAACCTTAAATCTGTTTAAATTCTTGTGCATGTAGTAAGTACATAGGAAAAAGTATGATAACTGTTTGTATGTTTGTCTGGTACGAATTTTATGTGTATATATATAGGTATATGGATGTGAATGTTTGTATGCAAAATGAACACTCTGTTCTTTTTAGAGGATTAAGATTTAGAAGAAAAAACTTCAAATCTTCTTCTGTAATCTTCTTTAGGCTGTGGAATGCAAATAAGGTATGAGTGTTTATGCATAATCTAAGTTTTAAAATCTTATTTAAGCATTTTAAGTTGGAAACTATTTGGGAATTAAGAAGAACAGTGGAAAAAAACTAAAACATGTAAATTTAAATCATACAATCCTTTATTTCATTTATACAATCCGATTTTCCAGCTGAAATCATGATTTTTAAGAGTTAAACCAAAATTTTGAGAATTGGATCGTGTGAGTATTTCTTAGTTGATCTGATGATGGGTTTTGGGCTATTATGGGTGGTCGACAAGGTTAGGGTCCTCGGGGTCGTAGCTGAAGCTAGTCTTGAGGTGGACGATGTTGGCAAAATTGACCTCTGGATTTTTCGATTACCGTGGCAACGGCAAGAGTTCGATGTAGGGTTTTGAGTACTAAAAGAAACCCCTGGGTTCGCGAGAGGTTGCGGTGATGATGGGGAAACTGGACTTGATCGCATAAAGGGGAATGGATAGTTTGGGCTCGGCCTGTAACAAATGCATATGCTTAGTTGATAAGTAAACCAAGTTTAAAAGTTGATAAAAAAGAATAGGTTTCAAAAGAAAAATTATAACCAAGTTCTAAATAAAGTATTAATAAGTTTTAAAAAAGTTTTACAAAGTTAAATGTTAAAGTTGTTTGTTAAAGTAATTTTATAATAGGTAAATTCCTATATGTTTTCAAGGTGATTTTAATAATCAAATTAAATCAAGGATTAATTATTTAAGGATGGGTAATTAGCTAATGAAATCAGTTAAGGAGTAATTTATGTATTTATTTATTTATTAAGAAAATTAATTAAAGAGTAATTAATTTGAGTAATCAGTTTAAAGGATTTATTTATTAAGTCATTGACGTAATTAATTAAAAGGGTGATTAATTAATTAAAGGTTAATTACTTAATTTAATTAATTAAAGGTAATTACTTAATAAAAGTAAATAAAGAATGATTACTTTATGTCATTAATTAGGGTAGGTAATTAATGGACAAATTACTAAATATGGTTTATTAAATGATAATTTCCTAATGAAAGTAATTAAAGGAAATTACTTGATGGAAAGTAATTAAAGAATAATTATTTAATGGAAATAATTAGAGTTAATTACTTAGTGCAATTAATTAAAGGATTGATTAATTAGGGAGATAAATAAAGAGTGTAACTTATTAAAGGATAATTAATCAATGTAAGTAATTATAGAAAAATTAATTCAAGTAATTAATTAAGAATCAATATGATCAATGTGAATGGGTAAGGCTAGTTAATTTCTGTTATTAATTAAAGGTTATTTACTTGATGATTAATTAAGATGTTAACTAAAGGATAATTAATGATTTGGGTTGTCATTAATTAATGATTTAGTAAGCATGATTTAAAGGTAATTGAAGAAATTAATTTAATTTATTTAAATTGATTAGGAATGGAGTGACTAATTTAAGCTTGCATATGAATGATATTGAATGCTTTGGACTATTGTTATACTTGATATGTGATTGTGATGTTATATGATAGGGTCTTGGATATGGATTATCTATCCGAAATAGAGTTGCTATGTGAATCTGTTACTATGAGTATAAATAGAATTCTTTAAAACTTAATCATCTTTGTTTTAAGATGATATTATGTTCGAAGAGACCTGAACCGGGTATCAGTAATAACCGAAACCACTTCGATTTGTAATCTACATGATTCTATTTGGATTTAATGTTTGAAATCAGTAGTCTGAGATGGAATAATATGGAACTTTGAACTAATTGTGAATACTTAGAATTTGATTTGTGAAATAAGTTTTGAGCATAACAAGTAATGAACTTGTAGTGAAGTTACAAGTTACCCCAGGTTGTAAATAAGATCTATGCATTGGAATTTATTGCTAGATTAGTTTACTCACGCTGGTTTCCAGCCTGACCCGGGTGTTACTTTGATGTAATGCTCGGGTCAGACCGAGTATTACAGATTTCAAGTAAGGACGTTCTAGAGCTCAAGAGGCGAGCTGGATGGCCGGAACGTATGGAGTGTACTCTGCTGAGTGATATTATGGATTAGCTAGATCAAGTTGATTTTATTTGTCTAGTGTTTGTGTAAATGTTGTAACTCTGATGTATTAAAATGTAATTGACTGATACAGTTTTCTTTGTGTAAAGAATATTATTTGATATTATTTTTATCCGCTGCGAATGTGAGATTCTGAGTTTGGTTTTCTGTTTCTTCTTCTTCTATCTCTTTTCTTCTTTTTCGGACTATCTAGAATTTTCAGGATCGAAAATTCTAGGTCGCCATAGAGTTAAACAAGATACAACAGAATAGTAACAAGATACATTAGGTACAAATCAGAATACATCACTGAAATCACTAGATACTGAAAGCAAAATAGATGACTGGATCTTCAAGCAAAGCTCCAACTCCGAAGGTGAGTCTTGAATGTTGAACCACTCAGTCTGACTCGAGCGTAAAGCAAAACACAAAACACTTGAGTCCGGACATAAATACTTATGAACTGTAAATCAACACAAGTAAATAGTAATAAAAATGCATCAGTAACTTAATGGATGCTTAAGATCGTCCATACTTTAAGGATCCGTTAAACTATTTACTATGTAGTAATATTGCGCTATTATAATAATGTCTATCGTAAAATAAACGTACTTTAAAATAGCGTTAAAGAGTGACCAAATATTCCTCTTAACACGTAATAGTCCTAGTAGTCCATCCAGTTTCAGCATATCTCTAGATAGGGAGACTACCCTAAATACTCCATGGGCTACGGGAGAAAAGTAAACTCGTAGTAAAGCTCAATAAGGTAGGTGACTCGGCACAACTAAGCAATGCCAGGGTAGATATACCAATTACACTTTTGGGTCGGTGGTAACTCGTAGCAGCTACTACCGCCCACCTCGAGCCACACCCCCAAATCAAAGAATCAAAAATGGCCACCGAATCAATCTCGAAGTCAGAATATAACATCGAAGGAGTGTGTCCGATTAGAGGAATGACCTCATTAGCCCGTCGATTACACCTGTTTTAGCCACATTATGCCAACTCACGACAGTCGGCTCCACGTTCATACCTCAAAGGACGTCTCCACCATCTTACTTCATTCTGGAATCTCCACCGCGTATACGGTTGATAAAGTGGTTTTGGAGTTGGCATAAGTATGACAACTTCCGATCCCGGTCTCTTTAACAACCAAACGTTATTATAACACCGTGGTCATTTCAAAATAATTTATACATCAAAATCAAATCATTTCATTTCCAAACTATATTCCTTTCAAAATAGTTTATACTTCAAAATCAAAGCCATTTTATTTCAAAACTATATTCAAATCAATACAATATCATTTCCATTTCAAATATATATTCATCTTTCAAAAGTCATAATACTTTCAAAACTATAACTCTTTCGAAACCAAAATACTTTCAATCATTACACTTTGAAAATCATAACATTTCGAAATCATACATTTGAAATCATGAAACATTCCTTTAATTCTTTACATTTCACAAATTTATTCAATTAAACCCAAATTTTCAGATTTCCAATTTAATTCAATTCAAACCATCGGTTTCAATTCAATTCAGTTTCCCAACAAACATTTCAAATCTTATAAATTTCAAATAAAGATTTAATCCACAAAAATAAACTATTCAATCTTTAGTATATTTCAAAGCTTTAATATCCCACATTTCAAAACTAAATTTTATAATTTCATATATCTCAAATTTAATTCATTATTACTTAGTTTCGAAATATTCGTTTCATAAATCCAATATCATTTGAATAACCAAAATTACAAGTAAACTAAATATCCTTTCATACAAATATAACCTTAAATATTCATTTATCGAATAAATCGAATAAATCTAAATCAAGTATCATTCCAAATTCACATTCTTTATCAAAATAAAGATTATGTGATTCAAAACCATTTCAAATCATTTCCTTTCAAATCCATTATAAATTCATCATCATTCTTACATTCATATATTCAATTTAGATATCATTTTAAAATGATAGATATCATTTAAATATCATTTCAAAAAACATTTCAAAATTTCATTCAAAATTTCATTTATCTCATTTCATTTCATTCAAATTAACACATAACCAAGTAAACCTTATTTAAATTCAAATTCAAATTCAATTTAAATTCCTTAAAATTCAAATTTAAACATTAAATATATATTCAAACTCCTTAATTTCACAAATAATTAATTCCAAAAGTTAAATCATTTAACACCTTTAAAATATAACTCAAACAGTGTTAAAATCTATAACATTTCAAAACATTGTCAAATTATAATAACGACGACATTTATAAAGTGCTATCAGCTCGTAGTTTCCACAATAGTTTAGTTCAGGAACAACGGCATTTATGAAATGCCGTAATAGATATTTAGTTATTACAACATAGTTTAATTCAAAAACAACGCATTTAAAAATTCTGTCATAAGACAACAGCATTTTGGAAATTCTATTAATAAAATTCCAGATTTTATTTTAACTTTCAAAAACGATAAAACTTCAATTTTAGCAAATTTTAAACTTATAAATCATTTCTTTAGGCTTCTAAACTTTCACATTTAAATCAATTTAACATATGATTTATCATAATAAAATTTTATAATTCAATACCAAATTTTAAAAACTCAATTCATTTGTTAAGACAAATTTCACTGTTTATTAACTTATAAATTAAATAAAACTTAACATTTTTTAATTTAAATATCATTTAGAAACTTTAAATTAAATTTCCATTATTTATTTACATTTCAAAAATATATTTAAAGTCAAAAATCACATTTACTTCAAATTTACATACTTAAATTCACAAATTCAAAACTTAATATTTAGCTTTCTCAAAACCACAATATATATATATTTTAAATCAAAATTTCATACTTTTAAAAATACATATCTTAAGAAAAATCATTTAAAAATTACCATGGGGTCTGTATATAATTTTCTAACCTAGGTCAAGTGATACGGATATGTTTCATTTCAATCCGCAATTTAAAAAGAAAACCCGGGTTCTATCATTTCATACCCGCAATCCCAAGTCAAATAAAATACAATAAAAATAACTTGAGTCTATCATTTCAGCTCATAATGATTTTCCCTATTCTAATGTCCATTCGAGTAATAACTTGAGTCTATCATTTCAGCTCATAATGATTTTCCCTATTCTAATGTCCGTTCGAGTATGTATCATTTCAACCCATAGTGATTCTATTCTAACAAGGAACTTGCAGTGAACATATGCATAAACAATTATACTAACATGTTAATGTCATAATATATAGTTATATATCATATGTCGGGTGATAAATAACAAAGTAAACATGGTAATAACATGAAATAATATATCATATAATCATCATTAACATGCATAAATTTTTTAATTACTAATCACTTGTCATCCATTTACCATTTCATAAGTAATAATGTCAGAGTGAGAATGACTCACCTTTATCAAAGCTAGAGACCACTACGACACACAAGAACAAGAACGATTCCAAAGGCACGACAAGCACGATACAGCACGACTGTTGATTTGAATGAATGGAGAGCCTTGAGGTTTATCTTGTATACAACAGTTAAACAAGATAATATTAACATATGAATTCAATACAAAATATATTGAAACAATTGGGAATTTGAATCAACAAAGAACATTACCCCGCTTTAACACAAAAGTGCTTGACCATGACAACATGGCTTGTCACATGATCAAATGGGCTTGATCACACCACACTAGGCTCGGCCTTGGTGTCAACATGGCTCGAGTTTGGGTCAAATAGGCGTGGCTACAAGGAGATGAAGGGGTAGGAAAGTTACATCATAGGGTAGGTCAAAGGACAAGGCAAAATAGGAGTTTTGGTGCACCACTTGACTCGGCCATGCATCAATTGGGCTCGGCCTTACATGCTTCAGGTCAGGCCAGATCTGAAGTGATGTCCAGAGGTGGTATGGGCAGGTGGTGGTGGAGCTAGGTGGTGGCCGTGGTGATATGTGAAGGGGTGGTGAAGTTATGTTTGGCTAAGAATGTGATGGTGGAGTTTTTTTGCAAGGATTTGTGGTGCTAGCATCATATGATGATCACGGCCACCATTGGTTACATGAGGAGATGGTTGTTGCTGCAGCCACTGATGGTGGAGAGGATGATGGGTGCCAACAAAGAACAAGAGGAACATGGTAAAATCAATATAAAATAAGAAGAAAAAGTGAAAAAGAAGAAGCCATAAACTTACTAATTTTTTCTCAAGGTAGGTAGCCGTGAGAAATGAAGTGAGAGGGATATTTTTCACGTGAATTACAATGAGAAACTCATGGCTATAGGATAGAAATGTACGGCCAAAACAAGGAAGTGAAAAGGCAAGCACCTGAAAAGGCAAAGACAATGAAAGGTCACTAGAAATGAAAGGACTTTGACTCTTTGTATTTCTTTTTTCTTTTAAATCAAACTAAACCAAATAAATTTCAGCAGATAAAATAAAATATTGAACAAAATAAAATTAAGAAAATAAATAAATAAATAATTGAAGGAAAATTAGAAAATGAATAAGAAAATAGCTTAATAATTGAAACTAGAATATAAAATTTGTAAACAATATACAATCAACATTGGAAAATTATAAATTTACTTTAAAATATTTTAAAAATAAAATATTTACATAACATGTCATATTACACATATGAATATGAATATGACAAACAAAAGATTATTTATATAAATTAAAATAAATAATTTTGTTAAATAAATCAATTTACACACAATATTGTAAAATGCATAACTTTCACAATATTAATCAGATTTCAACGAAACGAAAAGTAGTATTCTTGAAATTTTATTTATTTTCATAACAAAATATAAATTAAAATTTTCAAATATTTAAATTTTAAATTTTAAATTTAAAAGTCAAAGTTTGACCATATTGACCAAAATTCGCATTTTTGGAAAATATTCTATTTATTCATGTTTAAAATTATAATTCAAATAAAAATCAAAATTTATATTTAAAATAACAAAGATTGTTCATTTTAATAAATAAAATAAAGTTTTTAAATCAAGAATTTCAGTTAAATAATTAAAATATAGAAATAAAATAATCACAAAATACAGGGTTATGACAACCACTGTTTGTACACTTTCATTCTGCTATGTTTTCACTGGTTCACTTATTTCACTGTTGGTTCATTGTGTAGTCTAGTCAACAATTATGGCGTATGCATTGATTCATGTTGGTGATGAGGCTTTGTTCCTTCGAGTCAGTTTCATTTATTTGTCCACTGGTGCATTATGTTGTACCTCCTTTAGGTGCTGGTTTGAGTCATGTGTACATCTCTCTATTGCATTGTTCATGTACTTGTTGTACACCTTTTGGTTCAAGCTGCACCGTGACTCGAGTCTGAGTTGATACCGACTGTTACTGCATTTATAAATTTGGATTTTTGGTCGAGGCTTATTTTAGTTGTCTTGACCATTTTCATGAATTTGCACCTGTGTTGAATCCAGCTTATAGCTCCAGTTTGACATTGTGCTCGGTCGTGACTTCATTTGTATTGTACTTAAGTTGAACCCAGCTTTTAATTTGGGTTTGACCGGTGCTCACCTATCCTATAATTTTATAAGTGTATATTAGTTTTCACGACCTTGTGGCATGTACAGTTATACACTGTGCATGTCATAAGTTGTTCGTGTATGAAGAATTCAAATTTAAATGATGACGAACAATCCAAATAACCGAGGCAAATATTATTTTCAAAAATGCATTTTATTTTACATTGTAAATATTTTCTTTTCAATTTTACAGCGTCAGTGTATATTTTTGCAGATTGCGCAGATGCTGGATTCAATTTGGAGATTAAATACGAGTGAATGAGCGATATGTAGTGAGGACAATTATGTAAATTGAAATGTGATGTTATCGAAGTTGTGTATATATATATAGTGAGAGCTCAAATTTGTACTATTCGAAATTGTAAGAAATATTTGTTTGAATAAAATATCTGTTTAAATTTAAATTCTGTATTATTTATTTTATTCAGTAAATATTCATTTAATCTGTGAAAATAAAACTAGTACATTAACAAATACATTTAAATGAATATATATATATATATATATATGTTTATTATCATCAAACAAAAGTCATATGTTCGCATAATCAACATTTGGGAATATCTTGATGTGTTCTTCTTGTTTTTTTTATTTTGAGTATAAGTTATAATTGAGTTTTCAAATCTTTCAAATTGAAGATATGTTTTTAAGTGAAATTGGATTTTTGAGAGAAATAAAGAATATTTTCAGTATTATATATGAGGTATTTTTTAAGAAAATGATTTTTATGTTGGGTTGTCCATCAAGTGCTTTGAGAATTCTGGACGATACGTCTGATCAACATTATCGATAGCAATATCCTAAACTCTATGATGAGGTAATCAGACACGGTAAATTGAGTTTTAATTAGTAAAGATTGGAGTAAATTAATATGGTTTGAGGATTAAATGCAGTCATTGAACCATAGTAAGTGTTAGAGGTGTGGCGAGGCAGTTTTGATCACTAGGTCAAGTCCGTAGCCAATCGATGGGTTCATTTGCTATAAAACAATGGCGAGGCAATACGCTTGCAATATTTAAAATTTTCGAAATTTGTTATGTTATTTTTAAACTTTAATCATGGGTTTATGAGCAAATTCTGTTCCAAATATTGGTTGTGTTAAGAATTTGTTGGTGTGAATTTGTAAAATTCTTTTGAAGAACAAATTTGAATTAAGTATCAACGTTAATTAGTTTTATGTCGATAATCAAGTGGAAATTCAATGTAACAACCCTGTCTTTTGTGATTATTTTAATTGTATATTTAATTATTTTAACTGAAATTCTGGATTTAAAGACTTTATGATATTTATTTAAAATGAATAATTTTGTTATTTTAAATATAAATTTTGATTTGGATGTAAATTAGAATTCCAAACGTGAATAAATATAATATTTTTCAAAAAATATGAATTTTGGTCAAAATGGTCAAATTTTGACTTTTAAATTTAAAATTTAAATTTTTGAATTTTTGAATTTTATCTTTTATTATGAAAATAAATTAAATTCCAAGGATACTGCTTTTCGTTTCGTTGAAATCCGATTTATAATGGGAAAGTTATGTTTTTCCAATATTGTATGTAAATTGATTTATTTGACAAAATTGTTTATTTTAATTTATATAAATAATATTTTGTTATCATATTCATGTTATAATATGTGTAGTATGACATGTTTTATATATTTATATTTTTAAAACATTTTAAAAAAAGTGTAGTTATCATTTTGTAATGTTCATTGTATATTGTTTATATTTTAAATTCTAGTTTCAATTTAATAACTATTTTCTTTATTTACTTTTATATTTTCCTAAAAATATTTATTTACTTTCTTTTCTACTTTATTTTGTTCAGTTTTTTACTATTTTTTACTGAAAATTTTATTTGTTTAATTTTATTAAAAGAAACAAGAAATTTTAAAGGACAAAAGCTTTTCATATTCCTTGACTTTTCATTTGCGCGTGTCTTTTCCTTTTCCTGTACCTCTTCATTGGCTTGACCTTCCACTTTCTTACCTGGCCATGTATTCTCCTTAGAATTCACGTGAAAACTTTCTCATCCCCTCACCATTCACGTCCATTTCAGTCTTGAGAAAAAAAAGAGCAATGGCTTCCATTCTTCCTTCTACTTTTTCTCTTCTTCTTCATTGATATTGTCCTTGTTTTCTCTTCAACTTTGCTCGGCCTACCACCCATCATCACCACCATCCTCTCCACCATCACCATCCACAGCAACCACCACCTCCTCCTCTAATCACCACCTCAGGATGTGACCTCCATATGACAAAAGCACCATAAATTTGCATAAAACTCTTCCAAAAATGCCTAGACAAGCCACTATACTCCACCTACCTCTTCCTATGCACTTCGGCCACTCCTTAGCCACCACCACTAGCCACTCCACCACCTCTAGCCGCTACTCAAGACATGTCCAGACATGTACAAGCATGAGCCGAGCCTATATGTGGTCATAGCCGAGCCAAAAATGCACCAAACTCCACTATTTTGCTTTATTCCTATGCATTCTTCATGTGTATCACTCTTACCCACCTTCATACCTATATTGCCATGCCTACATCAAGCGATACCTGAGCTTAACACAAATCATGGCTAATAAAAAGATCCCCTTGGTCGAGCTCTTGAATGGGTAAAGAAAGGTCGAATCACTTTGTCCTTTGTTGCTTTTTATTTCAAGTCATTTCAATATTGTTTTGTGTTATATGTTTACGTATATACTGTCTTGTTTTGCGTTGTTTACAAGATGATATCATGGCTCTCTCCACTCACTTGAATCATGGTTGTGTTGTATCGTGCCATATCGTGCTTTCTGTAATTCATTCGTGTAGTTCAATTTGCTAACTCCATCTTGAAAAGGTGAGTCCTTCTCACTCTGACATTTTACTTATGAAATGGTGAATTGGTGACAGGTGTTTAGTAATTAAAATGTTATGCAAGTAAATGATGATGATATGTATGATATGCTATGCCATGTTATTACCATGTTAACTCTGTTAATTACCACCAGACATTTGATAAATGACATTATATTATGACATTTACGTGTTAGTGAAATTGTCTATATTGTTTATGCATGTGTTCACACTGTAAGTTCCCTGTTAGAATAGAATCACTATGGGTTGAAATGATACATACCCGAACAGACTTTAGAAAAAGGAAAAATTATTATGGGATGAAATGATAGGCTTGAGCGATTTTTTATTGTATTTATTTTATTTACTTAGGATTGCGGGTTTGAAATGATAGAACCCTGGATTTCTTTTTAAATTGCAGATTGAAATGATACATATTCGTGTCACTTGACCTAGGTTATAAAATTATATACAGACCCCGTGGTATATTTTTAAATGATTTTTCTTAAGATATGACTTTTAAAAGTATGAAATTTTGATTTAAAATATATATTTTATGGTTTTGAGAAAGCTAAATATTAAGTTTTGAATTTGTGAATTTAAGTAGTAAATTTGAAGTAAATGTGATTTTTGACTTTAAAATTTTATTCCAAAAATTCAAGTAAATAATGGAAATTAAATTTAAAGTCTGAAATGATATTTGAAGTAAAATGCTAAGTTTTGGTTAAATTAATAAGTTAAGAAACAGTGAATTTTGAAGTAACAAATGAATTGAGTTTTAAATTGGATATTCAATAATAAAATTTTGTTGTGATAAATCATATGTTAAATTATTTAAATCTGAAATTTTGAAGTCTCGAAATATGATTTATAAGTTTAAAATAACAAAATTTGGAGTGTTAATGTTTTTGAAGTTATAATAAAATCTGGAATTTTATTAATAGCATTTCCAAAAATGTTCTAGTCTTATGACAATATTTTTAAATGCTGTTGTTTTTGAATTTAACTATCTTGAAATAACTAAATATCTATTATGGAATTTTATAAATGCCGTTATTCCTGAACTAAACTATTTTGGAAACTATAAGCTACGATAGCACTTTATAAATGCTGTCGTTGCTATAATTTGACAATATTTTGAAATGTTATAGATTTTAACACTATTTGAGTTATATTTTAAAGTGTTAAATGATTTAACTTTTGGAATTGATTATTTGTGAAATTTTAGGAGTCTGAATATATACATTTTAATAAATATAAAATTTGAATTTTAAGAAAATTAAATTGAATTTGAATTTAAATAAGGTTTACTTGGTTATCGTTAAATGGAATGAAATGTAATGGGATAAATGAATTTTTGAATGAAATTTTGAAATGTTTTTTGTAATGATATTTGAAATAATAAATGAATGACATAATTGATTTTTTTAAAATGGTATTTAAATTTGAATATTTGATTTTGAATGATAATGAATTTATAATGGATTTGAAAGGGAAATGATTGAAATGGTTTTGAATGACATAATTTTTATTTTGGTAAAGAATGTGAATTTGGAATGATAGTTGATTTTGATCTATTTGATAAATGAATATTTGAAGTTATATTTGTATGAAAGCATATTTGGTTTACTTGTAATCTGAGTTTATTTAAGTAATATTGGATTTATGAAATGAATATTTCGAAACTAAGTAATAATGAAGTTAAATTTGAGATATATGAAATTATAAAATTTAGTTTTGAAATGTGGACATTAAAGCTTTGAAATATACTAATGATTAAATAGTTTATTTTGTGGATCAAATCTGTATTTTAAATTTATAAGATTTGAAATGTTTTGTTGGAAAACTGAATTGAATTAAATTGGAAATTTGAAAATTTGGGTTTAATTGAATAAATCTGTAAAATGTAAAGAATTAAAGGAAGGCACCATGATTTTAAATGTATGATTTTGAAATGTTGGGATTTTCAAAGTGTAATGATTTCATGCATTTTGGGTTCGAAAGAGTTATAACCTTGAAAATATTATGATTTTGAAAGGTGAATATATGTTTGAAATAGAAATGATAAACTATTTAATTCGAATATAGTTGTGGAACAAAAATAGTTTTAGTTTCGAAGTATAAACTATTTTGAAAGGAATATAGTTTTGAAATGCAATGTTTTGATTTTGAAGTGTAAACTATTTTGAAATGACGACGACGTTATAATAACAATTGGTTGTTAAAGAGACCTGGATCGAAAGTTGTCATACTCTCTGCCAACCCCGAAAACCACTTTAACAACCGTGTACGCGGTGGAGATTCCAGAATGAAGTAGGATGGTGGCGACGTTCCTTTGAGGTATGTACGTGGACCCGACTCCCATGAGTTGGCATAAGGTGGCTAAAACAGGAGCAGTTGACAGGCTAATCTCTGATCGGACACACTCCTTCGATATTATATTTTGACTTTGAGATTGATTTGGCGGCCACTTTTGATTCTTTTGACTTCGGGGTATGGCTCGAGGTGGGCGGTAGTAGCTGCTACGCGTTACAACTGGCCTGAAAGTGTAATTGGTATATCTATCCTGTCATTGCCTAGTTGTGCCGTGTCACCTACCATAGCAAGCCTTACTACGAGTTTGTTTTTCTCCCGTAGCCCGTGGAGTATTTAGGGTAATCTCCCGATCTGGCGATGCGGTGATACTGGATGGACTACTGGGACTATTATGTGTTAAAGGGAATATTGGGTCACTCCTTAACGCTATTTAAAAGTAAGTTTATTTTACTGTAGACATTATTATAATAGCGCAATATTACTATATAGTAAATAGTTTATCGGATCCTTAAAGAATGGGCGATCCCAAGCATCCTTTAAGTTACTGATGAAGTTTGTTACTATTCACTTGAGTTGATTTACTGTTCATAAGTATTTATTCCTGACTCGAGTGTTTTGTATTTTGCTTTACGCTTGGGTCAGACTGAGTGATTCAGCATTCAAGACTCACCTTCGAAGTTGGACCTTTGCTTGAAGATCCAGCCATCTATTTTTCTTTCAGTATCCAGTGTTTCCAGTGATGTATTCTGACTTGTACCTGATGTATCTTGTTGCTCTTCTGTTGTATCTTGTTTAACTCTGATGTATCTTATATATATAGTAGCTTCATGAATTACTATTTCTTTTAGTTCTGCTGCATTATTAAATACTCTATATCTGTGATCTGTGATTATTTATTTGCTGTATATTCTGAGATTTGCCAAATTTTATTTACTATACAGTATTTTAAGCAATTCAAGTCCGACATGTGCGGAGGCGAATGGTTTAAAATATCGGGTCGTTATAGTCGGTATCAGAGCTTTGTTAGCTCTAGGCAAAACTCAACATATAGGGTAAATGTATTTACAGAATCACTTTCATTCGAGTTTGAATCTCTTCCTTTTTGACTCGAATCCTTTGAATTTCGAAACGTACCTTACGGTTCCAAAATCCATTCGTGTCCCTCACTATCCGTCTTTTTTTGATTCTGGAGTATCACATAACTCCACTTTGTATGATCCTTATATTGAGTTGTCGGTCCCGCCAATCTTTAATTGATTTGTAAAGGGGTGAAACTCCTTTACAATAGCATCGATTAACCAAAGATTTTATATCCTCGGTTTGGATGCTAGTATCTCTTATTATTCCGAATTCTATCTCTTGATGCCGAATGTAGATTTAACCTACAAATCCACATCGATCTTATTCTTTAAGTCACGGTTGGCCCGGTTAAGGTTGCCCGTGATTTATATAAGCTTATCCATCTTCGTCTTCTGTTATTTAATCATCTCGTCTTTGTTTCCAACTTATCTTCAAATCAGTCTTGAAGTGTATTTGTAAACTAATATTCAAAATATTTTATATTTTGTGTTGTTTGAGTTGTTGATGTTGGTTTGGGTTTTTGATCGATTCGTCTAATCAACACTATCGATAAGATTTCCAAAACACTTGAACAGAGCAAACTGAAACAATATGGCTTCTCAAATTTAGTAATGAAATAAATTTTGTAACTATACTATTAATCTTTTTCTGGATTTTTATTGAATTGGTTGTTTAGAAATAATATTTGATTTTATATATATCATTATCTCTTGTTTCATATATAAATAATCAAAATATAAACATAGTTATAAATTTATTTGTAAATTTAAAATGAATTTAAAACAAGAATTTGAGAATTTAATTTCCGATGGTTTCAAACCTTGTATTTAAAGTTTTAAAGCATATATTATTTAAAGAATTTTCGAATAGAAATTTGTTTCCAAAGAATTTTAAGGTTTAAAATTAGTGCTGTTCTCTTTGTCGTTGGAAAATAATTTCGGTGATGATTGCAGCATCATCGACATTCATTTTCGAGTTTCGAAGTGAAGAGACCATTCTATAGTCTTGCTACACTTTTATTTTGGGAAATTTAATTGATTTGAATTTCTAAAATGAGACTGGATTTATAACATAAGTTGATATATGATTTAAATTTGAATGGATATATATGTAGTATATGTGCATTTATTTATCTCTAGATAGTTTGGAAGTTATCGAAAATTTAATTCCTAAATTTTAACTTGAAAGATAATTTCAAGTATAATTTCAAGATTTGGATAAATATTCAAGCTTGAAATGATTAAATTGGAAAGTTTTATTTGTGTAATACACAATTTCATTCCAATATAACTTACCTAAATTATACAGAAGTTGAATATGTAATTGGATAGTATACAATATAAAAAGGATTTTTATAAATAAAATTTGAGTGGTTATAATAAATGTTATGCACTTAAATTTTAGTTATAAAAAGATTAGTATTGGCAAATAGAAATAAAGAAAAAGGGCAATGGAATAATTTACAATATAAAATGATGTTAAAGGAACTAAGAATAAACTAAAGCAGTTATAATAAGTGTAAATATATTTAAACTAGGTGATAAAATAAATTGAGAGGAATAAATTTAAATGTTAATTAGGAATAAAGAAGAATTAAACTTATTGAGTACATTTTGAGTATAATAAAAGATTTTTCAAATTTTTTATTTTAGAGATTGTTTATTTAAGATAATTGGATGATAAGATAATGAAATTAGAGATGGTTGTGATTTATTTAACTTATGTAAAATTAATTATCAATTTAAGTTGAAATTTCATGGTTTCAAATTTATTATCTTATTTGTTTTTCAAACTATCATTTGGTTGTCCTTATTTCCCTTATTTTTGTACAGAATGGGGAGGCTAATGCTTATACAAGTATGTTGAAAATCTTTTTATAACCTTTCTATAATCTTTGGTACTCATCTGAATCTGAGCATTGCTTGCCATCCACAGACCGTTGGTGTGACGCCCCACCTCTATACCCACGCTAGCCAAGAACACACCGGAGTAGTGCTGTCAACTAGCACGAAGAATAAGGCTGTTGAGGAGCGACCATCCATGTAATTGCTTATCACACGGTGGCTATAAATAATCTTCGGAAACAAACATAGAAATAATCATATCACAAATCAGTCACAGATATCCATATCACAAAGGCGGAAGAAGATATGAATATATAACTAACACATGAAAGTGTACATCAGAGTAGTGGTCAGTAAGATCCACGATAATACAAAAGAATAGCAACACGTGCTATACAAAAGAATACAACTATGAGTCTATATCTCAAGTGTATACAACAAAAACTGCTAATCTAAATAGTTAGCCAAAAGTCAGAGTGATGAATCCCTGGGAAGAAGTCAAGCAGAAGCACCTGTAACATCTCGGTCTGACCCGAGTATTATTTAAGAAAATAATAAACGGATCAGTCTAGCTATAAATATCAGATGACATGATATAACATAAAAGATATGGCATAAACATAAACATCCATAACGACATACCACTATAAGTATGTAAATAATGATCAACAGAAGATCATCAATAAGAGATAATCAATATCACAAGAATCTTCTCAAAGATTCGAAGAGGGCATCATACCTAAACTTGTACTCATAACAAGTCAATGACATAAATTCCAGAAATCAACACGAGAAATCCAGAAATCATAAAAAGGGAAAGAGGCCTATCACATGACGGTCCGAAGACCATGGGGAGCTACCCCACATGTGTGAGTGGAATCACACAGATTGAGGTCAAGACTAACCAAAAAGAAGAAAGGTATGTGTGAATGGAATCACACAAGTGGTGTCTAGTCTAACCTTGCAATGAAAGAGACATCGCGCAATTGCTAGTCTAATTCATAAAGCGATCATCAAGATCAACGAGAAGTGTCAATTACACTAAGCTAGTAAATATAGAAGTTTAGCTTCATGTCCCATAACCACTTGCTTAACTTAAATATTTACGAACAAACTGTAAATCTTCACTAATAAAATTGTCACAAGAGGTTCAATCGAACAAGTCCAAGAATTAACCGACGAAGTGAACGCAAGCGTTTCATACCACTTGTTTTACTAAGTCGTTTAATTAGATTTCTCATCCGAGTGAGGTAAAGGCTTGTATATACTAATAGATTGGAAAACGGTTTAAGAAAAGAGCTTTGTTATTAAAAATAGAGTTGAAATCATTTTGTTGAAAGAGTTTTGATATTTACTACTAGTATTGAAACCTTTATATTATAAAGTGACAAAACACAGAAGCAATTGTAGAAACAATCAGTCACAAAAATCGCATACGGAGATGTGAATAAAATCCAAGGAAATCAGCTCAATGTTTTTCAGATAAGATCCCCTACGGAGGGGGGGTCCAGGGGGGGTGGCAACCCCCCAAGGTGGGGGTGCGGGGGCAACGCCACCGCTTACGGGGTTCGACCTGCCCGGTCAGGTCGCGGGGGTCCAGGGGGCAGCGCCCCCGGCGGGGTGCGGGGCAGCGCCCCGACAAAACGGTACGACCTAAGTGAAGGCAAGAGGCCTACAACCTAAAGCAAAATGAGGTCTAACGACCTAAGGGTTCACGCGACCTAACACAATGTCTGAGCGACCTAACTAAGTGCGCGACCTGGTGGGTAAGGAGGTCGAGCGACCTAATGTTCTTTGCGACCTAACGAGGTAGAGGGGACACGCGACCTAAAGGTACGCGACCTAAGAAAGTTCGCGGGCTAAGGATGAGCGACCTAACAAGGTTCACGACCTAACGGAGACGAGGTCATGCGACCTAAAAGTGAAACGACCTAAGGCGAAAACAAGGTCACGCGACCTAACAGGAAACAAGGTCAAGCGACCTAAGGGGTTACGCGACCTAACGTAACACGGGTCAAACGACCTAAGGCATCACAGGACGAACGACCTAACTTCTTAAGGGACAGGCGACCTAAAGAGGTTCGCGACCTAATAGGGTTCGCGACCTAAAGGTGCACGACCTAAGGTCTTTCGACCTAGGGGTATATAGGTAACACGACCTAAAGATGTCGCGACCTAAAAATAGAAAGCATGGCCGAACGACCTATCGAAGTAGAAAGGCATGCGACCTAACGGTCAAAAGGCCAACGACCTACGACCTAAAAGTCATACGACTTACGACCTAAAAGCCATACGACCTACGACCTAAAAGCCATACGACCTACGACCTAAAAGCCATACGACCTACGACCTAAAAGCCATACGACCTAACGTGAAACGACCGAACTCCGAAGTGAAGATTCAAGGCAGTGCGACTTAGCGCGATAACACGCGAACGACCTAAGGGTTAGGTCGCGAGCGACCTAATTACTAGGTCGTGAACGACCTAACTCCGAACACGCAAAAAATGGTCAGAACGATCTAGAAGCTATCTCGTACGCGACCTACGACCTAAGACCCACACGACCTAACTCCGAACGACCTAAAAATGGCCAGAACGACCTAAATGCAGAAATTTCGCCAAAACGCCAAAAATCGGAGTTTTTCGCCAATCCAATCCAAACCAAAAGCAAATATTCATGCTAAAGTGATAGGGAATCATTCCCAACAACCCAATATAGTTATAGACTAGATTTGTGAGAAAAAAATCTCACCTTTGCACTAAAGTTTATGAAGATGAAGCTTGAAAGCAAGGAGAAGCAATCCAAAGCTTGAATCCAATATCTTCTACTTGAATTTGGAGTTGAATGTTGGATTTGCAATTGAATTTGTGCTTGGAGTTTTAATTTCCCATTCCCTCCGCCATTAATGCCAAAGCTTGATTAGTTAGGAAATTTATGAAGAGTGAGGAGAAGAGGGTTGGAACTTGGGCTTAATAGGCTAAACTAACCCAAAGTCCAAAGCGGGAAAAGTTAGTAAAATTTCACTAACTCCAAACCTATCGATGCTTATACTTAAAAAGTTGTAAACGACATTTCGAACTCAATGGAAGTGGTCTCGAGTCCTAATTTGACCGTTTGCAAAAAGTAGCTTTTCGGACCAAAATCCGATTAACGAGTTAATATTTAAATAAAATATTTAAATACAAACTCGATAAATATGCGGGTTGTTACAGATGGTCAAGTGGAAAGGGTGAATCAGATTCTAGAAGATCTTTTTCGTGCTTATGTTCTTGATTTTGGAGGATTTGGGGAAGATCATCTCCACCTTGTTAAACTTACCTATAAAAACAGTTATCAGGTATAATTTCAAACTTCTTGTCATCTTGTCTTAATCCTATTCCATTCTATCTTTTTCTGTGTTTTCCCGTACCTTATTCCTTTTCGGGGACGAAAAGTTTTGAGTGGGGGAGAGTGTAACAACCCCGCATTTTATGATTATTTTAATTATATATTTAATTATTTTAATCGAAATTCCTGATTTAAGAACTTTATTTTATTTATTTAAAATGAATAATTTTTTTGTTTTAAATATAAATTTTGATTTAAATTAGAATTTCAAACATGAATAAATGTAATATTTTCCAAAAAATATGAATTTTGGTCAAAATGGTCAAACTTTGACTTTTAAATTTAAAATTAAAATATTTTAATTTTTGAATTTTATCTTTTATTATGAAAACAAATTAAATTACAAGAGTACTGCTTTTCGTTTCGTTGAAATCCGGTTTATATTGGGAAAGTTATGATTTTTCCAATATTGTATGTAAATTGATTTATTTAACAAAATTGTTTATTTTAATTTATATAAATAATATTTTGTTTATCATATTCATGTTCTAATATGTGTAATATGACATGTTACATATATTTTTATTTTTAAAACATTTAAAAAAAAGTGCAGTTATAATTTTCTAATGTTCATTGTATATTGTTTATATTTTTAAATTCTAGTTTCAATTTAATAACTATTTTCTTTATTTACTTTTATATTTTCCTAAAAATATTTATAACTTTCTTTTCTACTTTATTTTGTTGAAATTTTATTTTTTTATTGAAATTTTTATTTGTTTAATTTGATTAAAAGAAATAAGAAATTCTAAAGGACAAAAGCTTTTCATATTCCTTGACTTTTCATTTGCCCGTGTCTTTTCCTTTTCCTTGTACCTCTTCATTGGCTTGACCTTCCACTTTCTTACCTGGCCGTGTATTCTCCTTAGAATTCACGTGAAAACTTTCTCATCCCCTCACCATTCACGTCCATTTCAGTCTTGAGAAAAAAAAGAGCAATGGCTTCCATTCTTCCTTCTACTTTTTCTCTTCTTCTTCCTTGATTTTGTCCTTGTTTTCTCTTCAACTTTGCTCTGCCTACCACCCATCATCACCACCATCCTCTCCACCATCACCAGCCACAGAAACCACCACCTCCTCCTCTAATCACCACCTCAGGATGTGACCTCCATATGACAAAAGCACCATAAATTTGCATAAAACTCTTCCAAAAATGCCTAGACAAGCCACTATACTCCACCTACCTCTTCCTATGCACTTCGGCCACTCCTTAGCCACCACCACTAGCCACTCCACCACCTCTGGCTGCTGCTCTAGACATGTCTAGAGCTGTACAAGCATGAGACGAGCCTATATGTGGTCATAGCCGAGACAAAAATGCACCAAACTCCACTATTTTGCTTTATTCCTATGTATTCTTCATGTGTATCACTCTTACCCACCTTCATACCCATATTGTCGTGCCTACATCATGCCATACCTGAGCTTAACACACATCATGGCTGAGAAAAAGATCCCCTTGGTCGAGCTCTTGAATGGTTAAAGAAAGGTCGAATCACTTTGTCCTTTGTTGCTTTTTATTTCAAGTCATTTCGATATTGTTTTGTGTTATATATTTATGTATATTTTGTCTTGTTTTGGATTGTTTACAAGATGATATCATGGCTCTCTCCACTTACTTGAATCACAGTTGTGTTGTATCGTGCCATATCGTGCTTTCTGGAATTCATTCGTGTAGTTCGATTTGCTACACTCTGACATTTTACTTATGAAACGGTGAATTGATGACAAGTGTTTAGTAATTAAAATGTTATGCAAGTAAATGATGATTGTATGATATGATATTCTATGCCATGTTATTACCATGTTAACTCAGTTAATTATCACCTGACATTTGATAAACGACATTATATTACGACATTTACCTATTAGTGAAATTGTCTATATTGTTTATGCACGTGTTCACACTGTAAGTTCCATGTTACAATAGAATCACTATAGGTTGAAATGATACATACCCGAACGGATTTTAGAACAAGAAAAAATCATTATGGGCTGAAATGATAGGCCTAAGCATTTTTTATTGTATTTATTTTATTTAATTGGGATTACGGGTTTGAAATGATAGAACCCGGGTTTTCTTTTTAAATTATAGATTGAAATGATACATATCCATGTCACTTGACCTAGGTTAGAAAGTTATATACAGACCCCGTGGTATATTTTTAAATGATTTTTCTTAAGATATTTATTTTTAAAAGTATGAAATTTTGATTTAAAATATATATTTTACGGTTTTGAGAAAGCTAAATATTAAGTTTTGAATTTGTGAATTTAAGTATGTAAATTTGAAGTGAATGTGATATTTGACTTTAAATTTTATTTTAAAAATGTAAGAAAATAATGGAAATTAAATTTAAAGTTTGAAATGATATTTGAAGTAAAATTCTAATTTTTGATTAAAGTAATAAATTAAGAAACAGTGAATTTTGACGTAACTAATGAATTGAGTTTTAAATTGGATATTTGATAATAAAATTTTGTTATGATAAATCATATGTTAAATTATTTAAATGTGAAATTTGAAGTCTAGAAATATGATTTATAAGTTTAAAATAACGAAATTTGGAGTGTTAATGTTTTTGTAGTTATAATAAAATTTGGAATTTTATTAATAGCATTTCCAAAAATACTGTAGTCTTATGGCAACATTTTTAAATGCTGTTGTTTTTTAATCTAACTATCTTGAAATAATTAAATATCTATTATGGCATTTTATAAATGCCATTATTCCTGAACTAAACTATTATGGAAACTATAAGCTACGATAGCACTTTATAAATGCTGTCGTTGCTATAATTTGATAATGTTTTGAAATGTTGTTGATTTTAACACTGTTTGAGTTATATTTTAAAGTGTTAAATGATTTAACTTTTGAAATTGATTATTTGTGAAATTTTAGGAGTCTGAATATATATATTTTAGTATATAAATTTGAATTTTGAGAAATTTAAATTGAATTTAAAATTAAATAAGGTTTACTTGGTTATGCGTTAAATGGAATGAAATGTAATGAGATAAATGAATTTTTGAATGAAATTTTGAAATGTATTTTGTAATGATATTTGAAATAATAAATGAATGAAATAATTGATTTTTTTAGAAGGGTATTGAAATTTGAATATTTGATTTTGAATGATAATGAATTTACAATGGATTTGAAAGGGAAATGATTGAAATGGTTCTGGATGACATAATTTTTAATTTGATAAAGAATGTGAATTTGGAATGATAGTTGATTTTGATCTATTTGATAAATGAATATTTGAAGTTATATTTGTATGAAAGCTTATTTGGTTTACTTGTAATTTGAGTTTATTTAAATAATATTGGATTTATGAAATGAATATTTCAAAACTAAGTAATAATGAAGTTAAGTTTGAGATATATGAAATTATAAAACTATGTTTTGAAATGTCGATATTAAACTTTGAAATATACTAATGATTGATTAGTTTATTTTGTGGATCAAATCTGTATTTGAAATTTATAAGATTTGAAATGTTTTGTTGGGAAACTGAATTGAATTAAATTGGAAATTTGAAAATTTGGGTTTAATTGAATAAATCTGTAAAATATAAAGAATTAAAGGAAGGTACTATGATTTCTAATGTATGATTTCGAAATGTTGTGATTTTCAAAGTGTAATGATTTCAAGCATTTTGGGTTCAAAAGAGTTATAACCTTGAAAGTATTTGAAAGGTGAATATATGTTTGAAATGGAAATGGTAAACTATTTGATTTGAATATAGTTTTGAAATAAAAATAGTTTTGGTTTCGAAGTGTAAACTATTTTGAAAGGAATATAGTTTTGAAATGAAATGATTTGATTTTGAAGTGTAAACTATTTTGAAATGACCACAACGTTATAATAACCTTTGGTTGTTACAGAGACCAGGATCAGAAGTTGTCATACTCTCTACCAACCCCGAAAACCACTTTAACAACCATGTATGCGGTGGAGATTTTAGAATGAAGTAGGATGGTGGCGACGTTTCTTTGAGGTATATACGTGGACCCGACTTCCGTGAGTTGGCATAAGGTGGCTAAAATAGGAGAAATTGACGGCTAATGAGGTCATTCCTCTGATCGGACACACTCCTTCGATATTATATTCTGACTTTGAGATTGAATTAGTGGTCACTTTTGATTCTTTCGAATTGAGGGTGTGGCTTGAGGTGGGCGGTAGTAGCTGCTACGCGTTACCACCGGACCGGAAGTGTAATTGGTATATCTACCCTGGCATTGCCTAGTTGTGCCGTGTCACCTACCATAACGAGCCTTACTACGAGTTTGTTTTTCTCCCGTAGCCCATGGAGTATTTAGGGTAGTCTCCTGATCTGGAGATGTGTTGATACTGGATGAACTTCTTGGACAATTACATGTTAAGGGGAATATTGGGTCACTCCTTAACGCTATTTAAAAGTACGTTTATTTTACTGTAGACATTATTATAATAGCGCAATATTACTACATAGTAAATAGTTTATCGGATCCTTAAAAGATGGGCGATCCCAAGCATCCTTTAAGTTACTGATGTAGTTTGTTACTATTCACTTGAGTTGATTTACAATTCATAAGTATTTATGTCCTGACTCGAGTGTTTTGTTTTTTTCTTTACGCTCGGGTCAGACTGAGTGATTCAGCATTCAAGACCCACCTTCGGAGTTGGAGCTTTGCTTGAAGATCGAGCCATCTATTTTGCTTTCAGTATCCAGTGTTTCTAGTGATGTATTCTGATTTGAACCAGATGTATCTTGTTACTCTTCTATTGTATCTTGTTTAACTCTGATGTATCTTATATATATATATATATATATATATATATATATATATATATATATATATAGTTGCTTCATGAATTACTATTTCTTTTACTTCCATTGCATTTTTAAATACTCTATGTATGTGATCTATGATTATTTATTTGCTGTATATTCTGAGATTTGCCAAATTTTATTTACAACACGGTATTTTGAGCAATTCAAGTCCGACATATGCGGATGCGAATGGTTGAAAATATCGGGTCATTACATTTAATTTGTATGACAAAGTGGAAATGTTAGGTTGAACTGTTTTGATATATGAGTAATTCGTGTAGCATAATCATTTTTTAGCTGTGAGAATAATTTAAAACTTTATATATATTCCTAAAATTGGTTTTAATAAATGATCAACAATCATCTCTTGAAAATGGAAGATATTAGTTATCTCATCCAAAATGAGTTTTCTTAGTTAATTGTTTTTAAAAATTAGATTTTTGGAAAGTAATGAATTTTTTTCCATTAATGAATTGTCTCTTTTATGAGAATTATATATACTTGATCATATTTTAATATGTCTTAGCTTTCTGGGGAAAAAGAAGATCATTTAATAAATGATTTAGCAAAATGCTTATTTGAAAATATAATTTGAAATTAAAATGGTTTAGTAAAATTTGGAAGTTTAATTTGATTTGAAAGATGAAATTTGGTTGAAAAAGTGTTGTGCTAAAACAACAATAACTTGAGATTTATAACTCCGATTGAGTTCAGACTTTTTGCAAATGGAAGAGCCTTTAGAAAGCTACAGATTTGATTAACTACTTTAGAAAATTTTGCATTTTCATAGTTTAAAATGGGTTTGAAAGTAGATGGTCATTTGTATCCTATAAGAGATTTTCTAAAGTGCAAGCTGAAAATAAATTTGGCATAACTTTCAAACCGTGAATCCTACTTTTATGATCTTTATATCGCTAGAAAGCTTAGACTTATTAGAACAACTTTCATTTTATAAATTTTTTCCGAATTTGAGTTTTGCTGGGTCAAATTTAAGATCCTTACAGCAGGTTTGTAATTAAATTGACTTGTTTTCTTAATAGTTAAGTGCACTCTACTTATTTTGTGACTAAAATTTAGTTGATGTTTCATATAAATGTATATATTTCAAACTGAAATATATTGCGGTAGAATCTACGAATAAAACATTTTATTCACTTTAAATAAAGAGTATAGAGAATAAATTGGATTTATGCAAGAAGTCTTGAAAATTTTCATAATATTGAAGTTTTGGAATTTGAGTATAAAGAAATTGGGTTTCTGAAACCTTAAGAATATTTTTTTGTAAAATAAGAGTATAGAAATCATTCCTCGAGCTTGTTTTGTTATTGAGCCATTATCTAACATCGTGCATTATGCCGTCATTAGAGTCTGGTGGCCTTTGAAGAAACCACCTCTTATCGAATTCTCTTACCTCTCTTGTTGTCAGACCAATGTTGGTGTGGTTCTTTCGGTAATGACACACGGAAAGTCATGTCGATAATCATCTTAGTGATTGGAGTTCGATATAAAAGTTGAGCTAAATCCCGACTCTATTCGAGAAATTTCTAAGAAATCAATCTCACTTGATTGATCCTTTGGGTAGCATTCCGTTGTAGTCTTGTTTCGAATGTGAGAGGCCTTCAAAATCATGAGGTATTTCTCATACAAATTCAATAGTCCGCTAATCCTAGTGAATTTATTCTTGAAATTATAGAATTTATCCAGCAATTTTATCTTGGTCTTCTATCAATTTGAGTTGAGAGGAAAATTTTTAAACTCCAACATGTCTATCTTTCTTTTGATTTATGAAATAAACGAGTTGAATATAAACTCTACTCTAGAAATTGCAAGGACGCAATTTTGTTAAGGGGGGAGTCTGTAACAACCCTGGTTTTGGAGATTACTTGTGAATATTAAATTTTAACGGTAGTTACAAATTAATATCATGAATTAAAATAAAATTTTAAATTGTTTATTTGGAATAAACAATGAATTTTGGAAATAAAATAAGAAAATAAAATTTGGAACTTTATTTTTTTTGGGGTTAGTAATGTATGAAAAATGGTTTTTATTGGTGAAAATGCAATAATTTTATTAATTATTATCAATTACTTCTTTTAATAATTTTTAAAGGATGTATTTAATTTTTAAAGGTTGTTTATTCAAATAGAAAGGTGAAATTTGGTTTAAAAATAAGTTTTGGTCATAAAATTGAGTTTGAAATGGTTTATTCTATTTTTCCATGTAAGAAAATAATTTTTGTAGAATTTTCAAATTTAAAAATGTGGATTTATGCATTTATTTGTGTAAATTGGGCGTTTATGTAAAACAAATTTTTTTAGTAATAAAAATGTTTTAAACCAATAATATTTTTATATAGTGTAAAATATTTTTTAATATGAATGTAAGTTTACATTAATTGTTTGGATTAAAATTTGAAGAAAAATGCATTATTCTTATATTACTTGTGTATATGTGTCTATTTGTTAAGTACGTGAATTGAATTACTTAGCCCAATTAATTTATTTCTCTAATTTGGGTCCAGAAGTCCCAAGCCAACTTAACAAGATAATGAGAAGCAGGAAGTGAGAAAAACATTATACTATACGTTCAAAACTTACCTCATATTCTTCCTCTAAAGCCAGTAAAATAAAAACAACCTCTTTCTCAAAACCCAAGATTTTAATCTTCAAATTTCTTCAAAGAAGTTGCTATTTTTTATCAAATTCAACGAGAAATCAAAAGGTAATCCATTCCAAAACACATATATTTTATCAAAGTCTGAATTTGAGAATTGAATTGTCTTTTAATTGTTTTTCCGCTTTTGTATCTTCCTATTTCAAGCTTTTACAGGTTCATGAATGCCAAATTAGCTCAAAGCCCCAATCTTTCAGCTCAAAATCTGATTTTTGCACTTCAAAAACAAGGTGAGTATCAAAAATAACAAATGCTAGCCGAAGCCAAGCTTCAAATTGCTATAAACTATGAAAAGTTTGCTTTCGTATCTTGTTTTATGCTCAGTTTTGTATGTGCTAAAACTGTTCGGACCTCCACTTTGCATGTTATTTCTTGCAATTACGGCAATGAGATGCTGCTGATTTTCTTTTGATAGTATTCATGTGTTGTAGTATAAGTGTACAAAATTTCATAGCAAAACTTTTTTGTTTGATACTTGAAAACTTTGCTGCAAAATCAATGCACAGACTAAAAATCACCTATACATTTTTGTTTTCTGAACTGTTGCAAACATGACCTGAGTACATGTTTGAGACATCGTAACTTTATCATTTTCAGTCGGAATTCCTTGATTCTTTTTTATTTGAAATCTGAAGTTTTCTAATATGTGCATACCAATTTTCATCTCTATATGAAGTCGTTTGGTCCTCTGTTTCATGTCTGTAAGTTGAATTCAAGAGATTTTCAGGCCTGGGCACATTTGTTTTCTGAACTGTTGCAAACATTGCCTGAGTTCATGTTTAAGACATCGTAACTTTTTCATTTCCATTTGGAATTCATTGATTCCTCTATATTTGAAAGCTGAAGTTTTCTTGTATGAACATACCAATTTTCAGCTCAACATGAGGTCGTCTATTCCTTTGTTTCATGCCTGTAAGATGAACGAAAGATGATTTTCAAACCTGGGCAGAATTCAACATGGCCTGAGTCCATGTTTGAAACTTCATATTCATGTCGAAATTCAGTGAATCTTTCTCCAGTTCATAGATAAATTGTCCTACTTTGTGTTTATCAAATCTTAGACCATTCTGAGGTCATTAAGCTTTTCAAATTATGTCCAAAAGTTGAACCGGGAGAAGATTTTAGACCTAGGTATTGTTTTTGGAACGTGCATTTTTGTGTTCCGCCTTCTTTTTTCGTCCGATTTTTGACTTCTACTTCATATTTTTGTGATATTTTTGAAATGTTTTGAGGGCTATGATGCCTATCAATAGGCTAACAAAGACTTTGAAGAATTTGAGATTCAAATTGAATCGTTTTTTAAATGAATTCGAGTGTCGGTTTTGAGTATTTTTTGACGTTTTCTTTTATTTTGAGCATGGATTTTTCAAATGAATTTGATATAACTTTTAAAATAACTTGGCTTTTGAAAAAATTATTATATGATATATTTCAATTATTTTCAAGTTATAAAATCTACATATTTTCTATAATAAGGGAATTTTCAAAGATTGTTTTCAAAATCGATTTCGAAAAATGGTTTTAAAAGCTTGTTTTCTCCAGTAAATTATTTTATACATAAAATACACATTTTTGCACTATTTGAGAAAATGAGAAGGAGAATTAAACGGTTTGGTAAAACATATGGTATGGGACACATGCGTTTATTTTATTGGTTAATTCCTGACTTGTATGTTTGATCGTTTTGACCTTCGGGTCATGTTTACCGACGAGATAAGGTAAAAAATTTACTACTTTCTAGTATGGCATTTACTAGCGGTTAGTAAACCATTTAGTGCGAACGCGTGGTATGCGACACATGTTAACACTTTTCAGGTTCTTATCTGAGAGTTTGTGGCATATTTGTCTTCGAGACGTATTGCTAGTATTGGACCTTCGAGTCATTGTCCTAGAGACATTTGCCATTGCGGCGCATTTACCATTGAGGATTTGCTATCGCGGCGTATTTGTCATTGCAGCGTATTTGTCATTCGGGATGTTTGTCGCTACGACGTATTTGCCTTTGGGCGTGGCACCTTATTTGAGAGAGCAGTACTTGGCAGGCTTCGGCCATATGCACATGCAAATATTTTGAGATGATTTTATTGATTATTTGAGATTTTTCAAGTGTGTCGCCTTTTTATTATTGGCCATTCGAGCCATTTGAGATATTATATATATGGCATTTACATCTTTGGAAATTGAACTCCTTGAGTTCAATATTTGAGATTTGATTTTCCTACACTGGCATTTATATTGAGATTTGAAATTTTCCATTATGGCATTTATTTAGGATTTATACTCTCCACTTAGGAGATATACATGATTGCCATATGGCGAATTTTGAGGTTGTGATTTCTTTGGGAATGCTTTTGAGATCGCCGATATGGCAGGTTTCGGTTCTCTTTTTAGGAGCTATGACTTTCCCTACACCATGCTTGTTGATTTAGTGATATGCTAATGATACGAGTCTTGCTATATTAAGCTTTTTTTTGAATGTTGATTTATCTCTTTTGAGACCGTATACTCATGCTAAGTGACACTATATCACTAGAAATAACCATAAGCACATTGAATTGTTCCTTTTCGCTTGAGAGGAATACCACCATTATCCTTATGCTTCTTATTATCATTTAGCCTAATAAACTGATTGTTTTAGCTAGATGTACCCGTGTATTTTATGCACGGGTCAGACCGAGATGTTTCAGGTTAGGTACCTGTTGGACTTAGCCTTTCTGCTTCTTCTTGGACATATATATTATCATCTTTTTGTGTAGCTTTTTATGTTGACTCTGATGTATATATTTATGACTCGTGTGTATATATTGTGGTCGTCTTACCGCATATATGTATCATTTTGTATTACTCTGGTGATGTATCTGTATATGTGTGTATATATATGTTTATCTGTTGTTCTGTGATGTGAGTTGCATTTAGTTGTTGTATTTTGTTATAGATCCATTAACCACCTCTAGTTTTGTATTGAGTATTTATTGGATATGTCGATCCACTAGAGTTAGAAAAAAATTAGAGCAATTTTCGACGTATTCAATAGATATTTAAGACAAGACTATAGATGGTCACTGCTAACCAGTCCTATTCTCCGCATTAGCAGGCAGCATTACCCAATAATACTCTTTGTTAGTTATGGGTCTCGTGGTGGGGCGTTACACCAACAATATGTCTTTTGACACTTGGATGCTCGGTATGTGAATATCGTGAATGTATTAGTGTCGACTTTTAAAAGCCGAAAAGGCGGGTTGTTACATTCCTCATTTTATGTCTCTCCTAATTATGGGGTGTTATAGAAATACTATCATAAATAGAAACTACCAACTGTCGCAAGACCTTTTCTCCTTGAAGCACATAAATATTATCAACTTGCACCGCCTTCATCGCTACCAAGGAATCTTTCGTCGTTCTAAATCTCTCTCCATCTAGTACTATCCTCATACCAAGTTTACTCATATATCCCACTAACAACAAACTCTTACGCAACATTGAAACATGCCTAACGTCCATGATAGTCAAATTAAATATCTTAAACCTCACACTTTCAATGCCTACAACATGAAAAGATGTGTCATTGCCCATATGAATCGCTCTTCCATCGATCTCCCTATAACTAATAAAACAACTCATATTTAGCGTTAAATGATATTACGCTCCAGAATACATCTATGATGACCATAGTTTTAGAAACCTTACCACCTTGAAAAGAAACAATATTCACTAACCATTGTGCGAAAAGATCTTTTTATTAACTTTTCGAAATGGATGTTACAAACTACCCTCTTAAAGAGCCCAACTTCCTCATTGGTTCATTACGCCATTTGGACATTATATTTGTAACTAGGATCAATACTACATCAATTAACATCTACAATATTACAACACATAACTCCAACCGAGAACCAACTCTGACACTAAATGTGACAACTGTAGGATTCGAATGCCTCAAAAAGAAACAACATGCACTAACCACTATACAAAAAAAATCTTTTTTTTTCTTTTTGAAAGGGATGTTACAACATAACCCAACATGTACACCTTAAAGATAAAATAGTAATTGCAAATACTAATATCCCATTATCACTGTATGCATCTGATCAAACAACTACCAAAGCTGAAACTTTGAGAGATAGACATGCTATATAAAATGACACTTTCTTCTTACAAAAATAACAATCACTCCTTCTAGTGAAGGAACTGGGTCGGTTGGCACAACTAAATTAGGTAAATTTTGAAAATTCATATATAGATCTTTATTGGGTTTATGAAGTCTTACTTTGTTTTAGATCTGATCTAATAAGTTCAAATAAAAACCGGTTTTACTTAATTTTTCTCATTTGTTTAAATGGTTTATTTTACCAAATTTGTGCTTGGTATGCATGTGATTATATCTATGTATATTCAAGTGTATATAGTGCTAGTGCAATTTTCAAATTGTGTACAAAGTTAATATGTTTGCATATAAGTGCTGGGATTTACACCGCAACTGAGACATTCACTCTTTGTATATGCATTAGTTGTCCAAAATGTTGTTTGCAAGTACATACATGTATATTTCAAATTTTTTTCCTTAGATCCCTTAATAAATCTAAACTAATTTTGACCAAATCAATAAATCTGAATTCAAACTTTTCTTCTTCAAAATATCAGTTTATTTGATTTGGTAAGACAATAAAATTAGATTGGATCTACAAATCCAAATATATAATATATATTAATAATTCAAAAAAAAGGATTGTTAAATAAAAATAAAAATGAAATGTAAATATAATTGTTAAATTAACATCTTGATCTGAAATGAAAGATTACTTTTTTAATCAAAAATATTTTTTTATTAAACAAAACTTGGATATTAATTTATGTAGGTATATACGTCAAAATAGATCTCCTTTAATAATATGTATATTTTGTGTATGCATATATAAATTATTTTGTTTTATTGTTAAACCATTAATTGTAAAGTTGTTTTTAGTTTTTTTTAATGCACACACATATGTATATGTGTTTTCAAACAGAAAACTAATTATGAATCAGCGGAAATTTACGTTAATATTTAACGAAACTAAAGTATGCGTATAAAATACTGAATTTGCTATTAGATATTGATTTAAAACAACATCAACAACAACAGAAATTAACTATAAGAATTAAACGAAATTATCATTGTTATTAATTCCAAACCCACTCCAAAAATACAAACTCATAAAAAATTTAAATCTACATATGTATAAATTAAAATTGGACAACAGATGCATATACAAATTCATCAAAACAATTAAACCGGTAGATCTACAACATCAAGATGAAAATATATAAAATAAAATAGGTTTAACCTTATTGATGTTTCCCTTGAATGCACCTTGAATGAAAGCGTTGGTCCAAGATCAGAAATCCTGGCTAATAGGTTTGCAAGAGAAGGAGAACTACCTTTATTTATTTAAATCAATTGGATGCCATCAAAATTTACTTTTTATTTGTTTCCTTTGAGATTTCAGATAGAAATGATGCCAAAGGAAGAAGGATGCTAGGCTTTGGGAGGGAGAGTCATTTGAAGAGGAAATGAGCAGTTAAGTATGTATTTATAGAAGAAAACAAATATTAATCGCGTCCCTTGATTCCTTAACTCCTCTACTTCATATTCTAGATCCAACCTTTGAATTTTCAAACTCCTTTTTTCTCATTCCGTGGCTAGCCATGACAAAGCTAGATGGACTCTCCAAATGTTCCTAAACATTTTGCAATTGATTACTTTAAATTAAATTCAAACATGTAATAATATCGTATATCAACTAGTAGATGTGTAACTTTTATATACCCACCCAATTAATTACTATTGGCTTCAAAAAATACTAGTGTCACCCAATGCATAAAATAAATAAATAAATAATATTTCATAAATATTAATTAATTTAGTTAATTTATAATAATTTATAAATTAGTTATTAGTTAAATTGTGTGGTATTTTTAAGAATCTACCCGTGCGGTTATGTGATTCGTAGGTATAAATTTAGTCAATGATTAATATCGAAAAATTCAAACATTAATGTTCACACTTCACCGTAGCTACTGGCATGATAGTTTGGCCAAATTTATTGCTTATGCATCTTTTTTGATAATAATCAAGTTTAAAGTTTTAAGCGATATCTTTTAGTAACGATTATTTAAACCAATTCTCTTCGTTAATGATGTATCATTTTAGGATTATGAAACTTGATTTTGGTAAAAATCCCAATATCGTCCACATTCAACTGGTTTAGACCATAGCAAAGTGCTTAATTCAATAATAACATTTATTATTAACCGCAACGATCTAGCTAGAGACTTTGACATTGAGTTGACTATAATTGACCGTTATACTAATCTCATATAATTGAGAAAACAAATTCTCTTTTGAATAGTATTCCATTTCCAATACTACAAGTCAGACCCAACTACAGAAGTTCGATGGACGTCATATTACGGTTTAACTATAGTCAAAGTGGAGTATCCACATTGAAAACCAATAGTACTAAAAAATTAGGAGAACTATGTAATATTATCACTTTGAGATTTCATGTTTAACCTTGGTTATTATTAATGAATAAGAAGCTCTCTAGAGAGTCAATCGATAGTTATTCAATAAATTTTAGTACATAAAATTTTAGCGCCCACATCAACCATGAGTAATATACTACCAAACATTTAGAGAGTGTTACGTACTCCGGTCTCTACGAAGGTATCTATATCTTTTCTTGAAACATATCGACCGGAAATATTCTAAATAATATGTTATTTAATAATGTGACAATTTGATCATGGTTAAAACACTTGTAATCATTATCACACAATATATCATGTAAAGATTTTTTTATTTAATACACTTTAAATTAATTACTTAATTAGTTATATCACTATATAACAAAATATATAATAGAAAACAAATATCTTTATTATGAACAAGATCAACTATAGAGTTAGATATTTGTAACAAATTACATAAGTGCCTAAGGTATACCTCTCTCTCAATCTCTCATTTGCACTTGGGGTTAATTATGAGATCTTATTCCTACTCCTCTGATCAGCTTTCTCAAAACCAATCGGGTTAGTCCCTTATTGAACAGATATGTGATATAGTCTTCTTTTTCAATCAATTCTCTCTGATGTTAATATACTGCCATTATCAAATGGAGCTAATCGGAGTATATATCTTAACTTCTAGTGAGCTTTAGGTTCTTTCACAATCTATATTGCGACATTGTTATAGCATAAGAATGTTATGTGGTACTCAACATTTGGAATCATCTCTAGATCAGTTACAAATTTGAGCATATATACATACCCTTACACACACATAAGTTTTGTTGCGGTGGTATTCAAAGTGTTGATCTCGGCCCTTTTAGTTGAATCAGCCACACCCTTTCGTTTGTAATATTCCAGCTTAAAGTTTCTAGACTAGGTTAAATGTGAATTTAGGTTTGACATACTATACTCGAAATTACATATGAAGTTTGTGTCCGAACGCTTCTTTGTAAGGAGTTTGTTGTTTCTATAAATAATTCTATAGATTTCGTAAATACTCAAGAATACCCTTAACTACTATATTTTGATCTTAAATCAGATTTGATATTCACTTAATTTACCAATAACATAATCGAAATGTGATATAATAGACAACATAATATATATGATAATTCCTATTGCTAATGCATAAGGGGTCCATCTCATGTGCTCAACTTTAAACATTTTTACATGGCGTCTATGTATATCATTTGGGACATTCTCAACATCCTTTTATACTATTACAAATAATATCCTTCCAAATCCAACGTCGAGTATTAAACAACCAAAACAAAATGATTTTAATATACATTGTTACCAATTATAATTTGTTGTTTACTTATTATCTTAAAACTATTTTACTACCTTTTATAGTTCATTCTTACAGACATACACTTTCTCTACATTTTAATTGAAATGCAAATTGTTATATTTTTCTATCAATTATTTGATTCAATCGTGATGCTTAATTGAACGGTACTTTCGTATTAATTCTTGAATCATATGCGAAATCCACAAATTCGATATCGCTTCCATTGACTTTGAGATAGTTTGATTGTTATTTGCAAACAATTTATTCCAAACCATTATTTAGAATTTCTGCTTCAATAGACATGTACCAAAAGCTCATTATCATATCGAGCGATGATTTTGCAAGTAAAATTTAAATTAATTTAAGCACGTTAAATGACAAATCTGTTATGTTAATTTCAATAATTGAAATTTATGGTTTTATTGTTTCAATATTGCTTGCTATATACTCGTCAGATTTAGGTTGTAGCGATTGTAGCTTCTTATTTAATGTGGAGTAAAGAAGAGCTGAAGCTCCAGCAGCAGTTGCCATAGTTGCAGTTGCCATTACCTTTATGGTGTCCTGCCACAACCTACAGTTCTGTACATACCGAACGTAAATACCCTATTATATTCTTTTATACAACTTTTCGCATGTCTCACGAAGCAAATAAATAAATATTTATAACGGATTGGGCAAACATTGGAAACCTCGGATAATAATTTCTAAATTGATACAGGGAATTGATTGTTGTATGATTCACTGGCGTTCGCCGTGCCAATCATAGTCGAAGTTACGTAAATACTCTTTCAATGTTCCATACTATATCACATTTTTACATCACGTGAACGCACATGCACACCGGTATCAAGTTAAATAATTTGCTCATGCAAGCTATTAAAGAACTAACCTTCAATTTGCTGTTTGTCAAATTCTTTCTCTGAAGAAAATCAGCATATAATAGGTTTTTGGCAGTCTATAATATTGGTGCAATTATGATTCGTAAATATGCTAGTAACACCAATACAGAACACATATTTACGCTAGCACAATTGCGGATTGTGCCATTCTAATTTGGTTTTTTTGCAATGGCTTATACTGGATCAATCCAACATAAATATTTTAAACAGCAAAAAGTTCCGATAAAAACAACTATGGCCAATTTGCAGTATAAACTGTTAAGATTTTAACTCTTTGAAGCCAGCTTGAGGGCTCCTTATATTTACTTGCACTACATCTAGACAAGAACATGCACAATAAAACTAAAATCGACATTTGTTAACACAAAGTGCCATAAGCGGTTCCAATACTATGTATTATAACTCTGATGCATGATCCCCTTTTTAGTGTATGTTATATTACAATAAAACACATACATTGTTCTGAGATTATATTGATTTCCAGAATAACTTTAAGGATTCTTAATTAGCATGCTCACAAAATGGTCAGCCAGCGTTTACAGGCGGGATATTTCATGACAAACTTGAGTGATGAATTTTATAGTTTCACTAATGTTATACCAACCAATTAAACAATACGGCCTCATGGCTAATTAATGCACATATTCTTGTTTTTTTTTCGTGAAATCCTTATACCTACACAACTTGCATCAGCATGATTATCAAATACAAACACTGGCTTCTTCCTGCAAAAATTATAATTGTAATATATATACATAAACAATTAATTATTGTTCCCAACGAGTAGAAACTTTTTTTTTTTTCTTTTTTTTGTTCATTCGTATTTGCACAATCAGACCAAGAAAATTTGGACTACCTGATTAACACCAGGGACCATGCAATATATCATTTTTCACGTGCACTACGTAATTAGCCACAACCATTTCTTGTAAATGGTTGGACACAGACGTAACTTAACTATGATAAAACACAGTACAATACATTAACACCGACAGGAGAAATTTTTGATTAATCGCAGATTGAACAATCACTACAAGAAAAAGGCAGAATACCGACAGCCAAGACCGACGGCTTCCGACGGCCATTTTCCGACGGCTTTCGACGGGCCGTCGGCGGCCGTCGGAAGCCGTCGCAAATTTGCGATTATACCAGCCAGCCGAGCCCTTTCTTCCTCCTCCATTTCATACGAAAAAAACCCAAAAAACCCCCCAAATTCAACCCCTAAGCTTCCAATCCCTAATTTTTAGCTTCCGGATCTTCCAACGCACTCTAATCAAGCTTCAGTACTCTTAATCTCAGGTATAATCTCTTATTTTTATGAAAAATTCAGTTTTTACCCTAATTATAGATTTGCATAAATTGATAAATTAGGGCGAATTAATGATTGCAATTGTTTCCACTAGCGTAATAACGGTTTATAGCATCACATGGTATACCAATTTCATCTTTTATCGTGAAATTGTGATAAACACGTATAATTTGTGCATGTTCATGTATATGTATTTTGTTGTGTATGCCTTGATTCGACGATTGTATACGTTATTTGGAATAAGATAAAATGATTGAATGAACTAGGAGTATTATATTGTGCACGTTTTTACTTATGACACAAAAAAAATGCATTACTCTAAATTATAATTGTGTGTATTGAAAAATGACAAAATGTTAAACCAGCCCTAAGTTGATGCGTAATACGTCGAATAAATGTGTGAAATTAATATATAAATGTGAACAGTGAGTAAAACTGTATTTTTGAGTAAAATGCGCGCATGTTAACCGACAAATGTCCCTTAGAGAGTTTTTGGCCCCGTCTGACGAGTGTTGTACATGATCGTTGTATAAATAGTCGTTTTTTTCGAAAAACGACCATTTATATTCATCTGGTACAATGTTTGTCGGATTTGTCCCTGTATTGGACAAGTTATGAACACAGTAAGAATTTACATTTTGTATACTACTTCGTCTCAAACGGTTCATAAAATTTCGCCCTAACTTTTCTTTTTTGTTTCCTGCGTACACGCATTTGTGTACAATGCAGGGAACAAAAGGGAAATGCTGCCGAAATTTTATTGAATCGTTTGGGACGAAGTAATATACGAAATGTAAATGCTTACTGTGTTTGTAATGGGAGGTAGGATGTCTGACCAATGAAAAAAAATTATATATTTTTAATCGTTACGTACGTTAAAAAATGAAATGTGCCCTATTTGAAAATATTTTTAAATTTGTGAAGTTGTTCTTTAAATTCAAAATATTATACGAACATGAAAATAATCTTTTTCGAATGTGTATTCTTCAAAATAAATATTAAATTTTGAACTTCTCATTTTGTCAAATAGGAAAAATGATTGATTATTTTGTTGATCGAAGGAGATGGATGTACCAAAGAAAAGGAATGAGGGGCTCAATAAAAGAAGATTTTTATAACGGTATAAACGTGTTTGTTGAATTCGCCTTAAGTAATAACGGAAACGATCCAGAAATTCGTTGTCCGTGTAGTAGGTGTAGACATTTGAAGTTTTTGTTACCAGATATTGTGAAAGTTCATTTGTGCCAACACGGTTTCACACCCGAATATTATGTTTGGGATCGGCATGGAGAAGTTGTAGCAAATACTTCTGTAGAGTCTGAAAGTGTCGTTAACGAAATAGTTTCAACGACCCGTATAGAAAATATGGTCGAAGATGCAGCACGATCAATGTTTCCTATGGTTGAAGTTGACGACGATGATGTAAATGTTGAAGAACCAAATATTGAAGCTAAGAAAATTTATGATTTACTAGATGCAGCTAAAAAACCTATTTGGGATGGTTGTAAAAGCGGCACGCAGCTGTCAGTAATCGCAGAATACATTGCGATGAAGTCAAAATACAACATCACTGAAGCTGGGTTTACGGCTGTTGTACAAGCTGCAAAAAGACATATGCCGCCCGATAATCTAATGTGTGAAAATCACTACGAAGTTAAAAAACTTATGTCGGCTTTTGGTTTACCGTATCAGAAAATAGATACATGTTTAAAAGGATGCATGTTGTTTTGGAAAGAAGACGCAAACCTTAGAAATTGTAAAGTTTGTAACCAGGAGAGATACAAACCAAGAAAAAAGAAGGGTAAGGAAGTTCCGTACAAGCGTATGCACTACTTACCCATAACTCCAAGACTTCAAAGATTATACGCATCTTCTGTAACTGCGTCTAATATGAGGTGGCATAGCGTGAGAACGGAGGAAGAGGGTACGTTGACACATCCGGCCGATGGAGAAGCATGGAAGCATTTCGATAAAACGTATCCAAATTTTGCAGCGGAGAGTCGAAATGTTAGATTAGGATTATGTACGGACGGTTTTTCTCCATTTTCTCAATTTGGTTCTAAATATTCATCCTGGCCCATTATCGTCACACCGTATAATTTACCTCCATGGATGTGCATGAAAACGCAATATATGTTTCTTACTGTTGTCGTTCCTGGCCCCGACGATCCGACACAAGGAATCGATGTATATTTACAACCGTTGATTGAGGAGTTAAAAATACTGTGGAACGAAGGAGTAGAAACATACGATGTGTCAAAGAAGAAAAATTTTCGTATGTTTGCTTCTTTGTTGTGGACTATAAGTGATTTTCCTGCCTATGCAATGCTTTCGGGATGGAGTACTGCCGGTCGTCTAGCATGTCCATATTGCATGGATGAAACACGAGCGTTTTCTTTACCTCATGGTAAGAAAATTTCATGGTTTGACTGTCATCGATATTTTCTCCATGTAAATCATCCCTTCAGAGGAGACAAGAAAAACTTTTTAGCTAATAGAGTAGAAAATAGACAACCACCGACGATATGGTCAAGCGAAGACATATATGAACTTGTTAAGGACTATCCAAAGATATATGAAACGGGGGAGCAAACAGAAATTGAAGGCAAATCAGTTGTTCATAACTGGTGCAAACAAACTATTTTTTGGGAGTTGCCGTATTGGAAACATCTTCTGCTTCGCCATAACATAGATGTGATGCACAATGAGAAAAATGTATTTGATAATGTGTTTAACACAATTTTGAATGTGAAAGGGAAGACGAAGGATGATTTGAAATCAAGACGTGATATAGAAGAATTATGCAAACGTCCCGAGCTTCATATGAAACCAAATGACAGTAAAAAACCAAAAGCTTGTTACGAATTAGATAATAATCAAGTTAAAGCTGTGTTAAAATGGGTGGAAGGGTTAAGATTTCCTGATGGGATATCATCAAATCTTCGTAGATGTGTTGACTTTAAAAATAGTAGATTGAGCGGAATGAAAACTCACGACTGTCACATAATGATGGAAAATTTATTTCCCGTTATGTTTAAAGAACTACTGCCGTTAAAAGTTTGGAAGGTAGTAACGGAGCTTAGTATGTTTTACAAAGAGCTTTGTTCGACTACTTTAAAAGTGCAACGTTTACGTAAACTTGAAGTGGACATTCCTATATTGCTTTGCAAATTAGAGAAAATATTTCCGCCAGGTTTTTTTAATGTGATGGAACATTTACCTGTTCATCTTCCATCTGAAGCACGACTTCGAGGTCCTGTCCAATACGGATGGATGTATCCATTTGAGAGGTATGTAATATGTTATAACGTAATTTAATTGCATTTGAAAGATGAAGTTAATATAAATTAATGTTGCATAGATATTTGAATCATCTGAAGAAAAAAGTGAGACAAAAAGCACGAGTTGAAGGTTCGATATGTAAATCTTACATCGAAGAAGAAGCTTCGTTCTTTTTCTCTCACTATTTCAGTGACCATGTGAATATTTCATTTCAAAGTGTTCCTCGTAATGATGAAGGCGACGAACAAGAGTCCTCTCAAGCAATGTTATCTATTTTTAGACAACATGGTCGGCCTTCTGGAAAATGTGTGGAAATATGGCTAGACGATAGAGATCTTCGTGTAGCACACACTTATATTCTTCTAAATTGTGCCGAGGTTGCACCGTTTGTTAGGTAATCTGAAATAATAATTTTTGTTTTATTCTTTTCTGTAATGCATGCGCGTGTATAACCTAATGTAATAATTTGTTTATATAAACAGTGTTTATGAACGGGAACATCCGAACGGAGATCTCAGTAAAGAATTTTCCCGTTGGTTTTCAAATTACGTTTATGAGCCGAAAAATTGTGTTGTTGACGAAGGGTTGAAACATCTTGCAATGGGACCAAAAAGAGTGGTCAAGACATATCCAATATATTTCGTCAATGGATACAAATTTAACACTAAAGAATACGGTGCAGAAAAATTAACAAATAATACTGGTGTATTTGTTAAAGGTAGTGACGATCCAGAAAACCATTTAAATGATTTTTATGGCGTTCTAACACAAATTTTGCAACTGACATATTTCTCAAGACCCGCGGAGGAGGTGTTTCTATTTAGATGCAATTGGTTTAGCAATGTTCCAGGTTCTGGAATTAATGTGCATAAGGATTATAATCTTATCGAAATAAAGCATACATCGCACTATCACAAGTATGATCCTTTTGTACTAGCCAAACAAGCATTGCAAGTTTATTACGCTCCTTATCCGTCTCTAAAAAGAGATAAAGCAGATTGGTCTGCAGTTTTTAAAACAAAGGCCAGATTCACATTCGATGGGAAGAATATTCCGGACGAACAAGCTTATCAGGCAGATCTTGAGCAAAATAACGAAATAATAATTACAGACGATCATACAGATTTTGGTCCTTTGATCGATGAATCAAATGTTTTGGTAGAAGCGTTTGACAGTGCAGAGGAAAATATCGTCGAAAACGAGACCGAATCTGAATCAGAAGACGATGATGACTGATATAAATTTGAATCTGTTTTTTTGCAATTGATGTAACTATGTTGAATTCTTGATGTATTATGAAATTGATGTAACTATGAAACTAAATCCGTTTACTATTGTTTTATGTTATTTCAATTTGTCATTTATTTAGCAATTTTTATTAAAAATGCAATGAACTCTGCTTATCGTAGGAAGAGTACACCCATCATGAATCAGGTATAACAAACTTACATGTCTATTTACATTTCAGTCATTATAATTAAGCAATTTATACCATTGATGTCATGTTCATATGAAATATATTTCATTATCATGTTTTTATTCTCTTATATAATGATGTGTAAACGTCACAGGTTTATCATTATGTCACATAGAGGGAGGAGCTCTTCCCGTTCTTCAGGAGGCGATGGCAGTGGCCCATCGCAAGCGCCACACCGTCCAGTTGTTACGTTAGCCCCCAAAGCAGATGGGTAAAAATTAAATCTTATTCATCATCTTATTTTTTCTATACTATACGTATGTACTTATCTGTATCGTACTTAAAAACAGGGGGTTCGAGCTACTACCCACTAAGGTAGTGTTGGACGTCTCCAGAGCAGCATATCGTAGTAGGATGAGTGCGTGCTGGCCAAAGTGGGATACCATCCCTCCGCACATCATAGAGTGCATATGGCAGGATGTCCTAGTATGTGTAATTTTTATGTTTTCCATTTTTAATTCGTTTTTGTCGTTTTTCTACCGTTTATCGTTTAAAGTGTAATCTTTTTTTAACACAGGCTGAGATAGACATCCAGACAGATGATATGCAGCTGGCACGAGCATACTGGATGAGGAAGATGCGAAAGAACTACAGAGACACGATATCTGAGGTTAAGAAATCCGGGAAGAGACCACGGTGGATGGGGGAGAGCGTGTGGCAAGCTTGGTTGAGCTACTGGGAGACGGACGAGGCGAAGGCAAGTATACTAATTTTTTTTCAATTATTAATTTAACGTGATTGAAAAATAATGTATCAAATTTTGAATGTACAGGCAGAGTCAGATAGAAACTCTGCAAATAGAAATAAGAATCCCGTTACTCATCGCGGAGGATCGAAGTCGTTTCAGCAGTATCGGCAGGAGTTGGTAAATTTAATTACTGAATAATAAATGTAAATAGTTTATGCTATATGATTTTAAATGTATAATAATTGTATGTAACAATCAACTTCAGGAAGCCGAGGCACATGGTCCTGTCAGCTATATGGACGTGTTCACCCGTACGCATGCTGTTGAGCATGTTAATCCAGACGGGACTGTTTCGTACACATGGCAGGACGATAAATCCAGTAAAAGCCATGTAAGCATATTTCATTTTATTCAGTATTAGTAATTGTTTTAGTTGTCAAATTATTATGAAATAAGATATGATATTATTAATTTGTCAATGCAGGAGATGTTTATGGAGCAGCGACAGAAACTCCTTTCTGATACGGGTCGAGAGCAGCTGACGACCGATGAAGAGGACATTATTTTTGAGTCCGTTATGAGTCCACCAGAGCATGGTCGACGATACGGATTTGGCAATTTAGCGGTAAATAATTTAATTTTTCTTAAAATACTTAAAATATGATATTCTTACCTTTTCAAAACAATAAACTTTGATTTTATTTATTTTTCAATTATTGCAGTCCAGTAGTCAGAGTAGGAGACGGCGGAGTAGACCTCAGAGCGAGCTAGCAAGTATAGAAGAATTACAGACTAGAGTTCAGCAGTTGGAGGAGCAGAACCGCCAACAGGCCATGCAGACGGCACAGTTATTTGAGTACATGCAGCAGTTTGGTGGCCGCTTCCCTTCATCGGCTGGCTCTGGATCTGGGGCAGATTGATTCATTGCTTTCTAATTCGTTCGTGCAGGTATGTTTAGTTTTAGTTTACAATGATTTGGTAGAAGGAACAATTAATTGTTGATATGTATAATTATGTATAATACACTTGGTTCTGTAGCTGTATCAGGATATGCATGATTAGAACAGTTATTGTTAGTATTATTGTTAATGTTGGAATGTTATGTATATTTTGTATTTTATTTTTATTCTAATTTAGTTTATTTCTGTGTCTATTGAATATTTTGGAGTATTGGTTTGCATGTTTGGTTGGATTATTGTTTATTTGATTGTGCAGTATTGATATTGTAGTGTTTGGAAGAGAAATGTGGTTGGAAGGCTCTATTTGCAGCAGATTTTAAAAAAAAACAACAGGTTTCCGACGGCTTCCGACGGCTCTCGACGGCTTATTGGTCGAAATTTTCCGGCGGTTTCCGACGGGTTCCGACGGCTTATTGGCCTGATTTCCGACGGTTTCCGACGGTTTCCGACCTTTTCAAAACAATAAACTTTGATTTTATTTATTTTTCAATTATTGCAGTCCAGTAGTCAGAGTAGGAGACGGCGGAGTAGACCTCAGAGCGAGCTAGCAAGTATAGAAGAATTACAGACTAGAGTTCAGCAGTTGGAGGAGCAGAACCGCCAACAGGCCATGCAGACGGCACAGTTATTTGAGTACATGCAGCAGTTTGGTGGCCGCTTCCCTTCATCGGCTGGCTCTGGATCTGGGGCAGATTGATTCATTGCTTTCTAATTCGTTCGTGCAGGTATGTTTAGTTTTAGTTTACAATGATTTGGTAGAAGGAACAATTAATTGTTGATATGTATAATTATGTATAATACACTTGGTTCTGTAGCTGTATCAGGATATGCATGATTAGAACAGTTATTGTTAGTATTATTGTTAATGTTGGAATGTTATGTATATTTTGTATTTTATTTTTATTCTAATTTAGTTTATTTCTGTGTCTATTGAATATTTTGGAGTATTGGTTTGCATGTTTGGTTGGATTATTGTTTATTTGATTGTGCAGTATTGATATTGTAGTGTTTGGAAGAGAAATGTGGTTGGAAGGCTCTATTTGCAGCAGATTTTAAAAAAAAACAACAGGTTTCCGACGGCTTCCGACGGCTCTCGACGGCTTATTGGTCGAAATTTTCCGGCGGTTTCCGACGGGTTCCGACGGCTTATTGGCCTGATTTCCGACGGTTTCCGACGGTTTCCGACGGCCGTCGGAAGCCGTCGGAAACCGCCGGAAACCGCCGGAAACCGTCGATAATGTATACGGCATCACCCGTCGGTAGCCGTCGGAAATACTGCTCCCCGACGCCTTCATTTCCGACGGCTTTTTCCGACGGCCGCCGACGGCTTCCGACGGCCGCCGACGGTTTTCAGCCGTCGGAAATCCCCCCTCCCCTTGTAGTGAATGAACAACCAACAAACGATATACAACTAAATCAGACATAATTGATAATTCCCGACCCAACGAGCTTACAACTTGGCTTAAAGTCTCAATAAATCAAATCAGAAAACAGCAGCAACAACAACAACCGAGCTGATATACTAAAATCTGAAGTGCTCCGACGGTCCCTCACCAAAAACTCTGATTCAAATCCCCAAAAGTGACAAATATAATTGTTGAGATTAATCTCCATATCCGACAATTTACAGTATAAATCATGCATAAATACTAAGAGATCTCCCTTCACATTACGAATTGGTTTTGTCATAATATGAGGTTCTCTAACAATAATAATATAAATACAGTTGAAACTAAGGAATCAAATTAAAGCATAGTGGCCAGCAAGAAACAAACTGTGACAACTGACAACGAGGAACAGGCCAACGGGCTTCGGCAACGACAAAATACATATATAGTGTCGCGTATAACCAAAGAAAGCAAAGAGGTCAAATACAACTAACTACCTAAGCCATCAATGAGTGTCCAAATGACCATAGTACTGCATTTCATTAATGCTAAGTCTATTGACATCACCTTTCACAGCATGGAGCCCCACTTCGTTCACATTGTCATCATTCCCGAAGACATACCATCATCAATGTACTAGTAGCTACTGTAGAGGAAAATCCCTTTACATGATCAGTCTAAGAAAATAAAAAAACCCAACACAGCCGAAAACAACTGGATCGTGTTTGTAATGAGACAAAACAAACATAGATAAACGCCAGAACAGATGTAATGCAGAAAAATATAGTTGTTCCACTACAGTGAGGCAGTGTACATCCACTTGAAGAGAGAAGATTTTGTTACCCACTAAAAGATTAGAGTTACAAAATTGATTCAACTTTGGAGGTTATACATAAGAAGAAATTACAATACGGACAAAATTCTGCAGATCTCAGCTCTATATGATTGCTATCATTGTTATTCAGAAGCTCCACTATATATAGAGTGAAGAAATGAGGAGGGGATAGCTGCTATATAGCAGCCCCGAGATTTGGTTCGGTAAGTTCTGGTATGACATGATTTGTTTTGACAAACAACACTCAAGATCTGAATCGGTATCCCCAAATACCCAACGACATATTTCGGTCGGCATCACATGGAGCGGCAAAGGAAATTGCTTTTACCAAACAAGATCAATGTTCCCATTTCACCGCTCCAGACTTCTCTTTCATCAAATCATCGAACCCAAATTCTCGTCCGGCAAAACCATTTTATCGAACGAAACACTACCGCTCCATAAAAATGGAGCGGCAAAACCTAGCAACACCGGACGAGATTTCTCGTTCGACACTTCTACTTCTTTTCATGCTAACAATACCGGACGGGATTTCTCATTTGGCACTTCCACTTCTCTTCGTTATCGAACGAAGCCCTACCTTCACTTCACCGAAAAAATCATACGAATCCCAAGCACCGAGACTTCGTGACTTCCTCCTCCCCACTTCTTTCACGTCTAGCTCCACCTCCGACAAATTAAGGTATCAATTTCAACAGCTACACTACTCACTTGTTGTGCAAGGCAGGCTCATCGTCAGTAACCTTGAAGGCTATCAACACTGCATTAAAACGATGCCGCACTTCATGGCTCTTCGAAGATACCATTCTATGCTAGCACCAATGATCATCAACGTCGAAGACATTGAAAGCAAGACAACGTCGCCTCTTCAGTGACAAAGTTAATGCTAGGATAACATTGTCAAAGCCGAGCTTGCCAAAGTTGAGTGTGCCAGAGTCATGAAAGGCGGAGTGGAGTAGCTCCACCTATATAAATATGGACCTAAGGGTGCCACTTTGGGGACGATTTTCATTCTTTCCCTCTTTTCATAAATCAATGCTTTGTAAATCCTAAATTGAATTGTAGACTAATCATATTTGATTGTAAACATACATACTTTATATGAACAAGGACTTGGACTTGCCTCAGTCTTCTTTTCGATTATACTTTTGTGAACGATGGATCATATACCTTCGGGTATCACAGTTAAAATCTTTTTTGATAGTGTATGTTGGAAGTTGGAAGTTTTCTTCAATAGCAAATAGAATTGATTGTAGAACAAGATAGATAAGAGGTTGGAAAAGATAAAAAAACAATTTTTTTAAAAGGAGAAAAACTTTGTTATTAAACTTTATTACAAAAGTTCAAATTTTTTCCTTACTATATTTTTTCACTTTTTTCATACAACCAAAATGAGTTAATCCACCTCTATTTATAAGAGTTCGTATCTTAAATAAACGGTGGAGATTCCCCATAAATATATTCTAAATATTCTATCATACAATTTCGAATATATTAGTTCATAAATATCTTCTAAATATTCTCAAATACAATTTAAAATATATTATTCTATATATTATAAATTCTAGATATTTCCTATATGGAAAAATCTAGATCAATAAAAGCAAGTTTATTTCCAACACCCCACTGCAAACTTGATTTTGTAGTACTGTGTAATGCTTGAAATTTTTGTATTTCACATGCTTCGGTAGCGATATAGATATTGTCCAAACTTTCTTCATCGCGTTGACTTTATTACCAAATGTCGAGATCTTTAATACAAGTTCACAAATTCTTGTTTCAGTTCTTTCATTTCGTCCTTCTTCATCACAGTAGAGTTTTTTTATAAAGCAAGCATTCTAACATCCGTCCTGTTCCAGTACCATAAATTTTAAATGATTCGTATATTTTATTTTTATATTCTTTCATAACTTCGCTACTTCGGTCTTTGACCAATCCAATTTCTATATATGCTTTCCAAATTTCACTTTTCCATGTCATTTCAAAAAGTATTACTTAAAAATTAGTTTTGTTCAAAATTATATAAGCTTTGTTCATCTCTTTGTTTTTGTGGTCATGAAATTCGTCGCTTCCAATTTTGGCTTCTTCTTTGACCATTTATATTTTTTAATATTCTTCATTTCCATTTCTTCAGATTTTTCTCGTATTTCAAATTTCTTACAAGCTCTTGAATTTTATCTCCTTGATTTATGTGTTCTTCATTGTCATCTCCTTTACTTTCGTACTTTTCATTGTCGATGTCATCTTCGCTTATTTTATTTTTTTCATCTTCTTCATTTTCATCCTCTACATGTTTTCCTTCGTCTTTCAATTTATCCTTCTCTAACTCATCAAATTTCGACAATTTTTCAGCATATTTCTCCTCATCGTTATCCTTCCTTTTCACTTTCTCATATGTCAGATTGTTTTGTTCAATTATTGTCATGACATTCTTTCTATATACTTCTTTCAACAAATTACACGAATCTTCTGTTAAACTTTCACCAAGTATATGACCATAAGCTACTTCGTCGACATTCTCACTCATCACAACAAGAGCTCGATGGTCATTCCATCATAATTTTACAAATGCTTTCTTGTCAATTTGCGACATGCTCTCCAAATCGTTCGGTCATTCATAACCATTCTCGACAATCTTCCATAATCCTTTAGAGATTAACTGCTCTTTCTTTTTCTTATAAGCCAACAGTAAAGTACCATCTTCTTGACTTCTTTCTTCAAAGTAATTGGCTTTCTCTTCAACTTTATTATTGCTAGCAGCTCTATAAATAAAAACCATAATGTCCAAAATTTTCGCAATTGTAGCATTTAACGTGTGACATATCATACATTGACTTTGAATTTTTTTTCCATGACCACTTATTGATCTTTCTCCTTTTAGTCGTTGTAATTGTTATTGTTTTTATTGGGTCTCCAACCTCGTCTGTGTCCATGTCCATGACCTCTTCCTTGTTCTTGACCAGAACCTCATCTTTAATTTTCTTCGATTGCTTTCTTCCTTTTTTGAATCAATTTATATCTTGAGTACTTGCTCCACAGTCTCTTCCTTTTCTTTTCTTCATAAGTTTACAATAAATCGAGAAGGTTCTCTATTTCCATGGCCTCCAAGTTTTTTGTCTCTTCGATGACGATGACAATATTTTCGAACTTTGGATCTAATGATGTAAGAATCTTCTTCATAGTTCTTACACCATTTAATTTCTCACCGTTTCTTTTTAGGTTATTAGCAACCATTAAAACTCTTGAGAAGTATTCAGATACAAGTTCACCTTCTTTCATATGCAAAGTTTCAGACTCTCCTCTTAAAGTTTAAAGATGTGCCTTTTTGACTAGTTCCGCTCCTTTGTAAGATGTTGGAAGCAGAAGCGTTTCCCATGCTTCTTTGGCTGAGTTTGATCTCGAAACTTTCTCAAAAGTCTCGTCATCCAATGCTTGATAGATTAGATAGAATGCCTTCTTGTCTCTCGTTCTTAAGTCTCTCAGACTATTCCTTTAAGTTTGAATTAGACTGGCTTCATTCTTTTATTCGGTGTAGCCTTTCTCGACTATCTCTTAGACGTCATGTGCTCTAAGAAGATCCATCATCCTTAAACTCTAATTGGCATAATTGGTCTTAGTGAGCATTGGGACTAGTAAGGGAATGCTGCTATTCGCCATATTTAGGATGATCTTTAAGCTCTGATACCACTTTGTTGGAAGTTTTCTTTAATAGCAAATAAAATTGATTTTAGAACAAGATAGATAAGTGGTTTAAAAAGAAAAAAACAATTTTTTTAATAAGGAGAAAACTTTATTATTAAACGTTATTAGAAAAGTTCATATTTTTTCCTTACTACATTTTTCTCACTTTTTTCTTACAATCAAAATGAGTGAATCTACCTCTATTTATTAGAGTTCATATCTCAAATAAATGGTGGAGATTATCTTAATCTAACAGTTCTCCATAAATATCTTCTAAATATCCTCTCAAATAATTTCAAACATATTAGTCCACAAATATCTCCTAAATATTCTCTTATATAATTTCAAATATATTATTCTATATATTCTAAATTCTAAATATTTCCTATATAGAAAAATCTAGATTAACAAATCAAGTTTATTTCCAACAGTGTATTTGTAATCTACTCTGGATTTGCGCATTGTGTCAGATGGAAGAGTCAATAATTTTAATGACTTACTAAAAAAATGGTGATGGCATCTTCCGGTTCTCTTCCTCACCTTTCTCATTGTCGTCCTCTAGCTTCTCTGATCTATCCAATTCAAGTCCTTTTGATTTCAATTCTTCTTGTGAACATTCTTAAGCCTAAATAATCAATGAATCAAAATATACTTCTCAATTTTACTACTGGAAGTCTAATTTCAACAGATGGATTGATTCCTGAAAGGGGAAAAGAATTTTTTCCACTGTGGCGACTCTTCTCATTTGGCTAAGGACTGTAGAGACCCAGTAAAATGATTGTGGATTCTTTGGTCATAAAAGAATTCACTGTTCGATGAAGTTCAACCCTAATTCAGACAGTCATAGGAACCTCTCCGTTAATGATCATGGTTTTCTTTTGTTTTAAAATGTATACATCTAAGAGAATCTTATTAAATTATTTTTGGATTCATAGGAATGAAGGAATTGAATTCTTAGAGATTTGTTCAAACATTTGAAAGTGATCAATGTGGTTAATATCGATTGAGAAATTTGGTGATCGTGAAGAATTTTCTGAGGATTATGTTTCTTCTTTTAATGGATATGAATCTGTTGTTGATGATATGTTGGAATCTGATGAATTTAATTGTGTATTATGTAACCGAGTTGAATATACTTTAGAGTCATGGAGTAACTATAACGATTTTCTGTTCTCGGATTCTTTATTACAAGATCCAAACATTATGTTATGCAATTCGACTCATCCTCATGAAGTATTGAACTTGCGGGTTGAATCTATCGATGTAAATCATTTATAGGAGAATGATCACTATTTCATTCATCTAAAGAATAGAAAATATTTGGCTAGATCTTGTGAAAAGGTGAGTTTTGAGATTGCTACTTCTAATCCTTTTTATGGTCTCAGAGATTTAGAAGATGCAAATTTATGGTATGATCAGTTTCAGGAAGTTGCGATAGACTACAGTTATTTGGATGGTAGTCTAATTAATGATGTGAATGATGATATGGGTTGTAGTATGAGTGGTGTAATGACCCGTGAATTTTTAACAATTTTATTTGTTTTAATATTATATTTAATTGAATTTTTATGAAATTTTAAGTAACAATATTTTGAAATAAAAATTTAGTATTCTATCAAGTTGATTCTAATTTATTCTCATCAATACCTATATATCAGCTTTGTTCGTCAAATTCGTGCCGATCTAGCTTTGTTTTGGATTCGTAACTCATCTCATCTTCGTCTATCTCTAGCCTCGGAAGGTGATCAATCACTCATGATTACATTCTTGTATTTATTAAATTTGATTTCAATTGAAATGAAAATTGAAATATGCTGGCGTTAGTTAGTTACATTGCTATATATATGCTGTCATCTGTATTTGTTCACCTGCGACATCTGACATCATTATCCGTTAATTATATTGATGATATATGCCTGTTATATTTTTTATCATATCTGTTATCACTCTGCAAGTTCCCTGTTAGTATAGAATTCACTATGGGTAGAAATGATACATACACGAATGATCTGTAGAATAGGAGAAAATCGTTATATGTTGAAATGATAGACCCAAGCGATTTTCATTGAATTGAATTTGGAATTGCAGGTTGAAATGATATATACCCGTATAAATTTAAATTACGGATTGAAATGATAAATATCCTTATCACTTGATTGTATGATAGAAAATTATATACAGAACACCGTTGGTCTGTATATAAATATTTTTAAAATGATTTCTATGGTTTTGAAAACAAAATGGTTTAAAATAAATATTGATTTTAGATATTATATAAATGTTATTTTATATATATTTAAATTCTTGATTTTAAGCTATGTATAAATTTGTTTTAATATAAAAATAAGGTTAATAATAAAGTTCGATTTTATTAAAATATAATACAGTTAAGTATTTATTTAAATTATATTTTATATAGAGTTTGTAATGATTTTAATGAATTAAGGTTGAGAAGATGGATTTGAAATTGGTTTGAAAATTTTCTTAAATAAGAATTATATTTAATTAAAATCAATTAGGAACTTATTGAATTTGAGATTTTAAAGGATATAGTTTTATAAGTTGACTTTAGTTAAGGTGATTTAAATGAATGTTTAAAGTTTGATTAAATTGAAGGAAATATTTAGTTTAGATTATTTGAGATTATTTAAGTGATATTGGATTTATTAAGTGGATATTTCAAAACTAAATAATAATGAAGTTAAATTTAGATATATATGAAATTATCAAATTTAGTTTTGAAATGTTTGAATATTTAAAGCTTTGGAAATATTGAAATTGAAATGGTTTATTTTGTGGTTAAAAATCTACATTTGAAATCGATGTAATTTGAAATAGTTATTGAGAAACTGAAATAAATCAAAATTTGATAATTAGGGAATTGATTAAACTTGAATTTTTGAATTTGAGTCGATTTGGAATTGATTTGTGAAATTTGAGAAAACTATTTTATTATATAAAGTATTTTTAATTTTATTTAAAACTATTTATATATTTTACTTTGTAAATTAGTTTCATATAAACTATTCCAATATGAACCATTTAATATAAACTATTTTAAATATACTAACTATTTTAATATAAATGTTACCTAGTAACTTGTCCTGGATACATGGCTCGGCATACGATTGTCATTCGACATGGATGAGTCGCTCGGCGCAATGCCTCATTTAGCATAGACAGCTCGATCGTCACAATGACTCATTTTTCATAGAGGGGTTGATCGGCAAAATGCCTCATTCGGCCTAGGTGGATTGCTCGGCATGAAGCCTCATTCGGCATGGATGAGTTGCTCGACATGAAGCCTCGTTCGGCCTAGATAGGTCGCTTGGCATGAAGCCTCATTCGGCCTAGATGGGTCACTCGGCACACCTCCCCTCGTTTGCAACAGGCCTCGTTCCGCTCGCCTCCCCTCGTTCAGCACATGCCTCGTTCGGCACATCTCCCCTCGCTTGGCATGCGAATGCCGTTCGGCAAGGAAACCTCACTCGACATACTCTGTTTCGACCAACCTAGCTCGACAATTGCCGCTCGGAACTCCTGGCTCGGTGCACAGAAACTACTAACCATGGGTCGAGGTACCTTTTTTCCTAGGCTATGAGGGAAGTTCAATCCATCTTCGTCTATAAATAGAAGGGCAGGGGCACAGTGAAGGGACCTTTTTTCGAGAACACTGGGGAGACTCTGTTGCATTCAACACTCATCCTTTTTCACTTAGCATAAAAAATCAAGCCATTATTGTACAGATTGTATCTGCATTCAATCATTTGTGAAAGCAATAAATATCAAAACTTAAAGTGGACGTAGGCAGTCACGCTGAACAACTATAAATCTGGTGTTCTTGTTTTTTGCAATTAATTTGGCATACGGTTCTCTGTTTAAATTTACTTTCTTCATTAATCTCTCTACACAATCTTTCTCAAGGGTGTTAGTGACCAATTCTGGTGCTAACATTTGGTTGTTTCACTGAGAGCAGAACTCTCATGCCATTAGGATCTGCTTTGTAGCTATTGGATTGAACAAATTCCCCGAAGGAGATCCAAGTCATTCATAGGACGTTCGTTGATTCTACCCAGAGTTTTCATCAACAACTCTATTATGGGAAGACCACGTATCAGATCAGCCTCTCATAACACGGACGTCAACAAGACTGCTAGCGTATAAAAAATAGGACCTAGCAATCAGCAAGTTAATCCGGGAGTAGGGACTGTTGGAGCCCATAGCCATATGGAAGTTGTCACTAAGAAGGAGTTCAACGATCTGATGAGAGAACTCATGGAAAGCAGGAGACAACTTAGCGAATAGATTCAAGCTAACGCCAATCTTATGGCTCAGCTCGTTCAACAACAGCATCAGAATGCTGGAGGTAGTTCCGCTCATTAATATTCATCTGATTGCTCGAATTCATCCGATGAACCTCCCAGGCGTAGATGCCGCAAAACTGAAACTACACATGCAGGTTCCACTGATCGATTAACTAGGGATCGCTTATATCTTGGAGACTGCACCCAGGATGGAGCAGGAAATTTAGGAGCTGGAGCACATGTGGAAACTGGATGCCTAGCTCACCAAGACCCTAATGAATCTAGTCCCCAAGATACACATTTGGCAGATCGCCAACGGAGGAGACATCAACCCGAGCGGTCCCGTAGAACAGAGTCCAACCTTCCATCTTCCATACAAACCCAAGACTTATCGGCTATGGTCAGACAGTTAATGAGAGAAAATCAAGGCTTGACCAATGAAGATTGGGGGATATCTAGGAGTCATACTCCATTCATAGATACTATTCTACAGGCCGAGTACCCCAGGAAGTTTAGCATGCCAACTATCCCGGCCTACAAAGGGAAAACTGATCCCAGACAGCATGTGATGAGGTATGAATGGATGATGGATTCGGCTAGAGCGAACGACGCGACAAAGTGTAGATGCTTCCCATTTACTTTATACAGAATCGCCATCATGTGGTTCACTCGACTTCCCCCATGGTCTATATCCAACTTTGACGAATTGGCGATGAAATTTGTAGAACACTTCAAGATACATGCCACTCGTCCCAAGGACGTGATGTCCCTATCTAGTCTAATCTAGGCTCCGGGGGAGTCATTGAAAGAGTACTTATAGAGATTTCATGTTGCGGCTACTGAAGTTAGCAACCCTATGACCATGCAATTCTGATGGCGGTAATGCGAGGAGTGGATCCGGATTCAGAGTTTGGAGATTGGTTGGCAGGAAAGCCTCCAACTACGCTAGAGCATTTCTATTCAAAGGCTCATTAGTTCATAATAAGAGAGGAAGTCAGATGGATGAGGCGAGATAAGGCACCAGAGCCTGTTCAGGAGACTGTGAAAAGAAACATTGCTGTAAAACAATCCGGTGACAATTCGAGGAGGGTTCAAGTCAATGTCCAGAACAAGCCCGGGCAATCTAAAGGGTCCCGAGGAGGAAATCCTAGAAAGAAAAGAGAAACAGGGAAATGGAAGTCAAGAATTCCAACTTACAACGAATATACTCCTTTGTCTTTGGAGAATATTTATCCGTCAACTTGTAATACTTTCCAATACAGAAAGCCGTGCCCAAAGGAGTCAATAGAGGAATAAAAATGGACTGAGAAGTACTGCCACTTCCATGAGACTTAAGGGCACAATACAGAGGAGTGTAGACACCTCCACGATACTATAGAAAAGCTGATTAGACAGAAAAAGTTGTAGGAGTTTGTAAAGAACTCGCAGGAAGGTAGGCAAGGAATGTCAGATGCTGGACGCAGGCCGGCTCCATGCCATCTAGAGGAACCTACCCGAACTGTAGGTCGATTGGTCATAAACACTATAGTCAATGGACCTCATCCTGCAGATAAGAACATGGAGGAAATGGATCGGTATGCTAACTCCTTAAGGCATGCAGATTATGAGTGTTGTTCAAATATGGAGGATGGGACCCCCGGTAAACAGCAGCGCATGATGATGGACGATATAGTGTTCAGGAGCCAAGATGCTGACGAGGTGGAGGCTCCTACCGTTAACCCGATGGTCATATCTCCAACAATCAGGGCAGCATATGTAAAGAGAATTTTAATTAATTGTGGAAGTTCTGTTAACATCATCTTCAAAAAGCATATGACCAAATGAAGATGTAGACAAAGGATTTGAAGCCATCTAAAGCCCGTATCCTTGGCTTTAATGGTGCAGCAACTGATGCAATGGGGTATATTGAATTTCCAGTTGAACTCGAACAAGGTGAGCATAGGAGGGTGCGAATCGTACCTTTCATAGTTTTGGATGTTGATTCTCCATATAATGTGTTTTTGGGTTGACCGACCCTGGCAGAGTTTAGGGCAGCTTTGGCCCCGTGGTGTTTGACTTTGAAATTCCCGACAGACAAAGGAGTTGGCATGGTGCATAACATCAGGCGACTAGTTGTGCATGTTATGTGGATGAGCCAAGAGAGGCCTAGCGGAGAGAGAAAGGAAAGGTTGCGGACAACTCCATCTGCATCCGGAATACTGACAATTGACAAGTAGTGCCCGAGCCATGGCTCGGGCAACATTCTCGGATCTATAGAGACATAGATCCGAGAGATGATGATGAGGAACCCAGGGAAGCAAAAACAACACCGACTGAACTGACGATTGACATTCCAGTCAGCTGAGATGAGCCATCGCGAGATCTTAAGATCGGATCACAACTCGAACCCTCGATGGCCGAGGATTTTACTGATTTCCTCCATGCGAATCTGGATGTTTTCTCTTGGACGCATTCTAATATGTGTGGGATTTCTCCCACTATTACGAGTCATATGTTAAACATGGACCCGAAGTACATACCAATAAAGCAGAAGAGGAGAGGCACGGACCCGGAGAGGTTCGCTGCTCTTAGAGAGGAGGTGAACAAACTCATAGCCAATGGGTTCGTCCGCGATGCCCTCTACCCTGAATGGGTGTCTAGCCCTGTGCTAGTGAGGAAAACGAATGGGAAATGGAGAACTTGCATGGATTACTCTGATCTGAACAAAGCGTGCACCAAGAATAGTTTTCCTTTATCCAGGATTGACCAGCTGGTTGACTCAACAGCGGGACACGAGTTACTGTCATTTATGGATGCGTACTTGGGATATAATCAAATCTCAATGCACATTCCAGACCTAGAACACAACAGTTTTGTCACAGATGTCGGGCTATATTGCTATGTATTGATGCCTTTTAGATTAAAAAATGCGGGAGCGACTTATCGGCGTTTGGTGAATCGAATGTTTAAAGACCAGATAGGTAAAACAATGGAAGTCTATGTGGATGACATGCTCGTGAAGTCACGGCAGTCAAACGATCACATTCAAGACTTAACGGAGATGTTTGATATCCTCAGATATTATGGAACGAAAATTAACCCTTTGAAATGTTCCTTTGGTGTTCCATCGAGAAATTTTTTGGGTTTCATTGTTAATGCGTGGGGAAATGAAGCTAACCTAGAAAAGATTCAAGCTATTCGGTACATACAATTGCCCAAAACAATAAAGCAAGTACAAAGCCTGAATGGAAAAGTAGCCACGCTGAGTCGATTCATATCCAGAGCCATAGATAAATATATTCCCTTCATTGATGTCATAAAGAAAGGAAAGAGAAGTTTCAAATGGACATCCGACTGTGAGGAGGCATTCCGAGCTCTGGTAAGGCATTTAGAAAGTCCCCCGATGCTATTGAAACCGGTAGACCATGAGATGTTGTATGTGTACTTCGCTGTATCACAGCATGCTATCAGTACGGCTTTGGTTCGCGAGGACGACCGAGTTCAAAAGCCAGCGTACTATCTCAGTAAACGTTTAATGGGGGCAGAAAGAAATTATCCCAAGATCGAGAAGCTATCCTACTGCTTGGTAATTGCATCACGCAAGCTTCATCCGTACTTTCAGGCACACTCAATCAGTGTTTATACCGATTAACCCTTGCGACAGGTACTTCAACGGCCAGAAACCTCTGGAAGGATGTTAAGATGGAATATCGAGTTGAGTCAGTTCGATATTACTTATCTGCCACGAAGGGCCATACGAGGTAAAGCGCTAGCAGACTTCATTGTTGAATTCACTGTGTCAGACGAATCAAACAGTCACAATGTCATACCTCCTGTTCGATAGAAGATGTACACCGATGGGGCATCTAATGAACGTTGCTCTAGGGATGGTATAGTTCGTGTGACTCCCGAAAACCGATCAATTTGTTATGCTTTGAAGCTTGAATTCCCAGCAACAAATAACGAAGTCGAGTATGAAGCATTGATTGCTGGCTTGAAGCTTATCAGGGAACTGGGGGTGAATCCGGTTGTAATCTTTTGTGACTCACAATTGGTGGTATACCAGGTGAGGGTGCACTATCAAGCGAAGGGACAGAGACTTGCCCCATACCTTGCATGGATTTGAAAGCTACTAACAAATCTAGAATATTATGATATTTCGCATGTCCTACGTGAACAAAACAGAGAAGCCGATTCATTGGAAAAATTTGCAAGTACTGGCGATGCACAGCAGATGTGATTGGCTACCATCGAAACCTTACATGCTCCAAGTATAAATATGATGGAGATAGATTTTATGTTAGAAACAGATATCGAGAAGGAATCATGGATGACCCCATTCAAGCAATACTTGCTACATGGGATCTTGCCCGAAAGAAAGAGCGAAAGACGACAAGTTATTCGTAAGGCTTCACGGTATATAATGCAGGACGGAATAATGTATCGAAGAGGATTCTCGGCCCCCTTACTCCAGTGCATTGCCCACAATGAGATAAAACGAGTCCTGAAGAAAGTCCATGAAGGAGAATGTGGTGATCAAACTGGGGGGCAGACGTTAGCAAATTAGATCCTCCGCTATGGATATTATTGGCCAACTGTAAATCGGGATGCTACGGACTATGTAAGGAGATGTGAAAATGCCAGAAATATGCAAAAATCTCGAGAGCTCTATCGATGAAACTCACAAAAATAGTTAGTCCCTGGCCATTTGCAATGTGGGGAATCAATATAATCGGGCTCTACCTATATCCAAAGGTGGTGCAAAATACGCAATAGTTGTGGTCGATTACTTTACCAAGTGGGCAGAAGCAGAGCCCTTAGCCACGTCCGCCACCAAGAAGGTCATTAATTTCATCGTATGAAACATTATATGCCGCTTTGGCCTCCCACGGACTATCATTAAGGACAACGGAACTCAATTCGAAAGTAGGGAGTTAAAAGAATTTTGTCAAAAGTATGGCATTGAGAAAAAGTTTGCAGCAGTTGCTCATCCGAAAGCCAATGGACAAGTAGAAGCCGTGAACAAAATAATCAAGGCCATATTGAAAAAACGTTCGGAAAAGGATAGAGGCAAGTGGATGGATGAACTTCCAACAACACTTTGGGCTTACAGAACCACCCACAAATCCGCGATTGGCCACACTCCATTCGCATTGGCATATGGCACAGAAGCTGTTATACCGGTGGAACTTGAAGTTCCATCACATCGGGTAACTTATTACGGCCCTAAGACGAATCAGGATCTTTTATTGGAATCACTAGACTTTGTTGATGTAAAGCGTGAAGAAGCCGATTTAAGGGTGGCCGCATATAGGTACCGAGTCGCTTGATATTATAATGAAAAGGTCTGATTGAGAACCTTTGATGTGGGAAATCTCGTTTTGAAATGAGTTTTCCTGGTCCTATCGCATATAAATCCCACATGGGAAGGTTCATACGTCATTGAACGGAAGCTTGGAGGGGGAACTTTCAAGCTAGCGACCGTTGATGGCGCGACACTCCCCCGAGCATGGAATAGCGAACATTTGCGGCATTATTATACTTAATCTATTCCTTTTGTATCTTTGTTGCAACCACTTTCAGTATGTTTTTATTTCGTTGATTCTTGGTTTTCGGTATGTAATAAGACAATTTAGTTTGTTTTCGTTAATAAAGGCTTGAAGCCATCTTTTACATGAATTATTGATGTTTCCGTGCATAATAATTCTATGACAAAAAACTAGAGTTACATTATTCTGTCTGACGCACGAATGTTCAAAATCTCCAAGTCCCTAGAGTACGGACTAGAGTACTTTGAGTATCTAGAGTGCGGACTAGAGTATAAACGACTTAAAATCTCCAAGTCCCCAGAGTGTGGAATGGAGTACTCCGAGTCTCCAGAGTGTGGATTAGAGTATAAACGACTTAAAATCCCCAAGATCCTAGAGTGCGCACTGGAGTACTCTGAGTCCCCAGAGTGCGGATTAGAGTATAAACGACCTAAAATCTCAAAGTCCCCAGAGTTCAGACTGAAGTAATCTGAGTCCCCCGAGTGCGGATTAAAGTATAAACGACTTAAAATCTCCAAGTCCCCAGAGTGCGGACTGGAATACTTTAAGTCCCCAGAGTGCAGACTAGAGTATAAACAACTCAAAATCTCCAAGTCTCCAGAGTGTGGACGGGAGTACTCTGAGTCCTCAGAATGTGGACTTGAGTATAAACGACTTGAAGGTCTTCAAGTCCTCAGAGTGCGAACAAAAAATATTCTAAATACCCATAGCATGAAACATAATACTTACGACCTCCAAAAAATCTCTGAGCCATATGGAAGTGAACTGGGATTTATGTTGTTTGCACCAAAATTGGGCAACACCCTTCGGGAGTTTTTTGAAGAGATAATAAATGAAGAACTTAAGCTGAAAACGGGGATTACCTAACAAAAACTCCAAGTCACAGAAAAGTAAATTGCACAGAAGACAAGAATTTAGAGTGGTTCGGCGATGCACCTACGTCCACTATGAAGTTTTATCACTTTATTGCTTAATACTTGGAGGTTACAAGTGTTTTGAAGCAAATTACAGCAGAAATAGACTTAAATTCGAAATTAGCAGCCAAGGTGGTGGTATGGAGTGATTCTGGCAGCGTTTGGGCGTACTCTTTCTCTCCAAATTCTCCGACCCCCTTTCTGAATGACCAGGGGCTCTATTTATAGGCGTGGAAGGCCAAAATCCCGCCTAAAACTCAGGGAGGCCACTTGGCACGTGAGGGGGGCCCATAAGCCCGCATTCTCGGAATCCGTGCCCAATTTGGGATCGATTCGAAGTGAGGTTCGAATCGATCAAAAATGCATCCAATCGAGGCGAAATTTGGTGTGGACATTCTTCAGTGTATAATCAAGCTCCTGTGAAAATTTAATAGCATTGGGATCAAGGGATTGAGAGATATGATCGATTCAAGATTGCATCTTCGTGTACCCTGTCTGCTTCGACTCGATCCTATGGATTCGTTCGAATCCATATGGTTCGAATCCATATGGTTCGAATCCATGCTTTAGCATGTGAAGGCGGCGACGTGGTGCTTACTGTATGGGTTTGATGGATTCGAAGAGAAGGATTCGAAGGTATGCTCCTTCGATTCGATCAATCGTGCGTTCCTTCGTATCGATCAAGGCGTTCCATGGTTCGATCGATACGAAGGGTTCTCTGCTCCATGGATTCGAAGATGGTTATGAATTGGAGTCGAGGCTTCTTGAACTTCATGGATTCGAAGGGTGGTTCTTGGGGGATTCGAGAGACAGGAATACCTCAATGGATCCGAACCAAGGCCTAGTGGGATGGCTTCGAACCAATGTGTGGCTTATGGGTTCGAAGCATGGTTGTTGAGGGCTTGTTCGATGAAGTCGAAGTGAAGGTCATGGGACAGATTCGAAGTAAATGGAGTCGAAGTGAATGGATGCGAGGCAAGCACCAGCTGATGGATTCGAACGACGTTCCTGCTTATGGATTCGAACTAGATGGGTTCGAACTAGATGGGTTCAAACTATATGGGTTCAAACTAGATGGGTTCGAACTATATGGGTTCGAACTAGATGGGTTCGAACTAATGAAGGGGTGATGGATTCGAACCGAGCAAGGTCCATCTCTCTCAACTTGAATCCATCATAACTTGAGAATACGACCTCGGATTGACTTGAAATTTGAGATGCGAACATCTATGATCTTTCTCGTCATACCCTATCAATTGTGGCCCGATCCGGACTCAGACAAAATTCATTGATATCCATAGAGAAGAGAAGTGCAACCAATCTCTGGGACGAACTGTCCTTTGTTTTTGACCAATCTTTTGGTATCACGGCTTTGCCAAAAAGCGGGATAACATTTTTCCCCCCAAAGTACGTCTTGTGTGAACATGACGTGCTTTGAAAACTTCCATCTTCACTCTGAATAGTTCCATTTAACTTGTTAAACAGTTATCGTCTTCTTGTTGGAAGTTGTGATCCTTGACTGATTTTTTAGGAATATGAACTGTTGACTACCAACTGGTGTACCATTGTAACCGATTGCTGTATGATAACGATTAGCTATTTGTTGTTGTAATTGTGATCAGGTGGGCATTCGACCTGCGGATTTCTAAAATTGAAAATTATTTTAACGTACATGCATATATGTTAACCTGACTCTTGTTGACGTTCGCATGTTAACAAGTCGTTGTCGGTCTTCTCGTATCGAATTCTGTATCGATCCTCTCCTGAATCGATGTGAAATTCGAGTTGCAACAACACTTGATGGTTGTTTTGGATTCTTCCTTTGTATCGATCCTCTCCTGGATCGATTTGAGATGTTAGAATGTATGCTTCATATCGATGGATACGTAATATTGGATCTTGGATTGATGGACACAAAAGTAATGCTTTGTGTCGATGGAGTCGAACGATCCAGACGTAATCATGCAGTGATGCTTTGTGGAGGATATGCCATATCTCATTCCCCTATTCAAGAAGAATTCCTCACGGTAGATAGTCTTTGATAGGAGTTCCGTTTATGTATGTTCTCCATCAGTTGGACGGTTCTCTACTGTTCTTCAGATAATCGTTTGATGCAGTGAATTCATATATGAAGTATGCTAATGTTTGACCATTGATAGCTCTCTAAGGGAGATAAGTGATATAAAATTGGCTTAGCTTGATATCCCGTTTGAGTAACCTTTCAAATATCTAAGGTTGCCATTGGACCTATCATAACGGTTGGTTGATACAGACATTAGCACGGTAAGCTCGTCAATGGCTAGCTTTCATCATATACTGGTCTTTAGATTAGTTTCTCTTCACTTAGCATTGCAATGCTTATGGCGTGTGTTGACATGACCTAATTAAGGTATAGATCTTCACGATCCAAGATCTTGGGTAAAATGGGAGGCCTCTCTGAGCGATCTATCAGAGCTGCTTGGTTTCCTCCATATAGGGATGACTCAAATCTTCAGCATTTTCTGACATTAGCCTCAATCCTACGAGAATTGATGACGAAACCCGAGAATTCATTTTATACAACGCTGAAAGAGCCTTTCAAAGGATTAAATTTCATTCTGCGGTTGTTGGATAGCACTGAATATCTTTGCCAAGTGATCGATCCGGTCGCTTGATGGTCGTGATCTCACAAGCATATTAACCACATATACTTTCATTGATCGGCCGATCCGATTTTCGAATGATCTATTAATCGTCTTTTGGTAAGCAGCATAAGCATTCTCAAATTCGAATCCATGGATTGCAGCATGGCACTATAGGATCGGGTCAGTAACGAAACAGTTGTATTCCTTGTCTGGGACATGTTTCAATATCTGATTTTATTTGGTATTTTGCGTACATGGATGAGAGTAATTCATGTCTGATGATCGAGTCAATTAGTTGGTTGATCATTGGATATGGAAAGCTATGCTTCGCCATGCCTCGTGCAAATCTGGGTAGTCGACGCACGTCCACCACTCTCCATTTGTTTCTTTCGTAAGTAAAGGAGTGGATACTCATTTTGGGTAGAGGGTATCGTGGATAAACCTATTGGTTTTGAGTAGATTCGCCTCGTCCTTTATTGCAGCAGATCTTTCTATATCCGTGTCGCTTCGTTTTTATTCACCGAGACATGCCTCGGGTTGACATTTAATGCATGGTTCTCAATAGTTGGTGAGGGTCCATATGTATATATGAGATCGAGTCCAAGCGGACATATCAAATTCACCTGGAGCAATGCAGTTGACTCTTGCATCATCCTTGCGAAGAGTTGTGATTTGATCTACAATACCTGTGATGGGTTGTAGGCACTTCATGTGCTTATTTGCAATGGTAAATGATCAGGCTCGTAGGGATGTGGAATTAAAGGCATAGTAGAGTTTAGCCTTGTGTCGCATGCTGCAGCATAGCTGGTTCCGGCTATGAGTTGGAATCTACTTGTGTTTCCGAGAAATGCGCTTTCCATTCAAAGTACTTGCAATCCATTGCTCATCGGAAGGGTCAGAATGATGATTAGTTTCCCATAAGTCCAGGCGTCGATCTGATGATTCTATCTCTAAGCATCCTTTCGGTCGTAACTTAAAGTTGTTATGAATACTAGGCACGAGCTATAGGATTGAGTAGTCGTATCCAGTTCTTAGATGATCACATTCATGCCCCCAGTCTCGGGTTGATGGATGTATTATGCGAATGATCGAGCCTAGCTTCTGCTGTGTTTATACTGTAGTCCAAGCCGTAAGAGCCAGAGTTGTTCGACAAACGATCAAATTATTTTCATCTTAATACTCATGCGTGCCAGCAAGGTAGATAATGTCCGCTTCAATTTCGCATTCTGTCCCATTGAACCATAGGATCGAGTTAATCAATGGAAAGCTGAGTTGTGCCTTATCCTGCATTCTGTCCAAGTTCTTTCCTTTAGGCAGAATATCTCGTTGCCTTATCGACATTCACTTTGCTGCCTATGTTCTCATACTCGGGGAAACATATAAAGACTAAATTGTCCAGTAAGATTCAATGCAGGATTGATGCTTTCTCGAACCGAGGGTAAGAATCGATGCGCGAACATTTAGGTTATACTTGTTTTGAATTGCTCATTTTGTCTGATTTGGTTAAGAGCCAAAGAATGAATGGTCGCATTGCATTCTTCTGGAGTTAGGTGATCAACTGCGTCCGTTTCGATTTACGTTCTCCCGTCAGATCTAGGGACAAAGTCAGCTCAAATGCAGTCAGGTCATGCTCATCCAGTCTCATGCACTTCCTGGCGGATCGATGGAAGGCGACGGAGGACGAATGGTCAAGTCACACTCATTCGCGGTTCTATCCATGCTCTGGTGGTCGAAGGTATTCGATGGGTGCTCGGGTCACATCGAATTGTAGTCGAAGAGGATCAATATTGGCCGTCGATTTAGCGACACAATGTAGAATGTACAGACCTCATTGCCTATCGATCCTTTTGTATGATATGAAAGGTGCAGATCGATATTGCCCGTCGATCTGGCGGTACGATATAATTGGCTTCTCGTAACTTCGAGCATCATTCTGATTGGTTAGCATTATGGCCTCCTTGCAGTCGTTGCCTTAAGTTGTAAAGGAATCTGAATAGCTAGCAATGTAGCGAGTCTCATTTCTCTTCTTTCGATGATTTGTTCTTCTGCCCCCAGTCTTGGGATGGCAGAGTTAGTTTGTGGACGGTCCAATTGCATCTGTAGCGAGTTTATACTCCTCTCGTCGACTTTAGGTCGGAGTTGGTGAATGAATGGTCCAATCACATTCTTCATCTGTCTATGGTCGCAGTCGCACTCTGGGGACTAGAGGCAGTTGAAGGGCCATTAGTCACACCTAATTGATGTTCATACCCATGTCCCCACTCTGGGGACCAAGAATTTTAGCAGAAAATGGTTAACCGCATTTTCCTCGATTAATTCCTCTGGAACTTGTCAATGGCGAAAGTCAAAGTGTAATCGGTCACATTGCGGCAACTTTAATTTGATGTTTCTCCTACTGAATTGGAGAAAGGAGTTGATTGGAAGATGGTTGGGTCACATCCGTCCACGTTGCATGCACAACTCGCTAGATCGTTGGCTAGAGTTAGCGGATAAACGGTCGTGTCATGTTCATTTGCGGTAGGATGGGTAGTCACATCCATTTAGAATAAGGCGTTCAGCTAGGTCCGTTTTGCGAATCTATATCTCCCTGTCGAATCAATGAAGAAATCTTGTCTTGCTGGGTTGGAGTGCATTCCTAAAAGATTATGTTATAGGTCCCGTGTCGGGAATAAGTGTTGATGCATGAACGGTCATGTCGTGCCTGCTTAATGCTAGATAGTCGTATCACAACCGATTTTTTATGATAAGTGTGCCCCCATGTCAGGGGAAGAGTTGGAAAGAAGAAATTCTAACCACATCCGCTTTTTGTACTACAGAACTCGCTGCGGAATTAGAATTGATAGATGAACAATAAAATCGCATCCCTTCTGGTATTTATATTCCAATCCATGCTTCGAGGATTGGAGTTGGTTGATGGGTGGTATGTCACGCCCACTAGGTCTTTTTACTTTAGTCTGTGCTTTCAGGACCAGAGTTAGTTGATGTTTACAATCCAGTTCACACTCTGGGAATCTGGAGTTTATTGATGTTTATACTCCAGTTCGCACTCTGGGAATCTGGAGTTAGTTGATGTATGGTCGATCACACCCATTTTAGTGTTTATAATCTAGTCCGCACTCTGGGGACTTAGAGTCATTAAATGTTTATACTCCAGTTTGCAACTTTGACTTTGGCATTCGCACTCTAATTCACACTCTGGGAATTTGGAGTTGACATTTGTATTTTGGTCCGCGCTCCGGGAACCAGGAATTGATGTTTATACTCCATTTCACGCTCTGGGGAATTGGAGTTGACATTTGTATTTTGGTCCGCGCTCCGGGAACCAGGAATTGATGTTTATACTTCACTTCACGCTTTGGGGAATTGGAGTTGACATTTGTATTTTCCGGTTCGTCCTCCGGGAACCTGGAATTGATGTTAATGCTCCGATTCACGCTCTGGCAACCTGGAGTTAGCATTTGTGTTTTTGGTTCGCACTCTGAGAACCTGGAACAGATGTTTATACTCCAATTCATGCTCTGGGAAGTTGGAGTCTGGATTGACGCGTCGGTTCGTACTCCGGGAACCTGGAATTGATGTTTGTACTCCGACTTGCGCTCTGAGAATTTGGAGTTAACATTTGCATTTTGGTTCGCACTCCGGGAACCTGGAATTGATGTTTGTACTCCGACTCGCGCTCTGGGAATCTGGAGTTAGCATGGATGCTTCGGTTCGCGCTCCGGGAACCTGTAATTTATGTTTATACTCCAATTCACACTCTGGGAAGTTGGAGTCCGTTCGCACTCTAGGAACGACTTATTGGATGTTTATACTCCAATTCACACTCTGGGAAGTTGGAGTCCATTCGCACTCTGGGAACGATTTATTGGATGTTTATACTCCAATTCACACTCTGGGAAGTTGGAGTCCGTTCGCACTCTGGGAACGATTTATTGAATGTTTATACTCCAATTCACACCCTGGGAAGTTGGAGTCCATTCGCACTCTGGGAACGATTTATTGGATGTTTATACTCCAATTCACACTCTGAGAAGTTGGAGTCCGTTCGCACTCTGGGAACGATTTATTGGATGTTTATACTCCAATTCACATTCCGGGAAGTTGGAGTCCGTTCGCACTCTGGGAACGATTTATTGGATGTTTATACTCCAATTCACACTCTGGGAAGTTGGAGTCCGTTCGCACTCTGGGAACGATTTATTAGATGTTTATACTCCAATTCACACTCTGGGAAGTTGGAGTCCGTTCGCACTCTGGGAACGATTTATTGGATGTTTATACTCCAATTCACACTCTGGGAATTTGGAGTCCGTTCGCACTCTGGGAACGATGGATTTGATGCTTATACTTCAATTCGCACTCTGGGAAAGTGGAGTTAGTGTTTATACTCCGGTTCGCACTCTGGAAACCTAGAGTTGATTGCAGGACTATCGTGTGTCGGTCCAGATCGGCCATTGATGCGATGGCTTGCCCCCGAGAGGTGGGTTTCGCTTAGCAAATGATCGGTGGGATCTCGATTACTCTCCACTTATCTTCCATCAACGAAGGAGGAGACTTAGTTTATGGACGGATGAATCGCATCCGTGTTCATTTGGATCCCGCTTCTGCCAAGCCTAAGGAGTAAGATTAGTGTTCTGGAAAGCCTTGAGCTCGAGCAGAGGAGAGGATGGCTGAACTACATCCACTTTGAGTTGTGTATTTTCCCTTAAGTTGGGGGTAAGAGTTGGAGAGTAGACGGTCGAGCCACGTCCACTTTACGCTTTGCGCTCTTCCAGTCGAGTTGAGGAAGAGAGTTGGAATGATGGCTCATGATGATTAGCGAGTAAGCAGTCGGTTGTTGATGACTATAAATTGAGGGTTGGCCCCTAATAAAGTCGGTTTGAGGCATGATTGTTTTGTCGAATCATTGATGAAAACTGGGGAGTGAATGGTCAAACCATATCCGCTATAAATTGTGCTCTTAAAAAACCCAAAGTGTCCAATGCAGGATTGGATGCATGGACGGTCATGTCACGTCCATCTTTGGTGTGATTTCGATTTTACTTTGCATCAGAAGAAGCATAAGTATTTTGGCGAGCTTCAAGTAAGAGATGGAGAGTGCATGGTTGGGACATATAACTCCAAGTCTTTCTCAAATCTCCTAATTAAATTGCATAGGCATGTGAGTGGATGGTCGGTTGCATCCACTTCGTACTGGAGCCATGAACTTGTCTGTCTCTTCCGCTTTGATGGCCTGCCCCCAAGTCAGGTGCATAGAGCAGCCAGCAAGTGGTTGAATCATGCTCATCATGATGAGACCAAGATGACTTTATCATAGTCCATGGAGGTTGTTTTGCACCCATCCTTAAGTACTCAGTTACCTGCATCATTTGCAAGTAGTTTAATTCAAGTCGATTATATTTTGCAACATAAATGAAATAGAAATAGAAATAATTCAAAAGAGATCGGATAAAATCTCATTGATAAGTGAAGCGGCGTCGTATGCTCGCTATTGCACTTCGGTCCAGCCTTTCACAGTTGGGAGTCTAACGCAAATGGTTCAGTTTGATCAAATTTCTTGATTGATAGGGGTCAGAGTTTTTCGGCCCTTCGTTTTATGGGGCTTGAACATATTGTCAGAGTTATCCTTTCCGGAGCAGCCTTATGGCATTGACATCCACGGTAGCCATGTAGAGAAGAGGAGCTTCCCGATTTAGAGTATGGAGTAGGTTCCCTCTTTATCTCGCCATGTTGATCCTTCATCTGATTTATCAACTCAATATTGGCATGGACATGTAGGTGTGGTCGTCGACGCCTATCCACCAGTTCTCTTATCAAAGTCTGGAAATAAGCACTGACGATGAATTCATTTATAGGTATTGGCAGCAACTGGCTGTGGGCTTCGGATAAATTCATTGGCTGCCAGCTTCTTTTATTCCCTTCAGCAATATGAGAAGTAGAAATGGTATGTCTAACCACGATTGACGGTCTTCTTTGAGGAATATGGGGAGACATCTGCATTTGATGGCACCCATCACTGTTTATGGAATCCACTCACCACTCTCAGTTCATGGGATAGTGTCACGGGTCGAATTTCCATAGTACACTGACATAGTCAACATGCTGGATTTTCGCTAGAAATTTTGCATGTAGGATAGTTTCAATGAATAGGTCCCGACTGGGAAAGATACTCTAATCAACATTATCAAGTTCATTTTAAGGCTACAGGGCCTTGTAATACTAGTGAATGATGTATGCCCGATTTTCCAATGTTCGAGTGGTTGGTAATGTCGATTGGATGGTGAGTAGATTAATATGGGCTCATAGATTGGTGATTATTTCTAATTTTCACCAGGAAGGAGGCTCGCATAAGATAGTTAGGAAGTCCTCTTAGAGTTATATGTCATGCTTTTAGTCATATGGACGTGGAATGATTAAGATGCGGGCATATGAAGATGGTTCAGTGGTGAACAACTATGTTTTGAGTTGGCAGAGTAGACAAGGCAGGGTAGTCGTTATACTAGCCATTGCACCATAATTGTCAGTTTAGGAGTTTTAAAAGCTGGTCAATTGGAGGAAGTTGCAGTCCACCTTAGAAGCATGATACATTAATCAACTCTAGTTCTTGGCATATTAGATAGGTTGTCCAGCCTCTGGGAGCACCAGTTGAATAGTATTTCAATACCCATTCCTTGATTGCAACTCAAAAATTGCTATTGTAATCTCCTACTTCCCGTCCAGCCATGGAACGATCAGAATGTTCCTTTATCTAAGTTGAGGTTTGGATTAACTATGCGGGTGCTCTGCGCTGCGGCTAGGGTTCGGGGGGGGGGGGGGGGTTTCCCCCCGAATTTTTTTTAGCCTCTTTTTACGAAATTTGGATCGTACCCGAAATTAATTTTTTTTTTAAAAATGATGGATACGAAATGTTCGTTCGCATCGATGGTTCGAGCGCTTAAATGATGGATCGAATTAAAGGCAGATAGATGGATACGAACTGCATGTGCGTATCGATGCGAAATGGAGGCAGATGGATGGATACGAAGTACATGTGAGTATCGATTCGAATTGGAGGCAGATGGATGGATACGAAGTAGCGCTCCATGATGGATACGAAGTAGCGCTCCCTGATGGATACGAAGTAGCGCTCCCTGATGGATATGAAGTAGCGCTCCATGATGGATACGAAGTAGCGCTCCCTGATGGATACGAAGTAGCGCTCCCTGATGGATACGAAGTAGCGCTCCCTGATGGATACTAAGTCTGATGGATACGAAGTAGCGCTCCCTGATGGATACGAAGTAGCGCTCTCTGATGGATACGAAGTGGCGCATCCTGATCGATTCGAACGAATGCTCGCTGAGGGCTTCGAACAAGGTCGATGCGAAGGAAGCCACCTTTGAATGGATACGAAAAGGACCGTATTCTATGGGTTCAAAAACATGAATACGAAAATGACCATATTTTCTGGGTTCGAAAACATGGATACAAAAATCATCACATTTTTTGGATTCGAAAATATGGGTTCGGACTTCATGATGAATATGGTTCCTCTTAGATCTGCAGCAATCTGAATAGAATAGAAGGAACCATTGAACGAAAGATCTGGATCTTCTCCTTAGATTTATGCAATCCGATATCGAAAGTAGATCCAAGGAACAGGAGAAAAACTGGGTTTTTCTCAGTGAAAGCACCAAAGTGTTTGCACCAAAATTGGGCAACACCCTTCGGGAGTTTTTTGAAGAGATAATAAATGAAGAACTTAAACTGAAAACGGGGATTACCTAACAAAAACTCCAAGTCACAAAAAAGTAAATTGCACAGAAGACAAGAATTTAGAGTGGTTCGGCGATGCGCCTACGTCCAATATGAAGTTTTATCACTTCATTGCTTAATACTTGGAGGTTACAAGTGTTTTGAAGCAAATTACAGCAGACAATAGACTTAAATTCGAAATCAGCAGCCAAGGTAGTGGTATGGAGTGATTCTGGCAGCGTTTGGGCGTACTCTTTCTCTCCAAATTCTCCGACCCCCTTTCTGAATGACCAGGGGCTCTATTTATAGGCGTGGAAGGCCAAAATCCCGCCTAAAACTCAGGGAGGCCGCTTGGCACGTGAGGGGGGCCCATAAGCCCGCATTCTCGGAATCCGTGCCCAATTTGGGATTGATTCGAAGTGAGGTTCGAATCGATCAAAAATGCATCCAATCGAGGCGAAATTTGGTGTGGACATTCTTCAGTGTATAATCAAGCTCCTGTGAAAATTTAATAGCATTGGGATCAAGGGATTGAGAGATATGATCGATTCAAGATTGCATCTTCGTGTACCCTGTCTGCTTCGACTCTATCCTATGGATTCGTTCGAATCCATATGGTTCGAATCCAAGCTTTAGCATGTGAAGGCGGCGACGTGGTGCTTACTGTATGGGTTTGATGGATTCGAAGAGAAGGATTCGAAGGTATGCTCCTTCGATTCGATCAATCGTGCGTTCCTTCGTATCGATCAAGGCGTTCCATGGTTCAATCGATACGAAGGGTTCTCTGCTCCATGGATTCGAAGATGGTTATGAATTGGAGTCGAGGCTTCTTGAACTTCATGGATTCGAAGGGTGGTTCTTGGGGGATTCGAGAGACAGGAATACCTCAATGGATCCGAACCATGGCCTAGTGGGATGGCTTCGAACCAATGTATGGCTTATGGGTTCGAAGCATGGCTGTTGAGGGCTTGTTCGATGAAGTCGAAGTGAAGGTCATGTGACGGATTCGAAGTAAATGGAGTCGAAGTGAATGGATGCGAGGCAAGCACTAGCTGATGGATTCGAACGACGTTCCTACTTATGGATTCGAACTAGATGGGTTCGAACTAGATGGGTTTGAACTATATGGGTTCGAACTAGATGGGTTCGAACTAATGAAGGGGTGATGGATTCGAACCGAGCAAGGTCCATCTCTCTCAACTTGAATCCATCATAACTTGAGAATACGACCTCGGATTGACTTGAAATTAGAAATGCGGACATCTATGATCTTTCTCGTCATACCCTATCAATTGTGGCCCGATCCGGACTCGGACAAAATTCATCTATATCCATAGAGAAGAGAAGTGCAACCAATCTCTAGGACGAACTGTCCTTTGTTTTTGACCAATCTTTTGGTATCACGGCTTTGCCAAAAAGCGGGATAACATATGTAACTCACAAGATTTTGTATCTCGACCACAGTTATACTATAAGATGAACAATAAAAGTCGTTTGAAAGACAAAGGAACTAAATTTTATTTATCAATCCAAAATGAGGTTCTGCTACAGCTCCTCCAAAACTCAGAGTCAAAATTCTATCTATATCGACTAGAAAAATAAATAAAAATAATTACATAATATAAGCTAACTCTCGCCCGAACGAGAATGACAAATACTTATTCGGTTTCTTCCCTCCCTTGTTTTCTCAGATGACTCCTCCCCTACGCGTTTTCGTTTGGACGCTTTGCTTGATGGAGAAGTAACATCCGAGGAAGGACGAGGAACTTCCATTGGCCTGGATCCACCAGGAGGATGACCTTCAAAGGTCTGTTCAACGGATCGTCTAGCTCCGCTACCTGGGGCTCGACCTTGACCTCAACTTCTTTTTTCCTCTGCAAGTTACTCCTTCATGCTCACTTTCAAAGTGTATTCGGAGGCGCCCGTAATATCAAAACTTTCTTCGATGGGTGATGAAGCTTCAGATTTTTCCTCGTTAAGCGCCTCAATCACTTGAGCATACGAACCGGGAGTATTTCTCGCTTGAGCAGCCTCGCTTGCCTTCTCCTTCTCCTCCTTGGCATCATCGCTCCTTGGAGTGGGCTCAGGGTCAGAGCGTCCTATGCATAATCATAAGATACAAACATTAGAGTACAATAACCTCTCGTCGAAAACGACGGCTCTTTGAACTTTAAGAAGAAAGGTTATATACCGATTTCTTACTAACTCTCCACCGTCCGAGGAGTCTCACCTTCCGGAATGGGAGATAGAACATGAATGTCCAGGCCAGGGTCTTCTGGGTCGTCACCGACGTGCTGCTCGAATGGATCAAGTGCCGGCCGACCAGTCGTTTGAGTTGGGGGAGGAGTTGGAGACTCGGTTCCAAATAGACCGGCAATGTTATTCTTCCCTTTTGACGAGGAGGAACCTTTCCTATAGAGAGCCTATGCTGCAGAAAAGTCTGAAGGCTCGTTCCTCTTGAGAAATTCCTTTACCAAAGCCTACTCGTCAATCTCCTCGGTGCCTAACTCAACCTTCCCGATCTTTATCAAAGTTTTCCATGCCTTAGCTAGAGATTCGAGGTAACCCTTGCCAAAAAAGTTAAGTCCCGATGCATGAGGACACGGGCGTTGTATTCTGCTATAAGCAGGTCGAACAAGCACTTAATCTCCCCCTTGCCAGCCTCTGTAGCCACCTCAAGGCGAGACTCAAACTCCGTGGATGCAATTTTTTTGCCCTCCTCATGGGCTTCATCCCTCAGCATCTCGACTTTAGAGAGTTCGTCGTCGAGCTTTGTCTATAGGAGTCGCGTAGCAACAATCTCATCGCAATATCGTTGCGACTCTCCCTGAGCAGCAGTTTTTTCCTCTTTCTCTTTGAGGAGTAGCTCTTCCAACTCTTTGACTCGCTAGGCGAATGCATACCTCTCCTTTTGAACACAATCCTTCTCTAAAGCTAAGGCCCCGCAGCATTGGACCGCTTCGTCAAATTCTTTCTTATGTGTCGTCTCCAGACGATTAACGGCCTCCTCCGTGTCTTTAGAACTTTTTTTGGCAGCTTTGAGCTGAGACTGTATGAAGGGAGCTCTTCATCCTAAGCTTTAACAATGTCTTTATCGTGAATAGCCTCGAGCTTCAGGCGACCGATTTCGTGTTGACGCTCAATAGAGACTTTCGAGACTTTTTCAGCTAAGTAGACAAACGCGTCATGTTGAACGTAAATGTCGTTGGTACAAGCAATAGTGCTTTGTTTGACGTGTCCCGGAATGTAATGAATCGTCGGGAGAAATTTCAAACCCTCGAAGCATATTTTCAAGAACGTGGCCTTGAGCTCAGCAAGTCTTTCTGCTACCGACGGATCAGGTATAGGAGTGGGAGGAGTACGCTTGGAAACTACAGATGTTTTGTGGGGTTCCCGGGATTTCCTAGTGCTAGAAGAACCAAAATGTTGATCTCGGTGGGCCTCAGGCTGGGACCCTTTCTGCGTAGACTTCTCCCTGCCTTGCTCTGATTAAGAAGGAGGATCGCGAGAATATGAGCACTGGTTGTATATTTTTCTTCGATAAGTTGATTCTCGGGGGCGGTAGTCTCGATCTCCAGAGTCATTTGCATTTACGAGGGCCCGATTCCCGGCCAGAATGATGAAAAATAGATGATCCGCGAAGACGATCGAGTCCGTGAGTACGTCTCATGTCACATGCGCAGAATTTGAATAACAACAAGTAAGAAAAAAAGTAGAGTGATGGCTAAAATTTAAGTGCAAGGTGAAGTGCACGTGTCCATGTGTGTCCTAGTGTTTCCCCCCAATAGACCGTTTCTTTATCTCTACTTATAGGAGTTTTTCTCCCTGAATTTGGGCTTGAGCGCCTGCATCGCCTCTCGTGGGCGAATGAAGCTTAAGGGCTTTCGGATCATCGAAGCCATAGTTAAGCAAATCATCAGGAATAGTGAGGTTCGACAAGCCTTTCAGAGAACTCTCTAAGTGTTGAGGAGAAGGCTCTCTCTCCACCGGAGTGATTGTGATCTCAGAGGATCTACCCACAATCTTCTTCCTCAATTTTTAAGCCAATTTTTTCTTTCCCTTCGCAGGGGAAGACGTTACTTCAATATCGTGAATCTCAATTACTGGCTTCCAAATGGGACTAACGTTATCACCAGGTACTTCGGGTTCTTTAGCTTCTCTAATCTTGCCCTCCTTAGATGTGTCGGGGGCATCACGTGTTGAAAGCCCCGCTAGCCTCTTGCCTTTGCCTAAGGTAGACCCGGTAATGGTGAGGCCGTGAGGAAGACTCCACCAATAGCCCGAATCTAGAGAGCGATTCGTTGGACATAATAGATCTAATGTCCCGGTCTTCCGTGGGGATAGCTCGAATAGCTTCAACGGCTTCAGAATACCCGAAGCCTTCGAGACGTGGGCTGATGCTTGCAAAAGTAGAAAAAGAGTTAAAAAAAGGTGAAATTTCCACCAAATGCAAGTATTAATCCAGAAAAGAGGCTTACTCCCTTCCACCCATCTCCTTGCGAAGCCGGGGGGACAACGCACGTAGAACCATTCCTGCTTACACTGGATGAATTTGCTCCACGCCCCTATTAGAATCTGACACTTGTTGTATGGCTCAAGAAATACAAAAGATGGATTGTCCAATCGTCTCTTGAAACGATAAATATAGCGGATATCACCAGGATTCGGGAGCCTGAAAAGGACGCAAGAGAATGCATGTGTGGTATACGAACGCGTGACTGTTTGGATGTAACTATGATAGAGCTATTTCTATATACTATAATAGGTCGCGGAGGAAGGAGTAGAATGGTGGCATGGTGCCAACCCAGGACATAAATTTGTTGCAGGTCGTATATCCGACTAGGGGCAAGTAAGGACATTCTTGTCCCGATGGAACCAGCACATCGTCAAACGGAATCCCGTGTATTGAGCATATGCGACGAAGAGCGCTTTTGTTAATTATCGAAGCTTGAGAATCGACCGGATTGTCTAGAAAGATTGCTGCATCCATGGCATCGGGAGCCAAATCGACGGATGCGATCGTGAGACTCGGAATATCTTGTTCGAGAGCTGTCGATGGGTTTGAGGTTCCAACCATTTCCTGTTGAGATGGTGGCTCGGGTCTATCCGAGAATGTGGCAGAACTGGATTTTCTAGACATCTCTAATGTGCATAGGATCTGATAAAACACCTTTTTAAACTATACTTAAAAAAGTTTCAACATTAGACATAACAACAAAATATTCCCCCCGTGTGGTGTGTGAACTAGTGTAACCGTTCGAGTATAAGTGCTAAAGAATTACAAGTCGTAAAGTTGACGAAATAAAGTTAAGCTTTAGATTTTCGTCTTCGAAGACCGTCATCGCTGACCGTCTCCAGGAGCATGTCATATGATAGTTTCTATTCTGTTATGCGGAAGGTTATTATCTGTTTTAATCGAGTTAAATTCTAGTTTATAGTTGTCAAAACAGGGGAGTTATCAGTCTAGATTGTTCGATATGCTTGATTTCTTAAGTCCTTGTCCTTGTTCACTATCATATGGTCCGGCATAGGAAGTAAGTTAAGTCAACATGCATTATGTTCGAGCTGGGATGGTTCCGACTGTTGTAGCCTATTACCAGACTTAATGCCGAACGAAACTACAGAGACTCGACTATTATTTCCTACTTCACTCTCCTACACCCCCTCTCCACCGTTCGGCATTCGGTAAGTCATGCTAAGCCGTGGTCATGCCGAGCCACATCGCTCATCACGCTGAACCCAGCTTTATTTCCCTCACGCACTCCCTATTACTTCGTTCGACATAAGGCGATCATGCCGAGCCGTGGGCATACCGAGCCACATCACTCGGCACATCGAACCCAACTCCCTCTTCACCTTTGGCATGCAAAGTCATACCGAACCACAACCTACGTTCTCATCAAACTCGCACAACACACTCGACTAATGCTCCTAAACCTCGCCAATCCCTTCTGAGCCAACCACTCTTCCCATTCCCTCGCTTGGCAACCCAACATGAACCTACTTCCTAAATGCCTCCGACGCCTTCTTCCTCTTCTCCATCTATCCCTAAGGCTTCCTCATCTAGACGGCCGTTTGTGGTATGGAAAAAAGTTATGAATTCGAACTGAATGCAAAACCCCTAATTAGGAGAACCGGACAAGTAAAGTCATACCTAAAGAAATGGCTTGAAGCATAGAGAGGTACTATATTTGGAGTTGAAACTTGTTCTGATTCATGATGGGGAAAGGTCGAGAGGCAACTTATTGGACTCGAGAATAAAGAGGGAGTTTGAGATGTTGGCAGGAGTTTGGAGGAAGAAGAGTTCAAAAGTTTTATCATGTGAAAGTAAAAGAAAAATGGGAAGAAAGGAGAAGTGTTGGGTTATATAGGAAAGGGGGAAGGGGAACGGACAGTGACCGGTAGAACCGGTCAAGGCATCTCGGTGGCTCGGCATTCAATGCCTCGTTCGGCATTTAGGGGCTCGTTCGGCATTCATTGCCTCGTTCGGCGTTCAGGGGCTCGTTCGGCATCCAACGCCTCGTTCGGCGTTCAGGGGCTCGTTCGGCATCCAATGCCTCATTTGTCATTCAGGGGCTCGTTCGGCATTCAGGGGCTCGTTCGACATCCAAGCCTCGCTCAGCATTTGGGAAATCGGAAGAGTCCACTATTGTGAAGTCAGAATAGGGGCTTAAAGGAAGAAATGAATTGCTCGTGGTTCAAAGCACATCGTGTCGATTCAAACGATATGCTTTGGGGGGCAGATGTTACCCAGTAACTTGTCCTGGATACATGGCTTGGCATATGATTGCCATTGCATTGATGAGTCGCTTGGCACAATGCTTCATTCGGCATAAAAGGGTCGATCAGCACAATGCCTCGCTCAGCATAGAAGGGTCGATCGAAACATTTCCTCATTCGGCCTAGGTGGGTCGCTCGGCATGAAGCCTCTTTCGGCATGTAGCCTCGTTCGGCATGAAGCCTCGTTCGGCATGAAGCCTCGTTCGGCATGGATGAGTCGCTTGGCATGAAGTCTCGTTCGGCGTAGATGGGTCACTCGGCATGAAGCCTCGTTCGGCCTAGATGAGTCGCTCGGCACGCCTCCCTTGTTCGGCATAGGCCTCGTTCGGCACACCTCCCCTCGTTCGGCACAGACCTCATTGGCACAACTCCCCTCGCTCGGCATGCGAATGCCGTTTGGCATGGAAACCTCGCACGGCATACTCTGTTTCGACCAACCTTGCTCGGCAATTGCCATTCGACACTCCTGGCTTGATACACAGAAACTATTTACCATGGGCCGAGGTACCTTGTTCTTAGGCCCGTGAGGGAAGTCCAACCCATCTTCGTCTATAAATAGAAGGGCAGTGGCATAGTGAAATGGACCTTTTTACGAGAACACTAGGGAGACTCTGCTGCATTCAAGACTCATCCTTTTTCACTTAGCACTTGTAATCAAGCCATTGTTGTACAGATTGTATCTGTATTCAATCAATTGTGAAAGCAATAAAGATCAAAACATAAAGTAGACGTAGGCAGTCACGTTGAATCACTGTAAATCCAGTATTCTTGTTTTTTGCAATTAATTTAGCATACAGTCTCTGTTTTAACTTACTTTCTTCATTAATCTCTCTGCACAATCTTTCTCAAGGGTGTTAATAACCAATTCTGGTGCTATCAATAAACTCATACTATTTTTCTTTATAAACTATTTTATTATATATATTTTTTAATATCTAAACTGTTTAAGAGGTGGAAGTTATGTTTTCAAAGTTATGAATTTCAAAGTATTATATTTGGAATTCGAAGTGTTATAATTTCAAGTGTTTAGTTTCGAAAGTATTATAACTTTTAAATTACTATGATTTGGAAATAGATATATTTGGAATGGAAATAATATCGTATTTTGTTTTGAAATGGAAATGATATCGTATTGATATGGTTTTGAAATGGCAATGATATTTTGGTTTTGAAGTATAAACTATTTTGAAATGACCGCGGTGTTATAATAACGTTTGGTTGTTAAAGAGACCGGGATCGAAAGTTGCCATAATCTCTGGCAACTCCGAAAACCACTTTGACAACTGTGTACACGGTGGAGATTCCAGAATGAAGTAGGATGGTGGCGACGTCCTGGTGAGGTATATATGTGGACCCAACTTCCGTGAGTTGGCATAAGGTGGCTAAAGCAGGAGCGATCTGGGCCAATGAGGTAGCTCCTCCAATCGGACACACTCCTTCGATACTATATTCTGACTTTGTGATTGATTTGTGGCCACTTTTTATTTTTGATTTTGGGAGTGTGGCTCGAGGTGGGCGGTAGCTGCGGCTATGCGTTACCACCAGTCCGGATGCATAATTGGTATATCTACCCTGGCATTGCCTTGTTGTGCCGTGTCACCTACCCTAGCGTGCTTTACTAAGAATTTGATTTGTGTCTATGGAGTATTTATGGTAGCGTCCCGATCTGGAGGTACGATGGTACTGTATAGACTATTGGCACTATAAAATGTGTTAAGGGGGATACGGGTAACGCCTTAACACTATTTTTAAAATAAATTATACTTTAATTTAGACATTATTATAATAGAGTATATTACTACATAGTAGATAGTTTAACGGATCCTTAGAGGATGGTTACCCCAAATATCCTTTGTGTTACTTATATTTCAGTTGATATTTCACTTGAGTTGCATTTATTGATATAAGAATGTTAATCATGACTCAAGTGTTTTGTGTTTTGCTTTACGCTTGGGTCGGACTGAGTGTTACAGCTTTTGAGGCTCACCTTTAGAGTTGGAGCTTCGTTTGGAGATCCATCTACATCTTTTCAGCTTGCATTTATTCAGTTGATTCCAATGATGTATTCTGGTCCTGTATTTGACTATTGTATTTGAAACTTCTATTGTATCTTATTTAACTCTGATATATATATATATATATATATAGTAGCTTCATGAACTACTATCCTTTTGTTTCCGCTGCATATTAAATATTACTCTGTGTCTGTGATTTTGTGATTTATTTATTTACTGTATATGTTGAGTTTTGCCAAATATAAATTAACAATCTGAGATTTTGAGCAATTCAATTCCGTCATGTGTGGATCCGAATGGCTAAAAATTTCAGGCTGTTACATTTGGTATCAGAGTTTTGGTTTTAGGAAAAACACAACATATATGTTAAATTTGATTTCGGAATCACTTTCGTTCAAGTTTGAATCCCTTCCTCTTTGACTCAATTCCTTTGAATTTTGAAACATCCCCTCGGTTCCAAAATCCAACCTTATCTCTCCCTATTCGTATTCGGGTGTATCCCATAACTCCACTTCAAAAAATCTATATAATAAATCGGCGGTCTCGCCAATCTTCGAATGATTTGTAAAGGAGTGGAACTCCTTTACAACAGGCATTGATTTACCGGAGATTTCTGTATCCTCGGTTTACGTTGCTATCTATCTCCTGCTATGCCTGAATTCTATCTTTTGTGATCGAATGTTGATTTGCCTTGGAATTCTACATCGATCTTATTCTTGAAGTCGCGGTCGACCAGGTTAAGTTTGCCCATGATTTATCTAAGCTTATCCATCTCCCTATTTTTATATTTAATTACCTTATCTTTGTTTCAAACCTATCTTTGAATCAAAATTCTCTTCGATTTGAGTCCATCAAATTTGAACCTCTATCCTTGCTTGGAAATCCATTTTTGTATCGTCGAGCGAGGAAGTGTATTTGTAAATTGATATAAAAATGTTAAATATATTGTGTTGTTTGAGTTGTTGATGTTGATTTGGGTTTCCGATCGATTTGTCTGATCAACGCTATCGATAGGATTTCCAAAACACTTGAACAGAACAAACTGACACAATATTGTTTTCAAATTTGGTAAATAACATAAATTTTATATAATTTATTATATATGTGAGTATAATTTTTCTAAAAGATGGCTGTTAAATGAATTGGTTAACCAAATGATATTATTTGATTTTCATTTACTATTTTTAAACCATTGATTTTACCAACATATAAATAAATGAAGTTATAAAACATGGTTTATGAATTATTTGGAATTTAGATGGATTTAAATTATAATTTGAGAATTTAATTTCTGATGATTCGAAACTTTGGTTTTATAGTTTTAAAATGTATATTATTTAAAAGTATGTTAGAATATATATCACTTCCAAAGAATTTTAAATGTTTCAATTAGTGCTCTCCTCTTTTGTCGCTGGAAAATAATTTCGTGATGGCGACCACATCATCGACATTCATTTTCGAGTTTCAGAGTGGAGAGACCATTAGTAGCTTTGCTACACTTTTGTTTTGAAATAAATATGAATTGAATTTCTTAAGTATGATTTGATGTATTATATATATAAGTATATGTTTATAAATTGATTATATATATATATATATCTAAATTGTTTGAAGTTAATCGGAAATATAATTCTTAAATTTTTTGTTAAGGATGATTTCAATTATAAAATAAAGCCAAATTTTGAATAGATATTTAAACTTGAAATAGTTGAATTGGGAAAGTTTTAGTTGTATAATACCTAACTGCATTCCAATATAACTTACCTAAATTATTCAGAAGTTGAATATGTAATTGGATAATATACAATATAAAATGATTTTATAAATAAAATTTGAGTGGTTATAATAAATGTTATACACTTAAATTTTAATTATGAAGTGTTAATAGAGATAATAGAATAATAAGTTGATTGAACAGTAAATGAGACAAATTAAATAAATTTCTGATTGAAGGAAACCTTTTTGTATCTAATATTTATAAATTGAAATTTAATCAACTTAATGAGATAACTTGAATTTAAAAATCAATTATTGAATATTAATTAATTTAAATTGAAATTTATATGGTTTTAAATTGATTGTTTTATTTTATTTTTCAATTTATTTTCTTTCTGGTTGTTTCTATTCTCCTACCTCCTTCCTTTTCGGGGACGAAAAGTTTTGGGTGGGGGAGAGTATAACGACCCATAATTTTTTTATAATTTTACTTGTTTTGATAATATATTTAATTGAATTTTTGAGAAATTTTAAATAACAATATTTTGAAATAAAAATTTAATATTTGGAATGTGTCTATTTAAACATAGTAAATAGTAAATTTTTATCTAAAAATATGGAAGTTTATTTTCTCGTGTAATACTACTTCAATTCAAATCAATTTAAAATTGATGATAATAAAATATTTTCCAAACCTGAATATTTTTATACAATAAATTTATAAATCACCTTCTGAGTGAGATGTCATATTATGTTTCTCCAAATTTGGAATGTTTTGCTCCGTTTATCTTATTTTCGACAAAATAACAGGATTTTCGGTACCGATTATTGACTTTTGATCGGATGGTCGTACCATTGATATCTGTAAACCATTTTGATCGTATTATTGTGTTGATCTCTACGATATATTCATTCGTGTGTTTCGGAATTCGGGACATCACGAAATTAGTAAAACAATTACTTTATCGGTAAACGTTTTCGAACCTTTTGATTTCTCGTGACTTTTCATTTACATACCGTGAAAAGAATAGCCACTGACTTTTTATCTTCTGATGCTTCGTTTCCTAAAGTTTTTTCTATTTCTTTTCTGACCTTTTCCATTTGTTCTATTTTGTAAAGAATTTTTTTTAAACACATATAACAAAAGTGAAAAGATGGGTTGTTGGTTCTTGTATTCTTCTCTTCTCTACCGAAGTTTTCTCCTGATCTCCACTCCAAAACACAAAGTGACATCACCACCTTTCCCCTTTGACACCCATACCGATGCCAGTCACCTCCTCCCCGCTAGCTCACCTCGGTCCTAACAGCTTTCACCACTCCTATGTCGTGGCTGCATCACCCGAGCTTTGCCACCGAGAGGACAACCACCTGCCTCCATTTCTCTGCGCCCGATCTCTCTCTTCCCTTCCGGTCGTACTCCGCCTTAACGTTTCTGGCTGCAACCTAAACTCCTCTCCTCCTCTCGACCGATGCTCCTTCCCTGCCAGAGATTTCTCATCTCGGTTAGTTATATCATATACTTGGTTTGTATGTATGTATATATATATATATATATGTTTTGTTATATAGGTCATAGTAGTATAATGCGTTTATATACGTATATGGTATATATGATATGCAGTTTGTAAAGTTTATGAAGTTATAAATGTTTATTCAATGCATTTATTTTAACATGGTCATCAATGATGTTTAATAATAATTTATCTATAGATAGTTTATATATGATTTGCTGGGTCCAAAAAAAATATACACGTGTTTATGTATATGAGTGCTGTCATACATATGTTTGATTCTTTAAAACGTGTATGAGTTTTGAGTTATAAATCAAATTATATAAGTTGTTATTGCATGCAGTATATATATATAAAGAAAACTTTGTATTTACTTTATACGTATATTTACAGTTATGTTTGCATATATATACACTGGTTATGTTAGTCTATACTGTTAATATGTTGTGTTATGATTTGTGAGTACTATATATATAAAGCATACGTGAAAGTTATATCAAGTTATACTGTTTGTGTAAACATATAAGTTTGATTGTGAAGATAAAGCAAAGGTTTACTGATATTATATGTGCGTAAATGCTGATTTTTATATGGGATAGGTTCTATTTTATATAAGTATAGAAGTTGAAAAATCTGGTTATATATATATATATCATATAATTTATAATCTGTTGTATATATAAAGTGTATAAATTATAGATTATATCTATTTTTGTGTTTAAAAAGTATATATACATGAGAGTTGTATATATATATGACAGTTTATCTATGTTAGTTTATATGTTATGATGTAACATATCTAGGATATTCTATTATATGTTTAAAAAAGGTACAGCTGCATATCTATAATATAGATAGTATGGTATAGGTTTATAGTATGGGTTAATATAATATGTAAGTAATTATTTAAATCTTATGTATATATGTTTGATTTTGATATATGTTATTTTAATATTTGTTTTAAATTAAGTATTGATTTCATGAAATAATATATATATATATATATATATATATATATATATATATCATTGTTGCTTCTATCAAGTTGATTCTGGTTTATTTTCATCAGTATCTATAAATCAGCTTTGTTCGTCGAATTCTTGCCGATCTAGCTTTTCTTTGGATTCGTAACTCATCTCATTTTCGTCCATCTCTAACCTCGGAAGGTGAGCAATCACTCATGATTACATTCTTATATTTATTAAATTTGATTTCAATTGAAACGACAATTGAAATATGCTGTTGTTAGTTAGTTACATTGCTATATATGTGCCATCATCTGTATTTGTTCACCTGTGACATCTGACACCATTATCCATTAGTTATATTGATGATATATGCCTGTTATATTTTTTATCATATCTGTTATCACTGTGCAAGTTCCCTATTAGTATAGAATTCACTACGGGTTGAAATGATACATACCCGAACGATCTGTAGAATAGGAGAAAATCGTTATGGGTTGAAATGATAGACCCAAGCGATTTTCATTGAATTGAATTTGGGATTGCGAGTTGAAATGATATATACCCGTGTAAATTTAAATTACGGATTGAAATAATAAATATCTGTATCACTTGACCATAGGACAGAAAATTATATACAGATATCGTTGGTCTATATATAAATATTTTTAAAATGATCTCTATGGTTTTGGAAAGAAATATATGGTTTAAAGTAAAATATTAATTTTAGATAATATATAAATGTTATTTTACATAGACTTAAATTCTTGATTTTAAGCCATGTATAAATTTGTTTTAATATAAAAATAAGTTTAATAATAAAGTTTGATTTTATTAAAATATAATACGGTTAATTATTTATTTAAATTATATTTTAATATAGAGTTTATAATGATTTTAATGAATTAAGGTTGAGAAGATAGATTTGAGATTGGTTTGAAATTTTTCTTAATCAAGAATTATATTTAATTAAAATCGATTTGGAACTTATTGAATTTGAGATTTTAAAGGATATAGTTTTACAACTTGACTTTAGTTAATGTGATTTAAATGAATGTTTCAAGTTTGGTTAAATTGAAGGGAATATTTAGTTTAGATTATTTGAGATTATTTAAGTGATATTGGATTTATTAAGTGGATATTTCAAAATTAAATAATAATGAAGTTAAATTTAGATACACATGAAATTATCAAATTTAGTTTTAAAATGTTTGAATATTCAAAGCTTTGGAAATATTGAAATTGAAATGGTTTATTTTGTGGTTAAAAAAACCGCATTTGAAATCGATATAATTTGAAATAGTTATTGAGAAACTGAAATAAATCGAAAATTGATAATTAGGGAATTGATTAAACTTGAATTTTTGAATTCGAGTTGATTTGGAATTAATTTATGAAATTTGAGAAAACTATTTTGTTATGTAAAGTATTTTTAAATTTTATTTAAAACTATTTATATATTTTTCTTTGTAAATTAGTTTCATATAAACTATTCCAATATAAACCATTTAATATAAACTATTTTAAATATATTAACTATTTTAATATAAACTTATACTATTATTCTTTATAAACTATTTTATTATATATATTATTTTAATATCTAAACTGTTTAAGAGGTGGAAGTTATGTTTTCAAAGTTATGAATTTCAAAGTATTATGTTTGGAATTCGAAGTGTTATAATTTCAAGTGTTTGGTTTCGAAAGTATTATAACTTTGAAATTACGATTTTGGAAATAGATATATTTAGAACGGAAATAATATCATATTTGGTTTTGAAATGGAAATGATATCGTATTGATATGGTTTCGAAATGGCAACGATATTTTGGTTATAGAGTATAAACTATTTTAAAATGACCGCGGTGTTATAATAACAATTGGTTGTTAAAGAGACCCGGATTAGAAGTTGTCATACTCTCTGCCAACTCTAGAAACTACTTTGACAACTATGTACACGGTGGAGATTCCAAAATGAAGTAGGATGGCGGCGACATTCTGTTGGGGTATATACGTGGACCCGACTCCCGTGAATTGACATAAGGTGACTAAAACAAGAGCACTTCCAGGCCAATGAGGTAGCTCCTCTGATCGGACACACTCTTTCAATACTATATTCTGACTTTGTGATTGGTTTGGTGGCCACTTTTATTTTTTATTTTTGGAGTGTGGCTCGAGGTGGGCGGTAGATGAGGCTGTGCGTTACCACCAGTCCAGATGCGTTATTGGTATATCTACCCTGGCATTGCCTTGTTGTGTCGTGTCACCTACCCTAGCGTGCTTTACTACGAGTTTGATTTGTGCCGTACCTATGGAGTATTCATGGTAGCCTCCCGATTTGGAGGTACGATGGTACTGTATAGACTATTGGCGCTATAAAAAGTGTTAAGGGAGATATGGGTAATGCCTTAATGCTATTTTAAAATAAATTATACTTTACTTTAGACATTATTATAATAGCCTATATTACTACATAGTAGATAGTTTAACGGATCCTTAGAGGATGGTTATCCCAAACACCCTTTGAGTTACTTGTATTTCAGTTGATATTTCGCTTGGGTTGGATTTATTGATATAGGAATGTTAATCCTGACTCAAGTGTTTTGTGTTTTGCTTTACGCTCGGGTCAGACTGAGTGTTACAGCTTTTAAACTCACCTTTGAAGTTGGAGCTTCCGTTGGAGCTTCGTTTGGAGATCCATCTACATCATTTTGGCTTGTAGTTATTCAGTTGATTCCAGTGATGTATTCTGGTCCTGTATTTGGCTATTGTATTTGAAACTTCTGTTGTATCTTATTTAACTCTGATATATATATATATAGTAGCTTTATGAACTACTATCCTTTTGCTTCTGTTGCATATTAAATATTACTCTGTGTCTGTGATTTTGTGATTTATTTATTTACTGTATATGCTGAGTTTTGCCAAATATAAATTAACAATCTGATATTTTGACCAATTCAATTCCGTCATGTGTGGATGCGAATGGTTGAAAATGAAGTGATTGTTATGGGTAGTAATGTCGTCAAAGCTAATTGCAGGGATAAGGAGCTGATAGGGGAGGATGATGATGAGACTGTAATATATCATGTGGATTCTGGTAAAAAGAAATGTTGTAATTATTTTGCGTGCACATCATTTTTCAATATGCATAGAGACAATATAAAATCCGGTATGTTGTTGAGTATCGTGATTGAGTTTAATGTTTTAATTGCCCTGGTATGGAATGGTTTGTTAATTATCATCTCTCTGGTGTTGGCAGAAGGAATCTTATCAGTTATGGGTTTCCACCGTTTGTATTTCTCGAGGCTGTGTTCTTCTTTGTTAATGATGGTGGGCTTAGCTGTTGTTAGTTGGATTTGAATAGTGATGGGAAGGTGGACTATATGAAGTCTGTTATAAGGTGTTAGAGGGTGTGGACGTGCATGTTGATGGTCATTACATAGGTATGCGCTTTGTTGGTGATGTAGAGAATGAAATTAGTCAGCGACTCGATGTTATAATGGTTAATGTGGTGGATCCTATTTTTAGGATTGGGATACTGTATTGAGTAATGCGGATTTTAGTGGGTCTTTGAAGGATGTGTTGGTGGATAAAGTTAGTACCGAGGTTGTTGGGGGTCCGGTTGAATTTAATGTTTATAATGTTGCAGGTTCAAATTTCATAAAGGTTGATTTTTTTTATTTGATTTGTTTTAGTTGGGATGGTAGTATAGAGTCAATTATCATTGGGAAGGATATGGTTAAGTGAAATAGTTAAGGTACAGCAAATCAGAGAGATATGGACGTATGCAATCTTTCAGGGCAGGCAGACCTGATGTTTATTCTGGTAATCTTGGGAAGAGTAGGAATAATGGTAGTTGCGAGAAGCGTGAAATTTATTTGAGAGCAACTACTGTTAACGAAGAGCAGGCAAAATCACATGATAATGTAAATTTTATGGAAAGGTCTGTTTATTTTCATACTAGGAGTTTTAAATTTATTTTATACTGCTGCCTTTCATCTTTAAGAAAACCTATTCCTTCTCATATCCATGCTTGTCATTCTTCTCATACATCCATATCTGGTAAAAGAAATAGTAGGACAATTTAGCAGTTAATATTAGAAGAAGTCCTCGATTGAAGCTTAAAGCTTCTAGGTATTATGCTTGAGAGTTGTTGGCATTTTAGAGGAGATTTTTCGGTGTTTGTTGTTTTGGAGACTGTTTGCGGCTTGAGTTGATGCAGTATGTTTTTTGAGGCTTTGTCAAATATTGATGATGAGGTTAAGATTATGAGAGTTGTTTTAGTAGGTTGCTCATTTCATGGAGATGTTTTGGGCATTAGATTCTTGTTTGAGTAGATTGTTTAGGGAGATTCGTTAGTTTCATAGGTTTTGGGTGGGTTTTTTTATTTTTCTTTTGTTTATATAGGGTTTTTACTATCTGTCAGGCTTGTTGGCAACACCTTTTTAGCTGTGAAATAAAATTATATGAGTGCTCTTCTCCTTGTGAGGATTACTCATTTTCCTCACAAAAAAAATTTAATGGCTTGTTGACAATTGAGGAAGTTCTTTTCTTAATATTGATATGAAAGTCATAGTTTCCCTTTACCATGCAAGTGTTCTTATGAGACATTCTAACGAGTTGTGTCTATTTTGTTTTGGTTAATTTTATTTCAAATTAAGTGATCATTTTTATCTTTGGATTGTATTTGAATCCATTTTACTACCAATATTTTCAAAACAAGTTTCTTTGTCATGAAGTTGGTGTTTCTTAAAACAACAATTGCTTCTTGGTGCAATGGAATAAATGTTCACAAATTTTTTATAAACTTCCTTTATATATGTATAAAACTGATTTAGTTTTTAATTTACAAGACTTATAATAGAAGTTGTTCACTCAATATTGGTCCATCCCAAAGTCCTTTGGAATGATCCATACATGATCCCTTACGAGCATGTATTACATGTAGCCTCTTGACCCAAACAACCTACCGACCCCTTGACCTAGGATATGTTGCTGTTTCTGATAAAATATTATCTTGTATGATTTTGTAGACTATACTTTAGATGGAACTAAATTTACTGTATGTACTTACTTATAAGTACACATCCTTATAGAAAAAGTTGACTCAGTTTCACTCATCATCAAGCATACATTTTCTAACAAAATACGATTACTTCTTATTTATATATCATTACATATCATAGGAAGGAGTGACTTTAGATTGAATCTTATCCTTTTTTAGGTACTTTAGGAACTTTTCCTGATACATTCACTTGTTTTATCAAATCAAATTCTTTTAATTCCTTTGCACGTTATGTTTTCTACTTCGTTTTAAATTCAATGAATTTATCATGATTACACTACTTATGTATCAAATACACATGTCATTTCTATGATAATACATCTTTGAATTTAATGGCGTAAGTGGATCTCTTTTGCTACCATTGGACTTTGAACGACATACATTTATATGTATTGGTAGAAGAGTTCATAACTCTTTTGTGGCTCCCACTGAATGGGTGCTCCACTCTCAATATTTTGAGATTTAATTCAACAATACTACATGATTCATAATCGCATGATTATTGAATTATTCTCCAAAAATATGGCTTAATCCACAATTCCAAAATAACCGTAAAAGTTTAGATATTTATGTATTTTCTAGTGCATCAATTTTGTTATATACGGAGAGATAAAAAATAGATGGAGAGAATAATAGACTTTTGGTGAAGGACGATGAGATAAAAAATAGCTGTAGAGAATACTTTGTCAAGTTATTCAATAAAGAAGGTGTTAACACAATGGTCAAGTTAGAAGACTCTTTTGATGACTCCAGCATAATTTTGTTCGAAGGATTCAAGAGTCTGAGGCAAAGGAAGCGTTGAAACAGATCAAAGCAGGTAAGGCGTTGGGACCTGATAATATCCCCATTGATGTATGGAGATGCCTTGGAGATGTAAGGATATCCTTGCTAACTAATAGTTTAACAATATTTTCAAGTCAAACAAGATGCCAGATGAGTGGAGGAGAAGCATATTAGTTCCAATCTTCAAGAATAAATGAGATTTTCAGAGTTGCATAAAGTACAGAGGAATTAGCCTTATGAATCATACAATGAAGCTTTGGGAGAAAGTCATTGAACATCGATTAAGAAGGATGACAAGCGTCTCAAAAAACCAATTTGGTTTCATGCCAGGGAGGTTGACCACAGAGGCGAATTTCTTGGTAAGACAAATTATAGAGAGATTTAGGGAGAAAAAGAAAGACCTACACATAAATATTTATTGATTTGGAGAAATCTTGTGGCAAAGTACCGAGACATTTTATGTAGTGGGTTCTGGAAAAGAAGATAGTCCCAACAACGTACATTACCTTTATCAAGGATATGGATGATGTTGTGATTAGTGCTAGAGCATGCAAGGGTAAAACCAGTGACTTTTCTATTAACATAGGATTACACAAGGGTTAGCCTTAAGTCCTTACACTTTTTCCCTAGTGATGGATGAGGTTACGAAGGGTATACAAGATGAGATTCTTTGGTGTATGCTCTTTGTTTATGCAGTTGTACTGATTGACAAAAGTAGGGTAGGGGTGGATAGACAACTGGAGTTGGGGAGGCAGACTTTAGAATCAAAAGGTTTTAGGCTTAGCAGAACTAAAATAGAGTATATGAAGAGCGAATTTAGCAGTGTTAGGTCAGAGGATGGAGATGTCATTCTGGTTGGACAAGTAGATCCCAAGAAGGAATCCTTTCGATGTTTAGGGTCAATGTTACAGTATGATAGTGAGATTGATGAAGATGTTAGTTTTAGAATTCGAGCGGGATGGATGAAATGGCGACTAGCGTCTAGCATTTTGTATAACATAAAAGTTCCACAAAAGCTTAAAGCAAAGTTCTACAAAACGACAATTAGGCCTGAGATGTTGTATGGTGCAGAATGCTGGCCTACTAAAAGACAACACATCCATAAGATAAGTATAGCAGAGGTGTGTATGCTACGATGGAGTGGGGGTATACAAGACGAGACTGAATTAGAAATGCTGATATACATGACAAACTTAGAGTAGCACTAATTGAAGAGAGGCTTGTCCAACACTGTTTAAGATGGTTTGGATATCTCCAATAGAAGCCTCTCAAGGCACCTATGCACGTCGAAATTATAGATCGCGTCGAATTCTCAAAGTGAGGTAGAGGTCGACCAAGGCAGACATAGGAGGAAGTAGTAAAGTGGGACTTAAGGGATTGGAATATATCCGAAAAGATGGTGTAGGACAGGAGCGCATAGAAGTTAGTGATCGACGTATCGGAACCATGAGCTAGGAGTTTTTTTACTTAAGGTTGGTTTAGAGGTAATGCTATAAGTTTTAGATTATAGGACTAGTGAACAGGAGCCAATGATGTAGTGTTTGATCTTTGATCTCTGTTACTATTCGTACTATTATTATTATTATCATCATCATGGGTTTTTATTTTAATTTCCTTATCCATTTTATATTTTATATTTTTACCCTATCCATTATTATTATTTGTTTGATTATTTTACTTTATTTTATTTTTATTCTTACTTCCATTTTCACATTATATATATATATATAAATTTAAATCTAATATTATTATTACTTTTGAATAGACCTTTTCATTTAGTTTTGGGTTCCATATCTAGCCGAACCCAACTTGTTTGGGAATAATGGTTTAGTTTTTGTTTTTGTATCACTTTTGTTATGTATACCATTATTATAGATTTATTTTATAATGAACATTCATAATATTGATAGTAAAATAAAACTATATCTATTTCTATTAAATACTAAACACGGTATTATCCTATAAATAATATTCTGTATTATATAAAAAACCTTTTTTATAACTTGATGCATCCATTAAGAAGTATTATACGGTATGCTCCCACTATTTCTGCCATTACAATAGTAGCATACAAAATACGAAGCACCATTTAACCAATTTTTACGGAATTTTATTTCATATACTGTAGCTAGTTATGGTTTAGAGTTTCAGATCAAATATCTTAAACTTGAAGAAATGATTTTAACAGAAATTTTTTTTACATGAAAATACATTAGGAATAGAAATCACATGTTATGTATCTTTTAGTATCTTATCCAATTCTCATTCCAATATTTTTTAATGAAGTAGATGTGACCATTCACTCTACACCACTCTCATACATTAGCTTTCCTTTCCAAATGGTCGAACCACTCAAAAGAAAGTCCTTACTATAAGATCGTAATGAATTCTTTACCAAAAATGCATTTGATCATCCATAACATTTAAGGATATTGAATAAGTTTCACTTTACGTAAACCGATCGAACTAAAAATCCAATGATCGAATTCTAAGAACATCTTGTAGCTCTAGGTCTAGTTCTACATCTAACACAACAAGATCCATATTGTAGTCAATTGTATTGAATACACGATCTCACATTATGGTTTACTTGCTTATTTCAAATGAACTAATTTCACTGAACTTTCGTGCGCTATAAACAGCGACTGTTCACCATATAACATATATATATATGTGTGTGTGTGTGTGTGTGTGTGTGTGTGTGTGTGTGTGTGACTAAACATGGAATAAATATCCATATTCTTGTTTTATTTTTAAATTTCGAAACTCATAGAAGACAATACATGGTCTCGGGCAAATACACACCTAAGTGATCGAGGCATACATGCTTTAGTTGTTATATATATTGGCTCTTGCATGATCTTGAAGCAATAACATGCCAAAAATTTATTGATAAGTATACTTTATATTTTTAAGTCTCTCTTATTTAATTCATTTGTATATTTTAATTGTTAAACATTTTATCAATTATGTTGGTTGCATAAATTTATGGATGTAGATTATTTTAGCTTGTGTAGCATGTCTTCTTACAATATGAGAAAGATTAAATATATTTATTTTACTTTTCTAATAAGGCGTCTACTAAATTTTTATGCTTCTCAAGACCTAAAGGAAAAAATAGAAATGTTTCAATTTATTTAGTGGATGTTAGGTATCGCTTGCCTTAGGATTTGACCTTGAGGACGATCAACAAATCACAAGCAATGGACAACATTTTATCGGTGTATAAAACTTCTAGCTTATGGTCTTTGTCCTAATCTCATCTCAACCTTGAGAATGATCAACAAATTGAAAGAGATTATTCACACATACTTACCATTTGGTGATGACCTAAGTATAATGTACGTACTTTAAGGAATATCAGCAAATATATGCATGTATCTTACCTCATCAAATTAATATATTAACAGAACTATGCATAATATCCATAGTTGGAGGAAGATCAACAACTAAAGAGTATTAAATAATCTACTAATATATAGATCATAGAGGACAACTTAAATATTAGGGACACATAATCTTCTATACATGCACATATTAAGTGATATCGATTTAGGGAACAATATATCTCTTATGAAATACTTTCATAATTTAAGTTTTAGACATATCTGAAACTAAGTATACATACAACATGTTCCTTAGACCTACGTTGGGTTTCTCATAGCTCACTTATGTTTTTTTAATATGTAGTTTTATAAGTTTTAATCTACTTATTATGTTTATAATTCAATTAAATTATATAATATACATGTATTTTCTTAATTAAATCATATTCAATTAATTACAAATTTCATTAATTAAATCATATTTATTTAATTTACATTTTATGTAAAATTTCTGAAATTTTATATTATTCACTTAAAACTATTAAAGATAGATAATCAGCTATAACATTTTCTTTTAGGGAAAATTAATGATCATCATAAAGAGAAGAGCACTCGTATAATTTTATTTACTCAAAAAAGTAGCCGCCAAATAAGCCTCATAGGTAGCAAAGCCTCCTCGAACATAGAAAAGAAAAGGTAAAGCCTCGCTTAAATCTAAAAAATAGAGTACACGTAAAGATACTAGGAGAAGGAGTTGGGACTTGGATATACAGTAGTCAAGAAGTGGAGATAAATTCATACATGAAATAATCATTGGAGGCGTAAATCCAGAAAGCCCACTAATCTAAGAAGCTCCTATAAGCACGACAATGATTCCTAACATATAGAACGATTTATAAAAGCCAGTCATCTTTGGTAATCTAATCCTCAATTATACCAGAGCATAAGTAATCTAATTGAGTAGCCCCTAAAACTGGATAACTCCAAAAAAATGCATGAGATCAACACAAATATATGTATATAGAAAGTTTATATACATATACGTGTGAGATAAAAAATGAAATCAAAAGTAAAACCAAATTATTTTTCAATTTAAATTAAAACATTCAAAGGATTATTATTAGAAGATTGACTAGGTCAATGCTTATGGCCAAAATACTTACCCTATTGTTATAAACAATTTTTACCTTTAAATTATCTATGCAACTTTTAATTTTGGTAAAAAATTCCTTAAGGAGAATAGTTTTAGCCAATTCATAGCTATTGTTTGCTACCCAATTATAATAGTAAAGATAAATAGCATAAATCAAGTTATCTAAATATGGATTAACATTATTAAACATTCTTTGGTTTCCTTCATACCATAGATAAAAAGAAGTGATAATATAAGTAGTATCAAGTACAATTCTATAGACATTGACATATCGAAATCTAAAGTTATTCAAGTAGTATTTGTAGTCAAAATTGGCATTGATTACATTAAAGTAAAATAATAATAAAGGTGTTTACAAGTATAGAATTGGTTAATGGACAGTTGTGGTATAGGTGAGTTGCATTTCCTAACACTAAATTGCAAAAACTATTTTTTTTTCTATCCATGAGCGAGTTCTTTTTCTTTAAAAATTCAATTGTATTTATTTTTTATTAAAAATTAACCATATGTACAACTTTTTATATGTGAGGTATTTAACTTAAAATAGTTTGGAAATATTGGTTTGGTCCCTAAGAAATTTAAAGACTTATAAACCAAGATTGAGCACATTTTTTAGTTTTTCAATCACTTTCATTGTCTAAGATATAACATTCTAGCTTAGTACACAGTAACATAAATTGGTTTAAGATAATACCTTCTTGAGCATGGTTGAAATTCTAAATCCTTGGTAGTTCATTATAAGGTCTATTAACCTTATAAATTAAAGCATTTTTGAAGTTACAAATGTCAAAAAGCTCTTTACAATCAAACTTTAAGGGGGATAGCAGAAATACAGTTATCATGCCATAATGATAGGTTATTATCTGAATAGACCGTGTTTTCAATTCCAAGAATATAAATGTGAAAAAAACTAAGTTGGATTTCCAAAAGTGAGACATATTGTTTGGAAAGTGTTTTGGTCAATCTGAGAGTTAAAGCATATTGGTTCGAAATCATAACTTTGTAGATTAGGTTTTCGTTGTTGTTATTATATTTCTAAAGCCATTTCCCTAATAACAACACATTAAGATTACGAAGATTTATAGTTCCTAAACCCCTGCCTTTTTTAATTGACAAACTCTTTCCCAATTAACAATACATTTAATACCACTGCAGGAATTATTTCCATGCCAAAGAATGTTTCTTCTACTTTTATCTATTTTATCCATTATCTATTTCGAAAAGGGATAAAAGGATATTCGATAAATGGCCAGAGATGATAGGATAGAGTTAATTAGAATAATACTTAGAGATCTATATATGAATCTTTACAGTTCCTATTACATAATTCTTTATGAATTTTGTCGAGTATCAATTACCAATTCTCCTTTTTAGCTTGGTTGGTCTAATCAAAAATCTTGAATAGCTTATGGAAAATTTATTAGTCTGCAATTAAGAGTGCTAGAAACAAGGTTTTGTATATTATCCAACATCATACAAGTCTAAACAGAACCCTTGTCAAATTTTATCTTAAGTTCTGAAAGCATTTCAAGCTATATAAAATAAACTTAAGAGATGCAATGTAATTAGGTAAATGTGATGTAAAAAGAATGGTGCTATCAATAAATTGAAGGATCTAAAAACTATTGTTAGTGATATGATTAACAACACTCTCCAGAGTTCCGTTTGTAACATGTAACATAGTAATTTTGTAAATTCATCACCTGCTAGGTAGGAAAGTAGAGGATACAATGGGTTTCCTTGTCCAAGACCAAGTTTTTATTGAATTTTATTTCCAAGAATTTTATTAACCATAATACTGTAGTTTCCAGCTTTAAGCTAGGACATATTCTAACCTACCCCTCTAAAGCTAAAACCCTCTGCTAGAAGTAAATCTTTGAGGAAAGACCAATCAATAGAATTAAATGCTTTAGCAAAATTATGCTTTAAAGGGCATAGGTGATATTATTTTTGCAATAATAATTTATAAATTCTTAGACTACAGCGATCTCATATTTAATATTTCTACCCTTAATAAAAGCAGATTATGTGGTATCAATTAAGTTATTCATTTTAGTGCTTAACTTATTCGCTAAAACCATTGACATAATTCTAAAGGAGCAGTTGATTAGTGAAATATGCCTAAGGTTCTTAAGCTCTATTACATCAACTTTCTTATGAAGAAGTATTACGTCAGCAAAGTTAAACCTTCCTAATTGCGAACAACCTTTATAAACCACATTAAAGGTTTCAATTAATTTAAAATTTAAAATATGTGAAATATTATTATAAAATAAGATTGGAAATCCATTCGGTCCTGGCGATTTATCATAAGGCATATCATCGATGGCCTTCTAGATCTCCTGTTCGAAAAACGAATTATCCAAATCATCTAAGACAATCCTTGGATTTTCAGGATGCAAATCATTCCACCTAGCATTAATTCCATAGCATCGGTTTGTTCCAAATATATCTTTGTAGTTGTAGTGAAGGAAATTTTGAGCTTATTTTGGTCAAAGATTTACGCCTCATTAATAGTAGAGAGCTTATTGTATTGCTACGGTTACATCCATTAGTTACCCTATGGAAAAATTTGGTATTCTTGTCTATCTCGTCTGTCTATTTAATCCTAAACCTTTGCCTCCACATTATTTCCTATTGCATAATAACTTTGTTAAGTTCGTCTTTAAAGTTTGAACATTTTGTTTAGAAACGTGTAAGATTCTCGATTCTTCCAAATTATTTAATTTTTAAATTTTGAAAATTTGTTTTTCCTTTTGATTATAATGTTGCTAAAGACATCTTCATTCCATTTCCTTAAAAATAATTTAAGGTCCCTAAGTTTACTAACAAAAACTTTAACTATTTACCTGAGTATTTGTTATTATCGTATCTCGTAGAAAGCAATTTACTAATGTCCAAATTGGTGAAATTACTTTCTAAAAGTCAAATTTTTTTGAACTAAAAAATTCTATGCACAAAGTTATGGTGCTTATAGAAGTGAATGATTAGATAGTGGTCAGAATACAATCTTAGAATCCCTTTAACATGCATAGAAGGAAATCTATCTTCCAATTCGTTCGTGATGAGGAAATGATCAAGGAGCGCCATCGATGGCACTTCTTCAGAGTTTGACCAAGTGTTCTATCTATTACTAAAAGATAACTAAATCAAATTTCCATTAATAATAAACTAGCGAACGGTTCAACAGTATAGAAGTTGCCTTCATTTGTCGAACACTACTTTAAAAACCTAGTTACACAAAATAAGTCATTATCTAAGGCCTAATGATTTGGGATCTAAACTCCAGACACTCTCTCAAAAAAACTCCCCTATCAATTTTATTATGTGGTCCGCAAACATCAGTGACATTTAATAAAATGTCATCTCTTAAAACTAGAGAAAATAAGATGCATTGAGTAAACATTAATGACAATGTGAAGTAGCTTAACATAATTATGTTTCTAACACACCATCAAGTCTGCAGAGCTACCCCTAGCAAGAAAACAAGCATAATTGCTAAGATAAAAACCCCTAAACCTGTATAGAAATGGTAATTAGGAACCTCTATTTTGGTTGTTTTACAAGGAAGCTATGTCTGTGTTATTGCCTTTAAAATAAGATCTAATTTTATTGCATTTATTTGGAATTTGCAAACCCTTAAAATCCCAACTAGTGTATCTCATGGTCTAAGCAATCTGAACCTTTCAAGCTCCTTATTTCCAGTAAACTCGATGTCAGACTGCTCGATATAAAAACAAATCAAGTCTTTCTAGTTAAATCAAGCCTTCCTAGCTAAATCAAACATATTATCAGTAGATAAATCATTCAAAACAACATAATAATAAATGCTACCTAAGAAATCAATCGAACTTGAGCTAAAGCCAAAAGCTAAGTAGCCGCATTAGTATAGGAACTATGAATTGAGTATCGTATCTCACCAAACCATATTAGCAAAGGGGATTATACATGTGCCATGCATTGAGCCGAATAATATACCCAAATTTTTAGTCTTAATTAAAGATTTCATCACGAATCCCGAACCCAAAGCATCACAAATAGAAGCACCTTGAATATCTATGTTCGAGTGAAGTTCAGCTTGAAAATGACAAAACTTGCATGCATTCAGCCCTTCCACCGACAAATTATTATCAAAAGTTTTCTCTACGTTAGCTTCATCACCTGCAACCAGCCCACTTGTCTCTGTTCCAGTATCCTCACAATCACATCCATACACACTGCACCCTCATAAAAATCTCCATTCACATCCCCCATTTATGTTCCAGACAACATCATTAACCACTTTCCCCAAATCTGTTTTAACATAAACATTCCAAACCTCTTCCTCAACCCATACAACATCTTTATCCCGCCTAACCAACCCAACCCTAATTTAAACTATTTCTTTATCCAATTTGCCAGCTGAATAATACTAAACTGCCTTATCAGCCTTTGAAACATCCATCAGCCCATCATTGTTATATCGAATGCCTTTCTTGCTACATTCAACATTTCACAATCCGATTGATAAGCCACATCTTTGAAGTTTACTTTATGCACATGGTCATCATTCAATTGTTCAACATCATCGACAATATAACCATGAAGATAAATCTATTTGAGGTGGCAAAACATAGAAAATGGTCTGGTTCGGATGATGAAGCTATCTTCTTGCAATAATTGGCTAGGTTTGTCAATTTTATAAATAACTAAATTGATGGATCCCAAAGAATGGGATTAAGAAGATTCTGGGGAGTCATTCTCATGTACATTTTTATGAGGCATTTTATCTAGCAGATTGGCTGTTGGTGGAGTTTTGGTTAGCTTTTCATGTATCTTCATATCTGCATCTATTTTTGCTACACTGTTACCGAGAATACTTCTCTGCTACGAGGCACGATCGAAGCCTTACCATCGAATCTACCCAACTCTTTTCCAAAAGTAACACCATGCTAGAATGATAGAGAAGGACCACTAGAAGGTCAAATCTCATGTCTAAAGGGACCGAGCCAACCAATAGCCGAAGAAATGGGTGAATTTCAATTTTTTTACCCTATTGCATTTTTGTTTGGCCTATGAAGCCTAATTTATTTAGAACATTTCTATTTTTTTAGATAAAATCATTTAGTTTGTTTAAATAAGTTAAAGGGAAGTTTTTAGTTTCAAATTTATAGTGTATCAAATACACCTAACATTTAATTAATGTACAGAGAATGAAATCTTTCATTTCTTTCCCTAAAAGAACAAATAATTGAGAGTACTAATTGCATTAATGGAGAGAGAAACCTTTCATTGTCTCTCATTAATTTGAATTGATTAATACATTAAATGTCATTAATTAACAAACTATTCATGGCAAGATTTATTACTGTGTCCATAATATGTATTCTAACTATATAAATTGTAGGTTGAGATTTATTTAATTTTGTTTTATTTATTTAAGTATATATATATAGACCATATATATACACATATGCATGAGTGTGCATGTGTAACATCATAATCCGTAAACGGCTAGGATTTACATTGCAACAGACACATTAGATCATTTTGTATGTATTGTAATTTGTTCAAATATGTGCTTGTATAATATGTCAAAATATGATATTAATAATTGTATATGAATATATATATATATATATATATTATTGAATAAAACAATTTCTTCCATAATAAATTAATATAAAATAATCACATGATAAAAATAAAAGTTTTATAATTTAAGAAAATCTGGAAACATATTTTGGGCATAATATTAATTTATGGAATTTTTTTAATTAAAATAATATTTATTATTAAATATTTAATAATAAACCTTAATCAAATTAATTCTTAAAATTATGAAATCAAGTTGAAAAATTATGAAATTTTTTTTGAAGGTAGATAAGACATATTTTGGGCTTTGGAAAATTTTCTAGAATTTCAACTTAAATATATTTTTAATTAAACAATTAACTGCAGTTCCAAAATAAATTAATTATATAAAATATTAAATTAAGTTTTAAAAATCTGAATTTTTTCTAAAGGTACCTATGATGCATCTAATGCTTATGAAAAATTTCTAGAATTTTATTAATTGAATTTATATTTTTAATTAAAAAATTAATTGCAGGTCGAAAGTAAATTAATTTTGAAAATAATAAGTTATGTTCAAAAAAATCTTAAAATTTTACAGTAAGCATCTTACATGGAACAAAAAATATAAAATTGAAATTTCGGACTATCAATTATTTCATACTTAACTAACAATTCACAAAATCATTAAATAATAATAAAATATATATACACATATTTCATCAAATAATTTTATATTTTATGATTGACAATAGGCATAAATTATCTTAGGAAATTTTACATATTAAATATATACATAATTATACATATAGACAATTTGCAAATTTGTACGCATTTAATATAGATCTATTTATATGTATTAATATAGATCAAAACTAATTTTTTAGAAAAAAAAAATTCAATGAAAAATAAATAAAAAAAATACTACAACAAGCATATAACCAATCTAATTATAACAAACACATGTACCTACAAAAATCTTACCTAATCTAAATATAAACATATCTGAATACAAAGAAGTGATTTGGATGTAAATCAACATTTATATGATAAATTTGAAATCAAAAAAATAATAAAAAATAAAATTTCACCTCCTAATGAAGCCTTTGAGTCCATGTTGAACAATGAATGCTCTTCTAAGAACAATTCCCAGTCCATCAGGTCGCCGATATAGGATTAATGACCTTCTATTAAAAATTAGTATTTTCTAATTTAAATTGGATTTGAGAATTTTTCGGATAATTTTAGAGGAGATTCTCTGCCATTAAAATGAGAAAGAAGAAGAAGAAAGTAACGGCTCTAAAAATGAATTAGCATTTGAATAGGGTTTTGAGATTAGCTTTTATATGGGTGGGATAAGAGAGCAGATAACAATCTCAACCACACATCTCAAAACCCTAATCTCATGCATAGTAGCTACCCCTTCCTCTGTCAATACCAATGACATTCATCTCTAAAATTCCTGGGTTGTGAGCCTATTTAACCCAATTTACATATCGTAATTATATTCAACTAAATTTATTGTCGATATCTCACGTCGATCAACATGTTTATAATTTTTTATAAATACATGCAACAAATTTATTTCCCAAATCATATCCAAATTTTATAATTAAAATTTCATTAATATTAATTAATTTAATTGATTTATAAAAATTATAAACTAATTACATCATCCGTTCTTAAGAAAATTCATCGATTCGATTGTGTGACTCTTGGGTGTAAATTCGGTCAGTGATTAACATCGAACTATTCGAACGTTAACGCTCACACTTCACTTAGTGGTGGTGTGATATTATGGCCAAATTTGTCATTACTCATTTTAGAAAAAAATCTTGTTTTAATTTAATAACCGTTACCTAGCGGTGACAAATATTTACACCAATTCTCTTCGTCAAAACTATATCACTTTGGATTTATTGAATTTGGTAATGGTCAAAATTTCTGACATCGTCAACATTCAACTTTATAGTCCAAACAAAAAGTCCTTGGTTCAATAATTGCAAATATTATTAACCTAACTACTCTAACCGGAGATTTTGAATCTGAGTTGACTTGAGTTGATCGTGATACCAACCCCATATAATTGAGGAGACGAATCCTCTTTTGAATATTGCTTCACTTCCAATACTTCCACTCGACTTAACTATAGTCACTCGATGGATGCCATGCCATGATTGACTATAATCAAAGTGAACCTTTCATGTTGAAGATTCACAGTATTCTCGAATTGAAAGAACTGTGTAAATTATTCACATTGATATTTTCTGTTTGACCTTAGTTAATAACAAAAAACTATCGAATGTGTTGTTCCAAAGTTATCCAATAACTTTTAGTACGTAACACCTAGGTGGCACCAGCAGTCATGAGTAATACACTGTCCAATATTTGAAGAGCGTTCCGTGCTCTAGTCTCAATGGATACATAAATATCCAGTCTTGATGCATCTTGACTAGGAGCATTTAAAATGGTATATTTATTTTTATCGTGATAAATTACTCATGGTTACAACACTTTATAAATACTATCACAAAAACTTAGCATTTATGGATTTTCTGTTAAATATACTTTTAATTAATTAATTAATATATCTACATTATATCAAGTATATAATTGAAAGGAAAGACCTTTATTTCAAACAAGATTAGTCAACAAGTTAGATATATGTTACAAATTACATAATTGCCCATAGGTCACACATCAAACTCTATCAATCTCTCACTTGCACTTGGGGTCAATTATGTATTCTTATTTCTACTTCCCCAATAGATTTTCTCAAAACCAATTGGGTCAGTCCCTCAGTGAATGGGTATGCTATTATGTTTCAATCTTCTACTATGTCAATCAACTCTCTCCGATGATGATAAACTATTTTATCATATGGTACAATACAGAGTATGTATCTCGAATTCTAGTGAGATCTAAGTTATGTTTATGAACTATATCGTGACGTTGTTTTCATGTAACAATGTTTAGGATTCTCAACATTTGGAATCGGCTTGGTTATAAATTTGTGCATTTATATATATATACATACATACATGCATGCATGCTTTTATTATAGTGCTATTCGACGCGATGTACTTTGTCTTTTTTGTTGAATCATCCACGGTCCGTCATTTGGAACATTTCCAACTTAAAGATTTTTAACTGAATTTATTATAGACATATTATATTCAATATCACTTACGATGTTTGAGTTTGTATACTCCTTCGTAAGGATTTTTTGTTTCTATAAACAATTCTCTTATATTTTTGATAAATACACGAGAACACTTCAAACAACCATTTACTGATATCTTTTTGGATTTGATATTCGCTTCATGTAACAAATACATAAACAAATCACGATAGACAACACTAAATGTATGATAATTCCTATCACCAATGCATAAGGAACTCATCTCGCATATTCCATATTAAACAATTTGTTAAGGTGTCTTTACATGTCAAATTAGGACATTCCCAATATCTTCTATACTAACCATAAAAGACATCATTTACAATCCAAAGATGAGTATAAAAACGACTAGGTTGGTTTAATAGAAGTACATCATTAAAATCAACATCGTTTTGTTTGCTTTTAGTTTAGAAATATCAATGTATCTTTTAACGTTCTTTCTTAATGAACACACGCCTAACACATGCCTACTTTGCACTTTGATTGAAAATCAAACTATTTGATATTTCTATCAAAATACTTATTCAATTTTGATGCTTATAAAATGATACTTTTGTATCATTTCTTGGATCATATACGAAAACTCACATCCTCTATATCGCTTCCACCGACTTCAAGATACTTTGGTTGTTATGTGTAAATAGACTATACTATATCATTATTTCAAATTTTTTAGTTCAACACATATATACCAAAACACTATATCTTATCAAGTGATAATTTTGTGAGTAAATCTAAAATAACTTGAGTACATTGAATAACAATCTATTACGCTAATTTTAACTATTGAAATTTATGGAATATTCTTATCAACGTTGCACATTTAATTCCAACTGCATTAGCCTTGCTCATAAAGACGCAATCGCAGCCGATGGATCACATCCCTTTGGTTACGACTACCAAAATCATATTTTGATAGCATACTTGGAATTTTTTTGGATTTGTGCATTATACCGCATTGTAGAGTCAACACTCTTAATGGTTTAATTAAACAATCGAGGATTATATATTTTCGACATTGATAAGAAACTCATAATTTCTCCTCAATGTGTAAGAATACTTATTAGACACTCTAATGTGTCGCGTTTGTTTAGGTTAGTGAATTTCATTTAATCTTATCTAATCAGTTCTATCTATGGATTGTATCTAATTCCATTTTAGTACCTATAATTCCTTAAAGAAATTCCTTTGCAATAAAGTTGGTATTTCTTGAAACAACAATTGTTTCTCAATGCAACAGAACAAGTATTCATAAACGTTTTATGAATTTTTTTATTTATAAAACTGGTTTGGTTTTAGTTTATAAAACTTACGTTCAAAATATAAATATTTCATCCAACGATAGTCTTTCCCAAAATCCTTTTAGGGAGATTCATACAAGATCCCTCATGAACAATTATTATGTGCGATCTTTCGACTCACACAACCTACCAACTCCTTGGCTTAGGATATGTTGGAGTTTCTTATAAAACCTTGTCCTATGTGATTTTTTAAATTGTTGTTTAGATGAAATAATATTAACCTTATGTACTATTCTTAAGTACTGACCTTATAGAAGGAAATTAATTCAACTTCACTCATAATTAATCATACATCATCCAACAAAATTTGATTAATCCTTATCGATGTACCATTATGTATCACATGGAGGAATGAATTTTGAGATTGAATCATTATTCATTTTTAGGCACATTCGGAACCTTTTCCAATATACTCACTCATTCGATCAAATCGAATCATTTCTATTATATGTTATTTTATTTACTTCTGTTTTGTACTCTGTGAGTTTACCATAGTATTACATGTGTATCAAATACATATATCCTCATTCATGATAAATCATCGGTGGATATGGCAAAATACGTGGAACCATTTTTGTATTAATGGAATTATGATTACATACATTAATATGTATCAATCTGAAGGGTTCATCAACTCTTACGTTGTCCAATTGAATGGGTGCATAGCCTTAGTTGTTTGAGATATAATTAACCAATATCATACGATTCAAAATCATATAACGAAATTATTTTCTCAAAATTATGGATTAGTCTATAAATCCAAAATAACTGTAAATAATATTAGATACTTCTATATTTTCCAATGTGTCACTTTTATTATAAAAACAAATACCACATTATAGTTTTATTTAATGAAGAATATTTATAATATTCATGTTGAAATATAGCTATGTCTATTTCTCAATCGATACTGAAAAATAGTCATTATTTTATAAATAATTTCGACACATCTTACGAAAACAATTTTCGTAATAGAATACATTCAATAAGTGTTGTATGGTACACTCCCACTATTTCTTCCATTACTATAATAGCATACTATGTTCGAACGTCCATATTCACTTAATATAGATTTATTTATTTCACATACTGCAACTTTTAACGTGGAGGGTTTTCGATCAAATATCTTAAACTTAAGAGAAATAATATCATAGAAAACAATTTTCTGCATAAAAATAAATTTCAGAATAGAAATCATATTTATTATTCCAATATTAAGTATCAATCATTATTACTGCAATTCTCGTTTTTGATGTTTCCTTATAAAGCAGAAGTGACTGTTCACTCTCTTCGTTCCATTTATACTTTATATCACATCTACTCTAGTACATTCATTTTTCTTTCTAGATGGTCAAACTATTCAAAAGAAAATCCTTACTACAATATCCTAATGAACCTTTTACAAAAGCACATTCGATTATCCTTAACTTTTAAGAACATCAACTATGTCGTGCTTTGCATAAACTGATCAAACTGACATTTCCACGATCGAGTTCTTATATTTATATTATAACTTTGGTCTAGTTTTATAGTTAACTACATATGATCATTTTGTAATCAATTAATTTGAATACTTGATCTTGCACCAAGGTTCATTTGGTTTTTCGGATGAACTAATTTCAACAAAATATTTTACAATATAAACTCTAATCGTTGACCATAAAACATTTATATGTGATTGTATATGGATCAAATATACATAGTCTTGTATTGCTTTTAGAGTTTGAAACTCATAGAACGAAATACATGATCTAGACCAAATAAATGCATGACTAAAATACGAATGTATTTAGTAGTTGTAACATCAGGCACTTACATGGGCATTGAAACTTTAATATGCAATAATCTTTCCGTGGTAGGTATATGTTATATTTCTATTTGTCAATCTTCATTTCATTTGTATATCTCAATTTAATATTTTATCAATCCTATTAAATGCACAAATTTATCAATGTAGATTATTATAACATTATATAGCGTAAATTCTTACAATATTAGAAATGTTAAATGTTATCATTTCATTTTTTAATAAGGCACTCACTAGTCTTTTATGTTTCACCGAACCCTAAGTAAACATAGAATTCTTTTGACTTCACTAATGGGTGTTAGGACTCGTCCACCTTGAAATTCTTACCTTGAGTTTGCATAAGTCATAGCTCCACGATTGATGGATAACTCCTTGTCGGTTGTATCACATATAACTCCTAACCCATGTTACCTTGTCCTAACCTCATTTCAACCATGAGTTTGCTCAACAAATCGAAAGAGATTATTCACTTATACCTACCATATCGCGACAGCCTAAGTATAATATAACCTTGAGTTTGCTTAACAAATACATATAGTTATCCTACCTCGTCTATTCGATATATTAATAATACTACACATGATATCTCTATTTTAATTTTTCTCAACCACTAAGAAGTATGCAACTAATATATATATATATATATATATATATATATGGTAGAGGACAATTTTATATTAAAGATTCATTATCTTCAATATATTATATCAATCGCATCGACTTCTGGAATAATGTATTTCTTATGAAATACTCTCATAATTCAAGTGTCACACACATCATACATCATGGTATATGTACATATATGTATGTATTTATTCCTTAAGCCTATTTAAGATTTCTTTAATGTTCCACCTTTAATTATATGTTCATATTATATAAGTTTTATTATTATATAACTTTTATATTTCATATTACATATATAATAGTCTTATGTATAACATTATATTAGCTAAATCTTTTTTAATTAATTTTAATTAATTAACTCTTTATTTAGTTTTCCAATATAACTTTTATATTGGACATATATTATAACCTTTATATTGTATGTTAAACCTTTATAGTACAAGATATATATCTTATATATAGGTGTTATAATTAATTAACCCTTTATTAATTTATTTAATTGAACTATTTTAATTAATTTATATTAATTTTAAAATTCAGTTCACATACATACATGTATACTAATATTCTTTTAAACAATTTGAAAACAAGATAACATATATCTTAATATACAATACACGCACAAGTTCGTTAATTAATTAATTTATTGTTATTAATCATATCAATAAATATAAAATTTGAAATTAATATGAATTGCTTTTCAAACATTTTGAAAAATTATGTTATATTATAACTTTTATAATAAACATATTTTATTTTAAAATTAATAGTTAAATTTAAAATCTTTAACTTTAATTTTCAAAACATTTTGAAAATTATCCCAATTCCCAATTCAAGTTGGCCCTTTTCTATTAGAGGCAACCTTTGGGCTCACATCATCTCTCAGGCTGGGCTAATAACCTGTTAGGATACGATAATTAATTACCCAATTCCAATCCTAAACATTACTTTTCTAGATACTGTATCAAGTGGGAAAGTTTAATTAGTTAGTCATAATATGACTAATTTAGACCGTAGAGGCAATTGGGCTCTGATACCATTGAAGGAATAGGGCCAGCCCGTAGTGGAAAAAATTGATGAATTTCGTATTTTTTACCCTATTGGATCTTTGTTGGGCCTATGAAGCCTAATTTGTTTAGAACATTTCTAATTTTTTTTTAAATAAAATCATTTATTTTATTTAAATTAGTTAAAGGGAAGTTTTTAATTTTATATGTATAGTGTATCAGATACACCTACCATTTAATTAATGTATAGGGAATGAAATCTTTCATTTATTTCCTTAAAATAAGAATTAACTGAAAGTATTAATTGCATCAAATAGAGAGAGAAACTTTTCATTTCTCTCTTTAATTTGAATTGATTAATATATTAAATGTCATTAATTAATAATTTATTCATGGCACGATTTATTAATACGTCCATATATATACTAACTGTATAAAATTGTAGTTTGAGATTTATTTATGTAACAACCCGTATATTTGGACCATTTAAATTGACAATAATCCACAAATGTCAACTTAAATAGTACAAAACACGAATCATTAATGGAGTATAGATATATAAATGAGAATCATCACAGAATCACAGAAATATAACATCACAGAATAGTGCAGCGGAAATACAACATAGTCATAAGAGTAGTTCATGAAGCTACCCATAAATACAACAATGTCTCAGATAAAACAAAATAGAACAACATAGATGTCCAATAGTCTGAATAGAAAGAGCAATACTGATACGATAAGATAATGATATTCTTCGGTCTTCAGCTCCAAACAGAACAGCAACAACAATCCTCAGTCTGATCCGAGCATATGCACAAACAAACACTCGAATCAGGACATATATTCTTATGCAAATAATATGATTCAAGTTCAAATAACAATAACTCACAGATGAATGGAATAACATCTTTCAGGATCCGATAAACTATTTATACATAGTGTACGATAAATAGATAATGTCTAGCAGTAAAGTAAAATATCAAAATAGTGTTAAGGCGTTACCATTGTCCCCCTTAACACATTTCATATAGTATTATAGACTATACTGTAAACTCCACCGTGAACTAGTGGGATATCAGGGAGTACTCCATAGGTATAATACAAAACAAATTCGTAGTGGTCGCGTATACGGGAATACAAGTATGACAAGGCACATAAGGCAATACCCAAGGTAGTGAAACTACCGTTTGCCTGATCCGGACAGGTGAGAACGCATCGCCGTAACGATCGCAACACCGCGAAACAACACTCCAAATTCAAAGGTGCGACGATGCGCTTCTAACGGTACACAGATTATTGCGATACGATGGTTTTATGAAATTCGCATTTACGCCGCTTAAATTGTACGTTTTGCAAAACAATTTAAACGGGACAGGCGATGACAGTTTTTGACGAAACGAATTACGTAATCTTGATCAGAATAATTTATACAACATAACTATGTAAAAATATTTGGATTTGAAAGGTAAATTTTACGCAGCTTTATATGGACTGACATACAGCAAAACGCGAATGAAATTTACTGTAATATTTTATGACGAAACTTTTTCTATATTCATATCTAACAATATGTAAGTCATAAATAAAGTTTGGACGTTAATTGAAATCGTTTATAATTTTCAAAATTTTATATTAAAACGATGGATTTTCAAATTTTAAACTGGGTCGGAAATTCAGGGTCGTTACAATCCCCCCCACTCAAAACTTTTCGTCCTCGAAAAGGAACGAGACGAGTGACGTAAGAGTGAAGTAAGCAGAAGATCAATATAGATTATAAGAAATTTGAATTATACCTAAAATTAGTAATTCGGGGTTTGAATCCCGAATACTATCCTCAGTCTTCCATGTGCAATCTCTCTCATCTACACTCCATTGGACTTTGACGAGATTTACCGACTTCCTCCTGAGTTGCTTTGTCTCACGATCGACTATCCAAAGTGGCTTACGCTCAATAGTCAAATCAGGCGCAATAACTATCTCTTCTAACTGAGTAGTAGGAATAGTCATAGATGGATCGTGTACAACTTTGCGCAGATGTGAGACGTGGAACACATTGTGCACACCAGCGAACTTCTCTGGTAATGCAACTCTATACGCCAATGTTCCAACTCTTTCCGTAATCTCAAACGGACCAACAAATCTCGAAGCTAGCTTTCATTTTCTTCCAAATCGAACAATATTCTTCAAAGGCGACACTTTTAGAAATACTTTGTCACCTACGCTGAATTCTAGATCTCTTCTCCTTCTGTCAGCATAGCTCTTCTGTCTATCCTGTGCCATCTTTATCTTCTTCCTGATTTCTTCGACCTTTTCAGAAGCTTCCACAATTATTTCTGGACCAAGCATAAGTCTATCTCCAGACTCGATCCAACAAGCTGGGGATTTGCACGGCCGTCCATATAAGGCTTCGAACGGTGCCATACCAATGCTTGCTTGGTTTGTTAAGGATAATTAATTCAAATTCAAATATACTTATTCAAATTTGAAATTCAATTTCTTTACCTGGTAACTATTATTATAAGTGAATTCGACCAAATGAATATGGTCTTCCCAGGATCCACCAAAGTCAATAATACAAGCACAGAGAAGGTCTTCAAAACTCTGATTCACCCTCTCAGTTTGGCCATCTGTTTGAGGATGATATGTTGTGCTCAGATTCAGTTTGGTGCCCAACGTATCCTGGAATGCTTTCCAGAATTTACTAGTGAAAATAGGATCTCGATCGCATAAGATACTAGATGGTACACCATGAAGTTTAACAACTTCTCTCATATATATCTCGGCCAAACTCGAAGCTGTACGAGTGGGATTGGATGGAATAAAGTGAGCGGACTTCGTCAGTCTATCGACAATCACCCATATGCTTTCGTTACCCTTCCAAGTCCTTGGCAGCCCATCAATAAAGTCCATAGAAATCTGCTCCCACTTCCATCCTGGAATCTCTAATGGTTGAAGCAAACCAGCTGTCTTTCTGTGATCAGCTTTAACTTGCTGGCAAGTTGTGCATCTGCTGACATAGGTAGAAATATCACGCTTCATCCCATTCTACCAATATAGCTCCTTCATATTCTAGTACATTTTAGTGACACCCGGATGAAATGAAAGCGAAGAGTTGTGGTTTTCTCTCAGCACTTCTTGCCTTAGACCATCAACATTAGGGACACAAATGCGATTATCAATTCTCAAGACTCCATTACTATCCACATGTGCATCCAATTTATTGTTAGCATTTCCAACTCTTCCAAGGTCTATTTCTTTGATGCGATAAAGCAAAGTGTCCTCGTATTGCTTGGCTATAATGCGAGCCGTAATAGATGGGGAGACGGAAAGCTGGAATAACATTCCTTCAACAAGATTACAACATGCCATTGCTTGGTTTCTGCTTAAAGCATCGACTATGGCATTTGCTTTCCCTGGAGTGTAATTAATATCAAGATCATATGCAGCTAATAATTCGAGCCATCGGACTTGTCTCCGATTCAAATCCTTTTGCGAGAAAATATATCTCAATGACTTGTGGTTAGTGAATAACTCGAATTTGGTTCCCAATAGATAGTGCCTCCATAGCTTAAGAGCAAATACAACCGCAAGAAGCTCTAAATCGTGAGTTGCGTAGTTTGCTTCATGGGTCTTTAACTGACGACCCACATAGGCAATAACCTTTCCTTTCTGCATCAAGACTGCTCCAAGTCCATCTCGACAGGCATCTGTATAGGCGGTCAATCCTTCGCTACCATCAATAACTGTAAGAACTGGGGCAGATGTCAACTTTCGCTTCATCTCATTGAAAGCTGCTTCGCATTTTTCACTCCAGATAAATTTCACATTCTTCCTGGTCAGTGCGGTAAGTGGTGCGGCAATACGAGCAAAGTTTTCTATAAATCTGCTGTAATAGCCAGCCAAGCCCAAGAAACTACGGATATCAGTGGGAGTTTTGGGAGTCTCCCAATCCTGCAAATTCCAAGGATTCGAATTAAGATATTGATAAGTTGTTTTAATAGAATTGTAAGCAAGAATAGAACTTACATTGATTACGGCGATCTTAGTTGGATCGACCGAAATCCCATTCTCCGAAACAATATAGCCAAGAAATCGAACTTCATCTTTCCAAAAGTGGCATTTCGAAAACTTGGCTTTAAGCTGATGAATGCGAAGAGTTTCAAGAACAAAAGCCAAATGTGACCTATGCTCCTTCGCATCTTTAGAGAAGACGAGAATATCATCGATGAAAACAAGAACGAACTTGTTAAGAACATCTCGGAAAACTCTATTCATCAAGTCGACGAAATAGGCTGGAGCATTAGTAAGACCGAACGGCATAACTAGCCATTCATAGAAACCATTTTCAGTGCGGAAAGATGATTTAGGAATACTATCCTCAACGATTCTGAGTTGGTGAAAACCGGTAGCCAAATCAAGTTGAGAAAAGACTTTAGCTCCATGAAGCTGGTCGAAAAGATCGTTGATGCGGGCATCGGATACCTATTCTTGTGTGTGAGCTTGTTTAGCTCTCTATAGTCCACACACATTCAGAGTGAGCCATCCGATTTTGTGACAAATACAACTGTAGCACCCCATTCTGAATGACTGCGTCGAATCAAGCCTTTAGAAAATAAATCTTCAATTTGAACATTTAACTCTGCCTTTTCTTTAGGAGCCATTCTCCTAGGAGGAAGAACTACTAGTCGTGCACCAGGGATAAGATTAATGCGGAATTCGATTTCCCATGGAGGTGGTAGAGAATTGACTTCTCCAAATACATCAGAAAAGAATTGGACCACTGGAGTAGAGCTTAGTTCATTTGGATGGGATTCGAGAGAATATAAAAATCCTAGCACATTCTTGTGGTGATTTTCCTTTAACAACTAAAGGCATACTCTTGTCGTCAATTAGAGAGACGGTTCAAGCTTTGCATGAGATAATGGCTTCGAACTTTCGTAGCCAATCAAAGCTTAATAGAATATCAAAGGCCTTGAATCCAAGGACATAGAAATCCCAAGTGAAACGGTGAATGCCATGCATAAGAGTGAAATATTTGCATACCCTTTTGAGGTTAGCGGGCCCTCCAATAGGGTTAGATACACATAAGAAAATAGATGCAGGAGTGGATTCCAAACCAAGTTTATTACACAAGTCAATAGATATGAAGCTGTGTGTTGCTCCGGTGTCAAATAAAACTCTAACAGGCAAGATATGCAACATAAAAGTACTTTGTAAAGTACCTTGATTATCCGGAACTTCCGGGGTAGGAACTTCCGGGGCAGGTGTGGAAAGAGAAAAGACTCCAGATGGTGTACCACGCTTCTGTGTTGGGCAGTCTTTCTTGAAGTGTCCAGGTTGTAAGCAGATATGACACAAATCCCTCCTAGTCATCTGTGCCGGTGGCGGAATAGCTGCGCTCTTTGGAGATGGGCAGCTACTGGCGTAATGACCTTTCTGGTTATATTTGAAGCAAGTAACGGATGATATGTCAATGGGCTTCTTCTGGGAGTATCCAAGCCCTGTTTTCTGCTGCCAATTCTTCTTCTGTTGTGCAAAGTTTGGCTTTCTCTTTCTCGTCCTACTAGCTGATGTCTGAGAAACTGGAGCTTTGGCGGTTGATGTTTCCTTTGGCTTTCCCTCGTATCGAAGAGCAAAATCCATCAACTCAGTGAAAGTTCCATGGACATGAGCGGTGAGGAGCTCGTAATACTCAGGGCGTGCGCCATGTATGAACTTCTCATTCTTAAGCGGAGGTATGTCGATCAAACCGGGTCCCAACTTAGATAGTTCATTGAACTTTCGTTCATACTCAGTGAAGGTTATGTTGCCTTGCTTGAGATCCATAAAAGACCGATAGAGTTGGGCCTTCCCAGCAGCTGGCATCCACTGAGCCACAAAGGAATCCCTATTTACAAACGATATGAAAAAGAGTCAAAATTTGACGAGATAAAAGGAAATTTTTATTTAGATGAACTTTTAGATATATTACTACCTAAACTGGGCCCAAGTGATGGTTTCCTCATCGGTACGAGAAGTGACGGATTCCCACCAATCTTGTGCAGCATCCTGAAGCTGCCAAGTGGCCAACTTACACTTCTGAGCATCTGTGATCTCCAAGCCAGTAAAGATCCTCTCCAAACTCTTTAGCCATTGCCGTGCTTCGATGATACTCTCAGAGCCAGTAAATTTGACTCCTCCAAGCTGAGTGTACTCCTTGCTAAGAGTGGAGAATCTGACTGCGGGAGCTGGGGCATATGGTTCGGTAGCGTTTCCCCTACCCCTGCCTCTAACATTTCTTCTGGTAGCCATCCTGGAATACCAAAAGTGATTTTAGAATCAAAGATAGGAATTTATGGAACTTAAAGAAATTCAAATCGAATGAATTCAATAAGAGAATGGAATCAAAGGATATGGATTCTGAAATGATTCTCTTCACTCTAAGGTATGTTTAACCTATCTCTAATGAGTTTTAAACTCCACATGCTAAGGTTATCGGGAACCAAAGCTCTGATACCAACTATAACAACCCGTATATTTGGACCATTTAAATTGACAATAATCCACACATGTCAACTTAAATAGTACAAAACACGAATCATTAATGGAGTATAGATATATAAATGAGAATCATCACAGAATCACAGAAATATAACATCACAGAATAGTGCAGCGGAAATACAACATAGTTATAAGAGTAGTTCATGAAGCTACCCATAAATACAACAATGTCTCAAATAAAATAAAATAGAACAACATAGATGTCCAATAGTCTGAATAGAAAGAGCAATACTGATAAGGTAAGATAATGATAGTCTTCGGTCTTCAGCTCCAAACAGAACAACAACAGCAATCCTCAGTCTGATCCGAGCATATGCACAAACACACACTCGAATCAGGACATATATTCTTATGCAGATAATATGATTCAAGTTCAAATAACAATAACTCATAGATGAAGGGAATAACATCTTTCAGGATCCGATAAACTATTTATACATAGTAGTGTACGATAAATAGATAATGTCTAGCAGTAAAGTAAAATATCAAAATAGTGTTAAGGCATTACCATTGTCCCCCTTAACACATTTCATATAGTATTATAGACTATACGGCACTGTAAACTCCACCGTAAGCTAGTGGGATATCAGGGAGTACTCTATAGGTATAATACAAAACAAATTCGTAGTGGTCGCGTATACGGGAATACAAGTATGACAAGGCACATGAGGCAATACCCAAGGTAGTGAAACTACCATTTGCCTGATCCAGACCGGTGAGAACGCATCGCCGCAACGATCGCAACACCGCGAAACAACACTCCAAGTTCAAGGGTGCGCACCAATCAATCACAAAGTAAATGAGTAGTTTACGAAGAAGTGTGTTCGCTCGAGATAGCTAACCCCATTTGGCCTTGCACGGCTCCTGTTTTAGTCATTTCCAATTTGACACAAGTGTCAAGGCTATCCATTATCGTTCTCTTTCTTCAGTCATCGCGTACGTCAATCCAACCACTTCATTCTGGATCATACTCCGCGTATAGTTATTAAAGTGGTTTTCGGTTTAGACAGTGAGTATGTCCCTAACCGATTCCGGTTCCTTTAATAACCTTCGTAATTAATTTACCGATTAGTCGTTTAATATATTTCAAAACCAATTCAAATTTCAATTTCAATTAGAATTCGTGAATCAACATTTCGTCGGACTTTCTAAATCAATTTTCGAAATTTCGTTTCATAACTACACAACTTCATTTCAATTTCTATAATTCAATTTCAAAGTTCAATTTTGAAACAATTCAAACATTCATTTAATTTCATGTATAAGTACATTCCAAAATCATTTATCGTTCAAATCGATTTAAACCCAATTATCGATTTCCTTCGATTTTCATTAAATTAATTTATCATTAAAAATTTCAATTAAATTTCCAATTCATTTCATTACTATCTTAAGTTCAACTTCATTATCAAAGCTTACACATTTATTCAATTTAAATTTGTCGAATCCAATTCTTTAATTTCAAATCTTTCGTTTGTTTCGATAAAACGCATTCTATTTCTTGTTAAAGAAATTCATTTCATTCATTTATTACCTTCGTTACAAATTTCAAAACTAAATTAAAGAAATTAGTTTCACTTATTCAAAAAAAATTCGATTTCTCTAAATAAGAAAATCCAATTCAATTCAATTGTTAAATAATTCAATCTCATCAAATTATCAAAAATTTCAAATCTTAATTATTAATCATTTCAAACTTAATTATTAACACTTCCAAAACTTAATTATCAAAAATTTCAAAACTTAATTTTTAATAATTTCAAACTTCGTTCCAAACTTAATTATTAATAAATTTCAAGACTTGATTATTAATAATTCCAAATTATTATTACTAATTTCAAACTTAATTATTATTAATTTAAAATTTAATTATCAATTTATTCTAAATTTAATTATTGCATAATTAAATTTTAAACAACATTCTTTTGTCAATTACGATGTTAATATCTGTTTCAAATTCAAATATTCACATTTACATTCATTCAAATTTTAAATTTCAATTTTTATTTAAAACCTTGTTATTAGTCAAATAAAACTTCATTTTATTTTAAATCAAAACATTGACCAATTGGTTTAATTTAATTTTCTATCCTAAGTCAATGTTATTTGGGTATTTATCATTTCAACCCGATTCCATTTCAATTCAAAATCAAAGCTTACAAAGGGAACTTGCAGTGTGATAGCTGGGATGGTGTCAAAGTAAATAAACAAGCAATAGCATCCATACATAACAATTCAACAATTTAATTAAATAATCTCGAAATAATCGTGTTAATTTACATTTGTTATTTATGCAAATTAATATAATTATTCCTAAAATCTACACTATCATTTCATGTAGATTAAAGATTATTGTATTACGGTTTTCACTTGTCATTCAATTCAATTTTACTACTACAACAATTTATCAGATATACGTTCAAAGGTTCAAAGTGAAATTTATCAAATTATACGTGTCAATTAACTTAACAATTAAAAGAGGTCATATTTAACTAGTCCATATTCAACATATAAGGGGGTCAAGTTAATCAACATTCATCCTATATAATTCACTTAATATGGTTAAATATCCTATTCACTTTCAACTTGCATATTTTATCACTTAACAACAACAATCAGCATTCAATTCAATTATCACATAGCAACTAGTTATCAACCAAACTAGCATAAGAATATATGTCGTGAAAATTTATTTCACCTTTCGTGGATAAAGAAGTTAACGGCGAAGCAAGAAAAAGTACGAATAGAAATCGGTACAACATGAACAACGAACACTGTAATATCGACAAAGGAAACGATATTAATACAATGAACGTTTGTATATAATTTATAAATTTATATAAATGCGCTTACCGACGATGGAGAAAAGAACAAAAGCTGAGAGATCGATGCTGCTGCAAAAAGCTTAGCCAGTTGCTTCTGCACACAACGAAAAAGAAAAGTTGGTTACTACTTTGGCAACCAAAATAGATATCTGCGTAAATACTTTCTGCAATATCTAAAACTAGTTGCAAGTCTCGATTTCTTTTTTTTTTTTTTAACGCACGCATGCTAACTTAAATAATTCTTGCACATATATATAATTCATGCACATATCTTTCCCTCCTCACTTCTAAATACTGCAAACCCAACCTTCATCTTTCTTCCCACCTTCTGTTCGCACTTCAGTTTGCCCTTTTCCTTTCCATTTTTTTTATAAAACACACACGCACGCCCCAAACACACACACCATACGCTCATGCACTGCGAGGTCAGAGAATGGTTTGGCTGCGACAGGGTGTGGTGGCGTGGCGGTTGCAGGTGGAGGTGGACGTGGGTAGTAAACGGAAGAGGGACGGTTGCAGGTGGAGGCAGTAAAGGGGAGAGGGTTGTTTCGGTGGAGACGGTTGCAGGTGGAGGCAGTAAAGGCAGTAAAGGTGGGGCGGCGTACGGTGGAAGGAAGGTGAGGTGGAGTGGGTTGTTTCGGCCATGCATTTTTTTTTTTGAAAGTTAGTAAATTTGCAAAGAAAATATAACGTGAAGAAGAAAGAAAGGAGGCAAGGGAAGAATGGAAAAGTAGATAACTGATGTTGAAATGCATAGAAAAAGTGAAAATGAGAATAGCGAAATGTTGACGGTGAATAATAACAGAGAATATAAATTTTCTCTGTTGCTTCGTATCCTCCAGTTTCAACTTCGAATTCTGAAACGTCACGCATATTTTCAATGCAACTCTAGCTACCAACTACCGTATTAAATACACTAGTTCAGATTATATTTTCAAATTTCTTTGAATGGATACGGCTGTTTATTTTAGGCTGAATACGTTTTTAACCGGTCCGTCCGGAACCGTTAAATCAACGCGACGGATTATGCCAGACTCCGATTCGTGCAAATAAATATACCGTTATGATCAGTGCGACGATACGCTTCCAACGGTACACAGATTATTGCGATATGAAGGTTTTATAAAATTCGCATTTACGCCGCTTAAATTGTACGTTTTGCAAAACAATTTAAACGGGACAGGCGATGACAGTTTTTGACGAAACGAATTACGTAATCTTGATCAGAATAATTTTTACAACATAACTGTGTAAAAATATTTGGATTTAAAAGATAAATTTTACGCAGCTTTATATGGACTGATATACAGCAAAACGCGAACAAAATTTACTGTAATATTTTGTGACGAAACTTTTTCTATATTCAAGTCTAACAAGACGTAAGTCATAAATAAAGTTTGGACGTTAATTGAAATCGTTTATAATTTTCAAAATTTTATATTAAAACGATGGATTTTCAAATTTAAATTGGGTCCGAAATTCAGGGTCGTTACAATTTAATTTTGTTTTATTTACTTAAATAAGTATAAATAAATATATATATATATGAATCATATATATAATCACACATATACATGTGCGTGCATGTGTAACATCATAATCCGTGAATGATATAATGTACCCGTATATAGATGCTGGGATTTACATTGCAATGGACGTATTAGCTCATTTGGTGTATACTATAATTTTTTCAAATATGTTCTTGTATAATATGTCAAAATAGGATATTAATATATGTATATGAACACACACACAGATATATACACACACACACATACACACACACACATATATATAATAAAACAGTTTCTGCCATAATAAATTAATATAAAATAATCACATGATAAGAAAACAAGTTTTATAATTTTAGAAAATCTGGAAAGATATTTTGGGCTTAAGATTAATTTATGGAATTTTGTTTAATTAAAGTAATATTTAATACTAAATATATAGTCGATAATATCGCTTAGTCAAATTAATTCTTAAAAATATGAAATCAAGTTAAAAACGTCTAAAACATTTTATGAAGGTAGACGAAACATATTTTGGGCTTAGTAAAATTTTGTAGAATTTTTTCAACTAAAATGATATTTTTAATTAAACAACTAACTGTAGTTCTAAAATAATTTAATTATAAAAAAAATATGAAATTAAATTTTAAAAATCTAAAAATTTTCTAAAGGTAAGTGGGAAATTTTAATGTTTAAGAAAAATTTCCAAAATTTCGTCAATTGAATTTATATTTTTAATTAAATAATTGATTGCGGATCGAAATTAAATTAATTTTTAAAAATAATAAATTAAGTTCAAGAAATCTAAAAATCTTACTGTACGCATTTTAAATGGTGATTAAAATATAAAAAATATAAAATTGAAATTTTGAACTTTTAACAATTCAATAAATTATTAAATATTAATAAAATATGTATTTACGTAATTTGTAAAATAATTTTATATTTTATGATTCACAATAGATATAAAACATCGTATGAAATTTTGTAGATTAAATATATACAATATATAAGCATTTATTTATATATACATATAGATAAATTGCAAATCTATATACATTTAATCTCTCTCTCTCTATATATATATATCAAAATTAATTTTTTTAGAAAAAAATTCTATAGTAAATCAATAAACAAAATATTAGAACAAGCACATAACCAATCCAATTGTAACAAACACATGCAACCACATAAATCTCACATAATTTAAATAATAAACATATCTAAATGTAAACAAGTGATTTGGATGTAAATCAACATTCATATAATAAATTTGAAATCAAAACAATAATAATAAATAAAAGTTCACCTCCTAATGAGGCCTTTGAGCCCAGGTTGAACAAGGAATTCTCTTCTAAGAATAATTCCCAGTCCATCAGGTTGTTAATCCGGGATTGGTGGCCTTCTACTACAAATTAGTATTTTTTTTAATTTAAATTGGATTTGAGAATGTTTAGCATGATTTAAGAGGACATTTTCTACCATCAAAATGAGGAGAAAGAAGACGAAAGTGGCGGCTCAAAAAATGAATTTGCATTTGACTAGGGTTTTGAGATTAGCTTTTATATGGGTATGATAAGAGAGCAAATAACGATCTCAACCACACATCTCAAAGCCACGATCTCATGCATAGTAGCTGCCCCTTCCTCTACCTAAAACAACGAATTTCACCTCTAAAATTCATGGATTATGAGCCCATTTAACCCAATTTAAATATACATAATTATATTTAACTAAATTTATTGTCGATGTCTCATATCGATCAACATGTTTATAACTTTTTATATATAGATGCAACAAATTTATTTCTCAAATCACATCCAATTTTTATAACTAATATTTCATAAATATTAATTAATTTAATCAATTTATAACAGTAATAAACTAACTAAATCACTCGGTCTTAAGAGAATTCATCGATTCGGTTGTGTGAGTCTTGGGTGTAAATTCGGTCAGCGATTAACGTCGAAGTACTTGAACGTTAACGCTCACACTTCACTTAACAGGTGGTGTGTGGCCAAATTTATCGCTTCCTCATTTCTAGAAAAATCTTATTTTAATTTAATAAGCATACCCAGTTGTGACAATTTTTACACCAATTCTCTTTGTCAAAACTATATCACTTTGGACTTAGTAAATTTGGTAATGGTTAAAAATCCAACGTCGTCCACATTCATCTCTATAGTCCAAACACAAAGTCTTTGGTTCAAAAATTACAATTATTATAAACAGAACAACTCTAGCCAGTGGTTTTGATTTTGGGTTGACTTTACTTGACTGCGATACTAATCTCATATAACCGTGGAAACGAAACCTCTCTTGAATAGTGCTTCACTTCCAATACTTCCACTCAACCTGACTATAGTCGATTGATGGACGTCGTGCCATTATTTGATTATAATCAAGTGGAGCATTCATATTTAAGATTCACAGTATTCTCAGGTCGAAAGAACTACGTAAATTATTCATATAGATATTGTTAACCCGCCTTTTTACCAGGCCATGGACATGCGGGATTAACATAACCGGTTGCACGTTCGCCAAGGCTGGTGTACGATGGATCCAGTCGACTATATGGATGGATGATGCAACGTGCTTAGGAGATGGAAATATGATTGGATAAAGATGAATCAACTATGGTTTGGGTCTAGGAAATATGGTTCGGCATTGGCAATCATTCGGCATTGAAGTACGTCCGACATTCCTCCACTCGGCATTTGTACTCGGCATTGAAGTACGTCCGGCATTCCTTCACTCGGCATCCTCCACTCGGCATTTGTACTCGGCATTGAAGTACGTCTGGCATTCTTTCACTCGGCATCTTCACTCGGCATTTGAACTCAGCATTAAAGTGCGCTCGGCACACCTCACCCCAGCATCGATCGGCATGCATCACTCAAATGCCTCGTCCGGCATTATTCTATCAGACTTTGTTCGGCATGCATCACTCAAATGCCTCGACCGACATTATTCTATCAGACTTCGTTCGGCATTCTTCCTCCAGACGCTTCGTTCGGCATGGGACGGGTCGGCATTGATGGCTCGACATTACATGGCTCGGCATATGTGGACCGGCCATAAACTCGGTGGGCCTAAATCACGCAAAGGCCCAACAACTCAGGATTTGCCTATAAATACAGCATGTGGGGGTTCAGAAAAGGGATCCTGATTCTCTCTCCTGCTCTCTAACTTTCTATCCCCTAAGGCTAAGGCAAGCCTATCACTTTGTAACTGTAATGGATTGTTATAGCAATAAAAAAGAAATTACTGGAGTGGACGTAGGCCAGAGTTAGCCGAACCACTATAAATTCCGTGTCTTTACCGCTTTCATTTTAATTTATGTTATTCTTCATATTAAATATCCTCTACATACATCCTACCCGTGAACTGTGATTGTTGTTTGGTACTTTCACTTGGATTTGGGTGTTAGTGACCAATTTTGGCGCTAACATTTTGGTGCTTTCACTGAGAATTGAACTCAGGAATTTTGGAGTTAGAAACTTGGATTTAAAAGAGCAATGGCTAGACCATCAGCAAGGAAACAAGTAATGGAAAGGAGCAATCAGGAGGGAAGTCAAGAGGCTTCCTCTGGAGATGGAGCAGGTGGAGCATCCATTTACATCACTAGAGAGGAAATGGAGGCGATGATGAAAAGACAAGAGGAGATGATGCAGACTCTTCTCAGACAATTTGCACAAACAGAAAATGCAGGAGCTCAGATCCGTGGAGCTGGATCAGAAGCACTCAACCAGCAAGCAGAGGGAATAGCTCGGTAGGGGGCAACCCCCAATCAGCAAACAGCTATCAATCCAGATGGATCTAGACTTGGGGGCATACCACCAGGAAATGTTGGACCAACCCATGGAGGGATACCAGACGATGTTGTGCAACCCGACACCAACAGGAGTGCAGGAGTGCGAGATGAGGAGTATGTGCCAGAATTCCCTCATAAACTCGGAGGGCGGACCAGAGGCGATGGACAAGGATTACATCTTGGGGGCAACGACAGACTAGCGGAGATGGTTAGACGGGCTATGAGAGGTGGATTGGTAAATAGAGACTTGGAGGATGTAAATAGGAGTCCCTTTACTCCTACTATCAGGCAAGCTAGGAACCCGCCCGAATTTAAGCTACCAAATTTGGAAATGTATAATGGGAAGGCGGATCCAACGGTTCATCTGACGAAATACATAAGGCATATGGAGGTACTCGGGGCATCGGATGAGGTCATGGCTCGATGCTTCCCATTGTATTTGACAGATATCGCAGCTATGTGGTTTAGACAGCTGGAGAATGGTTCTATCGGCACATGGACGGAGCTAATTGAGAGGTTTATGAGACAGTTTCGAGTCCACATAGTTAGACCCAAGAACGTGATGACTCTGACATCTATGAAACAATGGAAAGGGGAATCGCTCAGGGACTTCTTAACCAGATTCAACGCAGCGGTAGCCTCAGTGGATCGACCCGATCCGTCAATGGTTTGATGGCGGCCGTCTCGGGAATCGCGGATAACTTGGATTTCAAAATATCATTGGAACGGGACCCACCGAGGGATCTCGGGGAGTTCTATCATGAGGCGGAAAGGTTCTTGAGACAAGAGGATGCGCAGGCTGAGAGAGTAGGAAGAGAGGCTGAAGCTTATGCAGTGAGGGGTGGAGGTCCATCCAGGGAGGATCTAAGTAAAGATGATAAAGGAAAAAGGAAAACGAATGGAAATGGTGGCACTTCGAAGAAACCTTGGAGGGAGTCAAAGTTTTCTTCTTACACAGATTTAACTGAGACTCTAGAAAGGATTTACTTGGACACTCGAGGGCGGCTCCAATACCGAAAGCCAGCAAAGAGAGAGCCTTCAGAATACAAACGGACATCGGGAAAGCATTGCCTATTCCATGAGCTGGATGGGCACAACACAAACGACTGTAGGAATTTGAGGGATATCATTGAGGAGCATGTAAGGAATGGTCACCTACAGCAATATGTCAGGAATCGAACTACGGCAGGGGAGCAAGAGCAGCCACCACCTACCTCTAGCAATGGCGGCATTGGGTCTGGTCAACGCTGGTTTACTATCAACTAAACAGGTTCATGGTTTTAAATAAGTAATAGAACTCAAAGTAATACGGCTAGGTCACTTACACACGTATGGGATTGAGGACGGTCCCTAGGCGTGCTCTGAGATAACTGAAAACCGTACTACTTGAGTCTATGAAATTCTGCTTTCTTTCTAGTTTTCTGCAAACTTTGGTTCTCTCTTTCGTATTTCGGACATTTACTTTTCTTTGGTATGGTTTTGAAGTTTGGATTGAACTCCCGATTTGGTTGGTTTTTTCTTGGTTTCCCATTCTGGTTTGGATGTTTGATTTTTGATACGGATTTCTGGTTTTATATTTGGTTTTGGATAAATGTAATGAACAGTTCAGGTTTTATAATTACTGCCCCGACCGGAGAGACGGGGCAATGGTCACAAGTTACGAGTCCCTTCGCTGGAGAGCGAAGAAATGGACTCGGGCAGAATATAAAAAGTCCTTGACCGGAGAGTCGAGGCCGGAGAATATAAAAAGTCCTTGACCGGAGAGTCGAGGCCGAAGAATATAAAAAGTCCTTGACCGGAGAGTCGAGGCCGGAGAATATAAAAAGTCCTTGACCAGAGAGTCGAGGCCGGAGAATATAAAAAGTCCTTGACCGGAGAGTCGAGGCCGGAGAATATCAAAATCCTTAGCCGGTTTGCTGAGGCCGGTGAATATAAAAGTCTTTGACCGGAGAGTTGAGGCCGGAGAACATACAAGCCCGTGATGGAAAAGTCAAGGCTGGAACAGGATAACACGACCCGGTGAGGTCTACAAAATCAAGATTAAGCCCGGAGAGGTCGTGGATTTGATGATATGGTTACAAAAAGGGTGTGGACTTTGGATATCAGATTTGAGGCTATTCAAAACACACCTTCCAATAGCAAGGCATGTTTTAGGGGGCAAGTGTTAACCCGCCTTTTTACCAGGCCATGGACATGCAGGATTAACATAACCGGTTGCACGTTCGCCAAGGCTGGTGTACGATGGATCTAGTCGACTGGATGGATGGATGACGCAACGTGCTTAGGAGATGGAAATATGATTGGATAAAGATGAATCAACTATGGTTTGGGTCTAGGAAATATGGTTCGGCATTGACAATCATTCGTCATTGAAGTACGTCCGGCATTCCTCCACTCGGCATTTGTACTCGGCATTGAAGTACGTCCGGCATTCCTTCACTCAGCATCCTCCCCTCGGCATTTGTACTCGGCATTGAAGTACGTCCGGCATTCTTTCACTCGGCATCTTCCACTCGGCATTTGAACTCAGCATTAAAGTGCGCTCGGCACACCTCACCCCAGCATCGATCGGCATGCATCACTCAAATGCCTCGTCCGGCATTATTCTATCAGACTTTGTTCGGCATGCATCACTCAAATGCCTCGACCGACATTATTCTATCAGACTTCGTTCGGCATTCTTCCTCCAGACGCTTCGTTCGGCATGGGACGGGTTGGCATTGATGGCTCGGCATTACATGGCTCGGCATATGTGGACCGGCCATAAACTCGGTGGGCCTGAATCACGCAAAGGCCCAACAACTCAGGATTTGCCTATAAATACAGCATGTGGGGGTTCAGAAAAGAGATCCCGATTCTCTCTCCTGCTCTTTAACTTTCTATCCCCTAAGGCTAAGGTAAGCCTATAACTTTGTAACTGTAATCGATTGTTACAGCAATAAAAAAGAAATTACTGGAGTGGACGTAGGCCAGAGTTAGCCGAACCACTATAAATTCCGTGTCTTTACCGCTTTCATTTTAATTTATGTTATTCTTCATATTAAATATCCTCTACATACATCCTACCCGTGAACTGTGATTGTTGTTTGGTACTTTCACTTGGATTTGGGTGTTAGTGACCAATTTTGGCGCTAACAGATATTTTTTGTTTGACCTTAGTTATATTAACCAACAGAAAACTGTCGAATGAGTCGTTCCATAGTTATTTAATAGCTATTAGTACGTAACCCCTAGGTGCCCCTAGCAGTCATGAGTAATACATTGCCCAAAATTTAGAGAGCGTTACGTACTCTAGTCTCAATGGATACATCGATATCCCGTCTCGATGCATCTTGACTAGGAACATTTAAAACGATATATTTATTTTTATTGTGATAAATTCACGGTTACAACACATTGTAACTACTATCATAAAAACTGCCATTTATGGATTTTCTATGAAATATACTTTCAGTTTGTCAATTAATTAATATAACCACATTATGTTAGGTATATAATAGAAAGGAAACACATTTATTTCAAGCAAGGTTAGCCAACGAGTTTGATATGTGTCATAAATTACATAATTGCCCATAGGACATACCTCGTGACGAAACGACTTTTCGACCTCGAAAACCGACATCAATACGTCCACTATATCAAATGTCGAGCAATCGAATGCCGGAAAACCGTACCGTTATGGTTAAAGAAGAAGAAAAAGGTAGAAGAAGAGAGAAAAAGATAGAACAGAACAGAAATAACAGAACAATATCAGAATCTCACAATCGCAGCGGAACAACATATAATAGATAAATGTATAATCTTTAAACAAAGAACTATATCAGTTATTACATTACATCATATTACATTACATTATATTACATTACATTATCATAGTGTACAACAACAAACAACGGAAAATAAATACTATATACTAGTGAATACGCCATGCCATCTAGCTTGCCTCCAGCAACTCTTGAATTCCAGAATATCCTGATAACCTAACTCTAGACTGCCCGTGTGGAAATTGGTGGGCACCCAGAGTTTAGGAAGGAGACAATAAACTCCAGGTCAGTCATGGGACTGGTGTGAGAACTAAAATAGTTATTTTCACAAAGAAAATCAATAGAATTTCGCTATGCTTTTGGAAAATGAAACTACCATAAGGCCTCCCGCCACACACACAATGCAAACGCAGAATTGGAGGAGATTTCTCCTTATGATAGTCAAATATGCTTACTACGCAGAATCATTTGATTTTTGTTATTTTTAGTGCATAGTGTAGAAAACATTTTGAAAGTATAATATAAATCTTAGCCAACATACGACCATTATCGTATGCCTAGTATAACTACTATGTTCAATAGCAGGTTACCGCAACATTCCATGACAGATTATACAACTAAAACCGTACAGGGTTCGTATTGTTTCTTTGGATTTCCAACAAATGGTCAGGCAAAGAAACTTCCTACACCGAAATGGGTACGCCTCTGGAAAGACGCTCCGAGAACCTAACCGGATCTCTGCTGACACAAGGCCGAGTTACCACACGCTTCTGGGTGCAATGAAGCTGTAACTTGATGACTCCCACAAAAAGTATGCCATCCCCCGGTCGTTACCGACCTTTATCCGAGGATCCTCAACACCAACAACCACAAAGTAATTAATTTGCAGCAACCACATAGGTTAAATATCTGGGCTCCATACCATGATACAACCTCTATCCAGAAGAAAATGGACATAACTTAGGGCGCGCGACCCCTAAAAAACTTTGCCGCAACATTCCTATTTCGACCATCTCCGGGTTGTGAGGCTCGACGAAGTCTCGTCCACAAAGCTACGCTTTTTTCACAAAGTCACGCTTTGATCAACAAATTATCAATAAATAATCATCACACAGCAACACTCAGCATGCCACATTACCAAATTGGGAGTATATCGCTGATAACCTTCAACTACAAAACCTCTAAGCTCATACGTCTCAGAGAAGGGTGTTAAGCAAAGAGAATAAATTCTCCGCCACCAACAGAGATGTATTTGAAAGAAATCTGCTTTATATCTCAAAATGTAATGTCAGACACGTAACCATACAAGTCCGTTCCGGGATCGAACGGAACCGAAGGCACTTCCAAAGAAGCCCTTGCAATCCGGATATTCACTAATCACGTCCGGATTCTCATCACAACGGGTAATAAATCTCTATATCGGAGATCAGCCGATGTAAAGACATTCAACGACAATCCTTCGGTTTTCAAAAATATCCGGTCTTTAACACCGGTCTTCAATGCTATCCATTACGTCGTATCGCTATTCGGAATGGGTAATCCGAATAACGAGCGCAATAATTTAAAAATAAGTGTAGCATTCAATTTCAACCAATTTACAACAAATACCTATTTAATGGTCAATATTGATAGTCGGTGATTTAACTATCAATCAATATTCACAACATCACCCGATTATGAATAATCTTCCCAAATTATTTATTTTTCAAATTATCTTTACAAGATATATATTCCACACTTTAACCATTTGAAAACCAATTTCAAATCTATTTTCAACTTTACAACTTTCATTTCAAAATGGTTCATTTAAACCAATTAAATAAATCCTTACCGGTTTATTTAATTTACGTCCCAAATTCGTAAATTCATTTGCACACTTTAAAAATAAATCAATGTTTATTTTTAAACAAATTTCTCTTTCTTTTATAAATTCCATAGTGAATTTACCTTTCCAAAATAGCTATGAATATACGGTTTCCAAATCGATTTCTAATATTCATTTTAATTTATCTTTAAAAAGATAAAATCTCAAAACATTCACTTCATATTGGAAATACATTTCCATACTTATTAAATAATAAGTAATTCACAAAACTTTTTATTTTCAACATTTTGAAAATATTCAATATACTTAAATTCAAATTAAGTATATATTTTATTCTTTAAGGAAAACTTCCCTTAAGCACTTTTATTTGGGTCAAAACGAATGTTGCGTAAAACATCGTTACGACAACCCAAAATCACTAGTATAGGGATTCAAAATTAAGATAGATATATAAATCCCAATATTATATAAAATATTTCCTTTCGGAAATCATTTACTATAACAACAGTGTTATAGTCCACCATTTCCTTATTTCTCGAAAACGTCTATTTCAACAATGAATGTTGAAATATATGTGTTCGATATTTAATGCATTTTAAAACATCTTTAAATCGTTTTAAATTCTATTTAAAACGTCACTTCCCCAAAACATTTCTTTAATATATATTCACCGTCCAAAATTGTGAATATACTTCATTAACCAAATTCAACATTTTCTACACACTTTATCTAAAGGATTTTCCACTATCCAAAATTGTGGATATACTTCCTTTAATAAGCTATAATAATTAACTTATCAAAATAAGTTGATTTCGGATTTATAAAACAACGTTTATATATTCCACTTATATTTATTTTATAAAAACTTCCACTTATAAAATCCCTTAATGGACAAATTCTATTTATATCTCATTTAAATGCCAAAATCCAATTAATAAGTGAATTACTTATAAATCCTTTATTCTACAAAATCTATTCATTTTATAAGTTCACAATTTATAAATCTATAAATTTCATTCACTTATGAAATCCATTTATACTTCATTTTAACACTTATAAAAACTCGTTTTATAATTCCAATATTTTTAATTTATAAATATCAATTTCATAAACCTTTTATATAAACCGTTTATAATAATTACAAAATCCCAATTTAAACCATTTTACAAATTTATCAACTATTTTTTCAAAAATCACATTTCGGTTATATTTCACAAAAATCATAATCTTTATAACATTAAAATTATAACGTTTATTTATTTAAAATGAATCAATTCCAAAATTAAATTTTATTATGAAATCTCAACTTAAAATTTCAAAAATCCAATTTTATTTATTTTCGGCATCTAACGATACCAAAAATATATTCGGCTAAATTTTAGCCTTTAACGATCTCAATCACAAAGATAATCACAAAGATTATAAATAGATCAACACATAACATTGAAACCAATTCAATCATTTGAGGAATCCAGTTGGATCCCTCCAACCTGTTTCCCTGCATCCACAGATGTTAGCACAATACCAATTCCGCTTCAAGATGGAATATCGCGGTATATGGGATTTATAAAATACTATCCGCTATTATGCGGCGCAATAGGGTCTCATCCGCTATATAATGCAAGAAAATCAACTCCAAGTACATATATAATACCAATTCCAATCAAGATGGAATTATCGCGGTATATTTTTAATAAATAACCTCCGCTTACTAACGGCGTATAATGTCTATTTTAACAATCAATAGATAATAATCATTATTCAAACATATAATCAAGAAATTTTAAATATAACTATTTAAAATTTAAATCGAAACAATTCGATTGAGTGAGAAGTTCTCACCTCGCTTTCAATTCAGTTTTCGCGTTTTATTTCGAATAAAATTAAACGTGCGTTTAATTTTACCCGAAATTCTCACTAACTCCAAATGAATCCAATCCAGTTCCATAGCATAGTGCTCGTCCATACGAACCCAATGTAAGTTATTTCGTAATTTTTCGACCTCGTATGAATAAGATATAACATTACGAAGTTTACACAAATTATAATATACATTAATTAACATTTTATTTTTATATTTTTTAAACCATAAACATTCTGGACTGTTAGATAATGCCTCCCCCAAATCAGGCCGCACCTTTACTTCTTCTCTCCCCCCGTTCACGTTCGAACGTGATAACTAACCCACGACCGCCCCCTTTCTTCCAATTTTCGCGACCCATTCCATTTCTTCGACAACGATCAGTCACTTCCACCGCCTCCGTCACCACGTGCTCTACACTCGGCCAGAATCCTGGTGAACTCGGCAGCCTATTGGCCTCGAACGACGTGAACGAACGGCGCGACTTCCCACGCGATTTGCCGATGATTTCCTCCACTATAATCGATCATATTCGTATGGATTCGAAGATCTTGCTCCGCTCTACAACTTTCGTGTTGATAAGTTTTCATAAATGTTTACGGATTGAGAGGAATTTGAGGAAGAAAACAAGATGATTTCGGCCGTTCAAAACAATAGTGGCGGCTCTGAATTAGGGTTAGAGGGAGAGGGTGTTTGCAAATGAAAGAAGAAGGGTTTCCTTTTATAAAAAATTATCGAAAAACACTATTCATTTTGGATTTTTCAAACTCCGATTTACGCGCGATGACCGGCGTTTCTAGGGTTTAACCCACGTTCTGGACACAATGGGATAGGTTTTGGAAGCTAATTCGATCACCTGTGCGAGTTACGGCAATAAACGATCGATTTTAAATTAAACCGATTAACTAAATTTCTATGCGTTTTGGCTTGCCCCGGACAAACCGTAAATCCGATTGACACGAAATTTTAAACCATACAATAATATCACATTACGGATCCGATGAAACTCGTTTCGTCGAAATCCGAGACTGTTTGAAAAATGGCTATTTTAACTCGTCGATTAAATATAAAAATATTCAATTTTCACAAATTAACTTTAAATTCAATTTTAAAAGTTCTATAACATCATTCTAACTCCAACATGATTAAATAAAATTTTACAAATCAATTTTAATCGTATTAAACCCAAGTTTCAATTATTTCTGTAATTTCAACTATTAAATTATCGATTTAATTATCCAATTAAATCCAATTATTCGAAAAATAAATTATTCGACTTAAAATTTCATTTATTAATATTTAAAATCAATTAAATATACAAATTTTAATTGACAGAAATTCTGGGTCGTTACATCAACTCTATCAGTGTCTCTATCCTTATATAGCCCATCAATTAGTAACCTCTTCAATTTCATCATATTTAAGGAAAAAAGGAAGCCATAGTCTCCCTTCCTCATTGATGCTGACCAATTATGGTTATAGGATTTCTTTCTCCTTTTCGGACAAGTTGCTCATTTATGCCCCAGCGACCCACACTCAAAACACCTTATGAGGTAATGGCATTTTTTAGCAAAGTGTGAGCCCCTAGATTGGAAGCAGATCTAAGTGTTCTTTCACTGTAAACTCCATGGTATCTAGGGATACTTAGTACAAGAGGTTGGAACGTTATGATGAAGTGATGGAGTACTAGCCACCTAAGCAAAAGTACAGCATTCATGGAATGGTGAGGTGGAAAGAACAAAGCTAGGAAGATGGCAAAGTTTATTATCATTAGAGAAAGAAGCCATTAATATAAATGTAAAAAATGGTTTTTTAAAACTTAAAATTATCATAATCAACTATAACATTTTTAGTTTATTAATGTTCACATATCAGTATATGTATACATTTTAATTAATTAACATTTGTTTAATTTTATTTGATAAATTCCTTTATTTAATTGCATAGTTCAGTTCAATAATTAAATTAAATCAAATTTTAATTTTCCATCTTAAAATAATTTAAGATATATATATATGACTACAACAATCATAGATACATGCATATATCACTATGTATACTATTTGTAATAATCAACATTTAATTAATTAATATACCAAATAAATCATATATTTAATTAAATTTATTAATTAAATATCTTTATAATTTGAAATTTTAATTTACAGTTTATCTTAAATAATTCAAGATCTATACACACACACACACACCCCCCATCAAATATGTTCATATTAAATTAATTATTCATTCATTTAATCCAATTAATTGTATACCTAATAAAATTTTCAAAATATTATATTTATTTTGAAAACAATTTTGAAAATTTCAAAATTTTAGCTTTTATAACATTTATAAAATTGATCTTATATTTTAAACTTGACTTATAAATTTAAAATATCTTTTAAATTTTCAAACTGAATTTGAAAATTACTTTAAGGATCTAATCAATTTGGGCCTTCTATTTCAATAAAACTTTTGAGATTATTGTATCACTTGGGTCAAGCTAGTAGCCACAAAGGGAAAAATAATTGATTATTCAAACCGAAGCCTAGACACTATCTTTGTAAGACACCCATAGGATAGATATGCATAATTAATTACTCATATGTTGACAAATATAGACTGCATACACTATTGAGCTAATATCATTGTTGGTTTGACCTAAACTCCTTCAGATGATCATGCTAGGCACCTCATAAGTGAGTTTACATGCAGCCTTTGGACTAGCACAACCATTATGGGACATGTAGGGGTAAAGTCAATGCTTAATCACAAATCATAATATAGGAACCCTATATCATGCTAGTTGCAAGGATCAACTCTAGGACATCCAATGTACTAGGTGAAAGCCTCAACCAACCTCGCTCCGAGGCCATTGAAGGAAACATGCCAGTAGACAATGGGTAAATTAGGTAAATTTCAATTTTTTATTATATAAAATCTTATTCGGCTTATGAAGGCTGCATTTATTATCTGATCTGACGTAGTGTATTCAAACAAAAACTGATTTTATTTAGCTTTTCTAATCTGTTTAAATGATAAATATGACCAAATTTGCATGTTGTATGTTTATGGGTATATCTAAATATGCTTCACTGTATATAGTGCAAGTGCAACTTTTTTATATTATGTACATATGTTATGTGTATATGTATTGAGATTTACATTGCAAAGACATATTCGCCCTTTGTATAAAATTAGTTGTCCAAAACATTGTTTGCAAATATATGTATGTGTACATGTATTTATATAATTCAAAAGCTTTTTCATTATACCCCATAACAAATCTAAATTGATTTTGATTAAATCAATAAATACGAATTCAAAATTTTGTTTCCAAAATATCAAATAATTTGATTTGGGAAGACAATAAAATTAGATCAAGATCTATAAATTCAAATATATATTATTCATCAATAATTAAAAACAAAATAAAATAAAGATATTTTGTAGGTATAATGTACATACATACATGCATACATACATATATTTATGTATGTATGTATGTATGTATTCATTTAAACACAACCTTTAAATTTTCCTTTATTTAATTAATATGTTTGACATAATTAATAATTGACAATTAAATGTGAAAAAATTGTTAAATTAACATCTTGATGAGAAATGAAAGGTTAATTTTCTTTGAATCAAAAAGAACTTTCAATTAAATAAAGCTAGGATATTAATTTGTATGGGTATACACATCAAAATTGATCTCCCCTATATATATACACACACGCACATACAAAAATTATTTTGTTTTTATTGTTAGACCATTCATCGTGAGAAAATATATAAAATAGAATATGTTAAACCTTATTGATGTTGCCCTTGAATCAGTATTGATTAAATGAGTTGCTCCTAGATCTGAAATCTCAGCTCCTAGCTTTGCAATAGAAGGAGAACCATCTTTTGTTTGTTTGGATCAATGGACGTCCATTAATCTTTTTTATTTTTTTCCTTTGAGAATTTGGCTAGAAATGATGCCAACGGAAGATGAGGGTTGTGGTTTAAGAGGGGGGATACTTTAAGAGGAAAGGAGTAGTTAAGTATGATATTTATAGAGGGAATCAAACATTAATTGGCTCCTTTAATTCGCTAACTCTTTTCTTTCATATTCTGGATCCAACCTTTGGATATTCAAACTCTTTTTTCTCATTACATGGCCAACTGTGATAAAGCAACATAAACCTTTCAAATGTTCCAAAATATTTAGTAAATTATTTTTAAATCAAATTCAAACATATATCGATATCGTATATCGATTAGTACATATATAACATTTATATATTCATCCAATTAATTACTAGTGGCCCCTAGAAAATACTAATATCTCCCAAAACATCAAATAAACAAATAACTAATATTCCATAAATATTAATTAATTAAGTTAAATTATGTAATATATAAATCAACTAAATCACTTTGTATTTCGGAGAATTTATCAATGCGGTTGTGCGACTCATAGATGTAAATTCTGTCTACGATATATATTGTATAGCTTGAATATTAATTTTCATACTTTACTTTAGGTAGTGGTGTAATAGTTTGATCGAATTTACATTTATACATTTTTTTGATAAATTTCAATTTTATGATTTTAAACGGTACCTTTTAGTAACGACTATTTACACCAATTCACTTCGTCGACATTAATTGTCTTTGGACTTATGGAATTTAGTTTTGGTAAATATTATAATACCATCCACATTTAATCCGGTTAGTCCGTAAACAAAATCCTCGATTCAATAATAATTTTTATTGCCCGCTCTGGCAAAAGACATTGACTTTGAGTTGACTACATTTGACCGTGATTAAACCTCGTATAACTGAGGAGATGAATTCTCTGTTGGATAGTGTTTCACTTCCAATGCTTCAACTCAGAGCCAATTGTAATCGTTTGATGGACCTCATGCCATGATTTATTTCTAATCAAAGTGGAGTATCCATACTGAAGTTCAACGGCATCCTCAAGTTGAGAGAACTGTGTGATATTATCACTTCAAGATTTCTGCTTGACCTTATTTATTATTAACCAACAATAAAATCTCAAGTTAATCATTCCATATTTATCCAATAACTATCACTACGTAATCATTGGGTTCTTAGTACACTGCCTAAAATTTGGAGATCATTACGTACGCTGGTCTCGACAAATGTATCGATGTACTTTTTCGAAACACCTTGACTAGGAATATTTTGAATGATATACTATTTTGTATTGTGAAAATTTTCTCATGCTCGCAAACCCCTGTAAATCACATAATATATAATTTAAGGATTTTCTATTTTATATAGTATAAATTACTTGCTTTATTGATTATATCACCATCTAGCCAAGTATATAGTGGAAAACAAATACCTATATTATGATCATTTACAGAGTTAGATATGTAAAAAATTACTTAATGGCCTTTTGGGATACCCCTAACTCTCATCCAGTACACATGAATTAGGACTTATGCATATCTCTCCTTCTTCTAAGGTGATCCTAGCTCTTACATCTTCCTCTAAATGAATATAGTTGTTGAAGAACACTATTCTTTATCTTTCATGTTCTAAAAGCTTGCTTTATAGCAAAACTAGTGATGCCATAATTGTTTATACCACTCCTAAAAGAAATAATTATAGATATCTAATATACAAGACAACTAGCTCTGACACCAAAACGTCGTAAAAGTTTAGGCATACACGGGGAAATACTCAGTGATATATCTATCGATCAATTATCAACAAAAATTTAATGAACAATATTCACCAACCAATAACAAATAGCAATGTAAGGAATAAAAAAAATTTAACATGGTTTTAATTTCCAATATCTATGGACTTAACTAATGTTCTTCATTTTATTGAAGAAAGATGGTACAAGAAAGATCACAATAATTATCGCTACAACAAAAAATAGTTCTTCGACTCCAAATAGACATCGGTCGGGCGTAGGAGAACGTATCTCCGACGCCTTACTGACGCCATTTTTTGTGTCGAAAAAACTATCATAGAAAAATATTTTCGACGCCTTTTCGACGTTAGGTGTTTTCCGACGTCCTAAACTTTTCAACACCTCTTCGATGCCATTAACTTTCCAACGCATCTCTGTCACCTTTCCAACCCTTCGCATTTTCCGACGTGCATCCGACGTCTTCGTTTCCTACACCTATTCGACGCCATACCAACGCCATTTTAAAATACAGTTTTGGATTTTTTTCACGCCTTTCCAACACATTTTCTAAAACAATTTTACGGCATTTCTATTGTATTAATAATCTCAAACTCAACCTCAAATACATTCATTTTGACAACATGCAATGAACATATATATCTCAATTAAACAAAATAACATCACCGACAACGTTATAAAACAACAAAAACAATGACATAATTCGACAAAACATTTAAATAACACGGAACATTCATAGTGTTATACGATACAACTTAAACTAATGTCACATACATGTAAGTCGAAATGAAAATCATGTCCACGCAGATACATACATATATACATCATAATGTCTGAAGTAAAAAACCATAACTGCATATTAAATATAAAACTTCACTCGTCTTCTGTGTGGTTCTGGCCCTGGCAGTGCTTATTTGCTTGTCCATCTATGTGCACTTCAACCAATTGATTAAGCCTCTCATAATTCGACTAAAGCATTTTCACTTTGGCCACCTTCGCTACCAACTTCTGCTCCATGTGGATAATGTACCACGCTGATTGGTCTAGAACATTGTTGTTTTCTCTAATTTTATACTTCTGCATTTATTTGATTATTTAAAGTGTCAAACAATAACATTTATTTCACTACAGTAATTTAATTTCGACTGAAGCATTTCCACTTTGGCCTCCGTCGCTACCAACTTCTGCTCCATGCGGATAATGTGCTACGTTGATTGGTTTGGAACATTGTTGTTTTCTCTAATTTTATACTTCTGCATTTATTTGATTATTTAAAGTGTCAAACAATAACATTTATTTCGCTACAGTAATTTAATTATTGAATTAAATTTGTGGAAATTACTGCAAGCATATTGCCATAATTGGGCCTACGGTCCGGCCTTTTGGCTAGAGAAGTGGTGAGGGCGTGAAAGGCTTCTTCTTCAACCTCATATATAATGTCCATGCCTTTACTTTTTAGCTCGTCAATACGAGGTTGTTTTTTTTTTTTGCTACGCAGGTTTCGAACTTATGATCTTTCACACCAAAGCTGAATCACTTTCCCTCACGGTACTACTTCGCTATTGGTCATAACCACCGGAACAATGTTGTTTGTCATTGTGAGGTTGATATTTTATTTGTTTTCTATTTTCATGCTTATTAGCATCACAACTATACACATATACTATTTAAATTAAGTTTTCTGAATGGCTTACCGCAAACTGCTTCATGACATCGTCAATCCATCCAACGTTGGTTGATCCATCATTGCTTGAGTCGACCTTGTGAGTTGTGCAATAAACTTCACCAGATGTTAGTTCCCTGTTAAGATCTTCCCACCGAGAAATATATAAAAAAAAAATCAATAATTCAAACTGAATAAATGTCATGATATCCAAATATCACCAGGATAATAACTAGCAATTCGGATTGCAAAGATGTCATTGTCTTAACCAACCCGGAATATCTTTTTTATTGCACTAAATAAGGGATTTTTGTTCATGTGTTTTGGCTTGCAAAGTTCGTTTTGCTTGCAATTTGTAGATAGATAGATAGGCTACTTGTAATTTATCTAATAGTGAATAGTGGTAGACAAATCGAGGGTGTCGATTTGACATACGCATTTGGTTTGACTTCTCAGTTTTCTCCTGTTTGCATTACTGAATGCTTACTTAAAAGAGGTGACAAAAGTATACCAATCCAAAGCCAAAACCATGTCTCCTAGTATACAGGTAAGCCATCTACATTATCCTAACGTCGTACTTTTCAAAGATGGTCTGTGTTACACTCCATATATTAAAAGAATTACACTTCTCTGCTCAATGATGGAAAAGCATTAAAAGAATTACATTGACAACACTTCATATTCTCAAGCTTCAAAGAAATAGCTTTGTAGTTCACTCATTTATTGCAAGCTTCAACCCTATCACATTTTCAAACGAGTCTCACGTTTAACGACCTATTTCGTATCAGTTTCATTTTATGATGGCCCCATATCTGTTACATGTTTCAGATCTTGTGCATGTTTCAACTATCATGTCTATTGCTTCAGACGTGCATTCGAGTTAGACAACATACTATTCAACTAATTTCTTTGTTTCTTTAAATATACCCGATGATTAAAAAGGATATTCAACCATCACCACTGGTCTAGAACAAAATTGTAATATTATTTAAGCTAGTTCATTAAAAAAAAATTCAAATTTCTTAGTATAATAATTAAGATACTGGAGCAAATTACAAACTGATTCAAAGGAAATTTGCTTTAGTGGTTTTCAGCTTGGAAGATCGAGCAGGCGTGCTGTTGAGGTTATCAATTCCCACATGCCCCAAGCTTGGACCCAACAAAAAATTTGAAGCTAGTTATAAGTTGAAGTTGATTTGCTAATTACACATAACAGTAAATATTCATGTCTTTTTAAGTTATACTATGTAACATCCCCATATCAGCATGACAAAATCCGATCACCTTTCTACATTATAACTTTCCAGGAATATATAGCTGAATAGCGTGCTATAGTCATGTTTTATTATATGCATTATGAGTAACAGTATGAAATTTGAATTACGGTAGATTTAAATATAATTATTGCACACCCATATATCCATATAATACATTCACTGATGGAAACTAACCGGGCCCAGTATGCATTTAGGATAATAAATTCGAGTTTGTTACAATGATGACACGTAATTCATATGCAGATCTACGCTTCGTTTATCCTTAAAGAACTAGCAAAAAATGTACTTGATAAAATGATATTTGGCGAATGCAGGATCAAAAAACATGGGCAATTTTTAATTACGTTCTACAGTTAAACTTTTGGTCTAAAAGTTAGCTCACATTTAAGAAATAGCTAAACTAGCTACTTACGCTGTAACAATTTTTTACATTTGGATCATAAAATATTTATTACAATTTTTTGTTACTGATACAACACACTAGTATAATTTATTTATAAATCATATGTTATAATATTTTCTTATACTATAACTCCGTATAGTATTCTTATTTTATTAATTAATGTTACCACATAATATGTTCTGAAGATATGTAAAGTCTAACGTCTTTTTTTATGGATCAGTCAACCTACTTTCTATTACGGACAAAATGCTATTTTTTACATTCCGTAAATCATTTCGTCTCAAACGATTCAACAAAATTTCATTTTCCCTTCTCATTATTCCTCCTATTGTATGCTAATGCACGTAACGAGGAACAAAAAGGAAGTACTACTTGAAATTTTTATTAACCGCTTGAGTTGAAATGATTTATGAAACGTAAATAATATCATTATGTCTGTAACTTATTCAATATTGTGACAAATCCAAGAAATATTGTATAGATTAATATCGAAGTCTGTTTTTAATAAAATAACGAACACCTCTGTAACGATTATATACAATACTTGCAGAGGTCAAATATAATATAAGGTTAACAAAATAAAGCTATAATAACTATTGAACTAAAAATCAAAATATTTCACAAAAAGAGAATGAAACCACATCAAAATATCAATCCATGTTCTAACATAGAAAATGAATCTTTCTACAAAGGGTGAAAGAGGTAAATATGTGATTTTAGTTTTCTTTGCTTCAGTGAGAAGTTAAACACAGGCCCGTCTATTTCTGTTGATGCCTATGTATGGTAGCAATATGCCATTATCTTCATTTTTTATGCATGATATTTCAAGAAGGAAGTTTCTAGAGCAAGATTCCCCAACGCCAAAGGGATAAGGGATGCTGTGATTGTCACCAAATTCTTGACAGTATGGTTATAGAGTAAATATGTCATAGATAAAAATAAAACGCACTAAGACTATAATTCATCGATCATTGATTGCTACTTCAATATCATAATGCTGAGATTTTTGATTAGGATAAATTTAGCGGTGATAATTGAACATTCCAAACATTAATTTGAGAATAATCACCCTTTAAATTGACAGTTGGAAATAATTTTACATTAAAATGTTGGTTAAATTTTAATTAGCTCATCCAATTCCAATTACTTGTTTACTTTATTTCAATTGTAAGCATGGCTACTGACTTATATTTATTATATCTAACCAACAAGCAGTGAACAGAGGCACAGAAAAAAGTGACATTACTTAAGAAATATCCGTTAAATTTAGAGTTTAATTACAAAAATGGTGGAAGTAACATTACTTAAGAAATATCGATCTAAAAGAAAACATTATATATTATTAGTAAATCTAAGGTTTGTAGATTTTGCATTCATTTCTTTCCATTCACGTAACCAGCAACTATTTAACTATACCTAGTATGAAGGTTCAATGCTTTGTATTATATTAGACAATGTTTACAGAACTCTTCTTACAATAGTTTCTCAATACACATACGTTTGCTAATTGCTAGCTACTTCATAATTAGTTTACCAAAATCCTTTTATGTTCATTTATGCACATGGCTACTAGCAAAATTATGTACTTGAACAATTATATATACTTGATTTGCAGGCTTTAAATAGAATGCAACTAAAGGCTCATTTTGGACCAAATTACAATTTAGGCACAACATTAATTCAATTTCGTATTAAATTGTGGCAAACGTATATAATTCATCCATAACATTCATCAAATTGCAACCAGTTCACTGGAATTATTTCATTGAAGCATTCACCTAGAAACATTTTCAAGCACCGATTTATTCACACCATATTTAAAAATGTTAACAGCATAAAAATTTAAAACCCAATTCATTTTAAACATTCATCGTCTTGCAGCATCAAACGCAAGTAGACATCATTTGAACTAGCATCATTTCGAAAGAATTAAATTTAAAACCAGCAAAAATAGGTTTGTTTCTAAATGAATCGATTGGAATTTAAGCCAATTTGAAAAGTGAAACCGAAATGGAGGTCGGAATTTCTCTAGCAAATCTTAAATAACAAAAGATCAAAAACAAACAGTTGCTAGAAAGACGGGGGCAGGCGGTTCCGGCTACTTCGGCCGCGGTTGGCAAGGCGAAGGCTGGCGGTACGGCGGTTGCGCTAGTAAGATGAGAGTCGAGGTTTGGTTTTAAGGATTTTGTCATGGGGAATTAATTTAAAGACAACAATTGGTATATTTTTGGCTCCAAAACGGCCTTAATATTTTAACACCACCTCGACATTTTAAAACAAGACAAACATTCTTCTAAACATTATTCAAAATAACAAATATTCTTTCAAAATTATTCATAAGAACAAACATTCTTTCAAAACTGCTAGCGAACTAAAAACTGATACTGAAAAACTACCACCGATAACTACAAACTGGTACCTAAAAAATGCAATCAATAACTAAAAACTGATATCCAAAGAAAGTTGTCATTCGGGCTAAAATATCGAAGGTCTGCCTTTGAAACTAAAATATTGAAAATTTTTGTCCTTCACAATAATTTTCAGTTTTGTTTTTTGGGATTTATTTTGTATCTAGTCGTGCAAAATGAAAAGGAGAAAAGATTTTGGCGGGTGTTTATTTGGGTAGGGAGACAATGGCATCGAAATGCCACTGCGATAGAACTTGCATAACTTGTACTGAAAACAACCAGTTTGAAATAGAAAACTTGTCAACATTATAAAATTTTGAAATCCGATCATTGATAATTGACATTTCATGCTATTGCGAGTATAAATTTTCATGCTATTGAGAGTTATCTTGAATGTCCAAGTATAAAATTTCATGCTATTGCGAGTCAGTTTGATTGGCAATCCCATAAGTAATTAAATATATTATTTTCAATAAACAACTAACACTTGGTAATATTTACATTTAATAAGATGGATGGTCAAACCAACTCGTAATTACATGAAATTGTATATTTAAACTTCTCATATGATATTAACAAATATGTATGGTGGGGTTTCCTAGGTATGGAACTTATTTAGGAATTTCAGTTAGAATTAGGTCGTTTAAAATAAAAGTCTAAGTAACTTGTATGGAAAATGACCAGTTTAAATAAACATTCTCGTCCACATTATTAATGTTTAAATTTTGACCGTCAAAAATAGACATTGTTATCTTGGATACTTAAGTATGAAATTTCGTTGCATTCCGAATAAATAAGATCTACGTTTCCGTACTTTAATCAATTATTTTCGACAATCAACGTACACGTAGGATGGTCAAACCAACAAAAAATCATATATTTAAATTACTCATATGGTACTAACTAATACGTATAATCTAATTTCATAAATTTGGATATAAAATATGGATCAAAAAATAATATTAAAATCAAATATTAAAATTATAATAATATATATATTATAATATAAATATATCATTTTGAAATAATTGAAATATATATAATTAGAAAATTATGTGATGTTATTTACCAAAATTATATAATATAAATCATTATGGAAAAGCGGGGGAAGGGTGGGCTAAAAGGCGTCGCAACGTCGTAAAAAAACTAATGCCTCTCCGACGCCATCTATTTACCCAACAAAAATAAATTAGGCGTCCAAATGGCGTCGGCATATTCCGGCACCGTTCCGGCGCCTTTTTTATTTTTGTCGGGTAAGGTGATATCGGAGAGGCGTCAGTATTTTTTGATGCCTTTTCAGCGATGTTTTTTTAATTTACGACTTTCCGACGTCTATTTGACGCCCCGCCTTTTAGGCGTCGCATTGTTGTTGGAAATTTTCATCGCTATCTTACCCTTTTTCTATTTGTGTATATGCAGAAAAATGGAGAAGCTAGCATATAATTATAAATTAATAATCAATTCTCCAAATTCTTGTTTAACCTCAAAATTCCTGATTTGATTTGATTTTAGAAATTAGTGTTACCGAAGAAGGACTAAACAAATAAATTACCCAATTATTTTGAAAGCTTTCGAATTTACATCATCTGATTTAAATGCAAATAAGTAATAGTGACCTTAGTTTGCACAATTTCTCTTATCTGACTGAATCTTCGTCAATAATCTTTTTCTTTTTTCGTATTAGAAAATTAACAAATTCATTAATACCCTTCTTTCCTCATACTATAAATCCATGGACCATTCATTTGGCTAATTAATTTGTTTCCTGTCAACAAGACATTCTTCTCTGACTTTCTTTCTTTCCACATATAACATAATGGTTGATTGAACTAATTAACTAATTTCCATTCTCGTTTGGCAATGAATGGGAGGAAATAATGCCGATGAAGAGTAAGAGGAAGAGTAGGTTTTCCTTAGACTCTTGTTGCTTTATGTTGTGATTCACATGCATCTCATTTGCTTCAATCTGGGTTCCATGTTACTCATTGTACGGAAAATAAATGCACTCTTTTGTTTTTACACAGATATCTTTGAAAATGATTATCGCAAATAGCCCTCTTTTGAAACTATCATCGTTTATAGCCCTATTTTGACCAGCTCAGTGTTGAGCTGGCCAAAACACAGTAGCGCCTTTTGAAAAGGCGTCAGTTATATTATTATTTTTAAAAAACCCGACGACTTTTGAAAAATCGCCAACTGACGACTTTTCAAAAGTCGCCTGCTTGTTTGTAAGAAAAAAATAGTACAAGCGACTTTTGAAAAGTCGCCGGTTGACGACTTTTCAAAGTCGCTTATACGGGATTCTGCTACAAAACAGAACCCCTCCTCCCTTCCTCCTTCACTTTCCCATTTTATTCTACTTCTCTACAAAACCTAAAACCCGCTCAAATCTTTAATTCCCCCCCCCCCCAAACTTTAGACATCAATCGTATTTTAGTGATTTCTGCATCAAATTGGAAGATGGCAAGCTCTTCATCGTGGGATGCTTCTCTAGATATGGATAGATCAAAAAAATTTACATCTAGAATTTTCAAAAAAAGGCAAAATTATAGTTTTCAAGATTTAGAAGTAGTCATTGATTGTAGAGATAACCAAAGATAGACAAAATCATGTTACATTATCGAAAAATAATGCCTAAATTCATAGTTTTGAAGTTGGAAAATAAATATGACTATCTAATTCTTGTATACGTGTAGATTATTCGGAGATGTTACCGGAACCTATCGTTGGTTCTGTACTGTATTTGCAAGAACGTCATCGAACGAATAATCCTGAATTCGTCGCGGTAAAATTCTAGATTTTGAAATATAATTATTGACTGATATTGTCTGTTAGATGTTGATATCATTTTGTGATATTTTGACAGTGCAATACTGCAGACGGGACCATAGACCATTCATCTAAATTGAAGAAAGTAACTTCCGCTCATCCAGATGTTCTGCAGTTGATAGATGAAGGCCGAAGACATCTACATTTCACCTACGTGTTGGAGTGATGACTATCACATTGGGTGATGTTGCATGCTTACCTGGCATACCCATAGATGGTCCTCCGTTGACCAACCCCGAGCCATTTGATTTCCTGAGTTTATGCCAGAGGCTCCTAGGTCTAACTCCTCCAACAGAGGAGTGGTGGGGTAACAAGATGATACAGACTAGATGGTTTAGGCAACAGCTTGCGGATGACAATTATTTCATATGCTCTTATCCATTTGAAAACATGTATCTACTATTATTTGCAGCTTTGGTGTTGGACTTATCTACTTGTAGGTAGAATGTCCATGAGGAGGACGATGATTGATTTATCATTTCCATACGGTGCTAGGTATAATTAGTGTTGAAGTATAGTACGTATAGTTGTTCGAATTTGATAGGTTACATTTTTATATTATTGCGGGTGGGTAGGACCTAAAAGCACCGTTTCATCATCGAGGCGTAATGTTGCCTTCTACCTTAATGAGTTCGATGTGTTAGATTGTCATTCAATGACTTGGACTCCATATGTAGATGCGTTTGGAGATCTTCCTAACTTGTGTACCATTTCCATTCAGCTATGGACTGCTCCTGTTCCTCTCATTTTATTTAATGATGTTGCGTTTCATCTTTCCGACCGAGTGATGGGGCAGTTTGGTATGGCCTAGCATTTATCGGAACAACCACCACATTACAGGATAGATTTTGCTGCTGGAGAGTATGCTATGGAAATTGAGACATGAAGGAGTGCTATATGCACATCCAACAAGAACGCGAGTTCACATTATCCGACAAAGAATATCTATCTTGGTATTGGAACATCACGCGTCGATATGTTCTTCGTGCTATAGAGCCACCTACAGCTCCTCCAGTCGTTATAGACCCTAACATTCCTAGAGCACCCCTTTAAAAGAATGTGGTACGTCGTACGTCCATTCTTTATTCAAATTTTCGAAATAAATATGTTTTCTTGTACCTTTTGATTTTATCTTTGTTGCTTTGTAAACCAACTCTTTCAACTATTCAAAAGTAGCACCTCTTCGAACTTTAGCCGGTTTGTAAGATCCGCCAACATATTTCCCACATTTAAATCATCAATAACCAATGCACCGTCATAACAGCATATACTTGGAATATAACTAGGAGTTATGCTACATCAACCATGCAAAAACCACATAATCAATTTAATTTACAAACTAATCGGAAAACTTAGGTTTACTACTGCATACCTTGATTGGATTCGAGTTAATGAGGAATTGCTATACTTGAGGTAGATCTTCGAAATCTAATGCTTTTATCGAGAATTAATGGAATTTAAGATGGTGTATAAAAAAAATTAAAGGTACAGGGTTTGGGTTTTTTGAAAGAGTAGAAGAAAGGGTAAAGTGAGAACGGAGAAGAGGGATGGTTCTGTTTTGTTGCAGAACCCTATATGGACGACTTTTCAAAAGTCTCCCATGCTATTTTTTTTCTTACAAACAAGCAGACGACTTTTGAAAAGTCATCAGTTGGTGAATTTTCAAAAGTCGCCAACTAGTTTTTAAAAATAATAATATAACTAGCGCCTTTTCAAAAGGCGCCAGTATGTTTTGGTCAGCTCAACGCTGAACTAGTCAAAACAAGGTTATAAACGATAATAGTTTTCAAACAAGGCTACTTATGATAATAGTTTTCAAAAGAAGGCCAAATTGAAAAAAATCATTTTCACATAGATATGACTTTTTTTAGCATATTTCATTGTAAATCGTATAATTGAATATTTGTTTTTGATGTGCAGTCTAGTGAGGACACGTATTATTCATTCTATTATATTTTATCTTTGTTAAGACTTGTAGGAATTCGTATTTTATTTTTAGTGTCCGTTTAAATATATACGGATATCGTGTATTAATATTTGCATATAAAACTTTTATATACATATCCAAATAACTATTAATAACATCTGAAATATATCAAATAAATCATACAGACACACACACACACACATCTCTTTATTAATAGTTAGTTTGGAGGCGTAAAATTTTGGTCCGACTGCGAACTTTCAAAATTGCCCTTTATATGTAATTCTTTAATAATAGATTAATATATTTGTTATCATATTTTTTTGGTATCAGCATGAAATACCAAAAATACCTCTCTATAGACTATATTAAAATTTAATATAGCTTAAAATTAGGATCTGACAATCAAGTTTTTTTACAAATTCAAAATTTCCTCTACAAATATTTACTAAATCATAATATCACTTAAAAATAGAATCTTGGCGGATAAACTTCTTTACAATTTTGTTTTTTACTAATCTATTCTATTATATAATAAGAAAGAGAATATATAACTCTTAATATTCTTATCTCTAATTCACTCTCAGACTAAATAGTGCTTTCTCCTTGATTTCCGGTATAATTTTTCTTTTAGGCCCTCTAAATTTTTTCAATATTTCATAAAAAACCATCATTAACATAGTAATGTTATAATTATTCCATTTGATAAAGTACTCTTACATACATCTATTTCTTTTAATAAACACATAATCTTTATTTCTTTATAATCCAGTAGAGATCTCATCCTCTTCTCCATGTTATCATTACAATTTTTTTATTCCTCATTTATTTTCTATCATTATTTTACATTCCTTCCATTTAATTTTTTTCTTTATGTTATTTTTTCCTTATTTCAGTTTCATATGTATATTATAGTTCAATAAAAAAATAAAAAATCCGTTTCCATTTTAAATTAACTTAAAAATTCATATGTATCATATGGTTGAATTTGTTGCTAGTTCTTAAATTTCTACTCATTTAAAAACTTATCATTTTATTTATATTTTGCAGAGATTGTGTTCCTATTTACATCGACGTTCATCTTATTTGTATTCATTTAGTACTATTATGATTTTCATTTGCTTCATTCATTTGGTAGGGAATAATTGGCTTAATAACATCTAGGTATAAAATGATCTTAAACTTTTTATAATACACAAGAGGTAAAGTTGTTCTTTTTTTATTTTGAAATATAAGTATATACATAAATCAAGTTGGAAAAAATTTCATATACTTTCTTATTATTTTAGTTTCAATCGGTATCACTGTAAACTTGGTTTCCTTCATATTCCGTAAGAGGTTATTAGATTTATCAATACAATGATAACAAAAAATCTTTTTTCTAAACTCCTTGATATGTAATGCCAAACTATTTTTTGGTTCTCAAGTTTTATATTTACAACGACGTTTATCTGATTTGTGTTTGGATAGTATGATCATAAAATATTTTGTATAGCATATTGGTTTACTAACACACACACGAAATAAAAGAATAGTCCGATAATAAATTTTACATCGTTTTTGAGAAAAAAATTATAAAGGTATAAATATTACTTCTGTTCTATCTACCGTATGTAGCTTTTTGTTGAAAGTTTAGTTTGAAAAGTGTTATATGAACTTAATTTTCAATTAAATATTTTATTTTTTCATACTCAACCAAGACTTATTTTTGTAATATGAGATATTATCCATCTTAATTGTTAATGGTTTAATATATTTTCCTATAATGATGCTTCATTGATCGTGAAATATACATAGCTAGCACACATTTTCCTATTTAATGCATTGTTAACAATAAATTCTAGAAGATTTTATGGAACATAGTGTAATTACCTTTTGTTTTCCATAAAAATTATTTGATGCCATATTGTTTTGATTTTATTTTGTAGTTTGAAGATGTTTATAAATCGTTACATTGAGTATGTGTTATTAATAATGTTTATGGGTAAACTAACTTCAAGCAGAAAGAATTGAATATATTTAAAAGGAATAGACTGATAAATATTTATTTGATTCAAATTCAAACTAATATGAGAATTATTACAATTAATTCTCTTTGACATAAATTTATTATTAGAGAATAGTTTCTACTAATCTCCATTAATCCTAATTAATTATTTTCCACCTTTAGTCATTATAACATTTATTTTTATGATGGATTAAGACTGATTTTTTATTTTACTTAATTGCATATGTCCAAAGTATACTTTTATCAAACATGTTGTGTAGCTCTTATTCATTTTAGTTGCACATTTTCAAACAAACTAGGATCGTATTCATGTAGTTGGAATCATCAAATTAGAATACACATAGTTAACAAGTTAAGTTTTCTTAAAAGGCCTAATATAGTAACAATAATACAATGGATACCATATACACGTTATAAAATAAAGAAAGCAGAAGCCATTAAAGAGAATAATTTTATTCATTCAGAGATTAGTAATCCATTTTTATTACATTAGCACCTTTATATAAAGGCCTAGGAGCTTGGGATAGAACTAATCCCACGACATGAGACTAAATACAAAATAGTATATAGCATATTCACAATTTATATTATAACACTCCCCTTTGAATATGCGTCTTCAAAATCTTGAATTCTCTGATAACTTGAAATTGTCTATTTTGTAACCTGTATGATGACTGCTCCCCTTAATGGAAAAACCTTGAACGAGGAAAAGAGTGCAACTTGAGATCATAGATGTTTCTTGGAGATTTGACCAGGCAACTTAGTACTCGGCCTCCCTATCGATCGGTCAAACTGGATCGTTCGATATCATGTTACAGCCGACATCCAAGAAGCACTCGGCATCCAAGTTCGGTCAGCATCAATGAACGTTCGACATGACAAGGCCGTTCGGAACGAGCGCCTCGTTTGGCATCAAGGAGCGTTCGGCATCGAGAAACATTCGGTATTGAATATCGTTCGGCCAAATAAGAACGCTCGGCATAAGATCGTCCGGCAACCAAAGATTGCTCGACCCGCCGAGTATGTTCGGCCAAAGACATCGTTTGGCCAAGGGATGTTCGGCATCCGTGAACGCTCGGCCTATAGGTTACGTCCGGCTCCTGGAGCGTTCGGCATTCATACTCCACTCGACATTTATACTCCACTCGGCATTCCTGGACTGCTCGGCATTCCAGCCTCGTTCGGCCTGCACCCCTCACTCAACACCACATCCTGTCCGGCACATATCTCGTTTGGCCATCACCTACCGTTCGTCATCTAGAATCGTTCGGCACCAATGGGTGTTCGGCATGAAGAGCGTCCGGCCTCATGTTGTTCGGCGTAAGGATGGAGGTTCGGCACTTGGTTGTTCGGCATGTTTTGGTCGGCACACAGGGCTTATTCCATTTGGACCGAGATATTCAGATACCAGGCCCACCAGGGAGTCCAACCCATTTTCGTCTATAAATAGAGGGGCAGGGGCACAGTAAAGGAGTAGAATTTTAGGGGAAACTTTGCCGCATTCAACCCTCATTTAAGACTTAAGCTTTTTATTCAGCAATTGTATTTAAGTACTTAGAAACGGATTATATCTGTAATCAAGTATCAAAGAAAGAAATAAAGATCAACTTCAAAGTGGACATAGGCTACTACGCCGAACCACTATAAATTTGGTGTTCTTACTTTCTGCATTTAAATTTACATTCTCATCTCAGTTTTAATTTGCTTTCTTCATTAATCTCTCTACACAATCTTTCTAAGGGTGTTAGTGACCAATTTTGGTGTTAACATTTTGGTGCTTTCATTGAGAATTGAATTCTCAGGCTATTAGGATCTGCTTTGTAGCTACTGGATTACATAAATCCCCCGAAGGAGATCCAAAATCATTCACAAGGCATCTGTTAATTCTACTCAAAGTTACAACCAACAAATCTACCATGGGGAGACCACGAACCAGATCGGCCTCTCATAATGTAGTTGTCCATGAAACTGCTAGCATACAACAAGTTGGACCTGGAAATCAGCCGACAACCAGAGGTGCAGGGCCCTCCACCCAAATCCAAGTGGAATTCATTTCCCGAACAGAGTTCAATGACCTGATAAGAGAACTCAAGGAAAGTAGAAGACAGCTTGCTGAACAGATTCAAGCCAACACTAACCTCATGACTCAGCTCGCTCAGTAGCAGCGTTAGAATGCCGGAGGAACCCCTACCCCTTATTATGAATCTCATAGCTCAACCTCAGCTGACGAACCTCCTAGACGTAGATGTTGTAAGGAGGAAGATGCACAAGCAGGCATTGGGAATCAAGCCCGCGAAGAGACCGGACACCCGAATCTCTAAGACCCAAATCAGGCGGGACATCAACCCGCACGGTCCCGTGGAACGGAACCCAACCTTTCATCCTCCATACAAACTCCGGACTTAACAGCTATGGTCAGGCAGTTGATGAGAGAAAACCAAGGCTTGACCAATGAAGATTGGGGAGTGACCAGAAGTCATGCCCCCTTTACGGATGGTATCTTGCAGACTGAATACCCCAAGAAGTTCAATATGCCGACTATCACAGCCTATGAGGGGAAGACTGATCTCATGCAACATGTGATGAGGTAAGGATGGATGATGGATTCTACAAGAGCCAATGATGTGACCAAGCGTAGGTGCTTCCCAGTCACTTTGTCTGGTATTGCCACCATGTGATTTACTCGACTCCCACCTCGATCTATATCCAGCTTTGACGAATTAGCAACGAATTTCATAGAACAATTCAGGATGCACACCACTCGTCCAAAGGATGTGATGTCCTTATCAAGCGTAATCCAAGCTCCAGGAGAGTCATTGAAAACATACTTGCAGAGATTTCATATTGTTGCTGCTGAAGTGAGCAATCCAAACGACCATGCAATTTTGATGGCGGTAATGCGCGGAGTAGATCCAGACTCTGAATTTGGAGATTGGTTGGCGAGAAAGCCCCCAACCACGCTGGAGCGTTTTTATTCGAAAGCTCACCAATTCATAAGAAGGAAAGAAGCTCGATGGACGAGACGAGACAAGGCACCAAGGCCTGCTCAGGAGACTGTGAAAAGTGCCGCCGCTATGAAGCAAGATGGCGATAATTCGGGAAAAGCTCAAGCCAACGTCAAAAACAAGCCTGGACAGTCTAAAGGATCCGAAGGTCGAAATCCCGGGAAGAAAAGAGAGATGGGGAAATGGAAGTCAAGGATCCCGATCTACAATGAATACACCCCGCTTAATGCATCACTTGAGAACATCTATTTGTCAACTTGCAACACTTTCCAGTATAGAAAACCACGCCCAAAGGAATCAACGGAGGAACAGAAGCGGACTGGGAAGTATTGCCGCTTTCACGAGTCTTATGGGCACAACATAGAGCAGTGCAGGCACCTCCATGATGCTATTGAAAAGTTGATTAGGAAAAAGAAGCTGCAGGAGTTCGTCAAAGATCCACAAGACGGAAGACAAGAGACGTCGGACCCCGGACGTGGGCCGGCTCCACGCCAACTAGAGGAACCTGCTCGAACTATGGGTAGATTGGTTATCAACACGATTGTGGGAGGACCTTATCCCGCGGATAAGAATTGGCAGGAGATGGAGCGATATGCTAACTCTTTAAGACATGCGGGATATGAGTGCTGTTCGAATGTGGAGGATGGGACTCCTGCGAAACAGAAGCGAACGATGGATGATGATATTGTATTCAGGAGCCGAGATGCGGACAAGGTGGAGGCCCCTACCATCGACCCGATGGTCATATCTGCGACAATCAGGCCGGCATATGTGAAGAGAATTCTAATTGATTGTGGAAGCTCCGTTAACATCATCTTCAAGAAGGCATATGACCAAATGAAACTGGAAGCTAAGGATTTGAAACCATCCAATGCCAGAATCCATGGCTTTAACGGCGCAGCAATGGATGCAGCGGGATATGTGGAGTTTCCAATTGAACTGGGGCAAGGCGAGCGTAGGAGGGTGCGAATCCTACGATTCATAGTGTTGGACGTTGACTCTCCATATAACGTATTTCTAGGACGTCCAGCCTTGGCAGAATTTAGGATAGCATTGGCCTCTTGGTGTCTGACATTAAAATTTCCCATAGACAGCGGTGTTGGAGTGGTGCACGGCGATCAGGCGACCGGACGTGCCTGCTATGTGGCTGAGCTGAGAGAGGCTCGGCGTAGAGAGAAAGGAAAGGTTGCGGACCGCTTTGTCCGCAGCCGAAATGCTGATGATTGACAAGCAGCGTCCAAGCTCTGGCTCGTGCAACATTATCGAATCTATAGGGACATAGATCCGAGAGACGATGATGGGGAACCCAGGGAAACAAATGCAGCACCGGCTGAACTAACATTGACATCGCAGTTAGCCGAAGTGACTCATCATGAGTTCTTAAAATTGGATCATAACTCGACCCTTTGGCCGCTGAGAGCCTTACTGATTTCCTCCGAGCGAATCTTGATGTTTTCGCCTGGACACATTCTGATATGTGCGGTATTTCTCCTGCGATTGTGAGTCATATGGTGAGTATAGACCCGAAACATAAACCTGTGAAACAAAAAAGGAGAGGCATGGACCCAGAGAGGTCTGCAGCTCTCAAACAGGAGGTGGACAAGCTCAAGGCCAATGGGTTCGTCCACGACGCCCTCTATCCCGAATGGGTATCTAACCCAGTGTTGGTGAGGAAAGCGAATGGAAAGTGGAGGACTTGTGTTGATTACTCCGATTTGAATAAGGCATGCCCGAAGGATAGTTTCCCTTTACCTAGAATCGACCAGCTCGTCGACTCTACCGCCGGACACGAATTACTATCATCTATGGATGCGTACTCTGGATATAATCAAATCCTAGTGCACCTCCCAGACCAAGAACACACCAGTTTCGTCATGAACATGGGACTGTACTTCTATGTAGTAATGCCATTTGGGTTGAAGAATGCAGGAGCGACTTATCAACGCCTGGTGAATCGAATGTTCAAAGATCAGATTGGTAAAACAATGGAAGCCTATGTGGATGACATGCTCGTGAAGTCGCGGTAGTCAAACGACCACATCCGAGACTTGGCGGAGATGTTTGACATACTCAGGCATTATGGAATGAAGATCAACCCGTTGAAGTGTTCATTCGGCGTAGCGTTAGGGAAGTTTCTAGGATTCATTATAAATGCCCGGGGAATCGAGGCTAACCCAGAGAAGATTCAGGCTATCCGAGATATACAAGTTCCCAAAACCAAAAAACAGGTACAAAGCTTGAATGGAAAGGTGGCCGCGCTGAGCCGATTCATATCCAGGGCCACAGATAAATGTATTCGTTTCTTCGATGTCATAAAGAGAGGAAAGAGGAATTTTGAGTGGACATCCTACTGTGAGGAAGCATTCCGGGCTCTTGTAAGGCACTTGGAAAGTCCCTCGATATTGTCGAAACCAATAGACCACGAAATGCTGTACGTATACATGGCTGTATCCCAGCACGCTATCAGCACAACCCTGGTTCGCGAGGAAGACAGGGTCCAGAAGCCCATTTACTATGTTAGTAAATGCTTGACGGGGGCAGAAAGAAATTGTCCGATGATTGAAAAACTAGCATATTGCTTGGTGACTGCAGCACGCAAGCTTCACCCATATTTTCAGGCATACTCAATCAGTGTTTATACTGATCAGCCTTTGCGACAGATACTCCAACGACCGGTATCTTCCGGAAGGATGTTAAAATGGAATATTGAGCTAAGTCAATTTGACATCACCAACCTGCCGCGAAGGGCCATACAAGGAAATGAACTAGCTGACTTCATTGCTGAATTCACTACGATAGAAGAATTAAACGATCATAATGTCATACCTCCCATTCGATGGAAGATGTACACCGATGGGGCATCTAACGATTGTTGTTCGGGGGTTGGCATAGTTCTCGTAACTCCTGAAAACCGACTGATCTATTACGCTTTGAAGCTCGAATTCACAGCAACAAATAACGAAGCCGAATATGAAGCGTTGATCGCCGGCTTGAAACTTATCAAAGAACTGGGATTAAAATCGATTGAAATCTTCAGCGACTCGTAGTTGGTGGTGTACCAAGTGCAAGGTGACTACCAAGCAAGGGGGCAGAGACTTGCCCCATATTTGGTTCAAGTTTAGGAACTGCTAGCGAATCTGGAGTACTACGATATTTCACATGTCCCGCGTGAACAAAACTGGGCAGCTGACTCGTTGGCAAAATTCGCAAGCACAGGCGACGCACAACAAATGGGATTATTTCCTATCGAGGCCCTCCATGCTCCGAGTATAGATATGATGGAGGTAGATTTCGTGTTGGAAACAGAAATCGAGAAGGAATCGTGGATGACCTCAATCAAGCAGTACTTGCTATTCGAGATCTTGCCTAAAGAAAGGAGCGAAAGACGACAAGTCCTTCATAAGGCTTCTCGTTATGTAATACAGGATGGAATAATGTATCGAAGGGGATTCTCGACCCCACTACTCCGATGCACCGCCCATGATGAGATAAAACGAGTCCTGGAGAAAGTCCATGAAGGAGAGTGCGGCGACCATACTGGGGGGCAGACATTAGCAGAGAAGATCCTCCGCTATGGATACTATTGGCCAACTGTGAACCAGGATGCTGCAGACTATGTGAGAAGACGTGATAAATGCCAGATATATGCAAATATCCCGAGAGCTCCGCCGACGAAACTCACGCAAATGGTAAGTCCCTGGCCATTTGCAATATGGGGAATTGACTTAGTTGGTTCTTTACCCATAGCTAAAGGTGGAGCGAAATATGCAATAGTTGTGGTCGACTACTTCACCAAATGGGAAGAAGCAGAGCCTCTGGCCACGATAACCACCAAGAAGGTTATTAATTTCGTCATACGAAATATCATATGCCGCTTCGGCCTTCCACGGACCATCATTACAGACAGTGCGACTCAATTCGAAAGCAAGGAGTTCAAAGAATTTTGTCTGAAATATGGCATTAAAAAGAAGTTTGCAGCGGTTGCTCACCCGAAGGACAACAGACAAGTGGAAGCCGTAAACAAGATAATCAAGTCCATATTGAAAAAAACGTCTGGAAAAGGCTAGAGGCGGGTGGGTGGATGACCTTACAACAACACTTTGGGCCTACAGGACCACCCACAAGACCGCGACCGGCCACACTCCATTCACGTTGGTGTTTGGCACGGAAGATGTCATACCCGTGGAACTTGAGCTCCCATCACATCGGGTAACTTATTACGACCCCTAGTCGAACCAGAATCTTTTATTGGAATCGTTGGACTTCATTGATGAAAAACGCGAAGAAGCCAATTTGAGAGCGACCGCATACAGACACAGAGTCGCTAAATATTATAACGAGGAGGTCCAACCAAGAATTTTTAGTGTAGGAGACCTCATTTTGAAATGAGTTTTCCCGATCCCATCTCATATGAATCCCGCATGGGAAGGTCCATACGTCATCGAACGGAAGCTTAGAGAAGGAACTTTCAAGCTAGCGACGGTCGATGGTGCGACACTCCCCCGAGCATGGAACTGTGAGCACTTGTGGCATTATTATACTTAGTCTATTTCTTTCATGTATTAGTTGCACTTATTTCCAGTATGCTTTTATTTCTAATTCTTGGCATGTAATAAGGCGATTTAGCTTGCTCTCATTAATAAGGGCTTGAAGCCATCTTTTCCATGAATTACTATTGTCTCTACAAATGATGATCATGTGACGGCAAATAAAATTATATTATCCCAGCTAATGTACGAACGCGCACGGACACTTAAAAATCTCCAAGTCTCCGGAGTGCGGACTGGAGTACTCTAAGTCCCCGGAGTGCAGACTCGAGTATAAACACTTAAAAATCTCTAATTCCCCGGAGTGCGGACTGGAGTATTCTAAGTCCCCGGAGCGCGGACTCGAGTATAAACACTTAAAAATCTCCAAGTCCCCGGAGTGCGGACTGGAATACTCTAAGTCCCTAGAGCGCGGACTCGAGTATAAACGATTTAAATTCTCCAAGTCCCCGGAGTGCAGACTGGAGTACTCTAAGTCCCCGGAGTGCGGACTCGAGTATAAACGACTTAAAAATCTCCAAGTCCCCGGAGCGCGGACTGGAGTACTCTAAGTCACCGGAGCGCGGACTCGAGTATAAACGACTAAAAATCTCCAAGTCCCCGGAGTGCGGACTGGAGTACTTTAAGTCCCCGGAGCGCGGACTCGAGTATAAATGACTAAAAATCTTCAAGTCCCCGGAGTGCGGACTGGAGTACTCTAAGTCCCCGGAGCGCGGACTCGAGTATAAACGATTTAAAAATCTCCAAGCCCCTGGAGTGCGGACTAGAGTACTCTAAGTCCCCGGAGCGCGGACTTGAGTATAAACGACTTAAAAATCTCCAAGTCTTCGAAGTGCGGACTGGAGTACTCTAAGTCCCCGGAGTGCAGACTCGAGTATAAACGACTTAAAAATCTCCAAGTCCCCGGAGCATGGACTGGAGTACTCTAAGTCCCTGTAGCGCGAACTCGAGTATAAACGACTTAAAATTTCCAAGTCCCTGGAGTGCGGACTGGAGTACTCTAGGTCCACGGAGCACGGACTTAAGTATAAACTATTTAAATGACCAGGTCCGCTGAAGACGGACTGGATATAAATGACTTGAAGACATCGAGCCTTCAGAGTGCGTATTAGAAAATATTCTAAGTGCTTGGGGCGCGGAAGAAAAAACAGATGGTTCTCAAAGAATTTCCGAGCTATATGAAGATGAACCAAGAGGTCTATTATATCCACAACAGCTTGGATTTGAATCACAATCACAAAGAAAATTGAATGACAAGAGCCATGGAAAGACAGAAAAAATAAGTTTTATTCATCAATGATAAGTTTCCATTACAACTCCTTTGAAGCTCGGAATCAAAAGTTTATTTACACAAACTAAGAAAACAAAAGTACTTTCCTAATCTAAACTAACCCTCATTGAACGAGAGTAATGATTACTTCTTATGCTTCTTCGCCTTCTTCGCCTCCGTTGTTTTCTCAGACGACCCCTCTCCTCTGCGTTTACCCTTGGTACTCTTCGTTGATGGAGGAGTGACAGCCGAAGAAGTATGAGGGACATCCATGGGTTTTGACCTGCCAGGGAGAATGACCTTCAGCGGCTTATTCAAGGGATCGTCGGGGTCCACGGTTTGAGGTTCGACCTTAATCTTGTTCGTTTCTCTCTTGTCCTTCTCCAGCCGCTCTTTCATACTCCGCTCAGATGTGTGTTCGAAGGCGCCTGTGATCTCTATTTCGTAACTCCCCTCGATGGGAGAAGAAGTCTCATATTTGTCTTCATGCAGCGCCCCAATCACTTGAGCATCTGGCCCTGGAGCCTCTCCTGCCTGACTGGCCTCACCTACCTTTTCCTCCACCTCCTTGGCGACATCGCTACTCGGAGTGGGCACGGGATCAAAACGACCTGCGTGAAAGCATGAAAAACAAGTATTAGAACACAATAGTCCTTCCTAAAGAGTGAAGACGTTTGAAATCTTAAAGTGAAGAGTTATCTACCAGGTTCCGGCAGGCTCTCAGCCGTCAAGGGGGTCTCACCCTCCGGAATGGGGATAGAATATTAACGCCAAGGCCGGAGTCCTCCGGGTTGTAACCAATATGCCGCTCAAATGGATCAAGTATCGGCCGATCGAGTAGGCACATGAGCTAGAGGCGCGGCCCCGGATGGACTAGTAATAACTTCTTTCCCTTTCTTTGAGGGAGAACCTTTGCCATATATAGTTTTAGCTGCAAACAAGTCCGAAGGCTCGTTTCCCTTGAGATATTCTTTTATCAATGCCCCCTCATCAATCTCTTCGGTGCCGTGCTCGGCCTTCCTGATTTCTATCAAAGCCTCCCATGCCTCGGCTAGAGATTCAAGATAACCCTCGCCCAAGAAAGTCAAGTATCAATGTATGAGAACGCGGGCGTTGAACTCAACGATTAGCGGGTCAAACATATTTTTGACTTCCTCCCTGCCTTCTTCTCTAGCCACCTTAAGACGCGAGTCGATATCGATGGACACTATCCTTTCGCCCTCTTCACGGGCCTCGCTCTTTAACGCCTCAACCCTGGAAAGCTCGCCCTCAAGTTTTTCTTTCAAAAGTCGAGTGGCAACGATCTCGTCACAGTACCGTTGTGACTCCTCTTGGGCGGCCGCTTTCTCTTCGCTCTCTCTACGAAGCTGCTCCTCAAGCTCCTTAACTTGAAGGCTGAGCGCGTCCCTCTCCTTTTGAATGGAGTACTTCTCTAGAGCCAAAGCCCCACATCGTTAAACCGCCTCGTCAAGTTCTTTCCTATGAGTTGACTCCAGACGAGTAACGGCCTCAGCAGTGTCCTTAGCTCTATGATAGGCGATCTCGAGCTCAGACTTGTAAGTGGCCATTTCTTCATCCTGAGCTTTAATGATATCCTTGTCGTGGATAGCCTCAAGCTTCAGGCGGTCGATTTCATGCTGGCGCTCCACGGAAACTTCAGAAAGTTTTTCGGCTAGATGCACAAACGCGTCATGTTGAACATAGACGTCATTCGTACAAGAAAAGGCACTCTGTTTGGCATGTCCAGGAATAGGGTGAATCGCCGAGAGGAATTTCAGGCCATCGAAGCAGATTTTTGGAAATTTATCTTTAAGCTCGGCGAGCCTCTCTTATATTGTTGGGTCTGTTGCAAGAGCGGGGGGAGACGGCTTTGAAAGTTCGCCCCTTCTGTAAGAATCTTGGGACTGTCGAGTGGAAGAGGAGTCAGAGTGTTGGTCCCGGGGAGCATCAGATTGCAACCTCTTATGGCCGCACTTGTCTTTACTTTGCTCCGCGTGAGAAGAGGTATCCTGGTGGTATTTTGGCTGATAATAAGTTTTTCTCCAAGATGACGAGTCCCAGGAATGATAGTCTTTATCGTCGCCACCATTCCTATCTCAACGTCTTTCGGAACCCGAGTCCCGTCCAGAGTGGTGAAGAACAGACGAGACATGATGGCGATCGAATCCATGTGAACGCCCCATACCACCTGTACAGAATTCAAATAACAGCGAATTAGCAAAGAGTAGTGTGACGACAAAAGTCTAAGAGAAAAATTGAAGTGAAAGTGTTCGTGTGTGTCCGAGTGTTTTCCCCCAACGGACCAGTCGCTTTGCTAATAGGAGTTTTCTCTCCCTGACTCTGGGTTGGAGCACCCGCATCGTCTCTAATGGGCGAATGAAGTTTAAATGCCTCCAGATCGTCAAAGTCATAATTGAGCAGATCATCCGGAATAGAGAGGTTTGATAAGACCTTTAAAGAACTTTCTACGTGCTGCGAAGAAGCTCTCCGTCGGGATAAGCGTAACTTTCAAAGTTCCAGCAACCTTCTCCTTTCTAATTTTGTACGTCAATCCCTTTTTCCTCTGTGAAGGAGAAGATGACATTTCGATATCGTGCACTTCAACTATAGGCTCTTGGGCTGGACCCAAATTCTCACCTTGTGCTTCGGGTGTTTCACCCTCCTTGATTTCCCCCTCTTCTTGTACATCAGGGGTGTGGCGTGCTGACAGCTCAGCTAATTTTTTTCCCTTTGCCGAAGACCGGCCTGGGTACAGTAACGCCTTCGAGAAGACTTACCCGGCGACCTTCTGCTAACAATCTGAAGCTTGATAGTGACTCATTTGAGATAAGAGTTCGGATGTCTCGTTCTTCGGCGGGAAGAGCTCTAATAGCTTCAACGGCCTCAGAATACCCGCGGCCATCGGGACGTGGATTGATACCTGAGAAGATGAAACAAGAGTTAGCATAGGCATAGCTTCGGCCAAAACATGAGCATCGTTCCAAGAAGAAGACTTACTTCCTTCAACCCATCTCCTCGCGAAGCCAGGGAGCAACGCACATAGAACCATTCCTGTTTGTACATGGAAAACTTGCTCCACGCCCCGGTTAAAATTTGGCATTTGTGATGCGGCTCGAGAAACACAAAGGAGGGGCTATCTCTCCGCTTCTTGATCATATAAATATATCTGATGTCACCAGGAGTGGGAGGCCTAGAGAAGACGGTCATGAAGAATAGGTAAGTGTCATAGATGAAGGCGTGACCGTTTGGGTGCAACTGCGACGGGGCGATGTTGATGTATTGCAACACATCCTAAAGAAACAAATTGAATGGTGGCACACTTCCAACCCAGCACATGAATTTATTGCACGCTGTGTATCCAACGGGGGGCAAGTGTGGCCGGTCGTGCCCCAATGGAACCAGCACGTCGTCAAAAGGTATTCCATGGATGGAGCATATTTGCCGGAGCGCTACTTCATTGATTTTTGAAGCCTGTGAATCGACAGTGTTGTCCAAGAAGATCGATGCCTCCAGGGCATCGGGGGCTAAGTTATGTGCAGGGGAGGTTGATGGATTTGAGACATCTGCGACTTCCTGTCGAGAGGATGGCCCTGGTCTGTCAGAAATCATGGCGGAGCTGGATTTTTTCGACATCTTCAATAAATAGTGAATTTGGCTAAGCACCTATGTGAACTATACTTGAAAAATGTTCGACGTTAGAATTAAAAACACAAATATTCCCCCCAAGTGGTGTGTGAACTAGTGCGATCAATCGTATATGAGCATTGAAAAATTGAAAGTCACAAGATTAGTAACATAAAATTGAACTTCGAATCGTCGACTTCAAAGACCGTCATCGCTGACCGTCTCCAAAAGCCTGCCTTATGGTGCTTACAGTTCTGGATTCAGAAAATATTGGAGGAAGTTATCCGATTATGTCAATTTAAGTCCAGATTTATGTCTACTGAAACTAGGAAGTTTATAGTTCAAATCAGTTCGATATGCTAATATGCTAGAGTCCTTGTCCTTGTTTTGTTATATGATTATGCAAGGCAATTGATCGTTCGGCCTTGATATGGTCCGTCATCTATGTTTTGTTCGGCCTTGATATGGTTCGACATCTATGTTTGATCGGTCTTGGTATGGTTCGGCCTCTATGTTTGGTCGGCCTTGTTATGGTTCGGCATCTATGTTTGGTCGGCTTTGGTATGGTTCGGCATGTATGTTTGTTCGGCCTTGATATGGTTCAGCATTTATGTTTGTTCGGCCTAGCTCTCGTTCGGCCTGAAACTTGTTCGGCCAAACTCTCGTTCGGCCTAACTATCGCTCGAACTAGTTAGCGCTCGGCAAAGTATCATTCCACCAAGATTCTATTCAACCGAAACAACAATCGACATCCTCCCCAATTCACACTTCCTACCTAACCCACCGTTCCACTGCTCAGCATGTGGCGAGCCATGCCGAACCAAAGCTACGCCGAGCCCCAACGCTCGACACTCTGTCATCATTCGGCAAGTCATGCCAGAACATATTGTCCGGCATTCTAACCATCTCCTACTCCTCTTCTATTCTTTTTTCCCCGGTCTCGTTCGGCACAAGGAAACCGTGTTGAACCACAATACATCTCTCCCTCGTACGCTCATTTCTAGTCATTCCTCCTTTCCTCCTCATCATTTAACTCTAGAAATCCTTAGAATATCCTAATCAAGGCCCCAACCCTATCCTATCGCCTGAGGACTCGGGCATAAAAAAAACTCCTTTAATTATGAAAAGGACTTTGATGGAAGGATCGATACCAAATTAGTAGATCGAGCCTTGGAAAGGATTGTAAGGCCGATAGAATCTGATAACAGGAGGGGTTCGCAAGTTCAAGATCGCAGAAGTAAAAGTAGAGAAAGGGGAAGAAGGAGGGGGCCAGGTTTTATAGGGGAGAAGAAGAAGTTGAAACGACGATAGCCGGTAGAACCGGTCAAAGCCACATCGGTCGGCATCAGCTTGGTCGGCATATGAGGGATGTTCGGCTTTGGTTCTATCGTTCGGCCTCGGCTACACTGTTCGGCACACATCTCCACAATTGGTATTCACAAGAGAGCAATCCCCAAGAGTGATGGACCAAGGTTCGAAGCGGAGCATGGAGGATACGTAATCCAAAGCGTACTACGTTCGGTCACGTAATACACTTTGGGGGGCAAGTGTTTCCTCGAGATTTGACCAGGCAACTTAGTACTCGGCCTCCCTATCGATCGGTCAAACTGGATCGTTTGGAATCACGTTACGGTCGACATCCAAGAAGCACTCGACATCCAAGTTCGGTCAGCATCAATGAACGTTCGGCACGAGTGCCACGTTCGGCATCAAGGAGCGTTCGACATCGAGAAACATTCGGTATTGAATATCGTTCGGCCAAAGAAGAACGCTCGGCATAAGATCGTTCGGCAACCAAAGATTGCTCGACCCCCCGAGTACGTTCGGCCAAAGAAATCGTTCGGCCAAGGGATATTCGGCATCCGTGAACGCTCGGCCTATAGGTTACGTCCGGCTTCTGGAGCGTTCGGCATTCATACTCCACTCGGCATTCCTAGCTTCTCGGCATTCCAGCCTCGTTCGGCCTGCACCCCTCACTCAACACCACATCCCATCCGGCACATATCTCGTCCGGCCATCACCTACCGTTCGTCATCCAGAATCGTTTGGCACCAATGGGTGTTCGGCATGAAGAGCGTCCGTCCTCATGTTGTTCGGCATAAGGATGGAGGTTCAACACTTGGTTGTTCGACATGTTTGGGTCGGCACACAGGGCTTTTTCCATTTGGACCGGGATATTCAGATACCAGGCCCACCAGGGAGTCCAACCCATTTTCGTCTATAAATAAAGGGACAAGGGCACAGTAAAGGAGGATAATTTTAGAGAACACTGGGGAAACTCTGCCATATTCAATCCTCATTCAAGACTTAAGCTTTTTATTTAACAATTGTATTCAAGTGCTTAGAAATGGATTATATCTGTAATCAAGTATCAAAGAAAGAAATAAAGATCAACTTCAAAGTGGACATAGGCTACTACGCCGAACCACTATAAATTTGGTGTTCTTACTTTTTGCATTTAAATTTACATTCTCTTCTCAGTTTTAATTTGCTTTCTTCATTAATCTCTCTACACAATCTTTCTAAGGGTGTTAGTGACCAATTTTGGTGCTAACAATAGATATCATACAATGATATTCCTTCTAAAACTTTGATAATTCAGGATCAATATAATGCCTCATTAAAACCCTTACTAGGAAAAACCCAATGGGAAAAATCTTTGTTGAAGGAAAAAAAAGAGCACAATGACATATTTTATTTTCTCATTTCTTCAAATGAAGTTTGATACTTCTGGATCAAACTAATGCCTCATTAAAACCTTACTAAGAAAAACCTCATGGGAAAATTCTTAGTGAAGGAAAAAGAGTACAATATAGTATGAGATATTTCAATAATTTATAAATCAAACAGAGTTTGATACTTCTGGATCAATATAATACTTTATTAAAAACCTTACAAAAGAAAACTCGATGGGAAAAACCTTAGTTCAAGGATAAAAATACAATTTAACTTAAATAACATATTTGAGATGTTATTTCCTGAAAATACGTTTAATTCTTCTAGATCAAGACAATGCCTCGTTAAAACCTTAGTAAGAAAAACCCAGTGGGAAAAATCTTAAATAAGGGAAAAGAGTACATTGTAACTTATTTTCAAATGTTACTGGGGAGTTGATACTTCTGCATCAAGATAATGCCTCATTAAAACCTTACTAATAAAAACCCAGTGGGAAAAATTTTAGTTAAGAAAAAAAGTGCATTATAAAATACTTATGGATGCGCCCCCTGATTTAAAGTTTCCTCTGAATTCGTATTCATCTTTCGATAATTTAAATTGGTTATAGATACTTCTGGATCCATAAATATGTATCTCATTAATAATACAATTTATTAACAGTTTCCTTCGATACAATCAAAATTTTCAATCCAAATATGATTTGCATTTTATACATTTTTTGCTACCTTTATGAAAAACACATCATGTGTTTTCATTTTTATGCTTGAAATCAGTTTTGCATATTGCAACTACATCTTTGATGAATATTAAAGTTTCTATTACAACAATACTTTAAAGCACGAAATAATCTACTCATCTTAAAATGCATCAAGATTTTCATTACAACAATACTTAGAAGAAGATTGTAGTCTACATTCCATGTTCTTTGCATTCTTTAAAATCATCATATTTATTTATATTCTTCAGGAATAATTTTTGCATATCGCAACTAAAATTTCAATGTATATTAAAAGTTTCATTACAACGATACTTAAATATAGGAAGTAATCTACTCATCATGAATTATATCAAGATTTTCATTACAATAATACTCAAAGTAGGTTGTAATCTATGCTTCTTGTTCTTTGCGTTCTTTATAACCACAAAAATTATTTATATTCTTCGGGAATTTGTATACTTTCATCATTTAATATGATTCAAACCATATTTATACCTTCGGGGTACATTAAGCATTTCAAGTACTTTCGCTACTTTGCGGACTACATGTCCGTATTTCTCTATTGGTAAAGGTTTCATGATGGCCAGTCATGTTTTCCCCTAATTCAAAATATTTAATCTTTTTATAAACACAAGCACTTTATTACTTATAAATTTATCATCGATGATTATTTCTTTGTCAGTTCTAAACATGATTTATTGAGATCTCTTTAATTATCATGTTTTAGGTACCTAAACCACTTCTAGGGTAATTTGGCAATCATGTCATTAGTCTCTTCAAGAGCACCCTTCAGTTTTTCTTCAAGAACACTCATCTCTTTTATTTGACATCTTTATTACTTACTCCAAAAGTATTTCAAACCGACTTTTGTACCATATTTCAGATGTGGTTTACACATTTTGATCCTTCAAGGATTCAAATATATATTGAAGAAAGTCTACTAGGGATATTATTGATAATTTATTCAAGTTACTTAATATTTTGCATCATTGTATATTTTAACAAATATTTAACATTGACGATCAAAATGAACTTGTATCGTTTTATCCTGCCCCTCAATGTTGACAAACATTGTCACATTAAATAATAATCATCTTTGGATTCTCATTTTTATCCATTATCATATTCCTACTAGCAAATACACCATACATATTAACGATAAGAGGATAATTCTTTTATCAATCGATAAGATGCATTCAAGTGATATTTGTGAGCTTCTGGCTCATGTTTAAATATGAGATTCAATTATGCCCAATTTTCATGAAATATAATCCAGTTGAAATTATACTAAATTTTCTAAAATAAGCTTCTGGCTTTCAATTTTAGAAATAACGCAAATATATCCTTTGACGTTTTCATTATATTTTCAATATGGTAGCTATTCATTGCTTGAGTATATTGTATTTTGAATTAAGATATATGTACCATTTGGTAAGACTATATGGGCTCTTCCGGACCCTTCAATTATATTAGCAAATTTGCTATGGTTGAAATTTTTAGCTAAATATTTTCGGATAGTTCGGAGAAAATCCTTCTATTTTTCAAAACAATGTGAGTAGTTGCACAATCTAGTAGGCGTATATTATCACTCAAATATTGATGGTCCATATCTTAGAAACTAAAGGACAATATAGTTAGTCAAATACTAAATTTATAAGCATAAATAAATGCTAGTACTTTTCAAAAATTTAAAATAGACTACTGATTAAAGCCAACATTATCGGTACATTATTTCAATTAATTATGAAAGGAAAAACATACAAGCACCAACTTTCAACTGATTTATTGAACTAAAATAAAATAAAATCCACATAGCAGACTTTAGGCTGCTACTATTGATCAATTCGACCATATCATTCATTATTGCACTTAGATTTTGATCATTAATGAAGTTTCCATCATCAACTTTGAAGAAATGATCTAACTTCAGGTTAGTATTACTAGACAATCCTTTCACATAATTTTAGTTTAGAAGTAATTCTAAATATAGAGGAATTGTATTTCCTAACAAATTTAAAGACTTGAAACTTCAAGTTCAACCACTCGTGTTTAGTGTTTAGAAGTGTGACCATATTTTGGTGGTCATAACGCTCCTTAAGGGAGTTCCATAGGTAAAGATAATCTTTTTCAGTTAAATGTTTTATTTTAAGTTTGTCATGGATATGACACCTTAAAAATATAAGAGCCATTGTTTTATCCTATTGGATCATCATTTTTATGGCATTTTCTAAGCAACGAGATTGTAATTGGATGTCAACTTTCAATAACTATGACAAAAAGTTATCTTCTAATAAATCCAAAGCTTTAAATTCAAGCTTGGCTATGTTTATCATATTACCAACTATAAGTGGAAATAAAAATTGTAAATGATATGGAAAATAGTAAAAGACAACCAAATATAATATATAAAAGAAAATATAATTTCTTATTTACACCCTTTTGATAGCTCTAGATTCAATCTCATTTATTCATTTATTAATTTCCTTGAAAATGCAAAATTACCCTTGAAAATATGGAAAGACCTTTATATGGGTTGATTGGTGGAGAAATGATGAATTATAATCAAAAAATTATGCTGACTTTATCATGTTTATTTTTATAATATAGACAGATTAAGAATATGAATAGGTAGTATTAAATACCATTTATTAATTCATAACAACTGCAATAGTGAGAAACATAAATATATACCATGTATATATGTTATGATCCTTGTCTACAATAAGAGATATAAAAGAAGAATAAATGTATGAAGCATTCAAACATATCTTTGTTGGACCATTCTCATTAATCAATAAATTTTATTTATTGATTTATTAATTGCTACTGATTAATATATGAATTAATATATGAGTTCATATATGCGGAAATATGTATATCATACAGTATATGAATAATATCATGAGAAACAAAATAGTTTGACTTGGCAACTAAAAAGTATGTTGTATGAGTTATAGCTATTGATAACAATCAATAAGTATATTTTTGTGACATGACAATAATAGGTAAAAGATTAAGCATATAAAATAGTAAACATTGGAATACCTCTTTGCTGAAAGAGGAAATATGAATGAGTTTTATATATAATATAAAATAATTAACGTGTGTATAAATATTAACATTCATTTTATGAAGATTCCAAAATACTTACTTGATGAGCCAAAGGAAAGAAACTTGATCTATTTTATTTTACCTTTTGAAAGACATGATTGGATGCATGGAAGAAGGAAAAAAATTAGGAAATAAACTTTCTATTAGAATACCTTGTTTTCTATTAAAAAGAAAGAGAGTAGGAGGGTAGATATATTTCTATGTATTTATTTGGTTTAGTAAAAGCACCAAATATATCAACAAATCTCTTCTGGAGATTTATTATTATTATTATTATTATTATTATTATTATTATTTGACAGAAATGTGTGATCCTCTAATAAAAGAGGAGAGCACACATGGAATACTATATATATAACAAGAATAAGGAGCTGCCAACATGCCTGACAGGTAGCCAAACTAAAAAAATAGAAAAAGAAAAAGAAAAAGATGCCCCACAAATGAGCTTCGGCAAAGCCACCGCCCATTACACTCTAATACCAAGCTCCGACAAATCCACCACCCAATACTAGAGTGTTAGAGGTATCTAAAAAACAATCTTACAAGAGATAAAATCCAAAAAGAGGAACTCCAACAGACAGACCAAAATGAAGAGCTCCACAAAGAAGACCAAGAGAAACCGAAGAGAAAAGCCAAATGCAATCCAAGTCCCAGAGAAGGCTATCCTGAAAACCTGAATAAAGCTGAATGCTCTCCTGCAAACCAGATAAAAGAAAAACCAACAACCAATCTGAACCATACCTGAAACAAAACTAGGGAGACTAGTTAGAATGAATCACATATATGTATATGTGAGAGTGAGACAAAATATGGAAACTAAGGACCTATAATAGAAAGAGAATTTTGATTCATCCAATAATCATGATTAAAATCAAAAAAAGGAATAATGTAAGAATAATTAGAAACAGAATTATTGATGCTAAGAGAGAATATGAAAATATTATTTCTAACCTTGTTAAGATAATCTTTAAAGCACTTATTTTTGGCTAATTTATATTTGGGATTAGATATCCAATTTAAGCAAAAGTTTGAGATTAAAATAATCAAATTATTATTATGATGATATTTATTATTAAAGATTCTTTGATTTCTTTCAAACCAAATGAACCAACAAAAAATAGTGAATAAAGAATCAAGCAAGTATCTAAAATCCTTATTGAACATAAATCTAAAAGAGTTCCAATAGAAGAAACAATCAGAAACTCTAAAACTAATGAAAAACTCAAAAATATTAAGGGTCTTAATAAGAATAAAATGAGTATCCATGCATTCGAAATAAATATGATTAATATCTTCAGAGAATAAGTTGCAATATAAACATTTATTATCAATATTAATATTTTTCTTTTTTAAAAATTCAATAGTGTTTAACTTACCATGAATAATGAGCCACATATGGATCTTAGATTTAGGTGGGGCATTTGACTTCCAAATAAATTTAAAACAATTGACAGAAACCCCGGAGAAGTTGATAAATTTATAAAAGGAATTAGAAGAGTATTTCTTGCTCTTATCCCACTCCCAACAAATAATGTCGTTATCATTGTCAATGTTATAGAGATTAAGTTTAGCATAAAGCAAGAAAAGTTGTCTAAGGGTAGGGCCAACTAAAATACAATTAGAATTGAAAATCCAAGGAGGGTCACTCTCAAAGTTGAAAACATCAGAAATAAATGCAAATTTAAAGTTACAAATATCATATAAATCTTTGAACTCATACTTGAGAGGAGTAGAAGAAATCCAGCAATCATGCCAAAAAGATGTATTATTACCAGAATGAACAATAATATTAATACCTAATTTGAAAATATCACTACATTTTAAAATAGATTTCCAAAAATGAGAAAGATAATTAAAAATAGAAGGACTAATATGATAGAGATTATACGTCTTCATAATTGTATTAGAACATGAGAATCATAATACTATTTCTCTTCAAGGAAATAGTACCACATTTGTAATGTTATTTCAACATATTATTTTTATGTTATGTGTTCTAGACGTATCAACATCTTCTTCTGGGATTACTCGCTTATTTTTCTCATGGCTTTATTTCAGCTTATGAAAACTTTAATCTTTCACCTTCGCACATATGAACTTCAGGTTCTTATTCTTTCATATAGACTTAATACGATCTTCTAGATATGTATTATCCTTATATTTGTTTTTCTAAGAAACAGTGAAACATTTCTTCTGGAAATATAAATCATGTGGTAAAATTATTTCTACAGTTCTCATTCAAACTGAAAATCCAAAAAAAAAATTCAAAACGAAAACTTTTTTTTTTACCAAACAATGGAATGAGATCTAAAAGTTTAGATCTACAATAAAATGAGATCTAAAATGATAAGATTGATAGAGCAAGATCTATGAGGTAAGATATATGTATGTATGTATGTATATGTATATATATAATGAAATCTGGAAAATTAGATCTATGATAGATAAGATCTAAAAAGAAAATTAACAGAATAAGGTCAGAAATTACATTCTAGTCTATGGAACAACTTTAGTCTCAGATCAAATTTAAAATTATCACAAAAAAGGATATACATGAATGGCAATTAAATAAGAGATCCGATGATTAAAATCTACAGATCTAAAAAAATATCATATGAACATGATAGTAAAATATACAAGAGATCTGAAAAATTAGAATTAAAAAAAATATCTACAACAAAACAAGATCTGAAATACATGGACAAAGAAAAAAGATGTACAATTATAATCAGATCTGAATAATTAGATCAATGATATAATGATATCTAAAAGAAAAAATTTAATAGAATGAGATTTGAAAGATTTGATCAATTAAATCAAAAAGATAGCTTACCGTTTAGAAGATTTATAAGAGCTTCGTGCTGATAACGTGTTATAAAATAAAGAAAGCAGAAGCCATTAGAGAGAATAATTTTATTCATTCAGAGATTAGCAATCCATTTTCATTACATTAGCACCTTTATGTAAAGGCTTAGGAGCTTGGGATAGAGCTAATCCCACGATGTGGGACTAAATACAAAACAATATATAGCATATTCACAATTTATATTATAACATACATAATTATTAGTTAAAAAATGATTGCATGATGTATAAACCTAAATGATACTCTAGACTCAAAAGATAGAAGGTCAGATGGTTAAACTATTAATTCTCATCTATGCTTCCAGTTTCGAAAATAGTGGTAGATTTAATTCCTTTAATATAGTCTTAAACCTAAATGCTTTATTTCAAAAAAAGAGAATTTTTTAAACTCAATATAAAGTATGTGTGATTTAGTTTATTTGATAATTTGGTAATATGTTTATTTTCTAATTTGGTTGTTTGATGTTACAATTGAACCAATCAAATTTTCTGAAAATTAATATGATCATATTTATGGCAAATTAGTTTCTTAAGTTAGCATTAAAGAGAATTAATATGATAATAAATTCTCTAATCTGTTTTGTGTTTGTTTAGTACAATCATGAATTTCATTTCCTTTATAAATTTATAAGGCATGATTGGCTTACTAAGACATGTACATCAAAGAATTTTAATCAAGTATAATCTGAGATAAAATTAATTTTTTTTTTCCATTTTGAACTTTAAGTATTTAAGAAAATCAAGTCGAGAAATATTATCTATGAAGTAAAAGAACAACCAAATAATAAATTTCTATGTTGCATTTCGAGAAAAGAATGTTAAAGTTTAGTTCTAAATAATTGTTCTGTAAACTTAATTCTTATTTAAATATTTATTTTGTTACATGCAACCTAGACTTATTTTATGTAATATTAGATATTCCATCTTAATCGACTTATGTCAATACATTTTCTATAGTAATGCTTCATCGACCATTAAATGTTAATAAGTAGTGCACATTTTCCTATTTAATGTACGATTAACACTGAATACTCGGAAATCTTATGGAACATCTTAGCAATTATATTTTATTTTCTATAAAGGTTGTTTATGCTATATTGTTTTAATTTTTTTTGCGGTGTGGAGATTTTTATAAACCATGTCAAATCGAAGATGGGTTAATAATAATTTTTACGAGTAGGCTAACTTCAACCGGAAGGAAATGTATTGAAAATGAATAAATTATTGCTACATTCATTTAATTCCAGTCCAAATTAATTTGAGAATTATTACAATTATTTGTATGTTATTAATATTTAATATATTTAGGGAATAGTTACGTACTAAGTTCCCCTTAAAGTTAATCAAAAAGTGGTTACCAAGAATTACGTCGAACATAATTGATACGTCAGTGGTTTAATGATCCGCGTTTGTGCTCTTAAAAATGTAGCATTTATACAAGATGTACTAATCATGTTCGAATTATCTGAGATAAGTCGAAAGTAATTCCTATATTTTTGAAAATAACTAATGATACTTCCTATCAATACTATACATTAATTGATAGTAATTAACTAATAATTATTGCAAATATAAAAAAAATACATTACATAAATATTTTCTATCCAACCTCTAATCTTCGATCTCTATTCTAATTTATCCATAACCGTCACAACCTCTAATCTCTAACCTCTATTCTAATTTGTCCACAACTGTCACAACCACCAACCTCTAATCTCAAATCATAATTGTTTGCTGACGCATCCTAATTCTCATTAAAGCCAATCAATTGGTGTCTACTTTTAGTTCAATATAACATTTTTTAATTGACTAAAACTAATTTTTAATTTTACTTTACTGTATATTTCTAAAATATAACTTTCTTAAATCATGCTGTATAGCTCTTATCCATATTATTTGAAACAAACAAAAATAATAATGGAGAAATATAACATGAGCAGCCGAGCAGTCAATATAACTTTGCATATAAGATAAAGGATACGGTGCAGGTACCATTTTGTATTTAATAAGTTGTTGCAGTCCATACAGGGGCCCAATACCTGTATTATAAAAGCAAATATATTGCATCAGAGAATTAATTAATGATACAACTTCTTATTTCTCTTCAATAAAATCAATTCATTCACAAATGGTATCAAAATCTGACATGATATCAGAACTCTCAAATGCTTAACAGCATTCGTTCATAGATCCGAAGAAGCAAACTCATCAGAAAGTTTTTCATCACTTGAGAGTACTCATCAGAGAATCAATCTCATCATTTGAATTCAAAAGATCTGCTTTCCATTCATCAAAAGATATGTTCCATGCCTAGAATTTCATAAAATTATGGCTACAACAACACTCAATATAGAAAAGCAAGCAAAATCTCAACAAATTCAGAAAAAAAATCTCAGAAATCAAGAAAGCACATCATTAAAATTCAAGAAAGTGAGTGTCGTGCCAAGAAACCATTAGATCGGCATCACCACTTGGATTCGGTTGCAACATACCTTTGTGGTCGATTTCTTGTAGCCAGTATATTTCTTGTTTGTTCTTGATACACTCATTTCTCAATTGTCCAGAATTATTTTCATACGGATGAAGGAGATGATAATTCATCCACATCTGAGGGCACGAACAATTCATAGCAGCCCACGACAACTGCCACAGAAGAATTAATCATGACTATAGTCAGCCCTCAAACACAACTAATTATAGCGCATCTTGACGAAGATAACTATCTACTGTGGAAGCTTCGGATAGAAATAACAGTGAGAGGTTTCGGCCTTGAAGGATTTTTCTTGAAACTTTGCCTGTACCACCAAGGTTTGTTACAAATCAAGAAAACAAGGTAATAAGAAACAATGAATATACAACTTATCAGGGACAAGATAGTCTGATAAGTTCATGGTTGTTATCTTCAACCAGCACCAACTTGTTATCTCGAGTAGTTGGTTGTAAGTCATCTAATGAGATCTAGAATATAATAGAGCAAATTTTTAACTCACAATCTGCTGCCAAGATAATGCACTATAAAAGACGGTTACAAAACATTAGAAAAGATAGTTCATCAATGAGAGAATATTTGTCAAAAGTCAAGACTATATGTGATCTATTGGAGGCAATAGGACATAAAATCTCAGAGATAGAGCAAGTTTTAACCATTTTAAGTGGTCTAAGTGAAGAATATGAGTCAGCGATGGCAGTAAACTCATCCGAAGAAATATTACCATCAATGCAGTATGTTCATTCTACTCTCTTAGCACATGAGGAGAGAATAGACCAGAGAAAAGTTCAGATATAGAGTTATCAATCAATTATGCAGCAAATTCAAGAAACAGAAATCAAAACTATAGCATATCGGATCAAAACTATCGGAGAAGTGGCCAATCTAATAAGCCAGAGGAAGAGGAAGATGGAATAACAACAACAGATCTAAATGTCAAATATGTGAAAAGATTGGTTATACCGCACCAAAGTGCTATTTCAGATTTAATGCATCATATACACCAAATCAAGGGTCAAGCAATCAAAGAAATGATAATATAAGTGCAAATATGATGCAAGCACATCAAGAAAAAACTGCTCAGTATGATAGGTCAAGAAATTATCAACTAATCACAAAACCAGAAGATATACATGATGAAAGTTGGTACCCTGACTTTGGTGCAACAAATCATATCACACGCAATTTAGACAACTTAAATCTTGGAAATAAAGAGTATAAAGGTAATCAGTCCATACACATGGGCAATGGTGAGCCAGTTAAGATAACACACACTAGGGTTGCTTGCATCAAAGGTGATAGACAACTATGTCTTAATAATTTACCAAGAGTGCCACAGATTAAAAAAAATCTTATGAGTGTATCACAGTTTGCAAGTGACAACAATGTATATTTTGTGTTCTATCCTTATTATTGTTTAGCTAGAGATATTCTAACTAGAGAAATTCTTTTACAGGATAATGATGTGAAGGGACTATACAAGTTCAGTTTTGTTAAATTAAGAAATTCTGAAAATTCTGAAAAGAGAAGAAAGTGTTGTAATTGTTTGAAAACTCAAAGAAAATTAAAAACGTTTGGTGTGGCATTGCAAACTAGGACATCCCAATGCAAATGTTGTAAAACAAATTTTAGTGAGAAATAAAATTCCATTTGAAAGTACATCTTTACCCTATATATGCACATATTGTCAAATGGGAAAGAGTCATAAATTAGTGTTTCATGATTCACAAACACAATATAGAAAACCACTTGAAATGGTTGCCACTGATTTATGGGGTCCAACACCTATTAGCTCAGACTATGGTTTTAAATATTATATATCATTTGTTGATGCTTACACAAGGCACACATGGATCTATTTTCCAAAATCAAAGTTTGAAACATGCAAAGCAGTGATAGACTTTATCACTCGGGTAGAAAAACAAACCAACCATCGAGTTAAGATTATTCAAAATGACGGTGGCACTGAGTACAAACCACTCAGTGAGTTCTTCGCAAGAAAAGGAATAATACATAGTTACATGTCCATACACATTAGAACAAAATGGATTAGTAGAAAGGAAGCATGGACACATTATGGGATCTGGTCTTACTTTATTAGCACAAGCTTATCTTCCTTTAAAATTTTGGCCAAAGTCATTTAATACAGCAGTCTACTTGATTAATAGTCTGCCAACCAAAGTGTTGAAAAACAAGTGTCCAATTGAAAAATTGTTCAATATAGAACCTGATTACAAAAGTTTAAGAGTGTTTGGATGCTTGTGTTTTCCTTGTTTAAGGCCTTATAACTGTCATAAACTAAGTTTCAAGTCAAATCCCTGTACCTTTTTAGGGTATTTATCTAATCAAAAAGCTTATAAATGTTTAGACAAGAATGGAGATTTTTTGTAAGCAGACTTGTGGTGTTCAATGAACATATACTTTCTTTTTCTAGCACGGACATGAGATCAACACAGAAAATCTACAATCCAAAAAATTCAATACCTTCCATACCTATGTATTCCATTGACTTGAACCAGGAGTGGGTTGAGAGGAGTCAAGAACACCCTGATCCACAACTCAAAATGCTCCAAGAACCAGGTCATGAAAAAGTAGAGCCACTAGATCATCTCTACCACACTCCTATATACACAGAGAGTGAAATACAAGATAATAATCATGAAGATGATCAAGAGAACTCAAGTTTACAGCATACACAGTCCAGAAGCAATGCAACAGATCAAACACAAGATGGCAGTTATGCTACAACCAGGCATCATATGATCACACGATCAAAAAGTGGAATATATAAACCGAAAATTTACACTGCAGCAATTTCAGAAGAGCCAAAAACATTTGCTCAGGCAATAAAAGATCAAAATTGGAAAAAGTCCATGGATGAAAAGTATAATGAACTTATAGAAAATAAAACATGGAATCTTGTTCATCCACCAGATCACAAAAATATTATTGGATACAGGCGGACCTATAAATTGAAGAGAAATCCTGATAGAACAATAGAAAGATATAAAGAAAGGCTTGTGGAAAAGGGATATACTCAACAACATGGTTTTGATTTCAATGAAACTTTTTCTCCAGTTGTAAAATCAACAACCTTCAAAATTATTCTTACTATTGCATTGCATAGAAACTGGACTATCAGACAATTAGATGTGAATAATGCTTTCTTAAATGGCGATCTGCAGGAAGAAGTATATATGGAGCAATCACCAGGCTACAATTATGAAAAAGAGTGTTTGTAAATTAAACAAAGCCTTATATGGACTCAAACAAGCTCCTAGAGTCTGGTTTGACAAACTGAAAACCACATTATTAAGTTTAAATTTTCAATCTGCCAAATCAGATAACTCCTTGTTTATCAAAGTTAATGATATATCAATTATATATATATATATATTCTAATATATGTTGATGATATGGTTGTTACAGGTAACAACAACGAAGAAATCAGTAATCTTATTCAATTCTTAGATAACCAGTTTTCAATTAAGGACCTTGGGATGTTAAGCTACTTCTTAGGCATAGAGGTTAAAAGAAAATCAGCTTCGGAACTTCTCTTATGTCAGAAAAATACATTACAAAGATACTGGTCAAAGCTAAAATGGACAATGCAAACCCAATGCCAACACTAATGATAGAAAATCAGCATTTATCCAAAAACAGGGGAGAACCAATAATTAATGATAAACAATATAGAAGTATAGTAGATGCTTTGCACTATGTCACCATAACAAGACCAGAAATCTCTTTTAGTGTTAACAAAGTATGTCAATTTATGCAGGATCCAAAAGATGAACATTGGAAAGCTGTAAAGAGGATCCTGAGATATTTAAAAGGAACAACAGAATATGGCTTAAGCTTAAAGACATGCAACAATCTTAACATAACAGGATATGCAGATGCTAATTGGGCTACAGATCCAGATGACAGAAAATCTGCTACTGGATATTGCATTTATGTTGGGGTCAACCCAGTTTCATGATGTGCAAAGAAACAAGTAACTATATCACGATCAAGTACCGAGGCAGAGTATAGGAGCATAGCTAGTACTACAACAGAGATTATGTGGATACAATATCTACTTAGTGAACTAAAATTTAAGACAAAGGGTAAACCCACCATATGGTGTGATAATTTAAGTGTTGTATCTCTTTCAGCAAATCCAGTACAACACTCAAGGACAAAACATATAGAAATAGACTTGTACTTTGTATGAGAACAAGTCATCAATGGAAAACAACAAGTTAGTCACGTACCTACCGCTTACCAATTGGCAGATGTACTAACTAAACCTTTGTCAACCAAGTCATTCCTCAGATTCAGGAAAGAGCTAAAGGTTGAAGAAGGAAAGAGCACGATCTCATCAGATTTGAAGAAAACTAGGCCATAACAGCAGCAAGTTTGTCTCTTTCTACTCGTTCAATCCAACACCTCAATGATCCAAGAAAATAAAAGCTGAATCTCATAAGACTACTTATAGATTTGTGTCTTACAACAACAAAATTGAATCTTTTCTAGATCTGCACATCTACAAACTCAAAATATCAGTTAAAGCCAAAAAATGAAAACTAATCAATGTAAAAGAAAGAGGAAAGAGAAAGGATCTATTTTCAGCTTAGTCCAAAAGCAGCAACTTCCAGATCGATGCTAATTGTCAAAGATGCCGCAACAACAAGCCTAGGACAAATTGATGCTGCCGGAAGCTAATCCTCACGTTTAATCTGAAGATTTGAAGAGAAGAGCTGACATTATTTGCCGAAACCCTAAAATAATCGCAAACCCTAAGTGGGTTTGAAGGGGGAATTGAGAAATATAACATGAGCAGTCGAGCAGTCAATATAACTTTGTATATAAGATAAAGGATACGGTGCAGGTATCATTTTGTATTTAATAAGTTGATGCAGCCCATACAGGGGCCCAGTACCACTTTGTATTATAAAAGCAAATGTATTGTATCAGATAATTAATTAATGATACAACTTCTTATTTCTCTTCAATAAAATCAATTCATTCACACACAAAATTTGACAATAATTAATTAGTTGGAATCAAGTCAAGTTTTTTAAGAAGCTTAATATAGTAACAATTATACAATAGGTGCTACATACATAATTATTAGTTAAAACATTATTGCATGATCTATAAACTAAATTGATACTCAAGATACAAAAGATACGAAATTTGACTAATCATTTTATATATTACGTGTGATTCTCATGTCATATTATGCTATATTTATCAATAAACATGGTGTTTAATACTACTATAATATTTCTCATGTCATATTATGCTATATTTATTAATAAACATGATGTTTAAATACTACTATAATATTTTCTCTAATTTAATTGGTATAGTATAATGTCAAAATGTGTAATAATGAAACTTTTGTTTTACTAAGCCAAATTTAAACACTATCTCACTTTGAGCATAAATTCTCTACTTTAGGTTTGGAACACTATTATCAAACAAAATTGTGCACATATTTAAATTTATGTGTTAAGAAAATTTATGTGTTAAGCATAAGTTAAAACTATATTAGACTAATGTGAATTACATTTGAAAAATTAATCAAATGGCATGCTTAGTAATGTTGTGCTTAACAATTGATAGCTGATGTAACATTTATTGTATAAAGTCATTGTACTCTAAAAGATTAGTTATACTCTATATGATTCGAGATTATTTAAGTGAATTATTCAACACATTTTTGTTAGTAGTATTCACAAAAAAGATAATCTAAAAATTTACATCCCATAAATACGCATTTCCTCTTCATATACTATAAAATCTAAAAAATACACCGTTAATCGAATTATACATCAAACCCCGTATGCATAACACGGGTTCACAGTTGTTAATAATATAAATAAAAATTTAAACTCGTAAGAAATTAGGTATTGCAACTTAGAAATAAAATTCCACATTACCTACATATGATAGACTAAATATATATGGAAATAATTTTCATTTGAACCTATTAAATAAATAAAATTTGTAGAAAACAATTCAGCATTATTTATCATGCGTGAAGCGCGTGCCGTGACGCTCGTATATATAGTTGTAAAAACATTGATCTCACATTTTTATGGTATCAACGTGAACCATCAAAAATGGTAATCTATATATTATAAAATCTTAATTATTTGAAAATAAGTTATAATATTAAACCTTTATTACAAATTCAAACGCCCCTAAATTATTTTTTACAAATATACGAATCTTTAGCACTTGAAAATAAAAAATTATTACTTTTGACTAATTTAAACGTATACAATTTATAAGAAAAACAATTCACACGTAAATATATATGTGTGTGTATATGTGTGTATATACACACATCTTAAAAGCTAATGCTCATGCAACTCATTTCTTTTTTCTCAGATGTTTCAGGAATTTACTTCGAAGGCACCGCATTTCATTTAACTATCTACATTATATGCTTTTTTTGAAACAAAAAGTCAAAAAAGAAAAAAGGAAAAGACAAAAAAAAAAAGATTAAACGTCTCACATGCAATTAGGAATTATAATTATTGTCGGTTTAGTCCATAAGATCAAATTGCGCTCTATTACTTCGTGAAACCCTATCTCTACCCGAAAATGGGAAAGAAGCCCATCTACTGTTATAAAATTGCTGTAACACAAGCTTAGGTGGGCAATATTTGTTCTATCCATTTCTAATAAATATCAATCTTGTATGGATTAATTTATGTTATTTAATTCTTTCCTTATTAATTTCATGGTATTTATTATACCTGGGTATGGGTTGATTTGCGATTATATGCATCGATTATGTATATGACGTTTAATTGCATTTCTTTGTTACCATATTTGTAATTTCTGGATGATTTTTTGGTTGATTATTCTTCAATTACTACACAATAGGCAGGCCAGGCCCAACCGGTCACGTTGTCCTAGTTCGAACTTAAAAAAATTACCCCAAAATTTTGGGGCTTCCCATACTCAAACTTTGGTTGCTTGATTTAGATGACAATAACCTAACCACTTCACTACGTTGTTAATTTTTTTTGTTATTATATAACTCATTTTTATCTAAATAATGACATAACCCATCACCAACACCACGTTGTTGCTTTTGTCGGGTCGGTTGTCCTAAGCGGTTGTCTTGCTCGCCTTGCCGTGGGGCCGGCCCAGGGCATGGATGTAAGAAGATGAGAAGATGTTTTTAGAGCCAACGCTTGTACTCTAATTGGCAAGGTACCATTAAGCAAACAATCTACACAATAATGGTTAAATTTTATGATACGTTCGTTATTTAATAAGGCTTAATTCGGTGAAATCTTTACTTCTATGGTATTCTTCGGTTCTATGTCAATATTCCTGCTATTCTATCCCACTTCAATATATGGAAAAAATTTGATGCTACGCAGAGAGAAGATAAGATTCAGGAAGATGAGCAGAGAGAAGGCTAAGAAGATAGGAGGTAAGATATGAGAGAGAGTTCAACAATTAATTTATTCATATCATTTCTTTTCTATTCTCGTACATATATAGCCACATACTGTAGCGATTCCATAACAAACCTTTACACGTGTCTAGCTAGGATTTTGTGCAGCACAACAAAATTTTGGTGCTAAAATAAATAATATAAATGAACCAAGTAAAGAAAAAGAAAAATACACGTCAGCTTCCCTCTAACAAACTTGTAGCAGCTTTATTCTTTAGTCTATGAACTGTTTGGGTAGCTGTATCCTTCTTTTAGGCCGTGCACTGATATTTGTATTGCTCTCATATGCAGGTTGGATATTGGTGTGCATATCATCACCCACCCCTTCAAGGTCGACCTTGTCCTCAAGGTCGTGTTTCTCTTCAATCAGTGGCAGCTGCTGTGGTGTGGCTGAGATTGGGTGTAGGCATAGTTTGAGCAAAGATACATGGAAAACAGGGTGGATGCGGGCTTCAGGTGGAAGTTTGAGTTTGTAAGCTACCGGACTGTTGCGCTCAATGATTTCAAAGGGTCCATAGTACTTTTTTGATAGTTTAGGGTGATTGCAGCGAAGAGTGACTTGGCAATAGGGTTGAAGCTTGATAAAAACCCAAGAGCCAATATCGAACCACTTATCACTACGATGCTGGTCTGCATGATTTTTCGTTCAGCTTTAAGCTTTCTGCAAATTAGTTTTGATGATATGGAGCAACCGATCTCTTGATGTCGCCTATGTATGCAGCTCTGGTATCATGGCTGGTGAGGTGATGTAGCTGGATAAAGTTGGTGGTGGTCTGCCATAAACTGCTTGGAACAGTGCCATGCCGATGGATGTATGTTTTGTGGTGTTGTACTACCACCATCCCGCCCACGAAAGACATTTGAACCATTTTGTTGGCATATCACCTATGAGAGCTCGTAAGTATGTTTCAAGATAGCGATTCACAACTTTGAATTTGTCGTCGGTTTGCGGGTGATATGCGCTACTCATTTGTAGTTTTGTGCCGTGTAGTCGGAACAGCTCTCGCCAAAATTGGCTTGTGAATAGACGATCTCTATCGGACACGATTGAACGTGGGAACCCATGCAAGCGGACATATTCTTGTAAAAAAATAGGAGGCAAGATGGGAAGCAGAGACCGAAGTTGGTAACGCACAGAAATGTGCATACTTGGAAAGTCTGTCGACAATAACCCAAATTGTTGTCTTGCCGGCCGATGGTGGCAAGGGAGTGATAAAATCCATTGCGATATCTTCCTAGATCCGAGCTGGGATTGGAAGAGGCTGTAATAGTCCATTGTATGGGGCATTGTCTGGCTTCGTTTGGAGACAAATTGTGTGCTGTTGAATGTACTTTTGGACTGCTGCTGTCAATCCCGGCCAATGAAAATTGCTTGCAACTCGTGCTATGGTTCCCTTAATACCCGAGTGCCCTTCGATTTTTTATGCATGTAGTTCAGTGATAATTTGATTTTTCAACTCATCATTATCCGGCACATATAATCAATTTCCCTAAAACAATAGATTACAGCGTAATTGAAATTTAGGGTTCGAGTTAGTACCTGCGTGCAGCTGAGTGATGATTGCTTACGCCGTTGGGTCTTTCTGTAGAGCTGTGTGAATATGTTCCAGTAGAGGAAATGTCGGCCCCGAAATTGCCTACATGGTTGCAACGTTGGTGAAGAGCGATAGACCATCGGCAGCGACGTTCAATTTGCTCGGGCGGTAGTGAATGGTGAAGTCGAATCCAAGGAGCTTTGTGAGCTATTTCTACTGCTTCGGCGTCTGGATCAACTGCGATGTCAACTCACGGAGACTTTGGTGATATGTGTAAATCTGAAATGGCTGACCCAATAAGTAATGGCGCCATGTTTTTACTGAAGAAGTTATTGCGAACATCTCTCTCGAATAGGTTGAAGCTTTTTGGAGATTACGAGGTAATTTTAAGCTAAAATAGGCTATTGGGTGGTCGGATTGGGCGAGCACCGCGCCGACTGCTGTGGCTGAAGCGTCGGTGGTGACTGTGAATGGTTGGTTGAAGTTGGGAAGGGATAAGATAGGGGTTTGAGTGACGGCTTGTTTTAATTTATCTAAAGCTACGTGGGCTTCTGGGCTCCAGGAAAATGAATTTTGCTTTAGTAAATCAGTGAGCGGGCTGGTGATTGAGGTATACTTTTTTATGAAACGCTGATGGTAACCGGTTGCCCTAAAAATCCACGGACAGCCATAACTGAATCTGATGGTGGCCACTTTAACATTGCATTAATTTTGGACTGGTCGACGCGCACGCCTTTATTGGATATAATATGGCCCAGATAGTTCAGTTCGATGAGACCAAAGTTACATTTGTTGTCGTTGGCAAAGAATTGATGGTGGTCCAAGTTTGTAAGGTTATATAAAGATGCTTTAAGTGGTCTCCCATGACGAACTATCAACGAGAATATCATCGAAGAAGACGAGTATGAATTTTCTCAAATGTGGACGAAATATATTATTCATTGTTGCCTGGAAGGTGGATGGAGCGTTGGTTAAGCCGAATAGCATGACCAAGAATTCGTAATGGCCTTCATGAGTACGGAAAGCTGTTTTTGGGATGTCGGGTGGGTGTACACTAATTTGGAAGTAGCCACTTCGTAGGTCCAACTTTGAAAAAAATATAGCTCCATAAAGTTCGTCTAGTAGTTCGTCGACCGTAGGAATCGAAAAGCGGTCTTTAATAGTAATTGCGTTGAGTGCTCTATAATCAACGCAAAATCGTCATGAACTGTCTTTTTTTTGACCAAGAGAACGGGCTAGTGGATGGCTGAATGATTTTGGATTGAAGCATGTCTTGAATTTGTCGCTCGATTTCGGTTTTTCGAAAATAGGGGTATCGATATGGTTTGGTGTTGATTGGTTCGGAGTTAGGGATAAGATTAATATGATGGTTAAGTGCGCGAGTAGGAGGGAGTGTGTTGGGTTGTGAAAAAACATGGCTGTAGGAGATTAACAATTTATGGAGTTGTGGGTCGGTGTGGTGTAATGGTGGATGTTCTGGTTGGCATTGGGTTGAATGAAGTTGTAGGTATAAAAACTTGGAAATTGCTGCCGTTGCTTCCAAACGTCGAAGTTGTTGGACTGATATAGGAACGGGCTGGCTAGTTGGATTTATGCCTATTAAGAAAATAGGCTGAGCATCCATTATAAATTGTATAGTTAAGTTTTTATGGTCCATTGTTATTGGGTCCAGTTTCTCCAGCCATTGAATACCACAGACCGCGTCTGATCCCATAATCTCGAGCAGGTGGAAATCTATATAAAATTCATTTCCTAGAATTTCAACACCAACATTTTCACAACAACCTTCGCTTCTTAACTTCTCACCATTACCCACCGTGACGGCGAACGAAGTACTGCTGTGTTTTTCCAAGCCTATGAACTTCGCTGTTTTCGGGTGCAAGTAGTTATGCGTTGATCCCGAATCAACCAAAATGGAAATTGGTTTGCCTTTGATGGAAGTTGGTAGGTGATGGCTTGACGGTGAGTCAATCCGGTCAGAGCATGGAAGGAAATTTCTTGCGGTGGTTGTGGGTTTGGTTCCGAGCTTTCAGCAGGGTCGGAAATTGGTAGTGGGTCAGTTTCGAATTCGGTTGGGCTCAGGTTATCGTTAGGGTTTGTATCGGGAATAATCATCAAGATATGGGTAGGCTTACAGCGGTGGCCAAAATGGTACTTTTCATCGCAATTAAAGCACAAGCCTTATTGCTTGCGATTATTCATTTCGGCTTGAGAGAGCTGCTTGATGGGGATGGATGGTTTTGATGATTGAAGGTTAGGTGTTTGGTGAAATGTCTGGGTTGTATGTGGAGTGCTGGTGGTGGACTTTTGGAATGGAGGGTTGTTTTTTGTGAATGGGAATCTATTCAGGTCATTTAATTTACGCTCTATGAGTTTGGCTCCATCAATTGCCTCGGAAATAGTAGTAGGTTTAAGGATGTGGAGTTCATTTTGAATATGAGTTTTAAGGCCTGAAATGAAGCATTGGAGGATGGAATCGGGGGACAATGTGGTTATACGATTGCAAAGGACTTCGAAGGTTGATTGATAGTTGTCGACCGTGGTGATTTGTTTGAGTTTGAATAGTGTGGCTTGTGGATTTAGGAAGGTGGGTGAACAGAAACGCTGTTCTATTGCTTTCGTTAGTGCTGGCCGTGTGGCTACTTGTTTATTGCGGTGCATCCATTGGAACCATGAAAGCGCTTGGCCTTACATATGGAAACTAGCAAGGTCGACGCGTTGATCTTCCGGTGTGGCATAATAGGTGAAAAAACGATCCGCTTGAAAAATCCAATCGTGTGGATTCGATCCATCAAACGTAGTTAAAGTGCATTTTGGTGTGCGAGTATTTGTAGGTGTTGATAATATGGGTGATTGTCGGTTGTTAGGAGAAGGATGGTAAGCTGTGACGTTTGATTGGTTGGAGATAGGGGTGTTTGGTTATCGAATTTGCATTTGAGGTCAGAAATGGATTTGATGAGATCTTGAAGCGTGGATTTAATGTCAATGATATCAGCGTGTTGGGTTTCTAACATGGAACTGTGGTTAGTTTGGTTGTCTGGAATGGAGGTGATGGTGTCACAGCGTTGGGCTAGTTGTTGGAGAGCATCATCCATTTTGATCATGGTTTTGAGGAGAAGTTGGATAGTTTGAAAGAAGGGGGCAAGAGATCAGCGGTGAAAGCACCAATTGATGCTACGCAGAGAGAAGATAAGATTCTGGAAGATGAGCAGAGAGAAGGCTAAGAAGATAGGAGGTAAGATATGAGAGAGAGTTCAGCAATTAATTTCTTCATATCATTTCTTTTCTATTCTCGTACGTATATAGCCACATACTGTAGCGATTCCATAACAAACCTTTACACGTGTCTGGCAAGGATTTTGTGCAGTACAACAAACTTTTTCCGCTAAAAAAAATAACAGAAATGAACCAAGGAAAGAAAAAGAAAAATACGCGTCAGCTTCCCTCTAACAAACTTGCTTCCCTCTAACAAACTTGCAGCAGCTTTATCTTTTAGTCTATGAACCGTTTGGGTAGCTGTATCCTTCTTTTAGGCCGTGCACTGATATTTGTATTGCTCTCATGTGAAGGTTGGATATTGGTGTGCATATCAGTTTTGCTTTATTATTTACTTAGTGCCATGAGTGTCTTCTACTACTAGAAAGGCCAAATTGAGCATGTAGATCCATTGTTTTGTCAATGCTAACAACAAAGATAATAGGAAAGAAGTAGTGATATAGTTGTACAATATTTGGTTTTGACTCACTGGTCATTGCTAAATCACCAATTTCTTTAGCTTAAATGTAAATTAATATTTCTGGGACAGAAGAATGATCCTCATGATTTGGGATTATTGCTTGCTACTTTGTAACAAACATATTATTAGGTATAAAAGCATACATATATATATATATATATATATATATATAATAAAAAAAAGGAAAGAGAAAATATTCATATTTATTTGATTGATATAAGTATGCAGAACCATCCTTAAATTCTTAGTGTTTGCCATCTGGAATAAGAATTGATCACAAAACTTTGAAATGAGGAATGGTTTAACTTTACTGATATTTGTTCCAATGGTCTTCCATACTCTGCAGCTAGGGTTCTTATTTCGTGTAAAATACTTCCGGGATCAACAAATTTTACTGATATATACGTGTTGCTGCTTAGCTAACTATCTCGAATTTTTATTGTACTTTCTATGTGAAAAAATACCTTTATCATAAAGCATGCCAAAATTTGACCAGACTTTACACAACGGTGGTCAAATTTTGGACTGTGTGGAAAATATTTTGACGACAACAAATTTTTAGCATGGCAAGGCTACGATGAGAAAAATGCACATATGGAGGAGATTTTTCTTCAATTAGACCGTCAAGGGAGATATTTTGATGATTGATAAGTGTATGTGTATTATAATATATCCAATTATCTGTATCGAAGTACATAATAAAAATTAAACATTACCTATATTATCTCAAAAACAAGCCATAAAATCCATGTTAATAGTCGTTTTACCACTATCTACTTTACCTTTTTCCCCTAATTGTTGTCATTTTAAGAATACAAAAGTATTAAACTTTATACAAAGTTAATATTCTATTTTTTGTTATCAGTGATAGTTTCAAGTATAGGCAGTATTAACTAAACAGATTTATGTTTTCTTTAATCTATGTCGAGCTTTTAGTATATTTACAACTATTTCCAATTACATGTGGTATACAGTGCATATCATCTTGGCAAAAGTTGATACATTTTTAGTTCAAAGTTAATATGTTGTCATGTATTTAGAAAATTGTATTCACCTTAACTATCATTTTCTAAAAAATTATCTCCATTAACAAATAATATACTTTATGGCCATGTACACAGTACGGGTCCATGCTCATATATAATTAATAGTAGTTAAATATTGATTAATCTAATTAATTTATAACATTATACAAACTAATTAAATCGTGTGATTTTTTGAAGAATTAATAAACACGATTGTATGACTCAAAGGAATGAATTCAATTAAAAATTAATACTGAACAATTCAAATATTAACGTTCACATATCACTTTACCTAGTGCTGACACAGTTTGGATGAATTCATTACTTACGGATCTTTTCGACAAAATTATATTTTATATTACTTTAAGTGGCACCAATAGTAATAATAATTTACACAGCAGCTCTTCATCAATACTTAACAACCTAACTTGAAATGGACTTAAATTCAGAACCAGAAAAGGTCTTGAAAGTTAAACTCACCTCAAAGTGGGTTGTTGGTTGGTAAAAAAAACAATACAGAGCTATTATTTATGCATTTAGAATTTCATAGTAAAAGGATAAAATATCTATATATAATAGCAATACCTCTATTTGAAGCTTTTGAAATTACCAAAAAGCCTCCTCTCTAAGCAAAGGAATAGAGGGTATATTTTTCATTTTCATATCCCATCTCACACATCAAGCACTCCACCTTTCGTGTTCCATTTTTGATCACTACGAATCCATTTCTATCCTTAATCTCATACGCTTTTCTCCAATATTGTTTCCAAAAAAAAAAAAAAAATCAAAGACTCGGATGCATCCACTCTCATTAACTGCTTTTCCACACAATTATGCTTCTCATTTACTGTCGTTTTATCATCGTTTCCCAATTGAACTACCCGCTGTTGTTATTGGATGTACAGAAGGTAGCCGATGAGGTTATGCTAAATCATGTATACTTAATTTTTTCTAAGCATAACGTTTTAAATTTTGTGTTTTTTATATTTTTTTTCTTACCAATATATATTCCGTTGCACGGAAACATGATTATTTAATTCAATTAAATACTTTTCACTTTTATTTAGTTAAATTCTGATTGTTTCCAATTACTTTCAACACTCCGTGATAGTTCCTTTTGTTTTTATTGCAAATAAGGTGCTTGCTGAAATAAAAGCTCATGAGAAAATACTGTAGCAAAAAACACATAGTCCAGTGCATTCATATGTTATGCGTATTCTATTGTAAACTCTAAGCTTTCACGCAACACATGCATTTAAATGAGCAAGGTGTTAAGCTAGAAACACCAAATTCTATTGTAAACTCTAAGCTACCAATATAATAAATAAGTGTTAATATATACTATATTTGTTGGTTTAGGGTTAAAGAATAAGTGCGTTTTTCTATCAACGGTACTACGTAGGTAAGAAGAACAGAAAGTTTCCCTTTTCTATCAATAAGGGTTAAGAAATGAGTGCTTTATACTCCTTACTGCCTGTTGTAGTCGAGTGAACACTTATAGACGATAATGAAGAAGTTGGTAGTACAAAATAAATCAAATGAGTCTCTATAGTAGCAGGGCAACCAACCTTCGTGGCAATACACACTACGGTTTCTATCACTTTACATAGTGCAACATAAGATTGTTGTTTTCCATTGTTATATGCTACAAACTGTCATACACATGTCCGATGAAAGCTTAATTTGAGAAGTAAAAAATCTAATGCTTAAATTACATTTACAGGAGCGCAAAATTTAAAAATACTACCAAAACAAAACTTTATAATATATATATATATAGCATAATAATTAATCGACCTTCTTTAGGCAGGGAATTTGAGCTAATAGTCATGTAACACATTATAAAAAGAAAATTCACAAAGAAAAGGCTATAAGCTTATTTTATACTTAATCAAAAGGTTATAAGTTACTGAAGTATGACTACAAATACATGTAAGTAAGGAGACCTTTGTTTATGTGTATGGAATTATTTCACAACAAATAAATTTTCTATCAGATTTCTTTATATACATCCAAAGGACGTGCCTACGTACCGGTAAATATAACAAAAATACCCATTTTATTTAAACTTCTAAATATCATTGAAAACCATAACAAAATATCTATAATCACTGTTACATATCTATGGTACAATAATCTAAAATTACAACGTTTATTTATATTTCATGGGTACATCAGAAACTATAGAAAATAATAAGTAAATAAATAACTACTGGCATAAGTCTCATCAACCTCTCCGCCTTCAGCATCACCCTTCTTAACCTATATTGTAATAAGTAGGGAGTCAGAACGATGTATGTTTGGTAAATAAGAATCTCGAGCCTTGCTATCTTACTATTTGGACAATATAATTTAAATAGGAAATGTATCACGTATTCTACCTTCATCATAAGTCATTTCAAATATAAGCCAAAGGTTTTTCTCAACATAAATTAAAAGGCTTTCGAAATATAAGTCCATGGCCAACTTGCTATCAATCCAATAACTCATATCTACCGTCCATGATAAGGACAATGTAAGAGATAGTATTCAAGTTACTTAATACATTTTAATGGAAATTATGCAGACTTTGACCATTTATTACCTTATTTAAGGCATGTCCACGTCATTTACTACCTATCCCAAGATAGACTCCTCACTAGTAACTATTTGGTAAAAATTCCACGGAATCTCTTCAGCCACTTAATAATTTCTATTGAAGCGAGCTGTTCTCGAGATATCCTCTACCGTGCCTAACCCATAATCCCGACTGTTTACTACTTTCTACATAGAGAAGAGGAGTATCCTCATACAACCACTCAATACCTTTAATCTCTGAAGTAGGTCATTCGTATTATGATCCATATCCCATGGTAACATCTCACATTAGTCCAACTATTCATAGGTACTAATAGCCAGATTAGATGGACAGATTTACTTAAAAGAATTTGGGACTAACCTCGTGTCATCGTAGTAACTTATTATAGACGATGTCTCACATCAGCCTAAAGTCACACTGCTTGTAGCCAATTTAGTTGGTAATACTTCTATGCGCTTTTGAATGATCTCGCATCTCTATAACTTTGTCATAATCTATGTCACGTTCTACATATATCATACACATCTCACAATTTTCATAATCAATGCCTTATAAAAAAATCTTTCTTATTTCTTTAATTACTTTCCTAAGGGGGGTTTAGTAAAACTAATAACCTATTTAACTACATAATTATACGTTATAATTATACGTTGCTTACGCATGTGTGTGTGTGTGTGCATGTATGTATACATATGTCTATACACACATGCGTCTAGTAATTTCAATGCGTGCGGAATTTACGTCCTAAACAAGCATTTAAATGTCAATTCTTTTAACAATTATACAAGTCTCATCCCATATAATCAGTGAGAACAAAATTCTAATATTCATATCAAAAATTCCAGTCAATAGACTTGTATAGAATTAAAATTTAAACTCAACTTATTACATTAGAATAATGGAATATCTTTACTACTAATAATGAGAATTCGTTCAATACGTTTGCACGGTGTCTTTTTGAAATGCCAAATATGCCCTTCCTCTCACCGTATCCTATAAATCTTATTCCCGCATTTCCACCGTTTCCTGTAAATCTTATTCACGCATTTCCACGCTATTCCTAAAAGTAAAAACCCTAGTTCCCCTTTCCTAATTCCACTGGCTCGAAAACTAAAAATCAAAGTAGATTTCCACGCAGCAACAGATTACTACTTACTGAAGATTAGCACTTACCGATGACTAAGCACAACCATCGCTTCGCTGTTGTCCATCGAACTTTAACCCTATGTTCTTGGACAGATTAACCAATTAATGAAGATTAACACTTACTGATGACTAAGCTTATGCATCCTTCACTGATGTCCATCGGACTTCGACCGCAGGTACTCGAATGGATTTTAACTCCGACCTGTTGAATTTAAATTCACAGTTACCTCTTACTCTGCCGATGTTTGTTAACGGTTTCGGCCATTTTTCTTATTTTGTTACCTTGTGCAGCAGCAACAATGATTTGCGATTAACGAAAACGAGCCAGTGGAATTAATTGCGACTAACCTCAATGACGATCGAAGGTAATTTTAAGTGTTATCTGTTAAAATTTACCTAGATGGATTTTAAGTACTCTCTGTTAAGTTCAAATTTATTGTTAGTTCTTAATCCATTCACTTACGGTTTTGGCATTTTTGTACTTTTAGTGATACTGATTTGAATTTGGTATCAACTTTATGCCTAATTTTTTCAATTGTGCTGGGATGATATGCACATCAGTTAATTTCTCTTTGTTTACAACCAACTTGAAGTCCTTACTAGAACATGGACATGAACATCATCGTTGATCCTTTCAAGTTAATATATTCAAGCACAAAACATGTATAAACATACAAGGATAGTATGTAAAATATGCAATGTATCATGGTATTTGTTTGTTTAAGCACCTAACGAACATGGTATAATCAACAAATCACATATACAGTCTAAATGAAAAGGAAAAAAATTCCCTTAGTTGGGCTCTTTTTATAATTCATGCTTATACACAACCTTAACTACTCAAATGTTTAAGCATTTTGTCCCAAGTTTATTGATCATACTAAAGTTATTTTAAAATTCTCAAATGGATTATTCATCCTACAAATATCGAATTATGTACTTGCAGCAAAAAACTAATAAATTAATATATTTGGACTCAAAAGTATAAATCTATATCTATATGATAATAAGACTAATTCATGAACATTTACTTCAGTGATCTAATGTTAAAGTGAATTTAAACAAACATCCAGAAAAGAAAGAGATGTCTATGTCTGTTTCTTCTAACATGAATGGATTTATTTGTAAATACAAAAGAAACAAAAAATAGTCTATATACAAAAATATAGAACTCTCATCTGTAAATCCAAAATTTTAAAATATATATCACTTTATACTGATTACAATACTTTCAAATTAGGTTGGATAACAAAAAATATTGCAAATTGGAAAAAAAAAATTTGGAAAGATAATTTGGATTATTTTAGTTTTAATGGCTACTTACCATGTTGGACGGTTAACAACAAATGTCAACTCAGGTAGGCGTACTTATCCATGTCTCAGCTAGGTGTTGCAACTTGAGTGATAGTCTCAACTGTGCTATGATGGTGAACATACACTCTTTTTGTAATGATATATGCTTATTTTGGTTTTGTTATTAACTGTAACAGGCAAGTACTTTCACTAAGCATTGGTACGGATCTGCAAAGCATATCTCTGAAAGGTTTGAAAACTGTCTTGATCAATATTATTTTTGTGTTCTCTTATAGTTATTATTATTGTCTTGATCAATATTATTGTTGTGACTATTTTTTTCTAACTCTATTGGCAATAACATGATAAGTCATATTAAGAATAAGACTACATATAACATGTACATGTACTCCTGCTTTATTTTTCCTAACTTTTGTTAGGATTCTGATTAGTAAAGGAGATAATATGAATATTTAAGTAGTGATAACAGCTGGGCACAAGAATAGGTATTAGATATGGAATTAGTTAAAATATCTTACTAATCTATTATCCTACAAATGAATGCCTAACTTATGATTCTGAAGCAAACAGTTGACATCTTTTTCACTAATAGCATAGAGCTTACATTTTTGAATTAAGTACATGCAACATTACTAAGGAAATAATCACCATATTATTCTAACGGATGCATGTATATATTTTTACTTTTTTTGGTATTAATTAATCAATTCATTATATTTATAAATGGTGAAGTTATAGGTGAACTAGAATATGTTAAATTTCATCGTACCGGTGATATTTAACTTATGATATGGTATGACTTAGAATCATGTTATATATAAAAATATATAAATAACAGTAAGTTTTCATTAGTATGAATTATTTATGTTGCATTGTAGTTAAGTATTATAATGTTAGAAATTTTTAATTAGTCAAAAAACAACTTAGTATCAGTAGTCCAATCATTGAAAAAATTAAAGGATAATGGTCCTTTGGTAGTTGCTGGGCCTGAAAAGTGATTAAAGTGCAATGTTCTGATAGGTACTGAGGAGGAGTATGAGTGGTAAATTTAGGCCATTGGTTCAGGACTGTATAATTGTTGTTCCATCTACTTTACAAAAAGTTTCTAGATCTGCAATAGCTATTTTCTAAGTGTCGATGCTGTTGCAATATTGATAGTACTGCTAGATTATGCTTTTGTAAATGCTTACTTTAATTCCGATTTTACTTTGCTAGAGGGATGCTAGAAAACAATTTAGGAGATCAAATTGAATTTAGTAGTTATTTAATTTATTTTCTTAATTTACTTGCTCGACCGTTGACTCTTAGGTTTGTTTGATCTGAAATGCATCAAATTTCTAACCTACAATTTCAAACAGTGTTATTATCTAATGTTGGCCAGGTTAAGTCAATATGACATGTGATATTTACTATTTTTTTTGCTAACTTACATTAGTCATGCATTTCATTTTCATCGTCACTCTTTTATATATTAAATTGAATACTTATTTATCAAGTAGAACATGCTTATTTACAAGAACTTTTAGATGTTTAAATTTTATGAGCCACATTTTACGTATAGGTATAAAAGTATCAAAATTCGATTTTGTGTGGTAAAAAAAAGAACTAATAGTTATGAGCTAAGTTTTCACCGATTGCAGTTTTCATAAATATGTTATTCATATTTTATCTTCAAATAATAATATTTAACTGTATTTTGTTTTGACGTACTTAAATTTAATTTAAATCACTTACTAACTTGGCGTATCGCATTTATAGAAAATAGCTTTGAAATTTAGCATACTTCCTATTTGGCGTATCCCATTTGGAATTTAAAGGCTATTTTTTTGTAAATTTAAAATAAGTCATAACCAAGTATTTGTTGTGTATGATTTAGTAATTTCTAAGTAATTTATTTTGTTTTCCTAAGAGCTCTTGGCAAAACACATAAAGATTAATAAGTGATTGGCAGGTTATTGTTCTTTTCTAGGAAATTTTTAGAGTTTATCATTGAATGACTCTCTCTTTCTCTCCCTCTCTCTCTCTCTGTATATGGATATTATTGATCAAATTCAAGAATTTTTTTTGCAATGCTAACGTAATTTAATTAGAGATTTCTGGGTGCTTATAGGAACAATGGTTTCTCTGATTAAGTCTGCATGTTTTATTTTTTCCCTAATATTTGCATTTGGAAAACTAACCACAAAGTATACAATCAAACAGATTTATAAATATGATATATAACAGACAAATGTTTGGATTATGAATTGTTTTCTACCTATGCTTCATATTGTTCTGCCTCATACGCCATATATGTCTGTTTGACTGATGTGGATTTTGATGTTGAAAAAACAGCTTGGCTGCTTTGTGCTGCTGCTACCTCCTGGAAGCTTGCTGTGATTGAAGAAGAAGAAAAAATAGATGCATTCCTTTTTTTTTGTTTAGCCTTCAACTGAAGGATGCTACTGCATCCGGATGTTAATATGTTTTTTTTTCTTTCTTTATCGTTTTTGTAAATATATGGTGCATGGCCATACCATTTTTCTTTCCCATATTCTTGCGTCAACCTTTTTCACATTTGTATATATATTAGTTCATTTTTCATTTTATACTGTTTCAGACTTTCTCCTATTCAGATAGAAGTGTTGACCTATTTGCATGTGAAATATGAAGTCGCTTTTTCATCATAAATTCGTAGCGCATTAAAAGTATTATTATAAGTTTCAAGATAGATGCATATAACAATCGTATAGAGGCATATTTGAACAGAACTGTGATACATTTCCTGCACAAGCTGATTTCAAAGGGAAACAAGCGGTCACTTTGTTAAGCAAACTGAGCTGAACATTTCATGGTTGTAACGCATTGTTTCAAATAATTATTTACAAATATATTGTGTTTCTATAGATTTTTGAAGAGGGTAGTAATGAGAAAGTCAACACTCACAACGCATTGGCCCCATAATGAAAGGGAGGATGAAGAGGAATTGTTATTGTTGTATGACTTTTATAATCAATTATTACCTTGCTCATTTTTCTGCCCATTACCACCGTTCTATATGTGGATGAAGAGGGATTATGAGAACTTTCTTAGCAAAGATTTGAGAAGTTTCACCATTTTGTGTTACCCTAAGCATGTGACGCATTGCGGTAGAATGAACTGTGCTTTATATTCCATATGATTTGTAAAACATGGTCTGATTATAATATACGAAGAGAGTATTAGCTTAAAAATCTAATGTTTTGATGAATTTATAAAAGAACTAAGCTGAAAAAAAACGTTCGACGAGCATATGAAACTTGACTGGAAACCAAAAGAAGTATAAATAACTAATAGGGAATCCTTCATAAGCTCACTATTTGTTAAGTTTTGTATAATTTTTTTCAGTTATGAATAAAATATGTCAATGAGCTTTAAAAAAATATGTGAAGTAAGTCATTATTGAATTGTACATTTAAGCAAAGAATGAAAAAAGGCAGTCACAACATATTACTATATATGTCTTCATATGGCAGGTAACTAACTTTGACTTTGTATCAAGAAACGTGTGATATAAAACAAAGTTTAGATACAACTATGAGTAAAATAATATAAGGTATCTATGACATGCACTGTATGCCCTGAAGCAATTTCTGTAAACATCAAAGGAAAATTGTCCAACAACATAAGCAAGAAGTCTTGCATGAAGTACAATTGTGCTTCAAGTAAATGGCAGGCAAAAGCATCTTTATGTGATATTACTACATTTACTAGTCATTGGAGTGCACCGGCTATCTGATTATTTTTGTCTTGGTCACTGTCGGATGACGCCTACGAATGAATCATGAAAGACTGTATAAACAATTTACAAAAACTGAGATACTGAATTGGTAGAAATCCATTTCATCGATGTTATAATTGGAAGATGTTCACTCTAAGATATAAAACATTTGATTGATCAAATGCTCCATATTTTAATTTTTTTTATGTTCTCTCCAAAGCATGTGTACATAAGTCAACTACTGAATGACAACCATTATTTATTATATCCCATTTAAATTTTATAATGTCCATATTCACTCATCTCATTGATCTTTCTGTAAAGATGGTTATATCTTAATTATGATTTGTAAATGTCAACCTTTTTTTTGTAATGCCCTTATTTTTAGACTGTTCGATAAAGGATTGAGATATTTATGCCTTTAAGTTATAACTGCAAACATTTGAATAGCGTTGTGTAGCTTAAAAGTGGGTATATTTTGATCAAAATACAAATTTATGTTTGGTCCACAATTTATTCACCTCTCCATGTCACTGTATTCTTCTTTTGCAGAATAGAAAGCTTGAATGCTAGCTTACCAATAATGTAAATGGAAGAGAAACAAAGTTAACAGCTCTCATATGAATTCTAGGCTAAAAAAGATTACATCTTTAACAAAAGGTAATATTTCAAATTTGTGGATTTCATTATTGAACATCTAATTTATACTTCATCAAGGGGTTTGTTCGTAATATAATGATAGAAAAGACTTTTTAGTCGAATATTCTTTAACTCAAAACGTTGTTTTTAATCCTTAATTCTAAATTGCGCTGCAATAGGCTAGACAGTTTCAAAAGGCATGGGAAGTCTAATAGAATGGGATGTTTAGAAAGTTGCCACTAAAATGTGAATGTACAAAATGTACTCTTAAATTTGAAAAATGAATGTAGATAATTTGGTAACAGGATAGAATGGATCTGTTTATATACACTAATAGTTAATTATACACTCATATAGTATTGTAATTATTGGGAACATATATGAGGATTTAAACTATGTAACCAGGAAAAATGTAGGAGCACTTAAATTATGTAAGACCGAGATAGAAAGTGAACATGTTAAATAGTGAGAAATTTCACTAATAGTTGATTACACACCCATATAGAAATTGATTTTTAAACGTAATCTCATTTTCAGTATTTAAATTTTTAATAGATATATAAAACTAAGTAAATATTTTGATTAGAAGCATGTTGCTGGATTAATGCATGCACATTGTGATTAGATGCAGGTCCACCTGAACGTGCATATATACTCGTATTAATAATGGAAACTTACAATTCCAATTTTACATTCTATTAAACTCCTTTTTCACATAAACAAAGGAATTTCTATTAATTTATGAGAATAAGCGTTGCAAACTACGAATTAAATTCGTACCTTGCACACAATTTTTAATACTACATGTCAAATTCAAAGAAAAAGAATAAAAAGTGAAATAGAAGGTAAAATGATCAAAATTGCAAACCTATATAGTTTCCATTATTTTGACATAAACAATTGAGATTTTAATCTAAAATTGACATTTAAAGGAGTTTTGGGGGTTTATAATATGATGTTTTCGCAGACCAAAACTCCCCAAGGCATATTCAAACCCGAACTACATTAATCAATTACTAAAATAGAAAAGTTATGAGTTTTACTAATAGCATATCCTTAGCTTTGCCACTTTTGATTTTGACATGCCTTTGACAATCTCTATCAGATCTTATATATATATATATATATATATATATGTATGTATGTATATATATGTATGTATGTATATATGTATATATATATCCGTGTGTGTGTAAGCATGCATGTATGTACAATAAGAAATTTATATACATACTTTAAATTCAAAAAATTGTAGAAGAATAGGTTTGGAGAATATGTAGAAAACAAAACAGATATGTAGGATTTCTTACCGAAAACCCTAATGGAGTTTTCTGAATTTACGAAGAGATGTAGTGACAAAACTTTGCTAGTGTCCCAAAATATTTTATGAATAAAAGTGAAGGGCCTAGGTCTGTTTATAACGGTTAAAATGCACCAAAACCGTCAAACTCAAGTCGGTTTAGCATTATATAATTTGGTACATTCAATGTGCAAAAACCATAGCCATCACTGTTAATCACCGATCGACCGTTGCCTCCTACTAGTCGACCGCTATTATTTTCTTTCTTAATTATTTTTGGAAAAACCATAATTTTAGAGTTATATAATGTGGTACATTCAATGTGCAAAATCATAATTTTGGAAAAAATGTTTTGTCGTTAATTTTTAATTATTTTCTTCCTTAGTTAATTTTTATTGCTAATGTTGATTTTAGCGTTTACTTAACCCCCAAGTCTAATTACTCTTAACTTTTGAATTTCAAATTTCAAATTTTATTATGTAATTGAATTTGAATTATATTTAAATTATTTTAAACACAAAATTTCAAACGCCTATAACTTCTTTGTTTGAGCTCCGTTTTCGGCATAATATACATGAAAATCGATTAGAATTTTGTCACGAATACAATGACATAACTTTCGTGGTCAAATTTTGACTTTTAAAAGAATTTCATTTAAAATTTTATCTTATTTAAATTAATTTATCCAATTTATTTATTTATGTTTATTTTACGGGGTGTTACATTTTTTCCTTTTAAAATCATTTCGTCTTTGAAATCTTTCCAAGGGGGGAACATCGTAAAACGCAATAAACATCCATGTTACACAACCAAGTTTCCTACATAACCATCTAATCAACCAAAAGTGCAATGTGATTATATATTGTAGATATACTATAAGTGGGCTCAATCCTAGCATAAGTGTACGATCATGACAGATAAGTATGTGCGCAATTTTCAAAAATTGTATAGTTTTCAAAATGAGTCAGGAAGTTTTTTCCTTTTTTCTAACCAACTTTTCTTTTTAAGGACTTTATACAATAGAGATTTATTTCTTTGAAAGTTGTACTTTTAATTCAAAACATTTAAAATTGTTAAACCAAACTATTATTAAATCAAAAATTCCAAAATTGCTTAATTCCATAAAGGAGCAAAATAATTTCCCTTTTAAAAAAATCTTCTACAACACACAAAATAGCTTTCAATAAAAAAAATTGATACAAATAAACTTATTCTTTCAAAATTAGGAAATTTCCAACAAAATTTTGGTCCCAACTTTCCCAATTTTCCAAATTTCATGACTTCCCAAAACTTTGATAAACACTAATGCTCATACTTCTAATTCTAACATTTTTCTTCACTTGTCTGCACAGGATTTCTAACGATCTTGTGCGGTCTTCATTCTGCCCAATAATTCTACCTTTTTCTTTTCGCACGTCAAATACCTAGTGGAAAATTTTGCTAATCATATCCTTATACATCTTATTTTGTCCGGATGAATGGTCATTCTTAAATGGTGTCTCTCAGTAACTTAAAATTTATTTTTCCCAAAATCCTAATTTTTTTTGGGATTAAAAGCGTCATTTATTCCTAGTTACTAACCTAATTCCCTGATTAACTTCCAGCCTTACCAACAGTTTATCGCTAGTTAACTGTCCTTATGAAATTTCCTTATATATATGCTGTTTTTCAATATGTATATATTTATCAAGTCGTCTAGTCATATTCATTAAGTCAACACAAGAGGCACATATTTTATACAGTATCATATGCTTTCCAGTAACCTAAGGGAGACAACTAGCCATGAGAATCTCAATAACTCTAAAAGAAAATTTTGTTGGAAGATGTCATTATCATTAACCGGTGTAAATAATTTTGTGGTCCTAACGCTCCTTACTCAATGAAGATGGACATTTATAATATGTCATTCACTGTCACCACCTTTCTTAGTTTTCCTCGATTTCTAATAAATGTGGTTCGTTCATTATTTCAGTAATATGCCTTAATAATTAATCATTGATGTCAAAGTTGCATCATCTCTAATCAATCCTCATTTAAACCCCTTTAATCTTGTTACTCGTTTCAAAATCCATTTATTATGCCGATTCAATACCTCTATCAATACCATATTAAATTCCTTAATCAATCCATATTTAGTTCTTTTTAACTCTCATTAATTACAAATTCATTGTCTGTTAAATTTGTAATTAATGTGCATAAATCCTAATTGGTTAATCACTAACTAATAAGTATATAGTCCAAAATTATGCTATTTGTATATTTCTATTTTTATACATTAAGTGCAGCTATCCTTGTGTATATATTTCTTATTCTAATTTCTAATCTAGAACCAGAACATTTCTTTCTACATTTTAATTTATCAAAGTCATCCTTCTAAAAAGGATTACCATTACAATTTTTTCATAAATTAACCAAAGTGAGATCTTTGCTTCGTTTGAAATAACGAAATAGATGGTGTAAACTATGAACAAAAATATTCATATCTTACACATTTCTTTCCTTTTTGGTACATCCCTTGTTAATTCAAACAATATGCTTTTATACATATTTTAGAGTTGGATAATTTATGGAATTTACACTAAACTCGATTCAAATAAATCAAAATATATAAATTCACATTCCAAGTTAACTAGGGAAACCTAACTTGCAACTCAGTTATAAATTTGGAATATATTCACAACTTCACCAATATTCTATAATTAAATATCCAGGACTGATTTGCAAATCAGGTTGTTTCATATCTTAAAACCTTTACATTGTCTTACGTGGGTAGTGGTCCTTATCTACTCTAAAAAAATTATTTGTTTGTTTCTCACCACTCTTAAAAGTAAAATTTCACAAAGTACCTTATCTAAAACCTTTACTTTTAAATTATAAACTTGGAAACCATTTTTGCCAATTTTCAAAAATTGTGTAGTTCCCAAAATGTGTCATGAATTTTTTTTCTTTTTCTAACCAACTTTTCCTTTTATGAACTTTCTACAACTACAATAGAGATTTATTTCTTAACTCAAACATTTGAAATTATCAAACCAAACTATTATTACATAAAAAATTCAAAAATTGATTAATTCCATAAATAAGCAAAATAATTTTCCCTTCTGAAAAATCTTCCACAATATACAAAATAGCTTTCAATAAATTGCTTTGATACAAATAAACTTATTACATTAAATTCGAAATAAGCATTTATTACTTCATCAAGTTATAACCCATACTTATGAAAATATTGACTACCATTTTAAGGATATTATTATTATTTTCCAAATTTAGCTCCTTGTTAAATCTATTACAAAGATTATAACTTCAATAATATTTTAAAATAACAGGTTTCCTTCATTAGACATTCATTATTTCAAAGATATTTCTAGTTATAAGAAAATTATTTTAGTAGACTTCAAACCACAATCTATTCACATGCATGCCAAATTCCTAATTCCAAATTGTTATACTATCCCAAAGATATACATCAAAATCTATGGCATTATTATCCAAAATGTACCGTCACTTAACTAAATACTTTTTATAACTTTATTTAAGTCTTATTTAAACTCTTGTAGTCTTTGCCAGTCCTTTTCTTACCAGTCCCAATTTATTTATCTTTTATTACCATTTTAAATTCAATAATATTTTATTCTTATTCAAACAAAATTTAAATAGAAAAATGTATATATAAAATTCTCGTCCTCCTTATAAGATTCATAATATTATCCCAACTCATTTATTAATTATCATCATTTAATTCCATCCAATTGTAAAAAAAATTCAAAAATATGTTCTATAACCTTAAACAATGAAAAGTGGAGTAGATAAGGATAACTTCTATCCCATTAATTTCTTACTATTTCTAACTAGATTACTGATCCTGTTTTATATAAATTTCCAATGCCATTTTTACGCAAATATCTCAATATTGCCTCTATTTATATTTCGCCTAGCTAATTGGGTCATACTTCAACTGCTATTCTCCATATTTTCTTATACGAGAATGTTCCTCCTACCTACATTATTAGGCTATTCTCTCTACCTCATTTTAATCAAGTTTCATTTCCATTTATTCCCCCTTTAGAAAGAATTAAAAAAAGAACTTCCAAATTTATGAAATAGGAAAAATCATGGAGTCCAACCTATGCTCTATTTTACAATACTTTCAAAAACGAAAAACCCATTATTGAAATTCTTTAAAATGAAAACTTTTTGACACGACCAATTTTTAAACTAAGAGTTTCAAAAATGAAAAACCATTTTCACCAAAAACCTTTTAATCGGATAATTTTGACTCAACAAAATTTTAAATTATGAATTTTCAAATTTCCTCACTTTTTCAAAACAACAACTTTCCAATAAATCCTTTGGAAAACTCATTCAAATATTTTAAGGAATTTTCCAAAATCTTCTTATCAAATTCTTTCTCATAGGGTTAGGTTTAGAAATTGACTTTAAGTGTTCAATCTTTTGAACTTTCCTACTCCATCTTTAAAAATCTGGCTATCGTCTTGTGATGATTAATGTATACCTTCTTATGGAAGCTTTTTTCACTCCTTCGTATCTTAATTCCAGATGTTTATAAATATATTGCCTTATAATATTTAACTGCTACCTAACATGTTTATTTGTTGTTTCTACAAATGTTAGTTGTCCATAACAAATGATTATTTTTCTAGTGGACAATTTTTAAAGGCATTTATTTATTCATTCCAAATTTACCAATTATGCCTTCCTTATCTCTCTATAATTACACTGATGGCCTCTTTAATTGATCCATTTATATTCTTATTAAATTCTTGTAACTCCCTACTTATTTCACATTTACTGTCTTATTAACTTTGGAGTTACAATCTCTTCCTTATACATTTTCTAAGATAGTGTTATATATTGAAGTAAAGATTTGCCTAGTTTTTTGCGTAGGTTTTAATAAGTATATATGTTTATATATAGTAGGAAATTTTGAAATATACTATCAGAAATAACAAGAAAGCCTCTTATATGTATACTTATCCCCTTTGGTTGGGTAATCTAAGCTCTGATACCATATGTAATGGTCGCCCTGAAATGGTGGTGGCTACAAATGGTAATCCCAAACATCCTGGTTTTATCGCCAACCTCTCAACTGCCCAAGCCATTCGCCGCCAACCCACATGTCAGGATGTGTAGGGGTAAGAGACAAAGTTTTGCCGTAGTTCATGGTGTGAGAACCCCCATCATGCTTCATCTACATGCAACCAGGTCTGGTGAATAAAAATCTCGAGCCCTACTATCTTTGTATTTGGGCAGTGTAATTTAAATAGGAATATGTTTTATTTATTCTACCTACATCATAAGCCTTTAAAATATAAGCCCAAAGGCTTTTTTCAACATAAATAAAAAGGCTTTCCAAATATAAGCCTATAGACAACTTACTGTCAACCCATATCTATCGTCCATAATGTCCTATCTATGTAAGAGATAATACTCAAGTCACTTAATACCTTTTAATGAAAATTAGGCAGATTTCGACTATTTAATACCTTATTTAAGACATGTCCACATCATTTGTTATCTATCCCTAGATGGACTCCTCACTATTAGCTATCTAGCTGACGTTGCATGGAATCTCTTTAGCCACTTAACACTTTCTATTGAAGAATGCCCTTTCCTGAGATATCCTCTACCGTACTCAACACATAATCCCAACCATTTATTACTTCCTACATGAAGAAGAGGTCGGCCCTTACACAATCACTTAGTACCTTCAATCTCCGAATCAGGTCCTTCATATTATGACCATATTCCACGGCGACGGCTCATATTAGTCCAACTATTCATAGGTACTCGTAGCTATATTAATTGGACAGAATTACTATACAAACTTTGGTACTAACCTCACATCATCATAGATACTTATTATAGGTGATGTCTCACAACAGCCCGAAGTCACACAACTAGTAGCCAGATTAGCTGGGATGACTTACGTGTGCTTTTGACTAACCTTGCATCCCTATAAAAATTTTCATAATTTATATCACACTCTACATATATTGTGCACATCTCACTATTTCCATAATTAAGGTCTTATAATAAATCTTTCTTATTTCGCTTTTAACATTAATTACTTGCCTAAAGGGTATTTAATAAAACTAATAACAATTTAACTATGCAATTATACATTATCTATGTTAATTCATATATGTATGTATATATGTATATGTGTGTGTGTGTCTGGGTGTGTATGTGCCTTGTAATTTCTAAGTGTAACGACCCGTAAATTTTAATAAATAAATGGGTTAATTTAATTAGATCTTTGTAGTTAAATTTAGAAAGAAGTAAAAAATTTATAATTTATATTGAAGTAAATGCTAAGATTGAGATATAACAATGGTAATTAAAACAAATTATTAGTAATTTGAATAAAATTCTAATAAATGAAGTAGTGGAAGGGTATACCTGGATATAAATTGAATATGAGAAAATAAAGATAAGTATTGAATTACTTAATGTAATAACACATTGTTAACAGTAATTAGATGTAAATTAAGGAAATATGTTAATGCAAGTTATTAATTAATGAACTTAAATGAAATTCTAATTTAAATAAAATAATTTAAAAGTTATGACTTAGTTATAATTGGAATATAATAAAAACAAATGTAATTGTTGTATTAATGTGTGAAATAATAGGATAAAGGGTAATTGTTGTAGATACTAACCATACAAGTACTATAAAGAGTATATTGGTGATAAATGGTTATTACAAATAAAGGTAATTAAGTATTACTTTAATGAAAATAAGTGTAGCAACGGAAGTGTGAATGTAAATCTAATAGAAACGTAAATTTATTTTAAGGTAGTAATTAGTGAATTGGGGAAAATAGTTCAAAGTATGCAAATTGATGAATTAATACGTAATGTATGTAAAGTAATAAACTGGTATAAGAATGGAATTAAGGTAAATTCATTTGTTGGTTTTAAAACCTTAATTAATGTGTTCAATTGATAGAAGTACACATTTAGAAATGTAATATTTATTCAAATTAAAATGTAAATAGACGTATATTAATGGAATGAAATAAAATTAGCGTTATCTATGGAATTATAACCTGGGTTGATAGGTAACAACCTTATAAATGCAATTAAAAGCAAATAGGTGACAATTAATATAAGTTGTTTATTTAATGTGTCAAATAAACTTTGGTAATCGATTTCAATAAATCTTAATTTAACATTTTGTTAATGTAAATTAAAGTAACAATTGATGTAAAAAAGGATGGAACCAAGGTAAATTAGTTAATTGGATTTAAAATCTAAATTAATGGGTGAAATTGGCAAATTTCAATATGATTGAATTATAGTTTTTATTACAAATAAGTGGAAATAAAATAGTTAATACAAGTAAAGGTGAAATTGGAAGTATCAGTGTAATGAAATGTAAACAAATGTTAAATATGTTTATAGGATAATGATTGTTTGAATAATGAGAATGGGAATCAACATTTATTTATTTATTTGAATTCAAAATTATGGTAATTGGGTTTATTTCAATTAACCGAAATTAGGTATTTAAATATTTTGTAAATGTGAATTAAGATGAAATTTGGAACGTTAGTGTAGTAGATATAAACCCATGTTGACATCACCTTTAAGAGGGTAAGTTATAATTGATTTATAATAAGATTAAAGATCAAATAGATGGATTTAGGGGAATCGCAACTGATAAGCAATGAATTTATTTAACTTGACAGATAAACACTGTAGTTGTGAATTTATTAGCTTTAAATTGATATGGAAATTTGTTATAAAGGATTTTAAAATTTCTAAAGTAATACAAGATGATTAAATTTATGAATTATAGAATTTAAATTGGAAGGTGATTTAATTAATTAATATTAATTTAATTGACTGAAAAATAGCCATTTTGGCCACTGACTAAGATTTCGACGAAACTAGTTTCATTTTCGTAGCGATCGGACTTGCCGTTTGATCGTACGAACGTGAAATGCCTTGAAATCAATGAAATTGAAATTAATTGAAATCAATTTGAAAAATATTGATTTTAGCATAACTTCTTCATACGATGGAATTTGGACTTGAAACTTTTTCCATCACGTTTAAAATATTTTAAAACATCTATTTTGATATATGGGTTGACCCAATTTCGTTCCGAAGTCAGAACGGGCTTTTCGGGACATTTATCGTTCAGCGTGTATACCAATCTGATCCATCTTTTCTTTTTCAACCTTGTCTATAAATACCCGTTTATAAACCCAAGCCTACCTCTATTTCTCATTTGTATGTGCGTACAATCCCTCTTCACCTCCTCCTCAATGGCAGACAATAAAATTCCAGATCCAATTGAAATTTCAAATCAAATCCAAAGCTAAAATTTCAAACTACTCAAAAAATTCAGAAACTTTTTATATCGAAGCTCTCGATAAGCGCAAGTCAGATCTGCAGTCTGTTTCTCAATCTGAGTTTTTGGGTGGCTAGAAATTGAGGTTTAATTCACGGCCATTCATCGCGCGTCGATGAACGTTGTCGGATCGTCAACCATTTCTGGGTATTGTAGAGTGGACGATGGGGAGTGCATCGGTGGTGTTTGTTCTGCGATTTGAAGTTAGATTGTGAGATTATTTTGATCTAGGGTTTCAAATGAGTGGCGGCTGGAGTTCTTTTTCGCGTCGTGTTCGATCGCGAGGCCTGCGTTGGGGTCGGCCTGAAGTGGGTGATGTGGCGCCGTGCTTCGATCGAGGCAGAGTGGGCTGGGGCAGCGATGGTTGGAGGTTGCCGTGGCGGCTACGTGTCGAGCTGAAGCATTTAGGGTCTGCGTTGTTCTTTTGAGCGCCTGGAAGATGAGCCACGTGTGTGAGTTTTGTTATTATTTTATTTAAAATTGAATTCTAGTGTTCTGACATCAATAACTATTTCATACGATATCCAATTCATGCGCGGTTTTCTCCAGTAGGTTCGTATTGGAGTTACGGACTTTTTTGGCGCTGGTTTGGATAAATTCTGAGACTGGTGAATTTTTGGGTTTAAATTGAATTTAAATTCAAAAGGTGAGTGTTTTAACTCACTCACAACTTCTAAAATTTCTTATGTTTGTTAAATGTAACGAAGCGAATTTTTCACGCTCGAAAATCGACATACATACTTTACATCGTACTCGAATGCCATATATTCGACCGTTCAAATCCGAGTCGCCGGAGCTTATAACAATATTAAGTAAACAACACAGTGGAATAAAAGAATAATACATTGATATACAGCTTTGATACAATATCTTATGAAACAGATGATCCAATAGATATGAACATACATCAGAGATACAAAAGAATAGCAGCGAAAAAGAAAATAGATAACATCTAGCAGCGGAACAATATAACTCAATATAGTCTTCAAAAGAGAACTCCAGCAGCAGCAGCTCGTTTCAACATCACGATACGCAAAGACAAGTAAGTCTCATCCACATCCAAAGACTAAACTAGCTCCAGATAATTCACTAAACCTAACTATCTGAAAAACCCAACTCTAGACTGCTCGTGTAGAAAATTTTTGAGCACCCAGAGTTTAGGAAAGAAACAATAAACTCTGGATCAGTCATGGGACTGGTGTGAGCAACAAAAACAGTTTATTTTTTTTAAAAAACAAATAGCAAGAGAATTTTAAATTAGATTCGCAATGCTTTTAAAAAATGAGACTACCATAAGGCCTCCCGCACACACACACAATGCAAACGCAGAATCGGAGGAGATTTCTCCTTAATACGCATTAAAAAGAAACATTTGATATTATTACTAGTGCATATTGTAGTAAAAATCATTTCGAAAGTAAAGATATAAATCTTAGCCAACATAGACATTTCGAACTATGCCTACTATAGCTACCATCCAAACAGTGGGGCGCCACCATAAGTGAATGATAGGTTCTACAACTAAAACCGTACAAGGTACGTATTTGAAGAATGGATTTCCAACAAATGGTCAGGCCAAGGAACTTCCCATCGCCACATGGAAACGCCTCTGGAAGGACGCCACGAGCATCCCAACTGGATCTCTGCCAAACAAGGCCGGCTACCCCCCTTCCCGGGGAATATACAAAACCTCAGATATGCCACCCCCGGTCCTTTGGGACCTTTATACGAGGCGCCTCTAAACCAACAACCACACAGAAATAAATATAGTGTGTCCACATGAGTAAGTATCAGGGCTCCATACCATGACACTACCCTTTTCCAGAAGGAATGGTCATACCCTAGGGAAGCTACCCCTGAAACCTTGCCGCACAATTCCTGTTTCGACCATTACCGGTTTGTGAGGCTCGACGAAGTCTCATCCACAAGGTACGCTTTTTACAAAATCCACGCTTTGATCAACAAATGATCAACAAATGATCAACAACACTCAGCTTGTCACATTACCCAATTGGGAATATATCGCTGATAACCTTCAACTACATAACCTCTGAGCTCGTACGTCTCAGAGAAGGGTGTTAATGCTAAGAGAATAAATTCTCCGCCACCAACAGAAATGTATTTAAAAGAAATCTGTTTTATATCTCAAAATGTAATGTCAGACATACAATCCATTCAAGTCTGTTCCGGGTTCGAACAGAACCGAAGGCACTTCCAAAGAAGCCCTTGTAAATACGGATAATCCCTAATCACGTCCGGACTTCCCATCACATATGGAGTCTCTATATCGGGGACCAGTCGATGCAAAGACATTCGACGAGTTGTCCTTTCGTTTTTGAAAATATCCGGTCTTCAAATGCTATCCATAACAACGTATCACATATTCGGAATGGGATATATGACACAAAGGTCCTCTCCCGGCTAAACCGAACAGTGAGCGCAGTATTTCAAAAACATATGGATATTGGGATTTCAATTAAGTCACAACTTAAACCCAAAAACTTTCCTTTTCAAATGGTTTAAACCGATTACCATTTCAAATCTTTATATTACAAAAAGATTTATTTCACAAAGATCAATTCATAGACTTCAAAATAATTTCCATTCCAATTGGATTAACTCATTAAATCTTTAAATCAAAGATTTAACTCATAGCTTTTCAAAATTCGATTAACTTGTTGAATCTTTAAATCAAGATTCAACTTATAGCTTCAAACCTTTTCCAAAACTTGGAAGTCATTTTTATTTTCAAACTTGAAATTCTTTTTCACACAAATTGGACGTTCATTTCTTATGTGAAAGCTTTTATTATTTGAAAACAAACAGTTTTCGTTTCAGAAAAATCCAATTATATTTACACGAGTTAAAGCCCTTGAATTTAAATTCATATTCCTAAATTAATACATTTTAAAATAGTTTAACCCATATATAACTGGTATAACATCTTTAATCCCTAGTTTCAAATCCTAGAATTCAATTTCAAATCTTGTATTTAAGTTTAAATCAAATTTTAAACTTCATAATATATCAAGTTATTCAAAATAAATCTCATCTTTGAAGTTCCATTTCAAAAGCTTTTTCACTTCAAACCCAATCCATTTTCAAAACATTTGAATTTAAATAATCAACTTTTAGACTATTTCAAAATCCATGACTTAATCGATTTCCTCGTGAAATCCATATTTGTGTGTGTATAAGCATGGTCCAGAGGTTTAATACAATAGTGCAACATCATTCAATCATCACAAATTAAAACACAGAAATATAGTTGATAAGCGATATAAACTATAACGCTTATCTTCATTCATGGATTCACAGATAATATACAGATGTATCATCAATAAATGAATAAATTATACATACCACAAATTTACAGAATAAAATATCGCAGATCAGATAGGACAATCAATTCAAGGCATCTCATATAATACGATCATTCATAAGTAAGGTCGAGCATTTAATAATCATTTATAAGCAGGATTAATTAATTGTTTAATCCTAATTAATTCAATTTATTTCCAATTAAATTAATTACTTATGAATTAATTATCCAATCCTGATTTATAATTACAAATCATTTGATATAAATTAATTTATCAAACACTTTAATTAATTAATTAAATTATTCTTAATTAATCATATTAATTAAATTAACCTTTAAACCAATTTCATAATTAATTGACTCCTTAGTTAATTATTTTAAGAAATTAAACCTTTAATTACTTACCATAAAGTAATTACACTTACACAATTTCATAATGATTATCATTAATTTATTAATCTAAATTAATCATTAAAAATTTATCACATTATCCTTACATTAAATTTTTTGCTTAATCACTTGATTAATCAATTTTAATCATTAATTAATATTTAATTAAAAATCCTTAATCATAAATTAATACTTAATTGATAACCCTCAATCACCAATTAATTTCTTCAACCCTTACTTCTTTAATTAATCCAATCATTAATAAATTAAATAATTAAATTATTCATTATAATTAACTTAATTATAAATCATTAAATCGTTATTACTTAAAGTATAGCTCATTCATACTTATGATTAAATTATTATTTACAATGTGTTTGGAAACATTGTTTTCAAATTTTCTTTTAAATTTCATTTTTAAATTCAAGATTTAAAATGGAAACAGATTAACTAAAGTTTGAAACAATTTCAAAAATCCCCTTCCATTCTTTCACAAGTTAATGAATTATTTATCTTATAATGGAAGTTAAAAGGATTTAAAACCCACTTTCATTTTTAATTTCAAATCAATTTATTATTCAAAAAAAAAACAAATGATTTAAATTTTAAAACTTCTTTCATTTCAGAACTAAGATTCAAATTATATTTGAATCCAGATTTAAATTTAGCTTAAAAACTTATTTACAATTCAAAACTTTATTTTCAAATTCAAACTATTTAAACACTTAAGGTTGTTAAAACAATTCAAATTCTAAAAACTTTATTTTATTTAAACTCAGATTCAAACTATCTTTAATTCAAATCCACACTTAGATTTAAACTTTGCTTAATAATTTAAATTCAGTTATAAAAGTTTAGAAACAAATCAGGTTATTAAAACCTGCTACCCAAACATACCCGAGCTCTACCCATTCTTGCTTCGAGTTCCACACCCCAAAACTTCGAGTCGTACTCGAGGAAAGCACGAAGAAAACCCAATCCACTTCTTCTTCGCCAACCAGAAAACTAGATGCACAAAATTGACACCGTGCACGTGTACATCACCGATGATCGCCTCCGGTCGTCACCACGTCAACGAGCAAGTCGACAACCCCCCACGTATCAACTCTGGATCGCCAGAATCCTCATAACTCACGCGAAATCGAATTCAAGTGTCGAGTCGAAACCTGGAACATGCAAAACAACATCCCCTCAAAACCTGGCAACCACTCGTTCACCCAACCTCGGCCATAAGAACGCTTAGAACTTCGGTCAACTCTTCGTCGACATCCTCTCCTCCACCTCCCAGAAGCATGTGCGACTTGATCGCGTATTGATGATGAACTCGACAAAATACTGACAAGTGCAAAAACTGGAAGTAAAACACTAAAGGTGGTTCGACCCAACAATTTATACAATTAAAAAAAATTCTGATAATTTTCCTAGGAGAGATGATGTTCATACTCGCTTCAATTCAAATTCTAGCATTTTAAATTGGATTGATCACCTGAAATTTGCAAAAATGTAGTTTTTTTTTCATATACAAACTGTACCTTAAATACAAATCTAAAAATCTTCATTTTCGTTTTAAAAATCATATTTTTCAATGGTGATTCCAATTATATACTTGATTCAACAATCTATTACATTTGATTTTATCACATATAAACCAATTCATCTGTACTATGATGTTTTCGAGCTATCTTTAAACTTATTTTACAAAATAAATAAATTTCAAACTCTAATTAATAATCACACAACATAGTAAGTTTAAATCTTTCAGCCTAACAATGATCAAAAGATTTGATTTGTGGGTATTTGATCGAGCCTTGATGCTCTGAACCAAGGAAACAGAGGTGATTTCAATATATACAGGCATATACACATACACATATTTATAACATAGAGAAAATCCAGATATATGCATAAACAAAATAACCTAATTCTCAGACTTCACAAGCAACAAATAAATATATTCAAACCATTTATATTTTTGGAGTTACTCACCTGGAAGTATGAAGGCAGAGCCTCTTTTTCTTTTGAAACTGTTCTTGAAACTTGCAAGCTAAAACTCTTCCTTTGATATCTAGTTTTGGATTTATTGTTTTGATAATTTTGTTTTAGTTTTGAAAAAAAAAATCCATTTCAGTTTTGTTACGCTTTGAACGAACTAAAATATAAGAAGACACACATATATATATATATATATATATATAAGTGTTTGTATAGAGGGTATGGGTTTGCATATTTTCCTGGTACACTTTCTTTTTTTTCTTTCTATTTACTTAGTCAGAGATTTCTCCTTGCATAAGGAGGTTGAATTACTTTTATAAGATTTCGAATTGACTAAATGTTATGCTAGCATTAAATGCAATGTCCTTTATATCTACAACCTTACCTTATTTTTATGTATAGTATTTTTGCTTTTTACTTTGCTTTGCATTCTATTCTTGCCTGCATCTTATTTTTTTACTTTGCTTTGTTTCGTAGCTTTGCATTTTAAAACTCTACAGGCTACCTATTTTTTATTTTCTTTTTACTTATTGATTATGCTGTTTGGTAGCTGCAAATCATTTCTTTACTTTGTTTATGTTCATGGATGATGTTGCTTGCTTCTTTTATCTCAAGCCTGCATACTACTTTACTCGGCTGATATGTATTATATGATGTACTTTATTTGGTTTATTTTATTTTATCTTCCATTTGTTTACTAATATGATTTGATCCTTTTTCAGCTGAGAAGATTGTTTTGTGCTAAGGGTATTAAATGCTTGCTTCCAATCTTGTTTTGTGCTGAGGGTATTAATTTTGCATGTACTTAACAGGTTTGTATTGTAGACATTTGCTTTGTCTTTGCATGAATTAATCCCCAAGCTCTTGTATTTAAATGAATTTTTGTTTCTTTCCTTTGCTTTGTACATAAACACTTTTGCAGGCTTTAATTTTATACTTCTATTATCAACATATATTCTTAAATTTGATTCCTTTTTCAGGTTGATGCATTTTATCATTTTCTTGTTTTATGCTTTGTAAATATTTTGTCATATGAACACATTTCTATTTTTATTATGTTGTTTGAATTTTAACTATACTTATTTATTTTATTTACTTATGCTTAGTATTTATAAAGTATATTTTATTTTAAACATTTTTGAAAGACTTCATTTTGAATTTTTCACAATTTTAAATCAATTTTTTTTAAATTATCAATTTAAAATTAATTAAAATTCGGGATCGTTACATTAAATTACTTAGGATGTGATTAGAAATTTATTTATGACTGTTTGGCGTATTTTTAATCACCATCCTAGTGAAATTGAAATTAACCGAATTAAATTGTTGTTTAATTTATTTATTGCATATAAACTACCAGTTAAATTTTCATTTAACTTATTATTGAATATAAACTGCTAGTTGATACCTGTTGTTTATTATCTGTTATATATTGATGCTATTGATTGAATTGGATGATGATTGTGATGAATGGTTGATGATTGATATTGGATGAATGGATGGTGTATTTTATATCGTTATATACTGCAAATTTTTATGCAGTTTATTTCATTCGGGATTGCAATTTGAAATGATATATAACCATATTTTTATTTTAAATTGCGGATTAAAATGATAAATATCTGTATCACTTGACCATAGGATAGAAAATTATATACAGACACCATCAGTCTGTATGTATAAATATTTTGAAAATGATTTCTATGGTTTTGGATAGAATTATACGGTTTAAATAAATATTAATTCTTTTTGATATTATATAAAAATATTTTATATATAGTTAAATTCATGTATTTAAGCTATGTATATATTTGTTTAATGACAATAAGTTATATAATGGAGTTTGATTTATTAAAATAAATATGGGTAATAATGATTTAAATAATAAGGGGGTTATAATGATTTAAATAAATTAGGATTTGGAAGATAAATGAAATAAGTGTGAATTAAATTATTTAAGAATTTTAATTGAATAAAATTTGATTTAAAATTTAGATAAGTTTGAGATTTTATGAAATTGAATTTATTCAAGAATTAAAACAACAGGGTTGATGTGAAATTTGTTAAACTGGAAATTTTAAAAGGTATAATTATTATAACTTGATTTTGGGTCTAGGTGAATTAAATGATTATTTCAAGTATAATGAATTGAAGGCAATATCTAGTCATTTGTAATTTGAGTTTTATTTAAATAATAAGGGGTTTATTATATAAATTATTTCAAAACAAAATAAGAGGAAATTTAATTGTTGAATCGGAATTATCAAATTTAGTTTTGAAATTTTGGAATATTTAAAGCCTTGAAATATATCGAAATTGAAATGTTTATAGAAATTGAAATGTTTCGAAGTTATGAATTTCATAGTATTATGTTTTAAAGGTGTTAAAATTTTAAATGTTTTGTTTTGAAGTATAAAATTGGAAGTGCTATGATTTTTAAGAAGGGGATATATTTGAAATAAATTAAATTTATATTGATTGTAATAAAAGGGATATCATATTGATTTGTTTTTTTTAAATTTGAAATGATATCGTATTTATATGGTTTTGAAATAAATATTATATCCTGGTTTTGAATTATAAATTATTTTAAAATGACCACGGTGTTTTTATTTACGTTGGGTTGTTAAAGAGACCGGGATCGGAAGTTGTCATACTCTCTGCCAACTCCGAAAACTACTTTAACAACCGTGTACGCGGTGGAGATTACAGAATGAAGTAGGATGGTGGTGGCGTTTCCTTTAAGGTAAATACGCCGTGAATTGGCATAAGGTGGCTAAAACAGGAGCGATCGACGGGCTAAGAAGGTAGAACCTTTTATCGGACACATCCCTTCGATATTATACTCTGACTTTTGGATTTATTTGGTGGCCACTTTTGATTTCTTTGATTTGGGGGTGTGGCTCGAGGTGGGCGGTAGCTGCGCGCTATGCGTTACCATCGGCCCAGAAGAGTAATTGGTATATCTACCCTGGCATTGCCTAGTTGTGCCATGTCACTTACCCTAGCGCGCCTTATACGATTTTGTTTTGTACCATACCTATGGAGTGCCCTCTGACGACGTCCAGTACGGGGGAGATTACGGTACTGTATAGACTATGGGAATATAAAAGTGTGTTAAGGGTTATATGGGTAACCACTTAACGCTGTTTTCAGTATATTATACTTTACTTTAGACACTATTATAATAGCGTATATTACTACATAGTAAATAGTTTAACGGATCCTTAGGAGATGTGAATCCCGAGCATCTCTTGAGTTACTGCACTCACGTTAGACACTGGATGGAAGATGTCAAATCCCGTAAACATCTCTGACGCCATTACACTCATATTATTTACCGATGATTTAACTTACATAAGATCTTTTAGTTCTGATCGAGTGTTTTGTCTTTTCAATTCGCTCGGGTCAGCCTGAGCATTTTAGATTTGAAGACCTTACTTCTGGAGGACGAAGACGAAGATTTTATTACGATTATTTATTATATTATTCCACTACAATCATACTGTTCCGCTGCATTGTTATTGATTTTTCTTTGGTATGTGTAACTCTGATATGTATTGTATAAGTATAATAAAATGTTTTGTAAACAGCTTCATGAACTGTTTATTTGATTATTATATTTTATCGTTTCGCTGCAAGATTGAATTTTGTTTTTTCTTCTTTCTCTGCCTTTCTTATTTTTTCCATAACAATCCGTACTTCTGTATGGTTTAAGTCTGACGGGTGTGGTTTATCGTCGATTTAAACCGTGCGAAAAGGCGGGACGTTACATCTGGTGTCAGAGCTTTAGGTTTAGCGATAAATCTTAGTTTTGTGGGGTTTGACTCATTATTAATAGGGTAGTAATACCCTATGATGAGTCACTGAGCGTACATATATGAGAGAGCGTATTTGTTAGTGTTATAAAAAGGTTTTTATATTGTGTTCATTTGTTCCGTTTTGTATTTATAAATAATGGTTGATGCATGGTACGCTATGACATTAATACTAATTTCTAAACACTTAATAGGACAGACCGACACAATATTTGTTTTTAATATAGGTGAATGAAATAATTTTACCTATTATATTTTCTATATATAAAATAAATTTTATAAAGGTTATATTTGGTTGTAATACATTGGTTGTTAGATAGTGTAATCTATAAATATTAGAAAAGTAGGATTTGAAAATAAAAGGAATAAATTGGAAATTTTAGAACTTAAGTTCTGGGGTTTCAAAAATTTCTTTCAATCGATTTTGGAATATAATAATATTACTTGAAGTATTTTCTGATATAAATATTTCAATATAATTTAAAAGAATTGTTTTAAAAAGAAACTTTGAAAAGAAATGAGTTCTCTACTCCTCTCTCTGTCGCCGGAAAATAATTTGGATGATAGCGGCTGCATCATCGACATTCATTTTCGAGTTTCGAAGGGGAAGGCCACCGTAGTAGTTTCACTGCAGATTTTTTGGCAAAGCCAGCGGGGTTAACTGGCCCCCTACCAGTTTTATTGCAAAACAATAAGTGGTACAGAAGAAAACAATGAGAAAACAAAGAAAGGAAAACAAACAAAAAAGAAAAGCAATTCAGGGCTCATTCCCAAAAATGCATCAAAACTGGAGAGAAGACAGTATGACAATTCTTCATTTGATAATATGTTCCATACTTAACTTCATGCCAAAGCTCATCCCAGTTCTTTCTTTGATTTTAAAAAAATATTGCATTTCTTTCTCTCCATATGACTGACATGTATATTTTCATGCATACTACAAGCAATCTACCCACTGCATTTTTCTTCCTGGCAGCAGTGTAGAAAACATCCCAAACATCCCCAGAGTTAGTAGTATGAAAGTTAGTTCCAGTTTTTAGACCAATTCTATGTAAAAGAATAAGAAGTGCAGGGCATTCAAAGAAAATATGTTGAGGAGACTCTTCATATTGGTCAAAAACAGGCATTTCAATGTGCATCCCATACCATATTTGCTCAGAACATTTCTAGTTAGCAAGGCTTGGTTAATAACTTTCCAGAGCATCAAATTATCTTAAGGTTGAGAATCAAAAGACCAGATAACAGAGCTCCAATTAGATGCATGCAAAGGTGCAGAGACAGAGAAATAGTTGTAAACTCCTTTAATAGTATGTGGCTTCGTATCCCATACCACAGTATCATATTGAGTAGCAGGGAAGAAATGTAGCTGCATTTCACTCCACAATTGCATTAAAAATTGATTACTACTGTATGGCAGCACAATTTTTCCATCATGAATGTAATCAATAGCCTTGGCATCAATGTGAATACCAGACTGCATAATCTGGTTATAGTCACACAAAGTTGACAAGATAAGGCCTTTACTGACCCAGGGATCATGCCAGAAACTGACAGACGAATTAGCCTTGACAGGATATAGTATCATAGGTAGGAAACCATCTCTCAATTTCAATATATTTCTCCAAATCCAACTACTATTCAGAGGATTGGCCATACACCAAAAATACTTATTCTTAATATTGTAATGCCAAGCCCAGTATACCCATAAACTGTCCCTCTTGTTGATAAGGTCATCAATGTGTTTACTTATTGCTGCTATATTCCAGTTCCTGACATCAATAACCCCAAGACCACCCATTTTCTTAGAGGATTCGAATTTAGTAAAGGAACAAGGCAACAGTTTCCTATTATGTATACTTTCTGTCCAAAAAAATCTGTTCATAGCAGACCTAACTTGTTGCACTAGCCTGACTGGGAGAATCATAGCTCGAGCCCAGTAGACAAGTGAGGAAAAAATAATAGATTTAATCAGCACTAATCTACCACTCTAAGACAAATGCCTATTTTCCTAAGCATTCATTACAGAAGTGATTTTGTTGTAAAGAGGAAGACAGTCAACTTTAGTTATTCTTTTTGAAATTAATGGTAGACCAAGATACTTCATATCAGTGTCCATGGAAGAGAAACCAATGTGTCTTTGTAAAGCAGTTGCTTGAGCATCACTAACTCCAGAAACCAACAAAGAAGATTTGTCTTGATTTATTTTAAGTCCAGTCATTCTATAAAATTCTTGCACTGCCTCAGAAATAAAATTTAAGGAAGGTATCTCAGGTTTTGTAAACAACATCACATCATCAACAAACATAATAGAAGTAATATGATGTTGAGAACACTTAGGGTGGAACTTAATTGACTTCTGAGAATACCTATTTTGGAGAATAACAGTAAGGACTTCCATAACAAGCAAGAATAAATACGAAGATATGGGATCACCTTGTCTAATACCTTTACTACTTCTAAAATTTCCCACAGGTCATCCATTAATAACAACAGAGAACGATGGAGTGGAGATGCACACATATATCCAGGAGACAAATTTTTTAGGAAAACCCATCTCAGCCATAACCCTAACTATTAAAGCCCAGTGAATGGTATCATAAGCCTTGGATATATCAATTTTAATTGCTGCAGCAGTGGGTACCTTATTTATACCATATCCTTTCAATAATCTTGAGCTAGAAGAAGGTTATCAAGTATACTCCTAGAAGGTATAAAAGCAGCCTGATTACTTGAGACAACAGAGGGGAGAACTTTGAGTAAACGAGTAGCAAGTATTTTAGAGATACATTTGTATACAACATTACAGCATGATATAGGTCTGAAAGAGGAGACACTAGTTGGTGGATTGACTTTGGGAATAAGAGCAATATTAGTACAATTTACTTCACCTAAAAACTTACATTTGTTGAAAAAATTGTGTATGGCTCTACAGAACTCACTACCCAGCACACTCCAAGTAGAGATAAAGAAAATCACATTTAAGCCATCAGGCCCTCCTGATGATTGCTGATTCAGAGTGTTGTTTTAATTTCCTCATCAGAAACGGGGCTAATGAGAGTTGCAGCTTCCAGGGAAGAAATACAAGGAAGTGCTAGAGAAGATATATGATCAAGATCAGGAATAAATCCATCAGAGTTACCAAGCAAATTTGAGAAATAGTCAATGAAAGCCTTATCAACAGAATCTGCAGTTGAAAAAAAGGAACCGTATTCATCAAAAATGCTATAAATGTTCTCTCTCGCATGCTTAACCCTTATAGAATCATGAAAAAACTTGGTGTTTTTATCTCCTTCAGCAATCCATTTTTTATGTAGTTGTTGTCTCTTCATGCTAGCCTCCAAGTATAGAGCATTATTAACCTCCTTAAATAGTTTACTTTCTTCTTCAGCAGCTTGGACATCAAGAGGGTGCTCCATCATGTAATCCTGTTGTTTCTTCAACTTTTGCTTTAGGCTTGACGACAGCAGGCAACCAGTGCCAAAAGTTGAGGATGCCCACAATTTAATCTCCTGCTTAATACTTTTAAGCTTCCTGCAAAACTTATACATTGGGTTACCAAAACATGAAAAATCAGAGATGACTTTAGTAACTAAAACAAGGAAGTGTTCATGTTTAACCCATGCATTAAAAAATTTAAAACTTCTTTTTTCCTTTTTAAAATGGTGACCAAGAGTTAAGATTAAAGGGAAGTGATCAGACATTATAGGTTGAGGGAGGTAAACAGAAAGGGAAGGCCAGTGGGTGATTGCTTGAAAATTGCAGAAGGTGTGATCAATAGTAGTGAAGGTACGTATACCACTTCGAATTCTATTATTCCAAGAATACATTGCTCCAGATTTGTTAACCATAATCAAATCAGATTCATAAACAGCAAGATTGAGAGGATCAAGATCCATTGATGTAAGAGGAGTTCCACCAGTTTTGTCACTATATTCATAGCAGGAGTTAAAATCACCCAAGACAATCCAGGGGTGAGTGGATTGCCTTAAAGGTGGCAAATCATTAAAAAAAACTTTCCTGGAGTTGACCGAGTTGTCAGCATAAACAAAAGTAGTGTAAAAAGAGGAATGGGTTTGAGTTTCAAGAACATGAAAGTGGATGTACTGTCTAGTTGATAGGAGGGGAGAAAGTGTTAATACAGCAGGATCATAGATTACTAGAATCCTACCATAAGTGCACTATCAAGATTATGATGAAAGGACCAGGTTGGATTGATATATGAAACAACTTTAGTTGATAAAGGTAAGTTTAGTTTAGTTTCGAGAAGACCAAAAAGACCAATATTGTACTCAGTGATAGTTCTTTTCACCTGATCAAGTTTCAAGTTACTGTGAGCTCCTCTGAGATTCCAAGATGCAATTTTTTTAAACATAAAAATTATTGAGTAAAGGAAGTGATATTTCTTCTCTTAGCAGAAAGAGATCTAGTTTCTATTTTCCTGTGTGTTTGAGATCGAGGGGAAGGAGGTTGGGAACTAGTTTGGGTGGTGGTAGGGTCAAATGGAGGAACTGATGAAGTTTGGAAATTGGTAATACATGTTGGCCATCTTGGCAACTCAATAGAAAAGTTATAGAGTGTTGGGACAGGAGCTTGAACATCAACAGGGTTTTCATTCATGGTGGTTATTAGTTGTGTTACTTGTTGCTCAAAAGTATTGCACCGATCTTTATCCATTTCTGTTACATGTGTATCAGTGGGGACATGCATTTCAAATTGTCCAATTCCACTAACATGGAAATTTTCTGAGCTATTTGTATCTTTTGAAAGCAAGATTTGGTCTTCATCAGTTGTTGTCAGATCATTATTTACATATTCTTTACCATCAGCGGAAGAAGAATTGTTTTTGTGTCCACCATTACATTGTTCTTTACTAAAGTCTTCATTTGTTATTTCACCTTCCTCAACATCAAGCATTTCTAGTAAGTCATCCTATTTTGATATCCTCTAATTTTATAAAAATGCTTTTTGAAAATATATCTCTTGTTTTTAAAAAAATCTTTTCAAAACTTTCTTTTCAAAAAGACATCTCTCTTGGTTTTAATATTTTAGCCTCAAAAATATTTTTTATCATTTTTAATATTTTGATTTCAAAATTTTCCTTGTTTTTAAACTATCTCCTGTTTTTAAATATTTAAGCTTTAAAATATTTATATACTCAGATTTTAAATCACGTTATAGATTAAGATTATATATATATATATATTAAAAATCACTTTCTAAACTCTTTTATATGTTTAAACTATATTCAAATATATTTACAAAGTTTAGAAATTGTTTTGAAAAATAATAAAAACCAATTTTAATAAGAAAATCAAAATATCAATTTTTCCTTGAGCATGTCGACATCCCTCAACCCCCCATGTCAACATGGTGTCCGTTAAATTCAAAATTCAAGTTTTCAAAAGAAGTGTCTATTCGTCGTAACCTTTCGCGAAGAGATATGACAGTTGCTCTACTATATATACTTGCTGTTTTGAATGAATTTTAATTAGAATTTTACTTGATTTCTCTCCTCTTCACCATCCACGTTTATTCTAAAGAATCCTAAACTATACTCTGCCAAAATACCATGTGAATCAAATTTGATTATCTTTTAGTTGATTCCCTATCACCTCTCCATAAGATCTCAGTGCTATTCAGAGTCATAGAATCTTTTGTAAATCAAAATGTTGAGTAAAAGGTGCGAATAAGCCTTGAAATCAATTGGATGTGATTGTAGCTCGGTTAAATCAAGAGTGTTTGCCCTGGACTCGAATACAGGAGGGTGTACCTCATAGCGAAACCAAGGGTGTAATCTGGGAGATTATTTTGATAAGAAATCCATACGATTGTATGGGACCGGATGTAGGGTAACTCCAAACCAATATAAAATCCCAGCACGTTCTTTCCTTTACAGCTTTTAATTAATATTTGCATCTATGTCTAATTCTATGATTATATCTATGTCAATGAATTGCATTTGTTGGTGATTAAATTACATAAGTTTCAGAAAGATTTAGAAAATCCACAAAACACTATTCACCTTCCTCTAGTGTTATTCCAACCTAGGATCCGTAATCTGCATTTCTCACATAGATGGCCTATTGAGGTCTGGAACGGGGAATGAAAGTATATGGGTAATCGTCGATAGGCTTATTAAGATTGTCCATTTTATCCTCATAAAAGCAATAATGAGTAGTGGTTGGCTTAGAAAAGTTTTATATGAAATTTTTTATGAGATTCCATTGGGTTCCAAGTAGAATTATTAGCAATAGGACCCATCATTTACTTGTGAGTTCTAGAGAAGTTTGTATAGTACTATGGGCACAATGTTGAATTTGAGTATGGCTTACCACCACAGCTGGAAGGTCAAATAGAAAGGGTGAACCGAGTTCTAGAAGATTTGCTGAGAGCAAGCTTCCTGGATTTTGGAGGGCCTTGGGAAACCATTTGCATTTAGCATAGTTTTCTTATAATAATAGTTACCGATCAAGTATTATAATGGCCCCATTCGAGGTGCTTTATGGCAGACCACGTAAGTCACATATATGTTGGTTGGACACAAGAGAAAGACTTATGGTAGGACTTGACTTGATAAGAAACAATGCTTAGAAGGTAGAATACATTCACTCTAATATGGAAGTTGTGTAGTTAAGGAAAAGAGCTATGCAAATAAGAGATGGAAGGAAATAGATAACAATAGGCGATCACGTGTAAGTTTCACGTGTGAGGTGTTATGCACTTCGAAAAGAAAGGGATAGTGGCTCCTATATATATGGGTCTATTTCTAGTAATAGAGAGAATTGGTAAACTCACATACCGAGTCGAGTTTCATAGTAATTTGGTAAGTGTGCATAATATTTTTCATATATCGCATTTTAGGAAATGTGTGTATGACCCTAGTACCATAGTGGAACCATGGGCAATTGTGGTTATTTGTAGAACCAAATTTGATATGTGTTAGAGGACCAAAGAAGATAGTAGGTTGTGATATAAAAGCGTTAAGGAACAAGGTTATTGACTTGCTTACGTTTAATGGAGTGATGATATAGATGATTGTAACTGGGAGGTAGAGGATAAAACTAGGAATATCTATCTTGGGTTGTTTTAGACATATATGTTTAAGCAAGGTGCTTTGTTTGTTTGTTATAAGTATCAGTAGTGAAACTAATATATTTTTTGTTATGATATGGTTATGTATTGGAAGTGGCACTAATACAATACGATTGTTGATTGATGATTTACATTAGTAGGCAATTAGTGTAATGGTTGTATTTATGTGTATATTTTCATTGATGGCATCAGTCATTACCATACCTTATTTGAATCCCAAGGAAATTATTATGAGGGGAGATTGTAACACCCTATATTTACTAGTTCATTTCATTATAAAAAACAAAGAGAAACAAAAGAAATATTAGGCCACCATTATCTGCCACTGATACTAGGACACTTAAATGTAACACTAATAACAAATAAGAATTTATTAAATAAAGAACTAGTGCAATAATAAACTCGACCGTAAGTTTATTAAATGAGTAAAGAAGGAATGTGATAATAAAAACGGTTAAGAAATTAATAAGATAATTCAAGAAAGGATTTTGGACGAAGCCAGAATTATATCCCTTAAACCATATCTCTCCCACTCATTCATTCATTTCATAAAAACAAAACAAGGAGAAACAAAAGAAATACTAGTTCACCAATATTTAGGAGATGAAAGGAGCGAATTTGAGCAAGAGATGATCAAAGCATCCATCTTAAAGAGAATTAAAGGAATTTTAAACAAATGATTAATTTCTATGAGTAATACTTACCTATTTCCATATCCAGTCTATTTAGGTTTGGTTTATCCATGTTTTTGGTATTTTGAATGATGGTAATCATATTTTAATGACAATAGAATGAACCCATACATGTTTAGGTGCTAATTGACTTATTTTTGATATGCTTAAAGGATAAACATGGGTTAATCACCTTCAAATGCTCTGAATTTTAATGTGATGTTTGGAAATTATAATAGAGATAGATTTCAATTTTCATAAATTTTGGATAAGAAAAATATGTATTATGATTTTCTAAGTTGAAAATGGGTAGTTTTTGCGGTAAATCGGTATTTAAAAATATTAAAATTTAATATTTTGATTTGAAATTTTTTATGGAAGATCAAAGAAAGTGTTTTAGAATTTCTTGATTTTTTTGAAAATTTTCCACGAATTTTTGAATGAATACTAAATTAAATAGTAAGGAAGAAATTTCTTTAATTAATGAAATAGTTGAAGAATGCAATTAATTAAGGCTTTATTAAAGAAAGAAATTTTGGCTAGCATCGAATATTTTTTCACAAAATAAAAGTTACATATGAGCATAAGACATGTGAAAAATGAGTCTACGGTTACTTTTATTAAGGAAAATATCAATTTTTCACTTAACTACAAAATTGCCATTTTAAACATGCGATGACCTATGTTGAACATGCGATAGATAGTTAAGTTAGAAGTGTGATGGCTTCAAACATTAAATGTAGGATAGTAGTAAAGTTAGGCTAATGATTGCCTCAAAAAAAGAACATGCAATCACCCTTATGTTAAACCTGTGATGGAACTTAACTTAATCGCATGATAGCTTTAGAAGTGGAATAGCACTTGAGTTAGACATGTGACAGCTTAAACATGCAATAGCTTTAGAAGTTCGATAGCACTTAAGTTAGACATGTTATAGCTTAGACATGCAATAGCTTTAAATGTGGGATGGAACCAATGTTAAATTTGCGATTGCTATTGCGTTAGGTATGTGATAACTATTAAGTTAGACATATGATAGCTGTTAAATTAGATGTAAGATAGCTAATGAAATTAGACATGCGATAGCTATTAAGTTGGATACGTGAAAGCTAATGACATTAAACATGCGACAACTATTGAGATAGATGTGCAAAATCTATCAAATCGAACATGTGAGAGTATGGAACTAGACATGTGCTAACAACATGTTATACATATGATGGAATGTTTTAAGAAAGCTAGATTCCAAGATGTGTAATAGAATTTTATTTTGAGAAATTGGAAGTGAGAAGCAATAAAATTTACTGCAAAATGTTAAAACTTAACGTTAAAAATGGATGGTGGTGTAAGGCCAATGTACCAACTAGTAAGGTCAAAAATATAACATTAAAAAGAGGAGAAAGTGTAAGGCCTAAGTGGAAATCTATATGTTAAAACACAATAATATATGTAGAACGTGATGTAAGGCCAAAGTGGCAACCTAAGTCTAAACACAACAATTGTTTTAGAATGATGACGTATGCCCTAAGAGGAAATTGGATGCCTAAACTTGATATTATACAAGACCGATGGTGTAAGGCTTGAGTGACAACTAAATGTCTAAACATAATTACATTATTCAAGAATGATGGTGTAAGACCTAAGTGGCATCAAAATGTCTAAACACAACATTATACAAGAACAATGGTGTAAGCCCTACGTGGAAACCTATATGTTTAAACACCCCTGCTTGGGCATGTATTGGGATATCAAAAATGTAAAGAAAATTTATGCAATAGAAATATTATTAGTTTCTCTATATATTTATTGTTGTTGAAAAAACAGATCGCGTTTTATCACTTGAAAATAATTCAGGTGATGATTACAGCATCATCAACGTTCATTTTTGGATCAAAATGGAGGATGTTACAATTGCCTCATATAGATGATTTATTTGATCAAGTGGGTGAAAGATGTTTTCTCAGTTGGCCTTGACTATTAGCTTTCATCAGTTAACAGTGGTAAGTGACATTATTGTTAAGATTTTTATTTAGATAGAAGCAATATTTGAGTTGCTAGTCACATCTTTCAGACTAACCAATAATCCATCTTATTTTGTTTATTTAATAAGTAAAGTCTTTAGGGAGCAGCTGAATAAGTTCGTGGTTATTTTTATTGATGATATGCTTATTTATTCAAAAAGCAAGAAAGAGCATAAGTAACATATGAGGATAATACTTGATGTATAATGGGGACATCGGCTAAAGGAAAAATTCTCGAAGTGTCATATTTAGAGAAGAGAAGTTTGCTTTCTAGGTCATGTCATTTCTGGCCATGAATTTTCTGTAGATTCTAGTAAAGTAGCAGTAGTACAAGATTGGTGCATGTCGAAGATTGCTAGAGAGGTTCGAATTTTTCTTGGTTAAGTTGGATATTATAATAAGTTCATTAATACTTTGTTAAAGTTTCATCACCATTGATGCGACTTACTAAAAAGAACTAGTCTTCTCGAGGAATGCCAAATGCAAGCATGCATTTATTAGGTTGAAAATATTGTTGACTAGTGAATCTATATTGTCAATTTCGGATAGCACTAAGCATTACTATTTATACCAATGCTTGCGTTACTAGGCTCAGAGTTGTATAATTGTAGGATGGATGAGTAGTAGCCCATGCTATAGATAGTTAAAAATCCATGAAAAACCTGTCCAACTCATGATCTTGAGTTATTAGCTATCTCAGGTCTTAGAGACATTATTATTGGAAGAGAATGATTTGATTTATATACAGACCATAAATCTCTTGACACATATTTTCTTAGAAGGGTCTTAACCTGAGATAGTAGAGGTGGATGAGTTTCTAGCCATATATGATTTCAGTATTGCGTACGCTGCAAGAAAATGAAATGTGGTGGCAAATGCTTTATGGAGGAAGCATGTGACATTGAGTTATATGTTAATAGAGTGAGGGATAGTTAGAGTTTCTTTTTAGATTTGATTTTAGGCCGTCATTAGAGATATTTCCTGATTTGTTAGCAATTTTAGTGCTTAGACTAGCACTCATGGTTCGCATTGGTTCTACTAAGAGAACTGATGGAATATTGGTAGGTATTTTAGAGAAATTGGAGAGAGAGAGAGGAGATAACTATTTTCATTTACATAGGTATTATATTGACTCGAGCGGATACCTACGATGAGTTGGAACGTTGTGTATGTTGGGGGCTTGGGAGTTAACTGAAGAGGTTTTGTTAGTGTTTCACCATTCTAAGATGACTATTCATTCCAATGGAGACAAGGTGTATATGGATATGAAGAGAATATTTAATTGGCCGAGAATGAAGAGGCGGACTATGTTGGTAGATGCTTGACTTGTCAAAGAGGAAAGGTAGAGCATAAAAGGCCAAATAGACTAGTACTTCCCTTAGACGTTCCACAATGTAAGTGGAAGCACATATTGATGGATTTTGTAGACGACATACCTAGGATAAAAGAGGAAATGAGAGGATTTCAGTCTTTGATGATCGTTTAACCAATTGCGCTTATTTCATTCATATACAGAGTACATGGACAATAGCGTCATTGGCTACATTTTATGTCAGAGAGGTAATTAGGTTGCATGGAGTTCTAGTAAGCATAGTTAACAATAGGTTCCACTTTTCACCAGTGAGTTTCAGAGGAGTCTTTAGGATGTTTTAGGGACTGATTTGAACTTCAATTGCATATCACCAACAAACGGATTGGCAGTGTGACGACCCTCCTTTTTAACCTGAGAAATACGTATCATCAATAAGAAAAGAATAAGGTAGAAATAGAAAAGATAGAAAGAAAGAATAACAACATCAGAATCTCACAGCGGAACGGAACAAAATATAATACATCACATAACTATTACATAGTTTTACACATATCAGAGTTACACAACATCATACAACAAGACAGTCATATACATATCTGTCAATACATACATCCCAAAATACAACATACATCAACTAACACAGCGGAACTAGATAGATAGATACATATGTCTGGACTTCTGCTCCAAGCTCCTCCAAAACTCAACAATCCCAAAACCTATCACTTGGCTACTCATAAAAATTTGAGTATCCAAGAGTTTATGAAAAACAGAAATATAAACTCCAGGTCAGACATGGGTCTGGTGTGAGTAAACGGGTTAAAGTTGTTTAACTTTGAAAACCATTTGAAAATACAGGTATCACGTAAGACTTCCCACACATAAACACCGGTAAGTTTTTACCTTATGCTAACCAAAAGATTTTATAGGAAATCCAGTGATATTATAATAGTGTCTAGGGATTTCAAGTAAATAGAAAATAGCCAAAAATGTTACATTCATTAAAATCCAGCTACTGGCCACAAAAGTGGGTAATACAAATCAAAACTGTAGGGTCTCGTAGGGAAAACGGGTTTCCATCAATGGCAGGGCTATGTCACAGTACGGGGCCTAGATCACCATACCGAGGATCACTCCTGACCCCCTACAACACAAGGCCGAAACCATTCCTTAATGAATAGTTTCGAACAAGATAACCCCGTAGTTGTGGCCAACAATTGCCCACACATCCGAAAATAAAGGGACATCTAGACAGGGGTATATCTCGTCCTGCATAGGTGCTACCCACCTAACCTTGCTGCATCTCCCCTGTTTTAGCCATTCCCGGTTGATGAGGCTTGAGGCTGCGATTACCTTTATAGAACATATCTCTTAGAATGCTCATCGTCCGCTTAACGGTGTGCTGAAAGCATTCAATCCATACAAGTTCGTTCCTGGTTCGAACAAAACCGAAGGCATTATCTCGTTACACTTATTTTGGAATCACCCTCAGAGTTAACGACGATAACCCTTGCATTCTGAAACACCATCTCGACCTTCACTTGAGATGTCACGAACTAACGTTTAAGTTGGGTCGATGTGGTTTTCGGAATATCGAATTGATACTGATCCCGCTCACATCGAAATCCAAACGCCATTTTAAAGGCCAAGTTGTTTGTTAGTTTAAACAATTTAAATTCAACACTTTGAATTTCCAAAACAATTATCACAGATAAACCATACACCATCATCACAGATATATCAATGCATGTCACTGAGTGTCACGAAATATAACCAAATAGATATCACAATCAATCAAACAGGAATCATCAATTCATATCAAAATAGTTTAATTAACTTAAACTTAATTAATTACTGAAGAACAAACCATTTTATCCTGCTTAGTTAATTACTTACTAATCAACTTATTAAATTTATTAATTATTACTTAATTACTATTTTATTAATTATTCTACCGTTTACTCACTTAATTATGTCTTAATTATTAATTAATAACCTTGATTATTAATTAATAAAACTTAATTACCCATTAATTACCAATTAATTACTTAATTAATCATTAATTACCAATTGATTAATCATTAATTCTTAATTAATTACTTAATTAGTTAACTACTATTTATTTATTAATTAACTTTAAGTAGTTAATTAAAATTCTTAAGTTCAAATTGATTTAACACAAAATTATTAATATCAATCTTTAATTACAAATTTATTTAATCATAAATCACTTAGTCAATTACAATTGTAAATTAATTTACATTCTTAATTAACTTTACAATATAAATTAATTATTTCTCTTACCTTTGCAAATCTCTCTTAATAATTTTAAATCAAATCTTAACTTAAAATTTACCAACATTATTTACTTTATTAATGCTAAACTTTGTTAAACAAAATAACTTGAAAATGATTTGGCTAATCCACTAGAAATTTAAACCCGAGGTAAACCCCTTGTTTACTCGAGTAGCAACCCGAATTTCTCTCACCTTTTTCCCCGAGCCCCTTCTCTTCTTCTCCCCACTTTTCTTCCTCTTCTACTCTTTTTTTTTAAGTTTCAGTTATAAATTTCGATAACAGGCAACATTCACGACCCAGGGTATAACCCGAAGCCACTTCTCAATTTTCTCGAGTAACAGCTCGAGACGTTCACCACTCAAGAGTCGCTGACACCATTCGTTTCCGTGCACGTGCACGGCACTTCGCCGGCACTCCGGTGATCCACGACACCTCCAGCAAGTTACGAAACAACCTCACACTCGAAAGCAAACCCAAATTTGACGCGAAAAACTCAAAATCAAATTATACCCATTCGTTCGAACCAGCAACTCGAACACCCCTAAAAGAAAATGCCTCGACCTACTAACGCCGACCACCAGTGGCGACGCAACTCCGCCCACACCTCGCTGATACCCTCCTCTACCAATCCCTAAAAGCTCGTGCAACTCGGTCAACCCTTGGTGACAAGATCATCTTGTTTACAGACCACTACAAACTCGAACCAAAAACCCTAAATTCGTCTCGACCCAACAATTCTTGCATTAGAATTTTTTTTAACATTTTTCCTGTATTCGTAAATCATCAAGCTAGCTTCAAAAGAAATTTCAACATCTATGATTTGTTTAATCATCAGAAATTAATAAAAATGCATTTTTGGTTCATTTATGAACTGCATCTTGTATACTTATCTAAAAATCGTCATTTTACTTTTAAAAATCTTACTTTTGTATGTTTATTCCAGATATATAATCAAATTAACAAATTAAAATATTCAAATTTTAACATATGATTTCTTTTTACTGTAAAATTGAATATACAGTATCTATGTTACACTGTCAAGCCTCAAACAATTTCCAGGCTATGATTTTAAGTCTAAACAAACTTATTTAGTTTAAAATCCTAAGCTTATAATGTTTATATGAAGAAGTATTAGTTTTTCTCTACTTTCTTTGCTCAGAAACTTGAAATATTGAAGAACATGACATAGTAAAGCTTCCGGTATAACAGAAAACATTACAGAACTACTTATTTACAATACATAGCAAGCACAAGATTTTCATGAACTAATTATCAAGATTTAAATTTCAAAGATAGTATGTTTACCCACCTTTGAAATATTGTTGAAACATAGAACAATTTTTTTTTTTTGAAGTGCTGGAGTTTGAATTTTCTGTAAATCTTCTCTGCCTTATTGTTGAAAGAATTGTTTTTGTAAAAATGGTGTTTATTTTCTTTTCTCAGGTTTGCTAAGTTATGGAACAAACAAGTATAAGATGATGTATATATAGAAACAGCTTCGAACAGTGTAGGCTACAACTGGTATAAACTTCAACATGTTTTGATCAGATTTTGTGTTTAATATACTGCAATTTGAAATGATATTTGTATATTTCGGCTGATCTTTTTTTGTGCTGAGATGAAAGCATTAAATGCATATGTTCCCTATATGTTTACATCTAATTATTTTTTTTTTGTTTTTTTGTACAAAGATATTTTGCATATGTGAATAGTTTGTCTTCTTCTTGCATTGCTTAAACAAAATATTCACAGCAACATACTGGCTATTACTTTTGGTCAAAGATTTTGTTTTGTCTAGCATACCATATGTATTTACACTAGAATTATCTTATGTTTCTATTTAACCATATAAGTTGTTGTTAACATAACTTCTTAGTTTTATTTCTATTTATAGTTTAACTTTCAAATATTTGATTTATAACATATATTTGTACTTATATTTTATATTTATATTTAATATTGATAGGATTGTTTTTATTTAAACATTATTATTTAGATTACATTCATATATGTATTATATCAAATGTTAATAATATAGAACCTTTAATTTAATTGAATAAGACAGATTTTATTGTAAATATTTTTGATAGATTCTATTTTAAATTTTCAAATCAAAATTTCCTTCACAAAACATATATATACATATATAATTGGTAAATGTCCAAAGATCTTATCAGTTTATAAAATGAAAAGCTTGTGTTTTATTTAAATTATATTAAATACTTATTATAATACTATGGTCGAAATCCCGGGTCGTTACATTCCTCCCCCCTAAAAGAATTTCGCCCCCGAAATTTAAAAAAAAAGTTAATTCAAAAGCTTTTATACTAATAATCCAAACATACATATCATCTATACATTAACCAACAATCAAATAGTTTATCCTAACACAAATCTCTAGTTAACAGGATACAAATCCGGATAAGCTTTCCTAAAACTATCCAGAGTTTCCCAAGTACAATCTCTGGGATCCTCGATCCACTGTACTTTGACGAGCTTCACTTCTTTGCTCCTGAGTTGCCTCTCGTCTTGATCTATAATTCGAACTGGATTTCTGACCACAGTTAAGTTTGGTTCTATTTTCAAATCTTCCTGGACTACTGATTCTACAACCAGTGATAGGTAATGAACAAACTTCCTTTGATGGGATACATGAAATACATTATGAATTCTAGACATCTGTTCTGGAAATTCAATTCTGTAAGCTAAAGCTCCAATTCTTTCCAGCACTCGGAATGGTCCTATATATCTTGGAGCAAGTTTTCCCGTTCTTTCAAATCTAATAGCACCTTTGATAGGGGAAACTTTGATAAAGACTAAATCTCCGATCTCAAATTCCAATGGTCTTCGCCTTTTATCAGCATATTTCTTCTGATGATCCTGAGCAACTTTCATCCTTTTCTTGATAAGCTCAACTTTCGCAGAAGCTTCACGAATTAGATCGGGTCCGAGCACAAGACGATCTTTCGATTCCATCCAATAGGATGGGGATCTACACGGTCTTCCATATAAAGCTTCGTAAGGAGCCATCTTGATACTCGCCTGATAACTATTATTATAAGAGAATTCCACTAGATTAAGATGGCCTTCCCACGATCCACCAAAATCCAAAACACAAGCTCGCAGCATATCTTCTAGAATTCGATTAATCCTCTCTGTCTGTCCGTCTGTCTGAGGATGATAAGCTGTACTCAATCTCAAACTGGTTCCCATAGCTGATTGTAGAGCTTCCCAGAATTTGCTGGTGAAAATTGGATCACGGTCGCTTACTATACTGACTGGAACACCATGCAATCTGACTATCTCCTTCAAGAAAATCTCCGCCAGAGAAGCTGCAGTACGAGTTGCCTTAACCAGTATAAAATGGGCGCTCTTAGTTAAACGATCAACAATAACCCATATTCCTTCATTTCCTTTCTCTGTTCTAGGCAAACCGTCAATGAAATCCATCGAAATCATCTCCCACTTCCACATCGAAATTTCCGAAGGCTGCAATAATCCATCCGACTTTTGCTGATCTCCTTTAACTTGTTGGCAGATGGCATAACTATTAACGAAAGCAGCTACATCTTCCTTCATGCGTTTCCACCAAAAGACTCTCTTCATATCCTTATACATCTTTGATATTCCCGGGTGAATATTCAATTTGGAACGATGACTCTCTGACAACGCCTCCTGTCTCAGATCCCTATCATTCGAAACACAAATCCACCCGTTAATCCTCTATGTTCCTTGGCCATCAATTTCAAAACCGGGACACTGACCCTTCCTAGCTCTTTTGATGATTCTTCTCAACATTTTATCAGATTCTTGCTTACTTGAAATCCTTTCAATAAGAGATGGAACAACTTCCAGAAGAGACAGGACTGCATTCCTGCTAAGAGCATCAGCTACAACATTCGCCTTTCCCGGGGTATACAGAATATCCAAATCATAAGATGCCAGAAATTCGACCCACCGTTGCTGCCTCAGATTAAGGTCCTTTTGAGAGAAAAGATATTTCAACGGTTTATGATCCGTAAATAACTCGAACTTCTCTCCCAAAAGATAATGTCTTCAGATCTTTAAAGCAAAAACAATGGCTAACAATTCTAGATCGTGTGTAGCGTAGTTCTTCTCATGTGGCTTTAATTGCCGACTCGCATACGCAATTACCCTTCCATTCTGCATCAGAACTGCTCCTAGACCAACTGTACAAGCATCAGTATAAACCTCAAATTTGCTCTTTCCATCAGGGATACCTAGCACTGGTGCACTGGTTAGCCTCGTTTTCAATTCCTGAAAAGCTTCTTCACATTGGGGTGCCCATTTGAATTTAGCTCCTTTCCTTGTCAGCTTGGTCAGATGTGAAGAAATCTTGGAATAGTCCTTGATAAACTTTCTGTAGTAGCTAGCCAATCCCAGAATACTTCGAACTTCAATCGGTGTCTGCGTCTGCTTCCACTCCAGAACAGTTTCAACCTTTGCAGGATCTACAGAGATACCTTCACCAGAAACAATGTGCCCCAAAAATTTGACTTCTGATTTCCAGAAATGGCACTTGGAGAACTTCGCCTTCAAAACATGTCTCCTCAGAGTCTCCAACACAATTCTCAAATGCTGCCTGTGCTCTTCTTCAGACTTAGAGTAGACCAGGATATCATTAATGAATACCAGAATGAACTTATTCAATACATCCCGAAAGACTCGATTCATCAGTTCAACAAAGTAGGCAGGAGCATTGGTTAACCCGAAAGGCATAACCAACCACTCATAGAAACAATTTGGTCCCCTAAATGCAGTCAAGGAAATACTGTCCTCAGCTACCCTTAATTGATGGAAACCTGAAGCTAAATCCAGTTGTGAAAAGATAGAAGGTCCATGCAACTGGTCAAAAAGATCATCTATACGAGGAAGAGGATATTTATTATGGATAGTCACTTTGTTCAATTCTCTATAATCCACACAGAACCGTAGCGATCCATCCGATTTGGTGACAAACACCGCAGCAGAACCCCAACAAGAAAAACTGGGCCTAATCAATCCCTTCTCCAAAGATCCTGAGTCTGCTTAACTAATTCCTCCCTCTCCCTATGAGCCATTCTCCTACTAGGCTGAATCACCGGCATTGCTCCTGCAATCGACTCAATGCGAAACTCTATCTCTCGATGCGGAGGCAGACACTTAACTTCCTCGAATACATCAGAAAAATCTTGGACCACATTGATATTTTCAACATTCTCTTGAGAAGTCTCAACTCCACGCAAAAGACTACTCAAGTGAATTCCAGAATTATCACACGTCACTCTAGCAATTCTACCCAAACCAGTTTCCAGCGAAACTGTTCTCTCATCACAATTTTGGACTTCTCTATACTTATCAAGCCAATCCATCCCCAATATAAGGTCAAACCCTTTAAAATTCAACACATAAGGGTCAAAAGAAAAACCATGGGATAGATAGAAAATCTTCAAGTCCTTACAGATCATATCTAATTTGGTTACCCCTCCTATAGGATTAGATACAAAGATGGGACAGTCTACAGGACTAGGGGTAAGAAAGAACTTCTCTACAGATTCTAGAGAAATAAAACTCAAAGAAGCACCCGAATCAAACAAAACTTTACTATACTTGCCATCTAAAAGAAATGTACCTTCCAATACTCTATTGCCTTTTGATGTAGTAGATGGTGCACCTTCCAAAAAAAATACCTTATTCTGCTGAGCTTTATGAAGTAACAGGCAATCCTTGATCATATGACCTGGTTGGTGACAATTGAAGCATAGATATCTCTGAACCAAAGCCGAACTCGGTCCACTATAATGCAGTTGCTGTTGCTGGAATCCTTTCCTGGGAAACTTATTCGCCAAGTGACCTTCTTGTTGACATATATAGCATTTACGAGGTCCGTTGTTACTTCTAAGCTTCTTCTTGTTCGGCATCCTCCAATTGGGATTAAACTTCCTCTTATTCGGATTAGCAAAATTCCCTCCCGATGCTGCTACTGGTGCCGTTGATTTCTTGTTCATCAAATTCTCATATCTCAAAGGCATATAAATTAAATCGACAAAAGATCCTTTTAAGTGCGCCGTCATCTTTTCATGAAATTCTGGCCTCAATCCTTGCACAAACATTTCGTTCTTTTTGAGGGAAGTATCTATGAGCCCTGGTCCATAGCAAGAAAGTTCATTGAATTTGGTCTCATACTCAGAAATAGACATGTTACCCTGCTTCAAATTCAGAAAATCCCGGTGCAGACGAGTTTTCCCTGCTGTTGGCATAAATTTCTCCTCAAATAACTCCTTAAATCTTTCCCAAGAAATGTCTTCCTCAGAAATGTTTGCAATTGCTGCGTCCCACTAGGTTGCTGCGCCTCCCTGCAATTGCCATGAAGCCATTTCCCTTCTTCGCTCCTCAGACAACTTCATACTCTTAAAGATGCACTCATAAGAACGTAGCCAAGATTGAACTTCAATTATCGATTCTGACCCTTTAAATGGTTTACCTCCAAGGTTGATGAAGTCTTTGCATAAAGCGGCTGTTTGCGCCAAAATTGGTCACAAACCCCGATGAATGTGAAAGCACCAGTGTTGGAATATAAATCAACAATATCCAAACACAAATCACAGATCTCAGTAGCAAAGTAATAAATGCAAACAAGAACACACGATTTATAGTGGTTCGGCTATCTCCGGCCTACGTCCACTTCAAAGGTTTTTCCTTTTATTGATGTTCTTTGCTGATTACAATCGATTACAGCGGATTACAATGAATTATATTTCTTAAGTTCAAGCACAACGGTGGTTGTTGAATGCAAAGTAGAGTCTTGGTGGAGCCTTGATGCTTCAAAGTCTTGATCTTGCCAAAGAGAATCCGGTCCCTTTTCTGAATGAGCTGGAGGTCTATTTATAGGCGTAGGCTGCTGCTATCTCGCTGAAAACTCGGGAGACCTCTTCTGGAACGTGAGGGGGCCCATACGTACGGTCTCGGGAAGTTTGGGCCCACTTTGGCATCGGTTCGAACTCCATTCGAACCGATCAAGAATTCATCCAATCGAGGTGAAATTTGGCGTGGACATTCTTCAGCATGTATGCAAGCATCTGTGAAAATTTCATGGCATTTGGATCAACAGGTTGGGAGATATAATGGATTCGAATTTGGGTTTATGGGATAGCTGTTTGGTTCGAACCCATGTGTTCGAACCGATAGCTTCGAATCCATCATAGCAGGCGACTTCGTGGTGACGTGGAGCGCCTTCTTCGAATCGATCCGGACTTCACTCCGTGTCGACCGCTTCGACTCCATACATCTCGGCGCATTCGAACCGATGGATGACACGTCATCGTGGTTGGTTGACCCAGTGGGTTCGAATGGAGCTACACAGGATGGGTTCGAAGATGGATGGGTTCGAAGCATGGCTCACGGAAGGGTTCGAAGCATGGCTCTGTGATGGGTTCGAAGTAGGGCTTTGTGATGGGTTCGAAGTAGGGCTTTGTGATGGGTTCGAAGTAAGGCTATCTGGGGTTTACTTGATGGAGTCGAGGCGAGGTTCTAGCTGATGGATTTGAACGTCGTCTTTCTTATCGATTCGAACGTGGTGGGTTCGAATTAGTTGGTTTCGAAGTGGAGTCGAACCGATGGATGCGAACTCCATCGATTCGAACTTTGGTACACGGATATGGGTTCGAGGCGCGGCCTCACTCCTTGGGTTCGAACTAGATGGGTTCGAACATAGGTAGGGTGATGGTTTCGAACAGAGCAATGTCCATTCTTCTCCACTTGAATTCATCATAACTTGAGCATACGACCTCGGATTGACTTGAAATTTGAGATGCAGACTTCTATGATCTTTCTTGTCGTGTCTTATCAATTGTGACCCGTTCCGGACTCGGACAAAATTCATCGATATCCATGGTTATCCTGCTATGCATGGTTGATATTCATGAATAGTAATCATTGATTTTTAGTAAATTTTGGATATCTCAACTTTGCCAAAAGTTGGGATAACATTTTGCCCCCCAAAACATGCCTTTTTGTAAAAGGTATGTTTTGAATGGTCTTATATCAAATGTGATAAATTCATGTTTCACTCATAGCTGTGGCATTATCAATCAAGTTTGTGGCTGTTCGAAGCCAAATCAATGTTCGTTCTTCCCGTAGGAGTTGAGAATGAAGTTTCGTAGTCTCTCTGGACTATTATTGGCTGCTCTGAACCCTTACTAAGTCCATTCCAGACTTAGTGATTGAACAGAAAGATCCTATTGCTCTCTGGCGTTGCCTTCTATCCCTTGCACTCCGGTCCCAGTTAGGACGTATAGCGATATCATGGTCGTTCGGGACCGATCATAGCCTCTCCGGGCTCTTGCTGGATCCCATCCTGTCACTCTCCGGTGAAGGGGAAACAGCGCTTAAGTGAGTCGATCCTGTCACTCTTCGGCGAAGCAACTCACTTCTTGCACTCCGGTTCAGCGTATCTGAACATTAAGCGATGTCTTGGTCGTTTGAGACCGATCATAGCCTCTCCGGGCTCTTGCTGGATCCCATCCTGTCACTCTCCGGTGAAGGGGAAACAGCGCTCAAGTGAGTTGATCCTGTCGTTCTCCAGCGAAGCAACTCACTTCTTGCACTCCGGACCCTGTCTCTCCGGGTAGGGTCATAAAGCGATCATGTTTATATTGAAATTCAATGTTCATCCTTTGACTCTCCGGTCAAAAGGTTTATTGCAAGAAGTTCTAATTTATTTATTAAAATTCAAGTTCCAGATGTTCAATCTCAAACATCAGAGAAAAACTAAAGATTGCCTCTCCGGGCGTAGCGGTTTATCTCCATCTCAGAGCATGCCTAGGGATTTCTCCGGTTCCCGTACATGTGTAAGTGGAGTGACCGTTTATTCTGAAGACAAATCTAAATAAAACTATTTGACCAACGTCCAAACCCTGGACTTGGCCCTTGCCATCTTTAATCAGTCGATGACGAGTCGTGATCCCGATCCAGGATCGTCCCTGTTAGGTGGAGGCGGCAGTCGTTCAGGTCTTGCTGCCATTGTCCGTTCTCTGACAAATTGTGGCAGTCTACCACCCCTAGCATGTTCTTCCACCTCATCCTTTAGGTGGCGGCATTCATCTGTAGTGTGCCCATCCAGCTCATGAAATAGGCAGTATTTTCCAGTCCTGCGCTCCCGCTCGGTGGGATCCCTTATAGGTGGCTTTCGATAGGGGAGTTGCCCCCTAGTTTCAGTGTAGATTCTTTCTAGGCCTGCAGTCAGATCGGTGTACTGCCTGAATCTTGGTTCTCGGAATTTCTTCCGTTTATCAGGACCATCATGTCTGTCATCCTGTTTCCTCTTTCCCTTGTCCGCTCCGGACTGTTCTCTGGAGGTTCCTACGCTTTGTGTGGTATTTATTTCACGACTCTCGGCTCGTGATTCTTCTAACCGAATGAACTTTTCAGCTTTATGAAAGAACTCTCCAAGATCTTGCGGTGGATCTTTAGTTAGAGAATCCTTAAATTTGGTGCCTTCCGCGACTCCTGCCACCGCCGCCATTAAAATCATTGATGGATCCGGGCGATCCACAGAAGTCACTGTCACATTGAATCTTAACAGAAAATCTTTTATGGACTCTCCGGTCCTTTGCTTGATTGAAGCTAAAGTCATCACACTCTTGGGTCGCGTCACATGGACCCTGAACTGTCTCATGAAGCAGTCAACAAGCTCGCTCCATGTTCCTATCGATCCAGTCTCCAGTTGTCTGAACCATAGTGCAGCTAAATCTGATAAATATAGAGGGAAGCATCGTGCCATCACTTCCTCGGATGCCCCCAGTACTTCCATGTGCCTGATATATCTTGTGATGTGCATGGTTGGGTCTGATCTTCCGTCATAGGGATCTAGCGCTGGTAATTTGAACTTTGGAGGGTTCCTTGCGTTTCGGATGTTCGGAGTGAATGGACTCCGACTAACTTCTTCTAGGCCTCCGCTAGGCAATCCTCCTCTCATGATTCGTCGCATTAGGCCTATCATTCTCTCATCTCCGTCTAGGGGTTGGCCCCTTGTCAGATTCCTGTCCTGCCCCCCGAGCCTTGAAGGGAATTCCGGTACGTACTCTTCTAGTGGCTCGTTGGCGTACGCATTGGCTCCTGTCTGTTGTGCTCCGTCTGTTGGTCTTCCAGTATCGGACCCTGAGGGTCTGCCCCCAAGGCCTTGTTGACCTCCTTCAATCCCTGTATTCTGGCCTTGAGCCTGTCCTTCATTTGCATCTGCAATCCTGATTCCTTGTCCCGTACTCGTAGCTGTTGTAGTTGGTCCAAGGTTTTGCATATTTGCCGCCCTCATCTGCTCGAGGAAATTCTGCAGCATCTCCTGTTGACTCTTCATTATGCTTTCGCGCAATGAATTAGCCATAGCCTCCATCTCGTCTCTGGTGATGTAGACGGAAGCTTGTCCTTCTCCTGATCCGGAGGATGCCTCTTGGCTTCCTCCTTGTTGGCTTCTATCAATTCTCTGTCTTGTTTGTCGAGTCATTGTCTCTGAATTGGAGTTTCTTCAAACTTTTGAATCCGAATTCTGAATCTGATGTAGCGGGTGCTGGTTCTTCTCAGTGAAAGCACCAAAGTGTTTGCGCCAAAATTGGTCACAAACCCCGATGAATGTGAAAGCACCAGTGTTGGAATATAAATCAACAATATCCAAACACAAATCACAGATCTCAGTAGCAAAGTAATAAATGCAAACAAGAACACACGATTTATAGTGGTTCGGCTATCTCCGGCCTACGTCCACTTCAAAGGTTTTTCCTTTTATTGATGTTCTTTGCTAATTACAATCGATTACAGCGGATTACAATGAATTATATTTCTTAAGTTCAAGCACAACGGTGGTTGTTGAATGCAAAGTAGAGTCTTGGTGGAGCCTTGATGCTTCAAAGTCTTGATCTTGCCAAAGAGAATCCGGTCCCTTTTCTGAATGAGATGGAGGTCTATTTATAGGCGTAGGCTGCTGCTATCTCGCTGAAAACTCGGGAGACCTCTTCTGGCACGTGAGGGGGCCCATACGTACGGTCTCGGGAAGTTTGGGCCCACTTTGGCATCGGTTCGAACTCCATTCGAACCGATCAAGAATTCATCCAATCGAGGTGAAATTTGGCGTGGACATTCTTCAGCATGTATGCAAGCATCTGTGAAAATTTCATGGCATTTGGATCAACAGGTTGGGAGATATAATGGATTCGAATTTGGGTTTATGGGATAGCTGTTTGGTTCGAACCCATGTGTTCGAACCGATAGCTTCGAATCCATCATAGCACGCGACTTCGTGGTGACGTGGAGCGCCTTCTTCGAATCGATCCGGACTTCACTCCGTGTTGACCGCTTCGACTCCATACATCTCGGCGCATTCGAACCGATGGATGACACGTCATCGTGGTTGGTTGACCCAGTGGGTTCGAATGGAGCTACACAGGATGGGTTCGAAGATGGATGGGTTCGAAGCATGGCTCTGTGATGGGTTCGAAGTAGGGCTTTGTGATGGGTTCGAAGTAAGGCTATCTGGGGTTTACTTGATGGAGTCGAGGCGAGGTTCTAGCTGATGGATTTGAACGTCGTCTTTCTTATCGATTCGAACGTGGTGGGTTCGAATTAGTTGGTTTCGAAGTGGAGTCGAACCGATGGATGCGAACTCCATCGATTCGAACTTTGGTACACGGATATGGGTTCGAGGCGCGGCCTCACTCCTTGGGTTCGAACTAGATGGGTTCGAACATAGGTAGGGTGATGGTTTCGAACAGAGCAATGTCCATTCTTCTTCACTTGAATTCATCATAACTTGAGCATACGACCTCGGATTGACTTGAAATTTGAGATGCAGACTTCTATGATCTTTCTTGTCGTGTCTTATCAATTGTGGCCCGTTCCGGACTCGGACAAAATTCATCGATATCCATGGTTATCCTGCTATGCATGGTTGATATTCATGAATAGTAATCATTGATTTTTAGTAAATTTTGGATATCTCAACTTTGCCAAAAGTTGGGATAACAGCGGCAAAACTAACTTGAGGCGGTACTGGATCTACAGCCTCACTAGCAGTTTGACTTCGTCCATTATCAGTCGATGTACTGCCCTACCTCTTCCTCTCCTTCCAAAACTCATGTTGGCCACCTGGACAGGTAACTCAACAAATTTAGATAGGTATATAATTATATGAAAATACAAATACGCACTCTCAAGATAAATATTACTATAGAGCCTAGGTACTGTCTCAACCAGTGCTCTGATACCAACTGTGACGACCCGCCTTTCTAACCCCAGAAAGACGTATCATCAATAAGAAAAGAATGAGGTAGAAATAGAAAAGATAGAAAGAAAGAATAACATCAGAATCTCACAGCGGAACAGAACAAAATATAATACATCACATAACTATTACATAGTTTTACACATATCAGAGTTACACAACATCATACAACAAGACAGTCATATACATATCTGTCAATACATACATCCCAAAATACAACATACATGAACTAACACAGCAGAACTAGATAGATAGATACATATGTCTGGACTTCTGCTCCAGCTCCTCCAGAACTCAACAATCCCAAAACCTATCACTTGGCTACTCATAAAAATTTGAGCACCCAAGAGTTTATGAAAAACAGAAATATAAACTCTCGGTCAGACATGGGTCTGGTGTGAGTAAACAGGTTAAAGTTGTTTAACTTTGAAAACCATTTGAAAATAAAGGTATCACGTAAGACTTCCCACACGTAAACACGGGTAAGTTTTTACCTTACGCTAACCAGAACATTTTATAGGAAAGCCAGTGATATTATAATAGTGTCTAGGGTTTTCAAGTAAATAGAAAATAGTCGAAATTGCTACATTCATTAAATTCCAGCTACTAGCCACAAAAGTGGGTAATACAAATCAAAACCCTAGGGTCTCGTAGGGAAAATGGGTTTCCATCAATGGCAGGGCTACTGGGGTACCACCCGTCACAGTACGGGGCCTAGATCACAGTACCGAGGATCACTCCTGACCCCCTACAACACAAGGCCGGAACCATTCCTTACTGAACAGTTTCGAACAAGATAACCCCGCAGTTGTGGCCAACAACTACCCACACAGACGAAAATAAAGGGACATCTAGACAGGGGTATATCTCGTCCTGCTTGGGTGCTACCCACCTAACCTTGCTGCATCTCCCCTGTTTTAGCCATTCCCGGTTGATGAGGCTTGAGGCTGCGATTACCTTTATAGAACATATCTCTTAGAATGCTCATCGTTCGCCTGATAGTGTGCTGAAAGCATTCAATCCATACAAGTTCGTTCCGGGTTCGTACGAAACCGAAGGCATTATCTCGTTACACTTATTTTGGAATCACCCTCAGAGTTAACGACGATAACCCTTGCATTTTGAAACACCATCTCGACCTTCACTTGAGATGTTACGACATAACCATTAATTTGGATCGATGTGGTTTTTAGAATATCAAATTGATACCCGATCCCTGTCTCATCAAAATCCAAATGCCATTTTAAAGGCCAAGTTGTTTATTAGTTTAAACAATTTAAATTCAACACTTTGAATTCACATAACAGTTATCACAGATAAACCATACACAGTCATTACAGATATATCAATGCATGTCACTAAGTATCACAGAATATCACCAAATAGATATCACAATCAATCAAACAGGAGTCATCAATTCATATCAAAATAGTTTAATTAACTTAAACTTAATTAATTACTTAAGAATAAACCATTTTACCCTGCTTAGTTAATTACTTATTAATCAACTTATTAAATTTATTAATTATTACTTAATTACTACTTTATTAATTATTATACCTTTTACTCACTTAATTATGTCTTAATTATTAATTAATAACCTTAGTTATTAATCAATAAAACTTAATTACCGATTAATTACCAATTAATTACTTAATTAATCATTAATTACCAATTGATTAATCATTAATTCTTAATTAATTACTTAATTAGTTAACTACTGTTTATTTATTTATTAACTTTAAGTAGTTAATTAAAATTCTTAAGTTCAAATTGATTTAACACAAAATTATTAATATCAATCTTTAATAAAAAAAATTATGTAATCATAAATCACTTAGTTAATTGCAATTGTAAATTAATTTACATTCTTAATTAACTTTACAATATAAATTAATTATTTGTCTTACCTTTGCAAATCTCTCTTAATAATTTTTAATTAAATCTCAACATAAAATTTACCAACATTATTTACTTTATTAATGCTAAACTTTGTTAAACAAAATAACTTGAAAGTGATTAGGCTAATCCACTAGAAATTTAAACCCAAGGCAAACCCCATGTTTACTTGAGTAGCAACCCGAATTTCTCTTACCTTTTTCCCCGAGCCCCCTCTCTTCTTCTTCCCTACTTTTCTTCCTCTTCTAATCTTTCTCTTTTTTTTAAGTTTCAGTTGTAAATTTCGATAACAGGCAACATTCACGACCTAGGGTATAACCCGAAGCCACTTCTCAATTTTCTCGAGTAAAAGCTCTAGACGTTCACCACTCAAGAGCCGCTGACACTATTCATTGCCGTGCACGTGCACGGCACTTCGTCGGTGCTCCGACGATCCACGGAACCTCCAGCAAGTTACGAAACAACCTCACACTCGAAAGCAAATCCAAATTTGACGTGAAAAACTCGAAATCAAATTATACCCATTCATTCGAACCAGCAACTCGAACACCCCCAAAAGAAAATGCCTCGACCCACTAACGCCGACCACCAGTGGTGTCGCAACTCCGCCCACACCTCACCGATACCCTTCTCTACCAACCCCTAAAAGCTCGTGCAACTTGGTCAACCCATGGTGACGAGATCATCTCGTTTACAGACCACTACAAACTCGAACCAAAAACCCTAAATTCGTCTCGACCCAACAATTCTTACATTAGATTTTTTTTTAACATTTTTGTTGTATTCGTAAATCATCAAGCTAGCTTCAAAACAAATTTCAACATCTATAATTTGTTTAATCATCAGAAATTGATAAAAATGCATTTTTGGTTCATTTATGAACTGCATCTTGTATACTTATCTAAAAATCATCATTTTTGTTTTAAAAATCTTACTTGTGTGTGTTTATTCCAGATATATAATCAAATTAACAAATTAAAATATTCGAATTTTAACATATGATTTCTTTTTACTATAAAATTGAATATATAGTGTCTATGTTACACTGTCAAGCCTCAAACAATTTCCTGGCTATGATTTTAAGTTTAAACAAACTTATTTAGTTTAAAATCCTAAGCTTATAATGTTTATATGAAGAAGTATTAGTTTTTCTCTACTTTCTTTGGTCAGAAACTTGAAATACTGAAGAACATGACATAGTAAAGCTTCGAGTATAACAGAAAACATTGCAGAACTACTTATTTACAATATATAGCAAGCACAAGATTTTCATGAACTAATTATCAAGATTTAAATTTCAAAGATAGTATGTTTACTCACCTTTAAAATATTGTTGAAACAAAGAACAATTTTTTTTTTGAAGAGCTGGAGTTTGAATTTTCTATAAATCTTCTCTGCCTTGTTGTTGAAAGAATTGTTTGAGTTTGTAAAGATGGTGTTTATTTTCTTTTCTCAGGTTTGCTAAGTTATGGAACGAACAAGTATAAGATGATGTATATATAGAAACAGCTTTGAACAGTGTAGGCTACAACTGGTACAAGCTTTAACTTGTTTTGATCAGGTTTTGTGTTTAATATACTGCAATTTGAAATGATATTTGTATATTTTGGCTGATCTTTTTTGTGCTGATATGAAAGCATTAAATGCATATGTTTCCTATATGTTTACATCTAATTATTATTATTTTTTTGTACAAATATATTTTGCATATGTGAATAGTTTGTCTTCTTCTTGCATTTCTTAAAAAGAAATATTCACAACAACATACTGGTTATTACTTTTGGTCAAAGATTTTGTTTTGTCTTGCATACCATATGTATTTATACTAGAATTATCTTATGTTTCTATTTAACCATATAAGTTATTGTTAACATAACTTCTTAGTTTTATTTCTATTTATAGTTTAACTTTCAAATATTTGATTTATAACATATATTTGTACTTAAATTTTATATTTATATTTAATATTGATAGGATTGTTTTATTTTAAATATTATTATTTAGATTACATTCATATATGTATTATATCAAATGTTAATAATATAGAACCTTTAATTTAATTGATAAGACAGATTTTATTGTAAATATTTTTGAAAGATTCTATTTTAAATTTTCAAATCAAAATTTCCTTCACAAAACATATATATACATATATAACTGGTAAATGTCCAAAGATCTTAATAGTTTATAAAATGAAAAGCTTGTGTTTTATTTAAATTAGATTAAATACTTATTATAATACTATGGCCAAAATCCCAGTTCGTTACAGGCAGATGGAGAGGATAAATAAGGTATTGGAGGATATATTGTGATCTTGAATTCTTGACTTTGGTGGATTATGAGAAGATCATTTATCGTTGGCAGAGTTTACTGATAATAATAACTATCAAGAGAGCATAGGTATGGCACCGTTTAAGGCTTTGTGTGGACAGACATGTAAATCCCTATCTAATTAGTGGGAGGTGATTGATAAGTTATACTTGGATCGGATATGATGTGGGACACTCCTAAAAAATATAGCCGATAAAAAAGAGGATGGAGACTTCATAAGGTATGCAAAAGTCATACGCCGATAGGAGGCATATAGAATTGGAACTCATAGTACGTGACATGGTGTCTATAAAAATATCACTATTGAAGCATGTTATGAGATTTGGTAGCTCAGGAAAGCAAGAACCTTATTTTATATGGCCATCTTCGATATTCGAAAGAGTATGGAGTTAGCTTATAGAGTGGAGCTTCTTGAAAAGTTAGCGGGTGTTTATAATGGTTTTCATGTATCACGTCTGCAACGGTATATGCATAATTTAACTATTACAATCGAGCCAGATGTGCTAAATGATGTGAAAGTGGAGTCGAAGTCTGCCTCACCCCTTAAACCGATTCGTATAACAGAACATAGAGTGAAAAGACATTGGAATAAAGAAGTAAAGTTGGTTTGAGTACAGTAGGGAAATGTCCCAATGGAGAGCATTTAGGAACTAGAAGAAAAGATCCATGCTTCTCATCCCGAAGTCTTTCCAGTATGCTTCCATTTCTTTGTTTAGATTACTTATGTTAGGTAAATTATTTGGGTGATTGATAACGTATGTGATTGTTTGAATTATATGGACGAATCATTAGACCATGTGTGAATGGGAGTGCGGATTAAGAATCTTAAGGCTAATTTAACACTAGAGGGAGGTGAATAGTGTTTAATGGATTCTAAGACTTGTATAGACTAATTAAAAATTATGATATAAACAAATGCAGAGCTTAATCACAAAACAATCACAAATGTAGAAAGTAAATAAAAAGCAGTAAAAGGAAAGAACACATCGGATTTTATACGGCTTCGGAGTTAACCTACATCCAGTCCTACACCAAGGCAAACATCTCGTACAGATTTTTATTATACCAATGTCGAGACTACAATCTTCAATTGCTAAAGGCGGTGAGGTGCCCTCCTATTTTCGAGTTCGGGGCAAACTCTCTTGATTTATGGGACACAAGATCACCCAATTGATTTCTAGGCACAACCACACCTTACAGAGAGACTCGATAAACTTTTGATTACAAATTGATCCTATAACTCTGAATAGCACTTTGATCTTCGTGAGAGGTCCAGATGGACGAGGCGAGACAATGCATAGGGCATGGCAAGGAGACTGTGAAGAGCAACGTTGCTCTAAAACAATCTGGTGATAACTAGGGAAAGTACAGGTCAATGTCCAGAATAAGCCAGGACAATCTAAAGGGGTCGGAGGAGAAAATCCCGGAAAGAAAAAGGAAGCAGGAAAATGGAAACCAAGGATTCTAACTTACAACGAATACAATCCTTTGAATACATCTCTGGAAAATATTTACCTATCGACTTGTAATACTTTTCAAAATCGAAAGCTACGAGTCCACTGAGGAAAAAAGTGAACTAGGAAGTATTGCCGCTTCCATGAGACTTACAAGCACAATACCGAGAAGTGTAGGTAGCTCCATGATGCTATAGAAAAGCTGATTCGACAGAAGAAGTTGCAGGAGTTTGTCAAGAATCCACAGGAGGGCGAACAAGGAGCATTAAACCCCGATCGTGGGCAAGCTCTACGCCATCTTAGAGAACCTGCTCGGACTATGAGACTAATCATAAACACGATAGTTGGTGGGCCTCACCCGACAGACAAGAATTGGCAGGAGATGGAGCGGTATGCAGTTCCTTAAAGCACGTAGATTTTGAAGGTTGTTCAAATACGGAAGATGCGTCCCCGGCTAAACAACATCGAAGGATGACGGACGATAGTGTTCAGGAACAAAGATGCTGATCAGGTAGAGGCCCTCTATTATTGACTCGATGGTCATCTCTGCGACGGTCGGGCCAGCATTCGTGAAAAGAATATTGATTGATCGTGGAAGTTCTGTTAACACCATCTTAAAGAAAGCATATAATGAAGATGGAGACAAGATTTAAAACCATCTAAAACCCTTATCCATGACTTTAATGGTGCAACTACTGATGTAGTGGGTTTTGTTGAATTTCGAGTTGAACTTGGAAAAGGTGAACGTAGGAGGGTGCGAATCCTGCCTTTCATCATTTTGGACGTCGATTCTCCGTACAATGTGTTTCTGGGTCGATCGGCCCTGGTAGAGTTTAGGGCAGATTTGGCCCCTTGGTGTTTAACCTTGAAATTTCCAACAGACAAAGGAGTTGGTGTTTTTCATGGCGATCAGGCGACTGGTCGTGCATGTTATGTGGCTAAGATGAGAGAGGCCCAGCAAAGAGAGAAATGAAAGGTTGTGGACAGCTCCATCCGCACCTGAGTCATTGAAAATTGACAAGTAGCGGCCGAGCCCTGGCTTAGGAAACCTAATCAGATCTATAGAGACTTAGATCCGAGAGATGATGATGAGGAACCCAGGGAGGCAAAAGCAACATCGGCTGAACTAACAATTGACATTCCAATCAACCGAGATGACCCATCGCGAGTACTTAAGATTGGATCATAATTCAACCCCCCAATAACCGAGGATCTCACTGATTTCCTCCAAGCGAATCTAAATGTTTTCGCTTGGAAACATTCTGATATATGCGGGATTTCTCCCGCCGTTGCGAGTCATATGTTGAACATAGACCCGAGATACGTACCAGTAAAGCAAAAAAGGAGAGGACGGACCCGGAGAGGTCCGCTGCTCTCAGAGAGGAGGTGGACAAACTCAAAGCCAATGGGTTCGTTCGCGAAGCACTCTACCCTGAAGGGGTGTCTAACCCCGTGCTAGTGAGAAAAGCAAATGGAAAATGGAGAACCTATGTAGATTATTCTGATCTAAACAAAGCATGCCCTAAGGATAGTTTCCTTCTACCTAGAATTGACCAGCTGGTCGACTCAATAGCAAGACACGATTTATTGTCATTTATGGATGCATACTCGGGATATAATCAAATCCCGATGCACATTCCAGACTAAGAACACACTAGTTTTTTCAACGACATTGGGTTGTAAGCTATGTAGTGATGCCTTTCGGATTGAAAAATGGGGGAGCAACTTATCAGCATCTGGTGAATCGGATGTTTAAAGACCAGATTAGTAGAACAATGGAAGTCTATGTGGATGATATGCTCGTGAAGTCATGGCAGTCAAATAACCACATTTGAGACTTGGCGGAAATGTTTGATATACTCAGATATTATGGAATGAAAATCAATCCTCTGAAGTGTTCCTTTGGCATTGCATCAGAGAAGTTTTTGGGTTTCATTGTTAATGCACGGGGAATTAAAGCTAACCTAGAAAAGATTCAGGCTATTCGATACATACAAGTGCCAAGAACTATAAAGCAAGTACAAAGCCTAAACGGAAAATTCGTCACGCTGAGTCGATTCATATCCAGAGCCATAGATAAGTGTATTCCCTTCTTCGATGTAATAAAGAAAGGAAAGAGAAATTTCGAATGGATGCCCAACTGTGAGGATGCATTTCGAGCACTGGTAAGGCATTTGGAAAGTCCCCCGGTGCTGCCGAAGCCTGTAGACCATAAAGTGTTGTATGTATACTTGGCCGTATCTCAACATGTTATCAGTACGGCTTTGGTTCGCGAGAAGGAACGAGTTCAAAAGCCAATGTACTATGTCAGTAAATATCTAACGGGGGTTGAAAGAATTTATCCTAAAATTGAGAAGCTGGCGTACTGCTTGATGATTGCATCACGCAAGCTTCGCCCGTACTTTCAGTTACACTCGATCAGTACTTATACCGATCAACCCTTGTGACAGGTACTCCAATGACCAGAAACCTTTGGAAGGATGTTAAAATGGAATATCGAGTCTAGTCAGTTCGATATTACCTACCTGCCACGAAAGGCCATACAAGGGCTAGCGCTAGCAGACTTCATTGCAGAATTCACCGTATCAGACGAACCAAATAGTCATGATGTCATTCCCCCCATTCGATGGAAATTGTACACCGATGGGGTATCCAACGACCGTTGTTCTAGGACTGGTATAATTCTTGTGACTCCCGAAAACCTATCAATTTGTTATGCTTTGAAACTTAATTTTCCAGCTACAAATAACGAAGCCAAGTATGAAGCATTGATTTCTGGCTTGAAACTTATCAAGGAACTTGGAGTGAAATCGGTTGAATCCTTTTACGACTCACAATTGGTGGTGTCGCAGGTGCGGGGGGACTATCAAGCAAAGGGGCAGAGACTTGCCCCATACCTTGCTCGGGTTCAAGAGCTATTAACAGATCTAGAATATTACAATATTTTGCATGTCCCGCATAAAAAAAACAGAGAAGCCGATTCATTGGCAAAATTTGCAAGTACTGGCGATGCACAGCAAATGGGATTGGTTCCGTCGAAACCTTACATGCTCTGAGTATAAATGAGATGGAGGTAGATTTCGTGTTAGAAACAGAAATCGAGAAGGATTCATGGATAACCCAATTCAAGAAATACCTGCTACACGGGGTTTTTCCTGTACGAAAGAGCGAAAGACGACAAGTCATTCGCAAAGCTTCGCGATATGTAATGTAGGACAGAATAATGAGGGTGGATGAGCTTCCAACAGCACTTTGGGCTTATAGAACCACCCAAAAATCCGCGTCTGGCCACACTCCATTCACATTGGCATATGGAACGGAAGCCGTTATACGTGTGGAACTTGAAGTTCCTTCACGTCGGGTAACTCATTATGACCTTAAGACGAATCGGGATCTCTTGCTGGAATGACTGGACTTTTTGATGAGAACGTGAAGAAGCTTATTTAAGGGCGGCTGCATATAGGCACCGAGTTGCCCGATATTATAATGTAAAAGTTCAACCGAGAATCTTTGATGTGGGCGATCTTGTTTCGAAGCTAGTTTTTCCGATCCCATCGCATATGAATCTCACATAGGAAGCTCCTTATGTCATTAAATGGAGGCTTGAAGAGGGAACTTTCAAGCCGGCGACCGTTGATGAAGCGACACTCTCCCGAGCATGGAATAGCGAGCATCTACGATTTTATTATACCTAGTTTATTTCTTTCGCATTTTAGTTGCAATTATTTCTACTGTATTTTTATTTCGTTGATTCTTATTTTTTGGCATGGATTAAGACAATTCAGCTCGTTTTCATTAATAAAGGCTTGAAGCCATCTTTTTCATGAACTATTGATGTTTTTATGTGATTCTATGGCAAAAACTAAAGTTACATTATTCTGTCTGGCATATGAACGCGCACATAAACGACTCAAAAATCTACAAGTCCCCAGAGTGCGGATTGGGGTACTCTATGTCCCCAGAGTGCGGACTGGAGTATAAACGACTTAAAAGCTCTGAGTCCCGGGTGTGCGGACTGGAGTACTTTGAGTCCCCAGAGTGCGGACTAGAGTATAAACGACTTAAAATCTCCAAGTCTACGGAGTGCGGACTGGAGTACTCTGAGTCCCCAGAGTGCAGACTAGAGTATAAATGACTTAAAATCTCCAAGTCTTCGGAGTGCGGACTGGAGTACTCTGAGTCCCCAGAGTGCGGACTTGATATAAACCACTTAAAATATCAAAGCTCCCAGAGTGCGGACTGGAGTACTTTGAGTCCTCAGAGTGTGGACTAGAATATAAACGACTTAAAATCTCCAAGACCCCATAGTGCGGACTGGCCCTGAGTCCCCATAGTGCGGACTAGAGTATAAACGACTTAAAATCTTCAAGGCCCCGGAGTGCGGACTGGAGTACTCTGAGTCCCCAGAGTGCGGTCTAGAGTATAAACGTCTTAAAATGTCCAAGTCCCTGCAGTGCGGACTGGAGTACTCTGAGTCTCCAAGGTATGGACTAGAGTATAAACGACATAAAATCTCGAAGTCCCCGGAGTGCGAACTGGAGTACTCTGAGTCCCCGTAGTGCAGACAAGAGTATAAACGACTTAAAATCTCCACGTCCCCAGTGGGCGAACTGGAGTACTCTGAGTCCTCAAAGTGCATACTAGAGCATAAACGATTCAGAAATCTCCAAGTCCCCGAAGTGCGGATAGGAGTACTCCGAGTCTCCAAAATGCAGATTATAGTATAAACGACTCGAAAATCTTTAAGTCCCCAGAGTGCGGACTAAAAGTATTCTAAGTACCCGAAGCATGGAATAGGGGATCTACGATTCTCAAAAAATATCCAAGTCACATGAAGGTGAACTGGAGCTTGTGTAACTCACCAAATTTCGAGTTATGGCAACAAGTTAGACAATAAGCTAAAAAACGAAAGTCATCAAAAAACAAAGAAACTATGTTTTATTCAAAAATTCCAAAACAAACTTCTGCTACAATTCCTCCTAAACTCGGAGTCAAAAGTCTATTTACATTGGGTATGAAAATAAATAGAAATAATTACATAATCTAGGCTGACTCTCATTGAATGAGCATGATAGCTACGTCTTTGACTTCTTCTCCTTCCTCGGTTTCTCAAACGACTCCTCCTCCACTCGTTTTCTCTTGGACCGTTGCTTGCAAGGGAAGTGGTGTCCAAGGAAGGAAGAGGAACTTCTAGTGGCCTGGTCCCACCGGGGAGAATGATCCCAAAGGCCTGTTCAAGGGATCATCTAGTTCCACTACTTGGGGCTCGACCTTGATTTCAGCTTTCTTCCTCTCTTCCATAAGTTGCTCCTCCATGCTCAATTTCAAAGTATGTTCGGAGGCGCCTGTAATTTCAACTTCGTCATGTTCTTAGATGGGCGATGGATTTTCAGGTTTGTCTTCATTAAGCGCCTTGATTACTTAAGCGTCGGGTCCAGGTGTTTCTCCCGTTTTAATTGCCTCTCCTGTTTTCTCCTCCTTCTCCGTGGAGACATCGCTCCTTGGAGTTGGCTTGGGATCAGAACGGCCTGCACGAAATCATAAGGGACAAGTGTTATAATAGATTTACTACTCGCCTAAAATGATGGCCCTTTAAAATCAAGGAAGAAAAATTATGTACCAGTATCCGGCTGACTCTTAATTGTTCGGAGAGTTTCACCCTCAGGAATAGGAGACATGAATATCAAGGCCAGGATCTTCTGGCTCATAGCCAATGTGTTGCTCGAAGGGGTCAGGTGATGGGCGACCAGACGGTTGAATAGGGGAAGGAACTAGAGACTTGGTTCCGGACGGACCAACATTGTTATTCTTTCCTTTTGATGAGGAGGAGTCACTGCTACAAAGAGCCTTCGCTACAGACAAGTCCGAAGGTTCATTCCTCTGGAAAAATTGCTTCACTAAAGCTTCTTTATCAACCTCCTCGGTTCCCGACACAACCTTTTTGATTTTTAGTAAAGTGTCCCATGCATCAGCCAAAAATTCGAGGTAACCCTCGCCAAGAAATGTTATGTCGCGATGCATGAGAATTCGAGCATTGTACTCGGCTACGAGCGGATCAAACATGCACTCAATCTCCTCCCTACTAGCCTCAGCAGCCGCTTTAAGGTGAGAGTCAATTGTCGAAAGCGCCACTCTTTTTCCCTACTCACAGGCTTCGTTCTTTAGCGCTTCAGCCTTGGAGAGCTCCTCATCGAGTTTTGTTTTTAGGATTCGAGTGGCAACAATCTCGTCATAATATCGTTTTGACTCCTCTTGAGTTGCAGTCTTTTCTTCTTTTTCTTTAGAGAGTAGCTCTTCCAATTCTTTGACTCATTAAGCGAGTGTAATCTTCTCCTTTTGAATGGAGTCTTTATCTAAAGCTAAGGCCATCGATCTCTTTCTTATGTGTGGCCTCCCAGCGATTAACTGCCTCAGCTGTGTCTTTAGCATTCTTATGAGCAGATTCAAGTTGAGACTTATATAAAGAAAGCTCTTTATCCAGGGCTTTAATAATGTCTTTGTCATGGATGGCTTCAAGTTTGAGACGATCGATTTCATGCTGGCGTTCGATAGAGACCTCTAAAACTTCCTCTGCCAAATGAACAAACGCGTCGTGTTGAACGTAGACATCATTATTGTAAGCAATAACATTTTGTTTAACGTGCCTCGAAATATGATGAATCTATGGAAGAAACTTCAGACCATCGAAATAAATTTTTGGAAACATGGCCTTAAGCTTGGCTAGCTTTTCCGCTATCGACGGGTCATTTGCGGAAGTAGAAGAAGTTTTTCTGGAGACTACAGATTTTTTGTGAGGTTCCTAGGATTTCCTGGTACTAGATGAACCGAAGTGTTGATCGCGGTGAGTCTCAGACTAGGACCCCTTATGAGCAGATTTCTCCCTGCCTTGCTCTGGTTGAGAGGGAGGATTGTGAGGGTATGAAGAATGACTGTAAATTTTCCTTCGAGATGATGAATCTCGGGGGCGATGGTCTTTATTGTTGTTGTCGTCTCTATCTCGGAATTTGCTGAACCTCGAATCCCAGTTGGAATGATGGAAAATAGAGGACCCGCGTAGGCGGTCAAATCCATGAGAGTGTCCCATATCACCTGCACAGAAATTAAGTGAACACGAGTTAGCAAGAATAACATGATGGATGAAGTTTAAGGGCAAGGTGAGGTGTAAGTGTTAGTGTGTGTCCTAGTGTTTCCCCCCGATGAACCAGTTTCTTTAACTTTACTTATCAGAGTATTTCCTCCTTGATTATAGGCTTGAATGCCTTCATCGCCTCTTACGGGCAAATGGAGTTTTAGGGATTCTGGATCGTTGAAGCCATAGTTGAGCAAGTCGTTGGGAATAGTGAGGTCATATAAGTCTTTCAGTGAACCCTCTAAGTGTTGTGGAGATGACTCTTTCTCCATTGGAGTAATTATGACCTTTGAGGTTCCTCCCACTGTCTTTTTCCTCAGTTTATAAGCTAGTTTCTTTTTCCCATTAAAGGAGGAGGCGGTTCATCAGTGTCATGTTCCTTAACCACCGGTTCTGAAGCAGGAATTACATTCTCACCCGGTGCCTCTGACACCCAAGTTTCTCTAATCTCGCCTTCCTCAGGTGTGTCAGAGGCACCACGTGTCAAAGGCATCGAAGGCCCAACTTGCCTTTTGCCTTTTCCAAGGCAGGTCCAGTTTTAGTGGCGCTATGAAGAAGACTTGTTAGGTGACTGCTCGAATAGGTTCGACGACCTCAGAGTACTCGGTGCCTTCGGGACGTAGGCTGATAGCTGTAAAAGTCGGGAAATGATTTAGAAAGAATGCATTTTATGTCGCATACAAACATTGATCCAGAAAAGGAACTTACTCCCTTCCAGCCATCTCCTTGTAAAGCCAAGGGGACAGCACATGTAAAACCATTCCTGCTTATATTGGAAGAATTTGCTCCACGCCCCCGTCAGGATTTGGAACTTGTTATGTGGGTTAAGGAATATGAAAGATGGGCTGTCGGACCATCTCTTGAAACGATAGATATAGCGGATATCACAGAGAGAAGGGAGCCTAAATAGAATGCTCATGAAAAGAAAGCACATGCCATATATGAACGCATGACTATTGGGATGTAATTATGCTGGGGCGATCTCAATATATTGCAACACATCACGGAGGAAGGAGTTGAATGGTGGCACACTACCGACCTAGCATATGAATTTGTTGCAGGAAGCATATCCAGCCGGGGACAGGTGAGGACAATCGTATCCTGATGGTACCAGTACATCATAAAAAGAAATTTCGTGGATTGTGCATAGTCGGCGAAGAGCGTTCTCATTGATTATCAGAGCTTAAGAATCAGCCGGATTGTCTAGGATAATTGCTCCATCTATGGCATCAGGAGCCAAGTCAATAGCCGCAGTCGTTGGACTCCGGATATTCTGTGCAGGTGTTGTCGATGGATTCAAAGTTCCCACTAACTCCTGTTGAGAACTTGGCTCAGGTTTATCTGAGACTATGGCGGAGCTCGACTTTCTAGACATCTTCAATAAACGTCAAATTTGGATAAATATATGTTTGAACTATACTTGAAAGACAATTGATATTAGATATAATGATAAAGATTTTCCCTTCGCGCGGTGTGTAAGCTAGTGTGATGGTTCATATGAAGATTATAAATAAATTAGGCTTCTAAAAAGTAAAGTGCAACACAGCGAGCTTTAAGTTGTCCTTTTTACAAAGTTTTAAGTTCACGTTTATTATGGTTTCAATCATGATGTAATATCCCGGAATTTCCAGGAATTTAAAAAGTGATAATCTCTTAATTTAAATTATTTGAACTGATAAAATTGTTATTTTTTTCAAAATTAAATAACCAAGTAATAATAATATAATGTCTTAATTATGGTTACAGAATGGTTTTTAAAATAATTTTTTTTTTGTATAAATAAATTCTAAATTGGCTTATTGTTTTCAAAATTGATAAGTGTGTTTAAAAATATTTATTTCTCTATATTTCAAATTGATTTTTAAAATAGGATAAATTATTTGTAAATAATAATATGCTTATTTAAAAATTGATATTTATTTATTTAAATTTATTTTAGGTTTCGATTTTTAAAGTTGACTTTGAATTAAATATAAATTTGAATTTAAGGGGATATACATACATATTAAAATAAAATAATATAGTTTGAGTTTAAAATATATAGATAATGTTTTTAATTAAAAATAATATTTGTTTTATATTTTTCTTTTTATAGAAATTTATCTATAGAAATTTGGATATGTATTTATTTAATAAAAATAAATACAAAGTTTTTGAAATAGCATTTAAAAATTGAGTTTGCAATATTGTATATAATTTTATTTAAATTATATTTGGTTTCATTCTTTTTAAAGATTGTATTTTATATAAATTTAGCAAACATTTATAAATGTATAAATGTATTTGTTAATTAGGAATTTAATTAGAAAAGCATTTTCAAATTTAGAAAACAGATTAGTAATTAGGAAATTAATTTAAAAGGCTTTTAAATTTCTTTTAGGATAAATAAAAATACACTAGGGCATGTGTTAAGTCCTAAATCACTTTGTCAACAAGTGTTAAACATTTAAAATGAGCTTAAGACAAATGTCCATTTTTTTTAATTTTCTTTTTAATTTAATAAATCTCAAAACTTGCCTATATAAACACCATCTCTCTTCACTTTCTTTTTCTTTAAAATTTTTGTTCATTCCTAAAAAAAGAAACTAGAAATATCCAAGCAAATCTTTACCCATTGCAAAATCAGAAAACACTCAACAACCAAATTCTGAAATCCTCCTCAAACAAAAATCTAAAATCTCCTCAAAAACGTCAACCTCTGTTTACAGAAAACTGTAAACATTCTTTTCAGTTTTGCCTCAAACAAAAATCTGGAAACCCATGCTCAAGTCAATATCTTGCAAAATCTCTCAAGTTCAAATGCAAATCTGGAATCCTAAAAAAAAAATCAAAAAACCTGAAACATTTCTATGATTAAAAGCCTGCAATTTGTTTTCAAAACAAATGCAACTGCAAACAAAATCTGCATCATGTTTTCAAAGTTGATGCAAGTTTTCAATCCCATGCCTGCCTCATTTTTCATATGCATGCAAGTATGAATGTGGTTCAAGGGCTTTTCTGTTTCAAAAGAGGCTTCATCATCAAGTCAAAGTATATTGCAAGTACTCCAGTTTTTAAAAGCGTTAAGTTCAAATTTATTTTGCAAGCTTTCAAAATGCAAAATCTGGAAAGCAAATTCAGTTAAAGGCTTCCTGTTCTTTTTTTCAAACCTTTACACTGCATTTCTTTATAAAGGTGAGTAAACAATTTACAAAAAAATTAAGTAGTATATTTTATGTTGCATATAAGTTTGTGATGATCTTTATTTTATATAAGTTGCCTCTGTTATCTGTGTATATAGACATGCAATGTGATGTATGGCTTTGAATCTGTGCATGCTTGATCTTATCTGTTTTTTTTCCTTACTACAAAATTAGGGAACAGTTAGAACTACAAGATTTTTCTATTTAAACAACAGTTAGGCTTTTGATTCAAGCAAAATAAGTTAGTTTAATTATAAACTAAGAACCAGGAATAAAACTAAGTTCTGGTATTTGAAGTTATCTGAAAGCAAATAATGCAGTAACAAATTAACATCAATGTTTGAAATCAAGTGTTGAATTTGGTTAAAATAATTATATAAACTAAAGTATCACTGGGAATTATGAATTTTGGAAGGAAAATCACAATTTTTATAATTGTATTAAGTAAGTATTTGGGGTTCAACTGGAAATTGGGTTTTTGCAAAAATCTATTGATTTATGCATCTGGGTTGCTCGAGATTCTTGATGGAGCTAGGGGTAGCATTGGAGAGTGCGGCAAAAATGGTTGAAGAGTTTGTAATCCACTGCGGAGGTTGGAATTGCTCGAATTTGGATTTAAACCAATTTTTTGGTTCTTGTTGTAAATTAACTACTGTATCTTCGTCTTTGCATCGAGCTTGAAGGAATTTTGGGTGAAGGATGCGTGGTGGGTCGGCGATCCAGGGCCGGAGTTGTAGGGGTTAACATTGATCGGAGGCGAGGGTTCAGAGGAATTTCCTGATGATGCTTCGGGGTTCTGTTCAACCAGGGGTACTTGATTTTGAATCGAGGTTTGTGTTGATGTTTGGTTGATCGTAGGAGCTTGTAGGGTGCTTGGGTGACTTGGCGGTGGGTTCGGCGTTGACCGGAGGCGATTCCGGCGCCGGTGCACTTGCACAGAGGGGTGAGCGTGTCAGTGGGTTATGGTTGTTGTGTTGCTAGGTATTAGCTTGGGAAATAAGGTAGATGACTCGGGGAAATACTCGTGTATTTTTGGTTGTGGCTCGAGTAGTTCAGGGGTCATTTGTATGCTAGGTTTAACTGTTGTGTTTAACAGTTTTTAAAGTTTTAACTAAATAAATTTTTTTTCAAATTTTAAAGTCAAATTGTTTTTAAGAAAAGAAAAGGAGATGTACTTTGTATTTGAATTCCAGCATACATGGATTGGACCCAAACTAAAATGTTCAACCAAATTTTCAATTTAAAATAAAGTAAGTTTTAGAACTTTAAATAATTAAGCTAAAGTTATTTCTAGAAACTTATTTCTTTAAATTGATTTGTTTTTATAAATGAATTTGTATGTATGGATTTAAATGTTTTAAGTTAAAACCTTATTGTTATTTTCAAAAATTATTTTGAAATATAAAAGGGAATTTTAAGGAAATGATTTTTTGAAATTAGTTAGTGAACAATGGTTTATTAATTAACAATTAAGTTTTAAATAATTGATTAACTAAGGAATTGTTAATTAATAATTAAGGATAAGTAATTGAGGATTACTTTATATCTTAAATTAATTAATGATTAAGTTAAGTAAAGTTTTTCAAGGTTAATTAAAGATAATGTTTTATCTTAAATAATAATTAAATGTTAATGATTTGTAATTAATTAAGTTGAATAAGAATTTTAAGTTTAGTTAATTAATTTAATTAATTATTAAGTAATTAATTAAGTATGATTATTAATTTAATTAACTAATAATTATGATGAATTAATTATTGACTAATGATTAATTAAATTTTAATTATTAATTAATTAATTGATTAAACTAGTAATTGAGTTTTAATTGAGTTTTTCTTAATTAATAATTAAAGGTTATTAATCTATAATGCAAGTTAATTAAGAATTAATTAACTATTATTAAAGGATAATTAATTGTAATTAAGGATTAATTAATTATATGTATGGATTAATTAATTTGTAATTAGGTTGTTAATTAATAATTAAGTTTTATTTAATTAATGATTAAGAGATAATTAATTAGTTAATTAAGGTTAATTAATTAATTATAAAAGTAATTAATGATTGATTATTTTGTATTAAAGAATTGATTAATAGTTTAGATTTATTAATTAATAGTTGAAGGTAATTAATCTGTAAATTAAAGATTAATTTGGTTAAAGAGTAATTAAGGAATGAATTACTCGATTATGTTTTATGAGATGAATGTGATCAAGTTCAGTTAATTAATTTCTTAATTAATTAAATATAGTCACTTGATAAATGATTAAGTATGTTTACTTAATAAGTTTTGATAAGAGTAATTACTTAAGGTAAGTAATTGATGAATAAATTACAAGGGTAATTGAGATAAGTGAAAGTACATATTGGGAAGTAATTTTAATGGATTGGTAAAGTAATTAAGGGTTTATTACTTGGTGTAATAAATCAAAGAATTTATAAAGTAATTAAAAGTAATTAAGAAGTAATTAAGAATAATTAATTATTGTATTTATTTATTAAAGTTGATTAATTGGAAGCAATTAATTTAAGCATGATTAATTTATGTAATTAATTAAGAAATAATGTAATTAATTATAGTTAATTAATTAATGGAAGTAATTAATTAAGTTGCATTAATTAATATGATTAATGAGAATAATTAAGGATTAATTACTTGATTAAGAGTTAATTAATCAAGGTTGATTAATTAGAATGATGATTAATTAATTAGTTTAATTAATGGACAAGTAAGCAAGATTTATTGTGATGAAGGTAAATAATTTAATTAATTTTGAATTAATTAAAAGATGAAGTAATTAATTTAATTCACTTTAAATTAATTAGAAATAGAGATAGTTAATTTAATTCATTTTAAATTAATTATGTTGTGATTAAGTAAATCATTGCTTATGTATGAATGGGTGACATTGATTGTCATAAATGGATGTAATTTCAGAAATGAGATAAGTAATGTTGTGTGGTATAAATGCTTGGTTGCAGTGTGATGGTAATATAGATTATCTATTGTGATAATGATGTGGATTACCTATTTTGTTATGGATCATCTGTGTATTTTGATAATGTGGTTATCATTTGTGACTTGTGAATTATCTATCTATGTGTATATAGATAGTTGAATTGAATTGTTTAACCTTAAACAACTTGGACCTAAAAGATACGTTTTGGATTTCGATGAGACCGGGATCGGGTTTCCATATTTGGATATCCGAAAACCACATCGATCCAAATTAACGATAGGTCGTGAATCTCAAGTGAAGATTAAGATTCAGAGTGTAAGGGTTATTGTCGTTAACTCTGAGGGTGATTCCAAAATGAGTGTAACGAGATAATGCCTTCGGTTACGTTCGAACCCGGAACGAACTTGTAGGATTGAATGCTTTCAGAACATCGTCAGGTAGATGATGAGAATTCTAAGTGATGTGTTCACTAAAGGTAATCGTAGCCTCAAGCCTCATCAACCGGGAATGGCTAAAACAGGGGAGGTGCAGCAAGGCTTCGTGGGCAGCCCCCACTTGAGAGTGAGATTTACCCCTGCCTAGAGGTTCCTTTATTTCGGCTATGTGGGCGGTTGAATAGCTACATCCATCGGGGTTGTCTTATTCGGAACTATTCAGTAAGGAATGGTTCTGGCCTTGTGTTGCAGGGGAGCGGGCGTACTCCTCGGTACGTTTATCTAGGCCACGTATTGTGACGGGCGGTACCCCGATAGCCCTGCCATTGTATGGAATCCAAAATCCAATAAGTGCCATCGGATTTGATTGTATTACCCACTTTTTTGGCTAGTAGCTGGAATTTAATAATGTAACAATTTCGGCTATTTCATATTTATTTGAAAACCCTAGACCTATGATAATATCATTGAATTTCCTATCAAATGTTTGGTTAGCGTAAGGTAGAAACTTTTCCATGTTTATGTGTGAGAAGTCTTACGTGATACCTTTTCTTTTGAAAGGTTTTTAAAATTAAGCAACTTTAACCGTTTACTCACACCAGACCCATGTCTGACCCGGAGTTTATTCTATTTTTCTTAAACTCTTGGGTATTCATATTTTTACGAGTAGCCAGAGGATTTTAGGTTGGCTTGACGAATTCTGAAGGAGCAATGGAGCAGGAGGCTTCTGCGTATAGCTATATAGTATTCCGCTGTGTGTGTTCTCTGAGTTGTTGTCTTTGAGTTGTATAACTAGAAAGGTGTTTATAACTGTCTAGTATGTGTTGTTTTAGCTGTGTGTCTCTGATGTATATGATTCTATGTAATGTACTATGTGATTAATATAATTTATTCATTCCACTGTTTAGATTCTGATGTTGTTCCTTTGTTCTTCTCTATCTTTTCTCTTTTCTATCCCTTGCTTTCTTAAAAATGATGCGATTTTCTGTGGTAAGAAAGTCGGGTCGTTTCAGTTGGTATCAGAGCATTTGGTTGAGCGAATACCTAGGCTCTGTAGTGGTGTCTTTCTTGAGAGAGCGTACTTGTAATTTTTATATATAACTATATATATATATATATATATTTCTACCTATCTATTGGGTTACCTATTTGGGTTTTCCAACATAAGTTATAAAGGTAGATAGAGTAGTGGTGCGTGTAACACGATTACCATTGGTTGGAGTTTGAATGTTTGTGGTTGGAAGTGTATTTGTTGAGACTGTAGACCTAATACGTCTCAAGTAATCTTTGCAGTTTGGTGTAAGGATTTCATCAATCTCTGAAGGAAACCTATTAAGGTTCGGAGTTCATATTTGAAGTGTAAGTTTGATCGCGCTCGTGTGAGCGGGTTTTTGAGAATTTGGATCTGTCGGGTAGGCAGGAGCGAGTGATGGTATTTTGATACCTCAAAAAGTAGTAGCTGCGTGATGAGATGCAGTGACTATGGATTTCTCCGAAGATGAATTCTTTCGGAGCAAGTTTAAAGAAGTGTGTTTGCTTCAGTGTTGTAGCGGAGTTCGGCAGGATGTATGTGTTTAGTTGGAAGTCCGAGTTTCTCGAAGAGCTTTGGGTAAGAAGTCTTTGGCATCTGTGTTAGCTGTGCAGCTCGAGAGTGTTCTGTGTTCCAGCAGGAAGATCTTTTTGGCTTAGCATTTCCTAGAGGTGGAATTCAGAAGCAACAGGGAGGATCTGTTTCTTCGATAGATTAGTTGGTCAAGGATAAACTGTTCTGATTAGTGGAAAGAGAACAGTATCCTTAGAAATTTAGGTTTGGGTAATCGCAAAAGTGACTTGCGATGGTTTGGTGATTATCTTAGATAGTCTTTTGCTTGGGTTTGTGGCATCTCTAAAGGACGTAGAAGTTATGGAGTTGCCAAAGATTTTCCTGATATGTTTTCAAGAAAGTTAGAGATTTGCCCGCATTGGAGTTTGTGTTCTGAATCGACTTGATGTCAAGGGTGATACCGGTGATTCAGCTGGGTAGAAGGTTTTCTCCTAGGTTGGTTGTTTGGAAAAGAAGCTCTGTATTTATTGGAATTTCTGTTGAACCTTATTTCTGAGATGTGCTGTTTAGTCGGCATTCGCATCGGCTCCAGATCAGAGTTGTGCAGCGAAAGCAAGGTGGTTGTTGTTCTTGAGTAGAAGTAATTGGAAGTTGCAGTATTTTGGATTAGAGAATTTCTACTGAATTTATTTTTTCAGAATCTGAGGCAAGTTGGCGAGTGATTCTGTTCTGTCTTTTCCGGATGGGAGAAGTGGTTTTCTACTGTTGATAGTAAAGTTTGGTTTTGATTTTGGATAGATCTTGTGAGGATCAGTTTGTTGAGTTGATCCAGTTTTTTTGTAGAAGCATCAGCGAAGGTTGAGCTGATCGGGAAGGATCTGTAGGCAGCCCAGATCATCCGGAAAGTTTTAAGGTTAAGTAACGGAAGAATTTGGAATTCGAAGTTGGAAACTTCGATGTTGTTGAGGTTTTCTCTGGTAAAGGGAGAAATGAGATTTTGAGGTAAGCTCCAAGGTATATTGGATTCTTCAGAATTTTTGTAGAGATCAGTGCTTTGGTTTGAAGAGTTGAATTGCCAGTTTGGAAGACTGGAATTCAAAATATTTCACGTGTCTCTGAGGCAGTACGTGTTTGGTCCATCACTGTTTTTGAGACAGTAGTTCTGTGAAGGATTTAGTTGTTGATCAGACTTGTCTGTGGTCTGGTATCTTGTGCAGATTATAGATCTAGCTGAGTAGGAAATCAGTAGCATAGCAGTATAGCTGGTTTGGATTTAGTAGAGCGAGTATCCCTGTGATTGTGCCCGGGAAACTCGAGATAATTTTAGGAAGTTTATCCGGATCTGTGTCCGGATAGCTAGTGTTATATATTTGATTGAATTGGTTATTTGGATGAAATTGTTTGTTTGATTGATAGTGTATGGCTGTGGTGAATGTTTGAATTGGTTGGAAAAAAACTTTGGATTATCTTTGTTTTAAACTTCGAGGACGAAATTCTTTTAAGGGGGGAGGAATGTAATATCCCGGAATTTCCAGGAATTTAAAAAGTGATAATCTCTTAATTTAAATTATTTGAACTGATAAAATTGTTATTTTTTTCAAAATTAGATAACCAAGTAATATAATATAATGTCTTAATTATGGTTATAGATTGGTTTTTAAAATAATTATTATTTTTGTTTGTATAAATAAATTCTAAATTGGCTTATTGTTTTCAAAATTGATAAGTGTGTATAAAAATATTTATTTCTGTGTATTTTAAATTGATTTTTAAAATAGGATAAATTATTTGTAAATAATAATGAGCTTATTTAAAAATTGATATTTATTTATTTAAATTTATTTTAGATTTGGATTTTTAAATTTGATTTTGAATTAAATATAAATTTGAATTTAAGGGGATACATATACATATTAAAATAAAATAATATAGTTTGAGTTTAAAATATATAGATAATGTTTTTAATTAAAAATAAGATTTGTTTTATATTTTTCTTTTTATAGAAATTTATCTATAGAAATTTGGATATGTATTTATTTAATAAAAATAAATACAAAGTTTTTGAAATAGCATTTAAAAATTGAGTTTGAAATATTGTATATAATTTTATTTAAATTACATTTGGTTTCATTCTTTTTAAAGATTGTATTTTATATAAATTTAGCAAACATTTATAAATGTATTTGTTAATTAGGAATTTAATTACAAAAGCATTTTTAAATTTAGAAAACATATTAGTAATTAGGAAATTAATTTAAAAGGCTTTGAAGTTTCTTTTAGGATAAATAAAAATAAACTAGGACATGTGTTAAGTCCTAAATCACTTTGTCAGTAAGTGTTAAACATTTAAAATGAGCTTAAGACAAGTGTCCATTTTTTTTAATTTTCTTTTTAATTTAATAAATATGAAAACTTGCCTATTTAAACACCATCTCTCTTCACTTTCTTTTTCTTTAAAATTTTTCTTCATTCCTAAAAAAGAAACTAGAAATATCCATGCAAATCTTTAATCATTCCAAAATCAGAAAACACTCAACAACCAAATTCTGAAATCCTCCTCAAACAAAAATCTGAAATCTCCTCAAAAACATCAACCTCTGTTTACAGAAAACTGTAAACATTCTTTTCAGTTTTGCCTCAAACAAAAATCTGGAAACCCATGCTCAAGTTAATATCTTGCAAAATCTCTCAAGTTCAAATGCAAATCTGGAATCCTCAAAACAAAAAATCAAAAAACCTGAAACATTCTTGTGATTAAAAGCCTGCAATTTGTTTTCAAAATAAATGCAAGTGCAAACAAAATCTGCATCATGTTTTCAAAGTTGATGCAAGTTTTCAATCCCATGTCTGCCTCATTTTTCATATGCATGCAAGTATGAATCTGGTTCAAGGGCTTTTCTGTTTCAAAAGAGGCTTCATCATCAAGTTCAAAGTATTTTGCAAGTACTCTAGTTTTTTAAAAACATCAATTTCAAATTTATTTTGCAAGCTTTCAAAATGCAAAATATGGAAAGCAAATTCGGTGAAAGGCTTCCTGTTCTTTTTTTCAAACCTCTGCGCTGCATTTCTTTATAACGGTGTAAACAATTTACAAAAAAATTAAGTAGTATATTTTATGTTGCATATAAGTTTGTGATGATCTTTATTTTATATAAGTTGCCTCTATTATCTGTGTATATAAACATGCAATGTGATGTATGGCTTTGAATCTGTGCATGCATGATCTTATTTGTTTATTTTTTTTTCCTTACTGCAAAATTTAGGGAACAGTTAGAACTACCAGCCTTTTCTATTTAAACAACAGTTAGGATTTTGATTCAAGCAAAATAAGTTAGTTTAATTATAAACTAAGAACCGGGAATAAAACTAAGTTCTGGTATTTGAAGTTATCTGAAAGCAAATAATGCGGTAACAAATTAACATCAATGTTTGAAATCAAGTGTTGAATTTGGTTAAAATAATTATATAAACTAAAGTATCACTGGGAATTATGAATTTTAGAAAGAAAATCACAGTTTTTAAAATTGTAGTAAGTAAGTATTTGGGGTTCAACTGGAAATTGGGTTTTTGCAAAAATCTATTGATTTATGCATCTGGGTTGCTCGAGATTCTTGATGGAGCTAGGGGTAGCATTGGAGAGTGCGACAAAAATGGTTGAAGAGTTTGTAATCCACTGCGGAGGTTGGAATTGCTTGAATTTGGATTTAAACCAAATTTTTGGTTCTTGTTGTAAATTAACTACTGTATCTTCGTCTTTGCATCGAGCTTGAAGGAATTTTGGGTGAAGGATGCGTGGTGGGTCGGCGATCCAGGGCCGGAGTTGTAGGGGTTAACATTGATCGGAGGCGAGGGTTCAGAGGAATTTCCTGATGATGCTTCGGGGTTCTGTTCAACTAGGGGTACTCGATTTTGAATCGAGGTATGTGTTGATGCTTGGTTGATCGTTAGAGCTTGTAGGGTGCTTGGGTGACTTGGCGGTGGGTTCGGCGTTGACTGGAGGCAAATTTCGACGCCGGTGCACTTACACAGAGGGGTGAGCGTATCAGTGGGTTGTGGTTGTTGTGTTGCTGGGTATTAGCTCGGGAAATAAGGTAGATGATTCGGGGAAATACTCATGTATTTTTGGTTGTGGCTCGAGTTGTTCTGGGGTTATTTGTATGTTGGGTTTAACTGTTGTGTTTAACAGTTTTTAAAGTTTTAACTAAATAGTTTTTTATAAAATTTTAAAGTCAAATTGTTTTTAAGAAAAGAAAAGGAGATGTACTTTGTACTTGAATTCCAATATACATGGATTGGACCCAGACTAAAATGTTCAACCAAATTTTCAATTTAAAATAAAGTAAGTTTTAGAACTTTAAATAATTAAGCTAAAGTTATTTCTAGAAACTTATTTCTTTAAATTGATTTGTTTTTATAAATGAATTTGTATGTATGGATTTAAATGTTTTAAGTTAAAACCTTAATGTTATTTTCAAAACTTATTTTGAAATATAAAAGGGAATTTTAAGGAAATGATTTTTTGAAATTAGTTAGTGAATAATGATTTATTAATTAACAATTAAGTTTTGAATAACTGATTAACTAAGGAATTGTTAATTAATAATTAAGGGTAAGTAATTGATGATTACTTTATGTCTTAAATTAATTAATGATTAAGTTAAGTAAAGTTTTTCAAGGTTAATTAAAGATAATGTTTTATCTTAAATAATAATTAAGTGTTAATGATTTGTAATTAATTAAGTTGAATAAGAATTTTAAGTTTAGTTAATTAATTTAATTAATTATTAAGTAATTAATTGAATATGATTATTAATTTAATTAACTAATAATTATGATGATTTAATTATTGACTAATGATTAATTAAATTTTAATTATTAATTAAATTAAGTGATTAAACTAGTAATTAAGTTTTAATTGAGTTTTTCTTAATTAATAATTAAAGGTTATTAATCTATAATGCAAGTTAATTAAGAATTAATTAACTATTATTAAAGGATAATTAATTGTAATTAAGGATTAATTAATTATATTTATGGATTAATTAATTTTTAATTAGGGTTGTTAATTAATAATTAAATTTTATCTAATTAATGATTAAGAGATAATTAATTAGTTATTTAAGGTTAATTAATTAATTATAAAAGTAATTAGTGATTGATTACTTAGTATTAAAGAATTGATTAATAATTGAGATTTATTAATTAATAGTTGAAGATAATTAATCTGTAAATTGAAGATTAATTTGGTTAAAGAGTAATTAAGGAATGAATTACTCGATTATGTTTTATGAGACGAATGTGATCAAGTTCAGTTAATTAATTTGTTAATTAATTAAATATAGTCACTTGATAAATGATTAAGTATGTTTACTTAATAAGTTTTGATAAGAGCAATTACTTAAGGTAAGTAATTGATGAATAAATTACAGGGGTAATTGAGATAAGTGAAAATACATATTGGGAAGTAATTTTAAATGGATTGGTAAAGTAATTAAGGGTTTATTCTTGGCCTAATAAATCAAAGAATTTATAAAGTAATTAAAAGTAATTAAGAAGTAATTAAGAATAATTAATTACTGTATTTATTTATTAAAGTTGATTAATTGGAAGCAATTAATTTAAGCATGATTAATTTATGTAATTAATTAAGAAATAGTGTAATTAATTATAGTTAATAATTAATGGAAGTAATTAATTAAGGTTCATTAATTAATATGATTAATCAGAATAATTAAGGATTAATTACTTGATTAAGAATTAATTAATCAAGGTTGATTAATTAGGATGATGATTAATTAATTGGTTTATTTAATGGATAAGTAAGCAAGATTTATTGTGATGAAGGTAATTAATTTAATTAATTTTAAATTAATTAAACGATGAAGTAATTAATTTAATTCACTTTAAATTAATTAGAAATAGAGATAGTTAATTTAATTCATTTTAAATTAATTATGTTGTGATTAAGTAAATCATTGCTTATGTATGAATGGGTGACATTGATTGTCTTGAATGGATGTAATCTCAGAAATGAGATAAGTAATGTTGTGTGGTATAAATGCTTGGTTGCATTGTGATGGTAATATAGATTATCTATTGTGATAATGATGTGGATTACCTATTTTGTTACGGATCATCTGTGTATTTTGATAATGTGATTATCAATTGTGAATTGTGAACTATCTATCTGTGTGTATATAGATAGTTGAATTGAATTGTTTAACCTTAAACAACTTGGACCTAAAAGATATGTTTTGGATTTCGATGAGACCGGGATCGGGTTTCCATATTTGGATATTCGAAAATCACATCGATCCAAATTAATGATAGGTCGTGAATCTCAAGTGAAGATTAAGATTCAGAGTGCAAGGGTTATTGTCGTTAACTCTGAGGGTGATTCCAAAATGAGTGTAATGAGATAATGCCTTCGGTTTCGTTCGAACCCGGAACGAACTTGTATGGATTGAATGCTTTCAGAACATCGTCAGGTGGACGATGAGCATTCTAAGTGATGTGTTCACTAAAGGTAATCGTAGCCTCAAGCCTCATCAACTGGGAATGGCTAAAACGGGGGAGGTGCAGCAAGGCTTCGTGGGTAGCCCCCACTTGAGAGTGAGATTTACCCCTGTCTAAAGGTTCCTTTATTTCGGTTGTGTGGGCGGTTGAATAGCTACATCCGTCGGGGTTTTCTTATTCGGAACTGTTCAGTAAGGAATGGTTCCGGCCTTGTGTTGCAAGGGAGCGGGCATACTCCTCGGTACGTTGATCTATACGGGCGGTACTCCAGTAGCCCTGCCATTGTATGGAATCCAAAATCGAATAAATGCCATCGGATTTGATTGTATTACCCACTTTTGTGGCTAGTAGCTGGAATTTAATAATGTAACAATTTCGGCTATTTCGTATTTATTTGAAAACCCTAACCTATTATAATATCACTGAATTTCCTATCAAATGTTTGGTTAGCGTAAGGTAAAAACTTTTCCATGTTTATGTCTGGGAAGTCTTACATGATACCTTTTCTTTTAAAAGGTTTTTAAAATTAAGCAACTTTAACCGTTTACTCACACCAGACCCATGTCTGACCTGGAGTTTATTCTGATTTTCTTAAACTCTTGGGTACTCAAATTTTTACGAGTGGCCAGGGGATTTTAGGTTGGCTTGACGAATTCTGGAGGAGCAATGGAGCAGGAGGCTTTTGCGTATAGCTATATAGTATTCCGCTATGTGTGTTCTCTGAGTTGTTTTCTTTGAGTTGTATTGAGTTGTATAACTAGATAGTTGTTTATAACTGTCTAGTATATGTTGTTTTAGCTGTGTGTCTCTGATGTATATGATACTATGTAATGTACTATGTGATTAATATAATTTATTCGTTCCACTGTTTAGATTCTGATGTTGTTCCTTTCTTCTTCTCTGTCTTTTCTCTTTTCCATCCCTTTCTTTCTTAAAAATGATGCGATTTTCTGTGGTAAGAAAGTTGGGTCGTTTCACATGAAGTTATTAGTCTTGATCAGTTCTATATGCTTCTGGACTTAGATTTGTGTCATGGATTTGTTGGTACATACATATGGAAATAAGCAGTAGTGTTATGTTCTACGAGTTGAGGTAAGGTAAGTATGTCAATGCCGGTTCCCGTACTTAGGACCGGTCATCTATTCGAGTGCATGTATGCCGAACCGTAATGCCTCGCTCGGTGCCGGACCTCAAAGCCTATCCCATTTCTCTCTTTTCTTCTCTACTCGCCGACCTACTTAAACACTTAATATCAACCTAGACTAACACCATTGAATCACTCACTCTCCTCTCCTACAATCTCTCTCTTCACCAAACGGCTTGCTGGGGCTATACCGAGCTACACTTGCTCGGTATTCCGAACCCACCTCGTGATTCCTGACGGGGCTGTAATACTACACTCAGGTGATTAAACCACACTTACTCCCTTAGCACCGAGTGACACCAGGCCACTGTCCCTGACTCCAGAAACGAATCATACTTACCGACCCACAAACTTCCTATCTCTCTCACAACAAGACACCCACTTGACCAAAATACCGACCTACTCCTTAGGACTATGACCGGCCCGCACTCACTCTCAAATTGCCTAACCCTTCTTCTCCTCATCTTTCTTCTCCAAGGAAGAACTCCTAACCTCATCCTAAGTTTCAATTTCCAAGTTTAGTGGCAACAGCGGCTACTAATTCTATGCGACTTTAGCCACCAACGACCAACAAAGTCAGGCCAAGGCCATAAACTCTTGGTTTTTATTCCTAATCCATATCTTTTTCTCTCCTAAATTTATTTTCTACCTATTCCTACAATAAGCGAAGAGGAGGGTGGATGGTTTGTCCACACAGGCACCGAAATTCGATATAACGTCAGGTTTGGAAATAGATTCATACCTACGAAAAGAGCTTAAGGTATTTGGAATGTTGGGCTAGAGGTTCATTCGCGATAGCGGTTAATTAGAATCGTGAGATGGGAAATTCGGGTTCGGCGGAAGACAGAGCAACGAGTAAGGCTCGAAGAGGAGTGAACTGATTACTTTGGTGAAGTAAAGTGAAAATGAGAAAAAGGGGAGGCTGGAACTTATACACGGTAGAGGGGAGGTGAACAGGCTATCTCTTGTAGACCCCGTCAATATGTTTTGAAAGGTAAGTTTTTAGGCATTCGTGCTCTAATTCAAGTTAACCGACCGTGTGGTTTGGTCTCTGTATACCCAACGACCCCTTGTCTATATAAAAAAAAACGAGAAGAAGAAGAAGAAAGGAAAATAGACTGGAAAATCTACAACGGGTGATAGGGAGGACAGCCATTTTTCGACCTTCATTGTATCCTGTCATGTTAATGATTCAAAGCGTGTCGTATTGCTTCACATGACACACTTTGTGGGGTAAATGTTACCCAGATGCATGGCTCGGCCGGAGTGAAAGGGATGTATGTTGTTCTGGTAAAGAAGGATTTTGTTATGAATTTCATATGTATGGCTCGGCTTAAGGTGGTAGTTCATCGTTCGTCAATTATCGTTCGGGGTAGGATTCGTCGCTCCGTCTGGACAGTACACTGTATGTCATTCGGTCTATATGTTTCAGCAAATGCCGCTCGACATCCATCGTTTGGCAGTATCGCTCGGCCAGTACCGCTTGCCTAACTTTGTTCGACAACATCGTTGGCAACCACCATTCCACCAGTGAAGTTAAAGGTGATACGGTTCGATCTGGATGCTCGGGGAAGGATGGCTTGGCATGATTGGTTCGGTCGGGGAAGCACGAACACATGTCGCTCGGCTTAGATGGTCGGTGCATGTCGCTCCGTGTGGAAGTTCTGGCATATATTGCTCGGTGCATTCTAGATAAGTTGATAGGTTATCAGGCCTACAACGAAGTGAGGCATTCGGCATAACTTCGCTTCGAGTCAACCCGCTATTTGCTTCGGGTCTCCTAAGGGTTTACTTCGAGTCACCTGATAATCAACCACCATCGGCATTTCTCGACCGACATTTCTCGATCGGCCTGTCTCGTTCCGCATGCCTGCTCAATGCGTAGAAGTCACCTACTATGGGCCAAGTTACCTTGTCCCTAGGCCCGTGAAGGAAGTTCAGCCTATCTTCACCTATAAATAGAGGGGCAGGGGCGCGGTGAAGAGGGACCTTTTTTCGAGAACACTGGGGAGACTCTACCATTTTCAAGACTCGTTCCTTTTCAGTTAGAACTTGTATTCAAGTTGTTCGTGTACGGATTATATCTGTATTCAATCATTTGAAAAAGCAATAAAGATTAAACTCAAAGTGGACATAGGTAGTTACGCCGAACCACTATAAATCTGGTGTTCTAGTTTTTGCATTTAATTCTGAATATATTCCTCTATTTTAATTTTCTATCTTCGTTAATCTCTCTACACAAATCATTCTTTGGGTGTTAGTGACCAATTTTGATGCTAACATTTCTCCAACAGTGTTAGTTCTTAAATTATAAACTCTAAATGCTTTACTTCTATTAGAATATCCGATGAAGATATCTTTGTCGGATTTAGGTTCAAATTTATTTAAATTATCTTTTGGATTAAGAATAAAACACTTGCTACCAAAAACTTTAAAATAAGCTACTATGTGTTTCTTATTCTAAAGTAATCCATATGGTGTTTTATTAGTTAATGGTATAATTAAAATCCTATATAATATATAACAAACTATAAAGACTGCTTCAGCCCAAAAGTTTTTAAGTAAGTTACTATCAGAAAGCATTGTTCTAGCACACTCTTGAATTGTTCTATTCTTACGTTCTACCACTCCGTTTTGTTGTAGAGTTCTTTGAAATGAGATATTATGAGTAATTCCTTTTTTATTACAGAAATTCTCAAAATTTTGATTTTGAAATTCTCCACCGAGATTGCTACGAATATTATTTATTTTTAAAGAAAGTTGATTTTGAATTCTTTTAGCAAATTTTTTAAATAATTCGAAAGCATCACTTTTAAGTTTAAGAAAGATTGTCCAAGTATATCTAGAATAATCATCTACAATTAGAAAAACATATTTATTGTGATTAATTGATTGAACTTGAGATGGACCAAATAAAACTAAATGAAGTAATTCTAGAGCTTTAGAATAGAAATCATATCTTTTAATTTAAATGAACTTTTCTTAAGTTTTCCTAATTGGCAAGCATCATATATACTATCTATTTTGAAGTTTAACTTGGGAAGACCTCTAACTAAGTCAAGTTTTGATAACCTAGATAACAGTTTGAAATTTTAACGACCAAATCTTTTATGCCAAATCCAAGGGTCACTTGTATTAGCCAAAAGACATAAGTTATCATTAGAAACTTTCATACTAAGGATGTAAATGTTTCTCTTCCTAATTCCTTCAAAGATAATATTTGACTTATTATCTTCGATGTGACACTTATCTTTTCCAAATTTAATTTTAAATCCTTTATCACATAATTGACTTATACTAAGCAAATTATGTTTAAATTCCTAACTAGTATTAAAAATAAGAGGAATTTTAGAATTATCGACATTGCTGATGCCAATAACATATCCTTTTGAGTTATCTCCAAAGTCGACCAATCCACCATCTTGATATATAATGTCATTAAGTATCTCGGGATTTCCATTCATATGCCTTGAACAGCCACTATCAAGTATCCATTTATCTTCCTCAATTTGCACAGTTTGTCCATTGGTTGTTCATTCTTCAAAAGCCATGTAATATGTATGTTCCTTCATAACAAACCAATTCAGTAGATAACTTGATTTTTCATAAAAACTATATGCAGACTTATGATAATTTGATGAAATGTATAAATTCAAACTAGTATTAACAAAATTTGCTTAAAATGCCATTTTTTGACTTTACAAGTTCCGGATTATGGAAACTATGAAAACCTATGCTCTGATACCAATTGAAAGGGAGTGCAGATTAAGGATCTTAAGGCTATTTTAACACTAGAGGGGGGTGAATAGTGTTTAATGGATTTTAAGGCTTATATGGACTAATTAAAAATTATGATATAAACAAATGCAGAACTTAATCACAGAACATTCACAGAATCAAACAAGATGTAGAAAGTAGATAAAAAGTAGTAAAGGAAAGAACACACCAGATTTTATACTAGTTCGGAGTTACCCTACATCCAGTCCCGCACCAAGGCAAACATCTCGTATAGATTTTTATTATACCAATGTCGTGATTACAATCCTCAATTTCTAAAGCCCTTGAGATACCCTCCTGTCTTCGAGTCCGGGGCAAACTCTTTTGATTTATAGGACATAAGATCACCCAATTGATTTCCATGCACAACCACACCTTATAGAGAGACTCGATAAACTTTTGATTACAAATTGATCTTATAACTCTGAATAGCACTTTGATCTTCGAGAGATGGCAGAGAATTAAACAAGAATGAGATTCTAATTTGATTCACTTGAGAATTTATTAGAATTTTGGCACGATCTTAAAAATATGAAAATTTTAGAATATGTATTTGTGGAGAAGGAGTAAAGAAAATAAGAAAATAAGAAAATAGTTAGTTAGAAAATTTATTTTTAAAGGCTATTTATGGTCCAGTAACGGTCATAACCATTCATGAAGAGATTTAAATGAATAGACACTTCTTTTGAAAATTGAAACTTTTGAATTTAACGGTCACTATGTGACATGGGGTATCCCATGATGTCGACATCCCTTAGTTAAAAACAATGTAAAATTTGTTTTGGAAATGGTATTCAAAGGAAAAAAAGATAAAATGATTCTGGAGTAAAATAAACTAATTTTCCTATGTTTTAAAACAAAGAAGAGTAAAAAAAATATTTTTAAAATGTATATGTAAATTTGATTTTAAATCTTGAGTATATATATATTATAAAGAATATTTAAAAATCAAAAGATAGTTTTAGAAACAAACGAAGTTTAAAATAAGAGTTTATTTTAAACAAAAATAAAGAAATTTTAAGGCTAAAACACCTTTTTGAAAATCATTGGAAAAGATAATTTTTAAGGCTAAAATATTTCGAAAAGTAGTTTTGAAAATCATTTTGAAAAACCATTTTGAAATAGTTTTGCAAGCTTCTTCCTACAGAATATTTCATCACATCAGGACTCAAGAACTTGTATAAAACCAGGATGTTCGTGGGTTTATAAGCTATCATAGGTTTGTATGCTACTTGTCGTGGGTTTGTAAGCCACTAAGAATGTAGAAATGGGTGAAGATTTCCATGCTATTATGAAGTTTTAACAAAACTAGACACTTATCTTGAAACCTTGATCTTGATACTCATGAGTCTTCAAACTTGATTTCTTCATTATTGTTCTTTATATTGTACAGTCTTCAATAATCAATAACTGCCTTATATATATCCTGCATAATAACACTCATGTATATCTAGACAATAGTGTTAGTATATAAGTTATAATAAAATAGGTTAAATAGGTTGTTGTCATCAAAACCACTATCTCTAGTCTCTAACAACGTGTGCATAGTACTAAGGCTATGTTTGAACTAAAAATGGAATAAACATCTAGAAGATTAAGTAGAGAATAAAAGGCGAACAAATTTAAATGAAAATGAATAGAAAAGAACACACAACAATTTATAGTGGTTCGGCTAATCTTGGCCTACTCCACTTATGGATTGATTGATCATTCTGCTGATTACAGGCTGGAGTTCTTATGGATTGGTACAGATCCATTACAAATTGATATAAATCCGAGTGTGATTGCACGAAAATAGGATAAGAGGAAGCAAGAGCCAAAAGATCCATAAAATTGAGCCATACCCCTCCATTTATAAAGAGAGGAAGCCTAAAATCTTGCCTAGAAGAACCCCGCATCGTTTTCCATGCCATAGGCTATTTCTCCAAAGAAGTAGGAGGACACCTCAACAACTTGGGTGGATCGATACCGATCCATGGACTTGGTTTGGTACCAATCCAAGAGATGGCCAAACTGGTTGTCTTGAGCTCTTTGTATTTCATCGTCTTGTAGTTAGCTTTGTGATTCCATAGTTGTTTGGAGCATTATTAGCATGTTTCTGAGTCCAAACGAGGGATGTATGGGGAAGTAGAGTTGTTGATTCAAGTGCTCATGGAGATCGACAAAGAATTGCATGGGATCGATGTAACGATCCAGAATTTCTGTTAATTAAAATTTGTACATTTAATTGATTTTAAATATTAATAAGTGAAATTTATAAGTCGAAAATACAGAAATAATTGGAAATTGGGTTAAATATGATTAAAAATGATTTGTAAAATTTTATTTAATCATATCGAAGTTAGAACAATGTTTGTGAACTTTTAAAATTGAATTAAAAGTTAATTATTGAAAGTTGAATATTTTAATATTTAATTGACGAGTTAAAATAGCCATTTTTCAAACAGTCTCGGATTTCGACGAAACCGGTTTTATCAGAACTGTAATGTTATATTATTGTATGTTTTCAAATTCGTGTCAATTAGATTTATGGTTTGTCCGGGGCAAGCCAAAACGCATAGAAATTAGTTTAAATCGATATAATTTAAATTTGATCATTTATTTCCGTAACTCACACATATGATCGAATTAGCCTCCGAAACCTATTCCATTGTGTCCGGAACGCGGGGTAAACCCTAGAAACGGCAGTCACCGCGCGAGATTTGGAGTTCGGAAAATTTTGGGTGAATAGTAATTTGGAAATTTTCTATAAAAGGCCTTCACAACTTCAATTTTGCAAAACAAAATAAACCTTACCCTAATTTTCAATGTCAGCCGCCATTTCTATCAATGGTCGAAATTTGCCAATGTTCTTCCCTAAATTTCTTTCAATCCATCAACAATTGTCGAAAGCTCTCAACTAACAAATCGTAGAGCTTCGCGATGCCTTTCGATCCATACGCTTATGATTTGATTTAACGCGATGTAGAGGGAGCTTTGTGGCCGAGTACGTGTGCAGTTCACGCACGATTCACGAGGCCGTGAAGCCACCGAGTGCCACGTGGTTCATACTGGAGGTGGGCGCGAGCAAGAGCTTGCAAATGATGGTGCTTGATCAGGTTGAAAGTTAGCGATGGGGGGTTGCGTCCGAACCCTAGGAAGCGGCTCGAATGGGTAGATGTCGCGTTTTTTTCTAGAGGAAGGGGAAGAAAGAGGGGAACGGTCCAGATGTCATCAAACCAAAAATGTGCGGCCCGGAGAAGTAGGGTTTAAAATTAAATTAAATTTTTTAATTTATGTGTATAATAATTCGTGTAATATTAAAAATATCATAACTTTTTGTTACGAGGTTGAAAAATTACGAAACAAATTACGTTGGGTTCGTATGGACGAGCACTACGCTATGGAACTGGATTGGACTCGTTTGGAGCTAGTTCGAATTTTGGGTAAAATTAAACGCGTGTTTAATTTTATTCGAAATAAAACACTGAAACTGAATTGAAACTCAAGGTGAGAACTTCTCACTCAATCGAATTGTTTCGATATAAATTTTAAATAGTTAAATTTAAATTTTCTTGATTGTGTGATTGGACGATAAATAATTATCTGTTGTTTTGAAATAGACCCTATATGCCGCATATTAAGCGGAGGTTATTTATTAAAAACATATACCACGATAAATCCAACTTGTATGGAATTGGTATTATATATGTACTTGGAGTTGTTTTCCTGCATTATATAGCGGATGAGATCTTATTGCACCGCATAATAGCGGATAATATTTTATAAATACCATATACCGCGATATTCCATATTGGAACGGAATTGGTATTGTGCTAACATCTGTGGATGCAGGGAAATAGATTGGAGGGATCCAACTGGATTCCTCACCAGTATTTATTTGATTACAGATATTGTGATATTTGTTGATTATCATAGTGATATATGATGTTTTGATTGTCATGATTGATATATTGTTGCTGTTGCAGCATTGGCCTATTTTTGGAGTTCTAAAAATATTAAAGTAACGACTTTGAATTTAAAAGGATTCTAAAGTGATTTTTAAAGGTATACATTTATAAAATTTTGAATTGTTAAAATAAATAAACGTTATTATTATTATTATTATAAAAGTTATATTTTGGAAAAATACTTAAGCATGATTTTGGAGTTATATATAAGCTTTAATAACGACTTGTAAATTATTAAAAAGAATGGTTTAAATTAGGATTTTTGAATTATTATAAACGATTTATATTAAAAAAAATTATAATATTGATATTTATAAATTTAAAATATAGGAATTATAAAACGAGTTTTATTAAGTGTTAAAAATGAAGTATGAATGGATTTCATAAGGAAATGAAATTTATAGATTTATAAATTGGGAAGTTATAGAATGAATAGATTTTGTAAAATAAAAGATTGATAAGTAATTAACTTATAAATTGGATTTTGGCATTCAAGTGGGATATAAATAAAATTTGTTAATAAAGTGATTTTATAAGTTGAAGTGGTTTTAAAACATAAATGGGATTTATAAACATCGTTTTATAAATCCGAAACCGACTTATTTTGATAAGTCAATTATTTTAGATTTTTAAAGGAGATATATTCACGATTTTGGATAGTGGATAATCCTTTAAATAAAATATGTAGTAAGATGTTGAATTTGGTTAACGAAGAATATTCATGATTTTGGACAATGAATATATTATTAAATAAAATGGATATGTTTTGGGGAAGTGATATTATAAAATGAAGTTAATTGTTTTAAAGATGTTTTAAAATGTATTAACTATCGAAAACATAGATTTCAACATTCATTGTTGAAATAGACGTTTTCGAGAAATAAGGAAATGGTGGACTATAACACTGTTGTTATAGTAAATGATTTCCGAAAGGAAATGTTTTATATAGTATTGGGATTTATATATCTATTTTAAGTTCGAATCCCTATGCTAGTGATTTTGGGTCGTCGTAACGATGTTTTACGCAACATTCGTTTTGACTCAAATAAATGTGTTTAAGCGCACGTTTTCTTCAAAGAATGAAATATATACTTAATTTCGATTTAAATATATTGAATATTTTCTAAATGTTGAAAATAAATAGAATGTGAATTACTTATTATTAAATAAGTATGGAAATGTTTTCCAATATGAAGTGAATATTTTGAGATTTTATCTTTTAAAGATAAATTGAAAATGAATATTAGAAATCGATTTGAAAATCTTATATTCATAGATATTTTGGAATTGTAAATTCACTATGGAATTTATAAAAGAAAGGGAATTTTTTTTAAAAATAAACGTTGATTTAATTTTGAAGTATGGAAATAAATTTACGGATTTGGAACGAAAATATAAAGTAAATCGGTAAGGATTTATTTAATTGGTTTAAATGAACCATTTTGAAATGAAAATGAATAAAGATTTGTGAATATATCCCGTGTGGGGAAACGATTTGAAATTTGTTTTCAAAAGTTGTAAAGGTGAAAAGTGATTTGAAATTGTTTTCAAATGGTTGAAATGTGGAAATTATATATCTAGTAAAGATATTTTGGAAAATAAATAATTTGAAAAATTATTTGGAATCTGGTGATGTTGTGCACGCCTATTGATAGTTAAATAACCGAATATCAATATTTACCTTTAAATAGGTATTTGTTGTGATTTGCTTGAATTTGAATGCTACACTTATTTTTAAAATAAGCACTCACTATTTGGGTTAGCCGGGAAAGGACCTTTGGGTCGTATAACCCATTCCGAATATGTGATACGTTGTAATGGATTGCATTTGAAGACCGGTGTTGAAGACCGGATATTTTTGAAAACGGAAGGATTACCATCGAACGACTCTGCATCGGCTGATCTCCGATAAAGGTTTTATCACCCTTAGCGACGGGAAGTCCGGTTGTGATTAGTGAATATCTGGATTGCAAGGACTTCTTTGGAAGTGGCTTCGGTTCCGTTCGATCCCGGAACGGACTTGTATGGATGTGTGTCTAACGTTACAATTTGAGATGTAAAGCTAGTTTCTATCAAATATATTTCTGTTGGTGGCGGAGAATTTATTCTCTTAGCTTAACACCCTTCTCTGAGACGTACGAGCTCAGAGGTTATTTAGTTGATGGTTACTAGTGATACATTTTCAAAATTGGTAATGTGGCATACGAAGTGTTGTTGAGCATTTGTTGAACAAAGCACAGCTTTTGTATAAAGCGTGGCTTTGTGGACGAGACTTCGTCGGACCTCACACCCCGGAAATGGTCAAAACAGGAAGGATGCAGCAAGGTTATTAGAGGGTAGCTCCCCTTTAGAGTATGTCATTCCTTCTGGATAGAGGTGGTATCATGGTATGGAGCCCGAATACTTAACCTATGTTGTTGCTGCAAATTTATTACTTTGTGCTTGTTGGAATCAAGGATCCTCAGATATAGATCGGTTACGATCGGGGAATGACATATTCGTGTCAGTAGTTACCCAGTTTGAAGGGTAACCCGGCCTTGTGTTGGCAGAGATCTAACCGTAACGTTAGGTTCTCGGGTCTTCTTTCCAGAGGCGTACTCATGTGGCAATGGGAAGTTCCTTGGCCTGACCATTTGTTGGAAATCCAAAGAAACAATACGAACCTTGTATGGTTTTACTTGTATAACCTGCCATGGAATGTGGTGGTAACCTGCTATTGAACATGGTAGCTATAGTAGGCATACGATAATGGTCGTATGTTGGCTAAGATTTATATCTTTACTTTTGAAATGATTTTTCCTACACTATTCACTAGTAATAATATCAAATGTTTCTTTTTAATGCGTATCAAGCATCTTTGACAATCATAAAAAATCTCCTCCGATTCTGCGTTTGCATTGTGTGTGTGTGCGGGAGGCCTTATGGTGGTCTCATTTTCCAAAAAACATTGCGAATCTATTTTAAAATATTCCTGTTGTTTGTTTTAAAGATAAATAACTGTTTTAAGTTCTCACACCAGTCCCATGACTGACTCGGAGTTTATTGTTTTCCTTCCTAAACTCTGGGTGCCCACCAATTTCCACACGGGCAGTCATGAGTCAGGTTATCGGGATATTCTGGAATTCAGGAGTTGCAGGAGGCAAGCTGGATGGCATGGCGTATTCACTAGTGTATAATATTTCTTTTCTCTGTTTGTTGTTGTTTGTTGTTATATACTCTGATGATGTAATGTAATGTAATGTGATGTAATGTAATAATTGATATAGTTCTTTGTTTTAAAGATATTCATTTATCTATTATATGTTGTTCCGCTGCGATATGTGAGATTCTGTCATTGTTTCTGTTGTTTTCTTTTTCTTTCTCTCTTCTTCTATCTTCTACCTCTTCTTTAACCCTAACGGTACGGTTTTCCGGCCTTTGATTGCTCGGCAGTTGATACAGTGGACGTATTGATGTCGACCTTCATGGACGAAAAATCGCATTCGTTACATTTTGGTATCAGAGCATATGGTTAAGCGACAACCATGGCTCTGTTGGGAATTACTCATTAGAGATGGAGTCAGTAGTACTCTAGAATGTGTTTGAGTGTAATAATAGATACGAGCGCGTATTTGTTAGTGAATATAAAAATGTTTTATATTGTGTTTGCTTATCCGTTGAGCTGTTTGTGAATTCTGGTCGGTAGATGGGACGCCATATTATCGATAGGGGTTTCTAAACTCTTAAACGAGATAAACCGACATAGTATCATTTTAAAATTGGGTAAATGAAATAATTTTACCTTGATTATATTTTATATATAAAGGAATAATTTTTCAGAGTTATTAAAGTGTATATAAAATTGATTGTTTGGTTGTTGAAATGTAAGAACATATATATATATATATATATATAAGTTAATTGAAAGATGTTTGAATAAGTTAAATGAAACATATTGTAAAAGAATAAATTTTATAAGCGAAGAATTATAAGTGTGGAATTATAATTAATGTGATTTACAATTGTGAAATGATCTTATATAAGTAAAGAGAAAATAGTGAAATTATATAAGTAAAAGATTTGTAAATGTGATTTATAAATTTTGAAAGAATATTAAGCACTGAATTCACTACTGTTACTGGGAAATAATGAGGGTGATGAGTGCAACATCATCAGTATCATTTTCGAGTCTCTGTGTGATAGATTTGCTACCATAGTAAATTGGGAATTGGAGTGTGATTGTGATAAACAAATTGGAAATTAAAATCCAAGTTAAAATAAATTTGAGTTGTCATCAAAGACATGTGATTTGAAATTTAACTAAAGGAAAGTTAAATAAATTGATTTGGATTAGATAAGCTATTGAAATTGATGGATATAGGTGAAATAAGTTTTGAACTTATAATATGAGTTAATAAATTTGACTTTGGCAAAAGTAAAAGGAATTTACTTTAGAATTGGAATCTGAATTGGATTTATAAGTGGAATTTAAGTTAAGTTAAACAAATGATGTTTAAATGGAATATAACTTAAGTGAAGTTGAATAAAGTTGATTTTGGTATCGAAGTAAAGTAATCAAGAGAAGTGATGAATATGAACTAGAGTTATATAAATGAAATTCAACCTTATATTGTTAAAGGAATTAGCAATTGAATTAATTAATGGATTGAATGTAAATCAATTGAGTGTAAATAAATTAATATGAAATAATGAATGTAAGTGTTAATTCATTTAAGCTAATTAAAAGTGTTGGACCAAATTGAATGTAAATTAAATAATTTGGTTATGTTCAATATACATTGGTTGTTATTTGATTGTAAATTAATTGTGTATATTTTATTAAGTGTTAATGAAGTTGAATTGATAAAATTGAAAGCTATGAAATTGAATTCAAATTGGAAGAAAATGAACTTGAATAGAATTGAATTTGATTTTGAAGTGAACTAACTTGAATATAAATTAGTGAATGTAAACTAATTGAATATGAATAAGTGAATGTTAGTAAAAACATCCAATGTTAATGAATCAAATGTGATTAAATGAAAAACCAATTCATTAAATAATAATGAGAAGTGAATGTAATTAATTTGATATGGATTTGTTGGATGATAGTTGTTTGGTGGTTGCATTTATTTCTTTTGTTGCATTTGCTATATTGGCACATGTAGTTGTTATGTTGTTATATGATGTATATTAATATTATTTTCATATATGCATGTTTCTCATGTTGTTTGTTGAGTGTTTAGTAGGTACGGATGGCGTTGCTTCGCATTTGGAGCTCGCTTTCGCGCTATATTAGCCATATATGCTCGCTAATAAAATATAAGGTACATATCTCGGATTACATATCGTACTTTTACACTTTTTTACTCGTGGGATGCCTCATCACTTGATGAGATGTATATTTGTGATATATATATATATACTATCATTTTTTTTCGGATCGAGCCGCGCAAAGGAGACTATGACGAAATTTTCCGAAAATTTAAGGCGTTAGAATATTTTTCAGAAAACTGGATTTTTTTTGAAAACTAAGTACGAATTGGAAAACTTAGTAAAGATTTTTTAAGAAGTTTAACTATGGATTTTGAGAAAGTTAAACACTCAAATGAATTTGAAATTTAATTCGGACTAATTGTTTTGAAAAGTTAATGGATTATGTAACTTTTTCTTACTTGGTAATTTCGAGGACGAAATTCTTTTAAGGGGGAAGTTTGTAACGACCCAGAATTTTTGTTAATTAAAATTTGTATATTTAATTGATTTTAAATATAAGTGAAATTTATAAGTGGAATAATTTATTTTTTGAATATCTGGATTTAATTGGATAATTAAATCGATAATTTAATAGTTGAAAATACAGAAAGAATTGGAAATTGGGTTAAATATGATTAAAAATGATTTGTAAAATTTTATTTAATCATATTGAAGTTAGAACAATGTTTGTGAACTTATAAATTGAATTAAAAGTTAATTTGTGAAAATTGAATATTTTAATATTTAATTGACGAGTTAAAATAGCCATTTTCCAAACAGTCTCGGATTTCGACGAAACCAATTTTATCGGATCCATAATGTTATATTATTGTATGGTTTCAAATTTCGTGTCAATCGGATTTACGGTTTGTCCGGGACAAGCCAAAACGCATAGAAATTAGTTTAAACTGATTTAATTTAAATTTGATCGTTTATTTCCGTAACTCACATATGATCGAATTAGCCTCCGAAACCTATTACATTGTGTCCGGAACGCGGGGTAAACCCTAGAAATGCCAGTCACCGCACGAGATTTGGAGTTCGGAAAATTTTGGATGAATAGTAATTTGGAAATTTTCTATAAAAGGCCTTCACAACTTCAATTTTGCAAAACAAAATAAACCTAACCCTAATTTTCAATGTCAGCCGCCATTATCTATCAATGGCCGAAATTTGCCAATGTTCTTCCCTCAGTTTCTTTCAATCCATCAACAATTGTCGAAAGCTCTCAACTAACAAATCGTAGAGCTTCGCGATGCCTTTCGATCCATACGATTGTGATTTGATTTAACGCGATGAAGAGGGAGCTTCGTGGTCGAGTACGTGTGCAGTTCGCGCACGATTCACGAGGCCATGAAGCCACTGAGTGCCACGTGGTTCATACTGGAGGTGGGCGCGAGCAAGAGCTTCCAAATGATGGTGCTTGATCAGGTTGAAAGTTAGGGATGGGGGGTTGCGTTCGAACCCTAGGCGGCGGCTCGAATGGGTAGATGTCGCGTTTTTTTTGGAGGAAGGGGAAGAAAGAGGGGAACAATCCAGATGTCATCAAACCAAAAACGTGCGGCCTAGAGAAGTAGGGTTTAAAAACAAATTAAATTTGTTAATTTATGTGTATAATAATTCGTGTAATATTAAAAATATCATAACTTTTTGTTATGAGGTCAAAAAATTACGAAACGAATTGCGTTGGTTTCGTATGGACGAACACTACACTATGGAACTGGATTGGAGTCGTTTGGAGCTAGTTTGAATTTTGGGTAAAATTAAACGCGCGTTTAATTTTATTCGAAATAAAACGCTGAAACTGAATTGAAACTCAATGTGAGAACTTCTCGCTCAATCGAATTGTTTCGATTTAAATTTTAAATAGTTAAATTTAAAATTTCTTGATTGTGTGATTGGACGATAAATATATCTGTTGTTTTGAAATAGACCCTATACGCCGCATATTAAGCGGATGTTATTTATTAAAAACATATACCGCGATAATTCCAACTTGTATGGAATTGGTATTATATATGTACTTGGAGTTGATTTCCCGCATTATATAGCGGATGAGACCCTATTGCGCCGCATAATAGCGGATAATATTTTATAAATCCCATATACCGCGATATTCCATATTGGAACGAAATTGGTATTGTGCTAAAATCTGTGGATGCAGAGAAACAGGTTGGAGGGATCCAACTGGATTCCTCACCATTATTTATTTGACCACAAATATTGTGATATTTGTTGATTATCATAGTGATATATGATGTTTTGATTGTCGTGATTGATATATTGTTGCTATTGCTGCATTGGCCTATTTTTGGAGTTTTAAAAATATTAAAGTAACGATTTTGAATTTGAAAGGATTTTAAAGTGATTTTTGAAGGTATACGTTTATAAATTTTGAATTGTTAAAATAAATAAACGTTATAATTATTATTATTATAAAAGTTATATTTTTGGAAAATAATACTTAAGTATGATTTTGTAGTTATATATAAGCTTTAATAACGATTTGTAAATTATTAAAAAGAATGGTTAAATTAGGATTTTTGAATTATTATAAACGATTTATATAAAAAAAATATTATTGATATTTATAAATTTAAAACATAGGAATTATAAAACGAGTTTTATTAAGTGTTAAAAATGAAGTATAAATGGATTTCATAAGGAAATGAAATTTATAGATTTATAAATTGGGAAGTTATAGAATGAATAGATTTTGTAAAATAAAAGATTTATAAGTAATTAACTTATAAATTGGATTTTGGCATTCAAGTGGGATATAAATAGAATTTGTTAATAAAGTGATTTTATAAGTTGAAGTGGTTATAAAACATAAATGGGATTTATAAACATTGTTTTATAAATCTGAAACCGACTTATTTTGATAAGTCAATTATTTTAGATTTTTAAAAGAGATATATTCACGATTTTGGATAGTGGATAATCCTTTAAATAAAATGTGTAGAAAGATGTTGAATTTGGTTAACGAAGAATATTCATGATTTTGGACAATGAATATATTATTAAATAAAATGGATATGTTTTGGGGAAGTGATATTATAAAATGAAGTTAATTGTTTTAAAGATGTTTTAAAATGTATTAACTATTGAAACCATAGATTTCAAAATTCATTGTAGAAATAGACGTTTTCGAGAAATAAGGAAATGGTGGACTATAACACTGTTGTTATAGTAAATGATTTCCGAAAGGAAATGTTTTATATAGTATTGGGATTTATATATCTATTTTAAGTTCGAATCCCTGTACTATTGATTTTGGGTCGTCGTAACGATGTTTTACGCAACATTCGTTTTGACTCAAATAAATGTGTTTAAGCGCACGTTTTCTTTAAAGAATGAAATATATACTTAATTTCGATTTAAGTATATTGAATATTTTCTAAATGTTTAAAATAAATAGATTTGTGAATTACTTATTATTAAATAAGTATGGAAATGTTTTCCAACATGAAGTCAATATTTTGAGATTTTATCTTTTAAAGATAAATTGAAAATGAATATTAGAAATCGATTTGGAAATCATATATTCATAGATATTTTGGAATTGTAAATTCACTATGGAATTTGTAAAAGAAAGGGAAATTTGTTTAAAAATAAACGTTGATTTATTTTTGTAGTATGGAAATAAATTTACGGATTTGGAACGAAAATATGAAGTAAAACGGTAAGGATTTATTTAATTGGTTTAAATGAACCATTTTGAAATGAAAATGAACAAAGATTTGTGAATATATCCCGTGTAGGGAAACGATTTGAAATTTGTTTTCAAAAGTTGTAAAGGTGAAAAGTGATTTGAAATTGTTTTCAAATGGTTGAAATGTGGAAATTATATATCTAGTAAAGATATTTTGGAAAATAAATAATTTGGAAAATTATTTGGAATCTGGTGATGTTGTGCATGCCTATTGATGGTTAAATAACCGACCATCAATATTTACCTTTAAATAGGTATTTGTTATGATTTGCTTGAATTTGAATGCTACACTTATTTTTGAAATAAGCACTCACTATTCGGGTTAGCCGGGAAAGGACCTTTGGGTCGTATAACCCATTTCGAATATGTGATACGTCGTTATGGATTGCATTTGAAAACCGGATATTTTTGAAAATGGAAGGATTACCGTCGAACGACTCTGCATCGGCTGATCTCCGATATAGAGGTTTTATCACCCTTAGTGGCGGGAAGTTCGGTTGTGATTAGTGAATATCCGGATTGCACGGACTTCTTTGAAAGTGCCTTCGGTTCCGTTCGATCCCGGAACGGACTTGTATGGATGTATGTCTGACGTTACAATTTGAGATGTAAAGCTGGTTTCTATCAAATATATTTATGTTGGTGGCGGAGAATTTATTCTCTTAGCTTAACACCCTTCTCTGAGACATACGAGCTCAGAGGTTATGTAGTTGATGGTTACTAGTGATACATTCCCAAAATTGGTAATGTGGCATATGAAGTGCTGTTGAGCATTTGTTGAACAAAGCACAACTTTTGTATAAAGCGTGGCTTTGTGGACGAGACTTCGTCGGACCTCACACCCCGGAAATGGTCAAAACAGGAAGGATGCAGCAAGGTTATTAGGGGGTAGCACCCCTTTAGTGTATGTCATTCCTTCTGGATAGAGGTGGTATCATAGTATGGATCTCAGATACTTAACCTATGTTGTTGCTGTAAATATATTACTTTGTGGTTGTTGGAATCGAGGATCCTCGGATATAGATCGGTTACGATTGGGGAATGACATATTCGTGTCAGTAGTTACCCAGTTTGAAGGGTAACCCGGCCTTGTGTTGGCAGAAATCTAACCGTAATGTTAGGTTCTCAGGTCATCTTTCCAGAGGCGTACCCATGTGGCAATGGGAAGTTCCTTGGCCTGACCATTTGTTGGAAATCCAAAGAAACAATACGAACCTTGTATGGTTTTAGTTGTATAACATGCCATGGAATGTGTTGGTAACCTGCTATTGAACATGGTAGCTATGGTAGGCATACGATAATGGTCGTATGTTGGCTAAGATTTATGTCTTTACTTTCGAAATGATTTTTCCTACACTATGCACTAGTAATAATATCAAATGTTTCTTTTTAATGCGCATCAAGCATCTTTGACTATCATAAGGAGAAATCTCCTTCGATTCTGCATTTGCATTGTGTGTGTGCGGGAGGCCTTATGGTAGTCTCATTTTCCAAAAAGCATTGCGAATCTATTTTAAAATATTCTTGTTATTTGTTTTAAAGATAAATAACTGTTTTAAGTTCTCACACCTGTCCCATGACTGACCCGGAGTTTATTGTTTTCCTTCCTAAACTCTGGGTGCCCAACAAGTTCCACACGGGCAGTCAAGAGTCAGGTTATCGGGATATTCTGGAATTCAGGAGTTGCAGGAGGCAAGCTGGATGGCATGGCGTATTAACTAGTATATAGTATTTCTTTTCCGCTGTTTGTTGTTGTTTGTTGTTGTATACTCTGATGATGTAATGTAATGTAATGTAATGTAATGTAATGTAATGTAATGTAATGTAATGTGACGTAATGTAATAACTGATATAGTTCTTTGTTTTAAAGATATTCATTTATATATTATATGTTGTTCCGCTGCGATATGTGAGATTCTGTCATTGTTTCTGTTGTTTTCTTTTTCTTTCTCTCTTCTTCTATCTTCTACCTCTTCTTTAACCCTAACGGTACGGTTTTGCGGCCTTTGATTGCTCGGCAGTTGATACAGTGGACGTATTGATGTCGACCTTCGTGGATGAAAAATCGCATTCGTTACAATCGAAAAAACAAACTTTTGTAATAAGTTTAACATTAAGTAGAGTAGGTAGGCAAAAGATGGGCACCGTTGGTTGAAGAAAGCTGGATCGGTACCGATCCAAGATGTTGGATCGGTACCGATCCAACATGTTGGATGGGTACCGATCCACCATATAGGTGTATCCAGGCTTCTGATCTCTTTTGTTGGCTTGGTCTATATTAACTTGAGCGAGCATGGAGTTCAATGTGAGAAATTTGAGTGCTTTCTCGGAGCTCGACCTGAAGAATTTATGAGATTTTTATGCTTTGAGTTTTCCTTCATTTGCTTGGAGTTAGACTCAAGAATTTTTTATGTTCGACCAGAGGCTTCTGTGTTTTCTACCCGAGTTTGTTTGCTCGAAGTCAGGCCTGAGATTTTTGTATGTCCAACCCAAGTCTTCATTGGTAGCGATCCAATATCCTATCTCTTGGATCGTGCCGAACCAACTTCAGGTCACGCTTAGGATATCTGCATGGATTGATTTGGGTCACGCTTGAAGATTTTCCAAGGCTATCCTGCTTCGAGTCTGACCTGGGGATTTTATGGATTTGCTCCAAATCGGCCTTCCAAAAACCTGAACTTCCTAATTTTCAACTTTTTTCACACATTTTTGTATATCTATTCTTTTCTTGCCTTTTTAGGATATTTCCAAAGTCCTTAAGTTATATCTTCATCGTTCGCTAGTCCGATTCTACCGTTTAAGTCTATTCGAAGACTATCTCAAATTCGGCTGTAACAACTAGTTACCTAATAAATTTTAAGATGGATGATACTTTAATATGATGAGATGGATGCTTGCATTCATATAGAACTATATTCTTATTGTTATTAGGATGTTTTGCATACATGCCTATGTATCATACCATTTGCATACTTGTAAAAGGCCATTAATTGCATTTTTGGATAGTGATATCGGAGAATATTCATCTTTCATATTCATGCCTACATTTAGGCAGCATGCTTGTGTATTTCTTAATCTTTGATGGATTATATATGTGTATGTATGTTAGATGGATGTATATTGGATATATACCTACGTAGTGTATGTTTAAATAACTAGGAAGGCAGTTATATTTTCCATTATTTGGGTTCTGATGGTGGAATTCTTTTAAGAGAATGAGAATGTAATATCCTATAAATTTCGATGATAAAATAAATAATGATTAAAATTACTAAAAGGGGAAAATTATGAAATTTTGTAAATAGATGAATTAAGCAATGGAACTTGCATTGTTGCATAGAACATAATTTTCTAGTCAATTTTCATTATGAAAATGTCAAAAACAAACAAAAAGAGATAATTATAATTAAAAGAATAAATTTACTTAGATTGGGATAGTTAGGTCTAATAACTCATTCGTACCAAATAATGTACTAATATTCCTTCTCAGCTTAGAAAGAAACCTATGCTCATTTTATTCTTCATTTCTTTGCTCTCCTCAAAACAAAAGAATCTCTAGATCTAGAATCCTATATCTAAAGTTACTCCATTAAATCAACATCAAATTAAACAAAATAAAAGTCTAAAGAGACTAGTATGAAGATGGCTATTCATAGATACCAAAATGTCAATGTTTCATGTAGTTTTGGGCTAAGGCTAATACAGACAACTGGAGATGAAAGTGATTCCTAGTCAATTTGAGGCTAACTTCATTATTTTGTGAGCGGGTTTCATACTCTTTTCTATGTGGTCCTAATCGTGCCTTTAATTGTTATTGGTTGTCATGTTAAATAAATGGTTGTGGCGGATATAAATAACCTATTGATATACATTAAACCAAGATATGGATTTTGTTAATAAGGTATAGAAGTTGGAATGTAAATGGGTTGGATACAATAGATGGAAGTGTGTCTGTGTCCTATCATATAAGCGATCTAGAAAGACACGAATTGAAAAAGGTTTATTCGGACATTGTTTGTACAATTCGAGCGGACAAACGATGTTTGGAAAATATAAAACATTGAATAGTTTCAGATGGATATATTTTCGTATATTTCTTCTTCTCCTAATTTGTGTCCCAAGTGAGTATCCTATGGATATGGGTTGGACACCTTACATATTTGAACCAAGCTAGACGTCAAACAGTCAAACAAAACTTACATCCCTATTTAGAAATAATAATTGGCCATTTAGGTTGAAATGTGACTGAAGAGAAGATGGCTGAAACAACATAGATAAAATATACGAGATGATAATAGATCTAGGAGAAGAATGATGTGTAGATCGATGATAAGTCTACCAATGGAATGATTAGACAATGGTCTTGATACAAATAGATGAATTGTTAGTAGTGGAAGATAATGAAATATTAGCTGAACTACATAAATAATGAAATCTTCAAATACAAATGGAATAATAAGAGTACTAAGGGGATAGTCCAGGTAAAATGATTATAAAAACATCATATGACCTTCCTATAATGTGTATAGAAGCAAACTATTATTAGAATGAAGACAGACAATTTGTTAAGTCTAAAATACTACAGAAAGAAAAAATTCCACAAGTAACAGTAATTCATGCATACGGGTTGAAGATTCAAGCATCTGCAAATAAATAAAAAAGAAAACAGTAAGAAATGCCTAATTCAAGTGTCTAAAACCGGGATACATATGTTTGAAACTAATATACAAATGTCTAAATCCGAATTTAGACATTTGAATGTTAGAAGGAAAAACACCATCAGGAGGTCAAATGTCTAAACATAAATTCAGGCATATGAAATAAATTACAATGTCCAAATTATACGAACAAATGTTTGATTGCCTATAAGGGGCATAAGTTGAACATGGACCAGTTTGGGCCAGTATGAATGGTTGCTTGTTTAATTTAAGACGATAGGACGTTAAATGATGCATATTTGATAAATATAGAATGGTAACATAAATTCAGGCATAGGGACACTTGTATTGGTCTATGTAGGTTAACAATGAATTAATGATAGATTGGAAGGTTTATATTGTATATGGTCGGTGACTTAATGATACATTAGGTGTATGTGACATATAGTCATTACCATGATGATAGATTGGAAGTTATATGCAACATATGGTCATTGCCTTAATTATAGGTTGGAAGGTGTATATGACACACGATCGTTGCCTCAATGATTGATAAGAGGTGTATGTGATGCATGGTTCTTGCCTCAAAGATGGATTAGGTAATGTTAATTTCTCATGTGGTTATCCTAATTTCTTAGTGTTTACTATATATATGATGTGGTCATCGAATGGTTAAACTAAAATTTTATAAAAGTAGATCAAGTCATTGAAACAAGTAACCATGAAATATTAAGAGTAGTGTTAGCCTTCAATTATGTTTTTATTAGTATGACAGTGTATGTGCACGCAGACACTTGTGCATGTTCTTACACAACATACATATGTCCATCCCTTCTAAATTTTTATTTATTTGTATAGGACAGGTTGATAGGGGTTAGGGAATTTTGCACATGTGAGAGGGAGTCAAAGGAAGTCGTTGAAGATATATAGTATACATACTTATTTACTATATATTATTCATTACTTTATCTTATGTTGAACCATAGATTCTGAAGTGCTATGTTAAACTGATGTAATATCATGGTTATTTCTAGTTTACCTTAGATTTTCATGTTATGTGTTCTATTATATTTTATTCCATCCATCGTGAGTTTAGAAAAAGTAGTTAAAGTAGATAGCTCTATATATTGTTCATATCATATTTTACCCTAACTATCCACCGTTTATGGTTCTTAGGATTTGAGCATCGCTTTGGATGTAGGATCGATGGGTGGTTTATGGGTTGTGACATTCTATGTATTATGAGGTAGGCACTGACAGACTCCTTTGAACCATGATCGATTCTCTAGAGTATATTTGGACTAGGGGTAGGTACCCTATACATATAATCTTTGACTAATGCTCAAAGAAAGGCAATATCAAGGTTTGATGCCTGGAGAATGGCATCAATGGACATTGACACTAATAGATAAATGTCAGTGTATAATCAAATTATGCAGGAACAGTCAACAAAAATAAATTAATGCTCTTAAGGACACGACTAGAAAGACATTAATTGCAGCCAGGATATCATAGTTTTACTTATGATTAAATATGATAAGTTTAACTAGTAGTAGATAAAGCTATGTAAAAGACGATGTTGTGTAATAGCAGAAGTATATTTTTATATATAGAGTTACAGTGAATAATGAATTCCACAGATTAACATACATAGGTAGGTATAATATATAAAGTAAAACATTACCAGCGTATATACATGTATACATGTTTGTAGGAATATTACATAGGATCAAGAAAGAAAAGTGTAATTAAGTAAATGACATGGATTGAGTAAAAAGAATTCTTTGATTTACTTCAATTTTGGAGTACAAAAGTCGAGGACTAGATCTGTATATCTCAATGGCCTATGTGCATGTAAATCAAAAAACAAAAAGGAACATAGCCAAAAGTTAGGAATCTAGACTACTACTTCCCCCTTTCAAATGACCTTCTTCCTTTGTTTCTTTAGATTGCTAACTCTCAAAGGGTGTCCTCAGGCGGTGAAGGTTTATCAACTGGTATAATATGCATTTAGTGCTAAAATGATGATTAGGACATCCAGAAAGAAGTTGGATCAAGTGTCAATAAGGATCTGACAATAGTTACAGAAAACGAATCCATGAAGATGGGTGGAAAAACATTATCCGAATTTTCGATTTTCACATGGATAAGTTGGTTATCTTGTCCTTTAGAGCAACGACAACAAATGAATCAGTACCAGAGATCTAGTGATCATGATATTCTCTTCTTCTTCGACATTAATGGCAGGCTCATCACTCTCCGTCAATGCTCTAATTTTCTCGGCTTTTTGAACCAGGCCTCCAAAAGATTTAATAACAACGATAGATTCAGAGTGATGACCAATGTTATCTAGCCTTATGACCAAGCCATATGCAAAGAAATCAGATCGGTTAATCTGAAAATTTATCAAGTCAGAACCCAGAGAGAGATCCTGAGCTAAGATGTCAAGTGAAACCAAGGAACGAAGTTCAAAGATAGCAAGAAACCTTCGATTATAGCCCACACAACATCTCACTTCAAGTACAAGATCTAAAGCCAGAAGGGACAAGTGAAGTTGTGGATCGGTACCGATCCCTTAGCTGTCCTCAAATCATTCACTTACCTCATGCTACATCAAGATGGAGCAAGTAAGTTAGTCCATGCCATGTAGAACCGTTTGCCTACTATTCTCGACCCAAACGATGGGTGGATGAACCAAATGCTTCGGCCCAACCTCTAAACCAAAGAATTCACTTAAGTTCAAGTTTGTAGCATTGCAATCAATACTTTGAATTCAAAGATGCAAATTAATTGAATGTACACAAGTGAGAAATCAAGACCCGTTGAACAAAGTCATGGGCCATTACTGTTCCCTATCGATACCGATCCTTGAACTCTGATGACTTGGCCATGATATATTCAGTTTCACCTCTTCTCGACATGGGGAATGTAGGAAAAAATGCGGATAAGAAATTTCCGTCGACCTGAAACTATAAATAGAGTAGGAAAGACATTATTTGAGTGATCTTTTTGCTTGTTTAACAAAATTTTGCGTTCTCTTTGTAATCCTATGGATCATTATCGATCCATAAGAATAATCTTGTAAAACTCAGTAGATACTTCAACAAACTTTAGGTTGACGTAGGCCTCTGATTAGTCGAACCACTATAATGGAGATTCAATTATTAAGTGGCACGATGATGGAAGCTTATATGGAATCGGCCTCTCTTGAAGGATTGGAGACAATAAGGAATCAATGAGGGTAGAAACAACGATTAGAGCGTACACTTTGACGAAGGAGGGAAGCAAGATTAATGAAGAAGTAGCAGATGAGGATACAATGATGGCCTTAGAGCTTGCTGCCAAGACGAGTGGAGTAACCACTGAGATTTCCTAAAATGATGCAGCAAGAGGAACTTCACCTGTCCTCTTGGTAGGAGATCAATATGAACCTCAGTAGTGGTCTACAAAAACACCACCATGGCCCATAAATGCTTGCCTTCCTCTACGGTGTCCGGATCTTCATCATCGAACAATTGAGCCAAAACATCTGCCCCACTGATGATGTCCCCTATATCTCACCTACTTCCTATTCTTCATTCATTATTTGGTCATGGATATCTAGTAGGACCCAAGAAAAACTTTCTTCCAACCATTTCAAGCCTTTTATTTTAAACATGTTGATGTAGAACATGAATATGGTTGAATCGGCCTTCTCGACGGTGGAGTCCTTCTCGGTTGCAACTTGGGCCAATTTATCTTTCAGATTAGCAATGGCAACGTTAAGCTAGTCTTTCTTAGACTAGGGCTCAAGAACTTTATTTGGCACAACTTCTTGTTTTTCTAATCCATTTTCAAGACGGTTATCCGGGTACTCGCAATAGCAAGTAGAGCATCGAAACTGGTGATGCTAGCTTTTGTTGTTTATTCTCCTTCATTAGGTCACTGCTCCATACATGGGCTTGCTCAAATTGTTGCCCCAAAAGCTCTATCATTATGTTAATTGCCTGAATATCATCTTGTGATTTTCTCTTTAGATCAAATGTTTGTCTTTTCCTTTCAAAGCCATCTTGGTGGAATCTACATCTCTTCTGAGCGTATGAATGATCTTTTCATACTCCTTCATAGTTTTTCCTTTTCCTTCACGAAGAGGGTCTTCGTGTAATTTAATTCATTAAGGTACTTTACCACTTTTTTCCAGTCCTGAAATTTGATCAATTAGCTTATCAAAGGTTTTGCAAACACCCCTTATTTTGTTGATGGACATGTCATCTAGATTGTATGAGAATTTAATCTCGAAGAAGACAAAATCAAGGTACTTCAACTACATAGATGTCGGAGCAGATGTGGGAGATAAAGACGCAAAAAATGTACTAGGAGGCATGACTCCCTTGCTTATCCGCCATTGATGGCCAATGGATGAAGTGGAAAAGGAAATCATGGAGGTCCTTGGTTAGGAGTAACATGCAGGGACTAAAAAATGTGCTTACCCTTCTAATTGGGGATAAGTATGGAGGAAGAAACATGAATAGAGCTCACGATAGGGGCATGAGAAAGATTAACCTGAGTGGAGGACCGTTCCTTGAAGAGAGCGACTTCTTTAGGAGTGTGAGCCATATGATACATGGGATGGAGACTGATGCTTACTGTTATGGCAGTTGGAACCACAAGGCAATTGTGTATCTTATAATTCTAACAAGTATACTCTCGATGCTCGTAATCATATCGGTGGTCTTGGTCATCTCGATCGCGATGGAATCGATGCAATCCTCCTTAAATAAGTTTCGATCACAACGCCTATGGTCTTTCGATAAGGCTCATTCGTGGAAGCTTTCTGAGTAAGATCACTAAAATAACAAATGCACAACCTGAATGACAAAGAAACGAGAGTCACTAACAAATAAAGGAATTAGAAGACAATTGTAGTGCACATGAGTATGGTCCTAAGTTGTGTGAAGTGGTGCAACCTATCTAGCCTACGGACCATGCTCTTTTAGAAAGGATGATGAATCAGTTACACCGTCAAATGGAAGAAGATTGACATCATCCATTCCTTAGAGGAGTTGGTCAATCTCAACCTCATTGTAGTCAAGGTTACAGAGATATTTAGGAATAGAATCAAAGGAGGGGCTACTACTTCTTCGCATTGAAAGGCAAGAAATATGTCTTCAGTCTGGCTAATGTTCTGATCGAGGACAGGTTTGGAATCTCCTTACTCAAGCATCCAAACTAGAGAGTGGGATTAGTGATGTCTTCTCTCTCGACATTCTCCCTAAAGAATTCTATGTTGATTTCTTCTTTATCTTCTTCTCCCCCTTTCTCTCTGTTCTATGTTACACCTTGTAAATTTTAATAATCAAATAAATGATAAATGAAGGGTAAATTGGTACTTTACTGTAAGAAAAAAATATAAATTATTATAAATAACTGGATTATGTGAAAAAACTTGCACTTTGCATAAGGAATATATTTTTTGGTCAACTTTCATTATAAGAACGTTAAAATTGGACATACGGTTGAGACTTATAATTGAAAGAGTATTTTGATTTAAACTGGCTTGTTAGGCTATCCCATTATTACCAGACATGGTACTAGTATCCTTTCCAAACTCAGAAAACATACATTTCTTTTCTCATCTCTTTCCTCTCCTCAAATAAAGAAACCCTAAGCCTCAAATTCTAGATCTACAATTGCTTCATTAAATTCCATTGATTTTAATAAAATTTGGGTCCAAAGAGATTAGGACGAAGAGAGAAGCATGAGGATATTAAAATTAAAGTGTTATACGGAGTTCGAAGATTAGAGCAAATCCAAGCAGCGGAGAAGAAGAGGAATTCCACTGACTTTAGGACTATCGTGGTTAATTTTTAAGTGTGAATATATTTACCGTATTATATAATATCATACATTTTTATATTTCATTTTTATATCTGTGTTAGATTAATGGTTATCATAGGTATTGATTAAATAATGTTGTATGTTAAATTGAAACAATGGTACTAAAATTTAGGGTTAGAAATAATGATTGGCCATTAATGTTAAAACATGACCTTTTTCTCGTAAAGGAAGAAGAAGATGAATAAAATATGTAAACATAATTAAATTTATCAATGTGAATGAATGGAAGTAGTGCATGGATTCGAAAGAAATACGAATTCAATGAATATATTTATGTATAACTGTCATTTTGGAGTATGTAAGAATTACTAATGATAAACAAGACGTAAGAAAGGATTATGTTTAATTTGATATAATTATAAATAATAGAAAATAAATATATAGAAATAGGTCGATTGAACGACCATGTTAATATAGAAAATTATTCATATATCAATAATAAGAGATATATAAAGTTCAAATGAAATATGATGTAAAGAATATTGGAAAACCAAAAAAATTGAAGAAATATGTAATTAATAGTAAACCGGATGTCTGGAAATAAATTAAATGTTTGAAAGTTAAAACCTGCATGTAACACATACATATTCATCTATTTTGGAAGTTTGAAAATAGGGTTCAGACATCAAAAATATTGTATTAGACACCAACCAAGGATTAGACATTTGGAAAGCTAACGGGATTCTCTATCAGTAAGCAAGACGTTTGAAATGTTTAATCAGATGAATGGAAAAAAATTCGGACATCTACACGATTTAAATAGATGTATGAAGTCTAGATTTGGCACATATTGTACTTATACCCACATCGCCCAATATAAATGTTAAGGTTACTTTATCTTAATCAAGTAACAATGCTAAGAAGTTAAGTAATGTGTTTTGGTATGTATAAAGTAACATACAAGTTGATGATTGTTTTTAATGCATCACAATATAAGTAACTTGAAAATGAAGCTAAGATGGTAAATAAATATTTTAAAGCATATCAGTAGGAATAAGATATGCTAATATTGTAAAGCATATTCATAGTAAAGAAAAGCCATAAGCTTATGTTAATATTGTAAAGCATATCAGTAGGAATATGGTAGGTAGATAGTTGTAAGGCATATCAGTCTAATAAAAGTAAAGCTATGAGGGTATGTTTATGTTATAAAACATATCAGCAAGAATAGGGTACATTAATATTGTAAAGTGCATCAATAGAATGCATGGGTATGTTAATATTGTAAAGCATATCAACAGAAGGAAAATGATAACATGATGTGTTGCATAGTTGTAAAGCATATCAATACCGATGTTATATAATTCTTCACATTATATGAGTAAAATCATGGAAATAATGTCGTTGAAATGTATTAGAGTAACTAATAGCGATGAATAACCTTAAGACAATAATTGTCGAAATGGTTTATTAAAATGTATCATTAGCATATCGGTATTGTATAATTAAAGATATGTTCTCACTCACTAGGCTTATGTCTAAACTCCTTATATATTTCAATTTTGTGTCCATCTATTATGGGTTAACAGGGGTTAGGGAATGCTAGATGTGAGATGGGGATGATAGAGACAACTGCAATTACATAATTCACCTCACTTATTAGTTATTTATTATTTCGGTATTTATGTAACTATGTTAGGCTACATACCATGAAGTGTTATAATAGATTGATTTAATAACACTTAAGTTTATTTTCAGTTAGTTTAAGTAGTTCTCTTATGTTATATTATATCTTAGTTCCTTCCACTGTGAGCTCTAAAAGCATAATAAAAGTGGCTCCGTATATTGTTCATACTATATTTTACACTAATGATCCACCATTTACTGCCATGGGAGTTTGAGTATCGACTGGGATATAGAATCAAAATGGTCGTGGATGGAAAGTTGGTGCATTCGGCCTTAGGAATGGCTTGAATTGTGACAACCATGCACCTCAGGTCATCGTTATCAACTCTAGGGGGATTAGCTACAACGAAATAAATGGAATAAGCTATTTAGATGAAGTGAATTCGAACAAGACAAAGTCAGAATTGATAGTGAAATACTTACACCTAGATAGTTGGTAAAGCCAAAGTGCATCGGACAAAGAAACCCCCTTTGAAGTAGTTGCATTTTTTGTATAGATCCATGACCACTTAAGAATGTTAGAAGGCTTCAAAAAATGTCGAGGAAGAATTGAGGTAGTTATGCTTGAAGTTATAAAAATATCCGATATAAGCCAAAAGCCACTCTCTACCTAGAAATCGGGTGAAAATCATGTAGAAACTCGGAAGCAACACATAAGAATTCAGGAGCAACTAAGAAGGAGCTAAATATCAAGCGAAAATCATGTAGAGACTCGGAAACAACACATAAGAATTTAGGAGCAACTAAGAAGGAGCGAGCTTCATTAATTAAAGAACATGATAGAGAAAGGGATTGAATGACAACATACCTGTTAAAGGACACATACACCGACATAAGCAGTGTAGCCAGCAAGATGATTACAAGCCCTCTTGCATGAGAGGGGAAGTCTAACCTTATAAAGCAGAATCCCATGCCTATCGCAGATGCATTAAAGCCCTACGGTGGTTAGATGAGACGGAGGCAGGTCAGGTGGGTTACCAAGCATCATAACCCAATTTGGGGGCGTATCAAGAGTAATTTTATTATATGGCTCCTAGACGATTATTAATGGAGTGACATAAGCTATAGACTAGGAAATAATTCAAGGAAAAAGTAGGACCGGCAGTTCTGGTAGGAGTGGAAGCCGACGTCGAGCTAGAGGCCATTACCGGTGAAGTGGAAGCAGTTGTAGCTATTGCAGAGGTTGAAATACATATAGTCATTTGGTAAGTAGAAATCTAAAATGACAAGCATGCTCAAGTAATTTTTATTTAATTTCTATACTTGTGTATATTTATATGTAGCCCAAATTAGTCGATGTAAAACATCTAATGATTATTGGCATGCATAGACTCATCAGGTTCTATATATTGACTAGGAGTATTTTTAAGTCCTATGTAGTATGTATTTCCTTTGTCTCGTTCATAGTGTATGAAAGCATGCCATGTAGAATCTTTCTCTTATAGCCAAACAAGCTCTGACATGCTTTGAAACTACGTGTCAGATATCACTCGTTAACATAGCAATTGCATGAACAACGCCGGGTGGATCCTAAAGCAAACTAGAACTCAAACTCTCGATTGGGAATCCTAGATAGATAGTGCAAATGTCAAGGATGGAAGGATTATTGACCAAGGAACATGAGCATTAGTGAGGTTCGCATCCCAGGATGTGTTAACACTTGATTTCGTTGGAGTATGACTTCAACCCCATGAATTTAACTTAAAACCAATCGATCGTTCTTTGAACCCAACTGCATATTAAACCACCACCGATTGTAAGGACCTACACATATATTGATAGGTAAGTAAAATTTTATTTACTTAGGAAAATGACTTAATAAGCTCAAACTTTAGCTAACTTAGTAATTTGATGCTTTTAGACTTTAGAATAAATTATGGACCATTTCATCCTATAAAACTTTTGATGGCTATAACTTTTAATAATAATCAAACTTCGACCTAATTGTTATTCCAAAAGATATGATAGTTTCTTGTTCCGTAAAGTGGTTATAGTAGTAATTTGCCTCATCCATTTGAGAGACATCGTAGATTTAAATTTCAATAGATTTTTTCAATTAAGCCCAAAGCCCGTTATAATGGCATGATTAGTAATTTTGGGAATTGTGATAATCCTAAAATTAGTGCAGCAACCAAATCACTTTTTCTAAAAAAATATCTAAACACCATTAATCATCTCTACCTCAGTCCTCATTAAAACTTGCCATTTTAAGATGCAACAAGATACTAAGAGGAAATCAAGATAGATATTCATTAGAGATCAACCGACTACCATTTGGAAGGGAAAATTTCATGGCCTTTGCTATTGGATTTGGATTTTCATCGATTTAAGGTTTATTTGATCAATTTTATATTGATATGTGAGTGGTTTATGATCCCTTACATATTATATATTGAAATATACGTCAAAAAGTGTTTTGGATCCATTTTTCAAGTCAAAAATGTTATTTTGGATATGATCTGATTTATAAATGAGTGTTAAAACATGTTTAGTTGAATCACATGTTTTGAAATATGGACCATTTCATGTATGTTAAATGTAGACATCATGTTTATACGGAATTTAGGCTTGATATGATGATATGTCGCAATTGTTGTGTTTGCTTGTTATGTTTGAATGGATAAAACACTCATGTGCGGTGAATTGTGATGATTACTTTATTAATAAGGATTCTTGAGTGCATGGGGAAAGCTATTACGATGGAGTCTTCAATATGGTGCACTAAGATAGAGGATCTGTAGTTGTAGAATATGCCTTGATGGATTGACTTTAGAGAGTTTGGAGTTGATCGTTGTAAATGAAGGATGCATATAGATTGAAAAGGCGAAAAAAGAGATGGATCGATGGAAGAATTGGACCAAGGTAAAAGACTTAGCCAAATTTGACTAAGTGATGATAGACATCGATCCATATGGATCGGTATAATCTATGGCAAAGTTGGATTTAGCATATTTTGGTGTTTTAGGAACTTGAAGAATAGATGATAAGGCAAAGTAAAGAAAAGTCGACTAAGTGTACGTATCAGCACTGATCCATCAAAGATGTTCTTTTGAGCATTTTTGGCTAAGGCATGAAGGAAGAAGTCAATTTTGGTTAAGTGCATAGACCTGTATTGATCCATGATGGATCCATAACGATCCATGCTACAGTAACCAATAGATGTGGACTTTTAAGGGAAGCTAGCAGGAGCATCTAGGGATCGTTCGAGCAAGCAAGTCCTATATGATGATAACCTGTGGAGTGAAACAAGGGGATTCTACTATAGGTATGTATGACAGTGGATTGTTGATGCCCAAAGGCTTTAATGTATTCTGGTAAAGACAAAGTAGATGAGGATGCTCATCTTGGATCATCTGAGTGGATTCCTTTCTCTAGACCATCTGAATGGGTCTAGTTCCTAGCCATTTGAGTTAGAAAGGATTCGAGCATTAATGTCGCCATGATTTTGAGCAGTCATCGACCTTACGATGGTGGTTGTTTGAGTAATGACGTATCCAAGTGCATTATGAGTATGAGAGATGACTTATTATTTGATGGGTGCTACGATTGCTTTGGGTGTCCATGTGATATAGGTATTATCGAGTTTAATATCCTAACGCCTTATTATATACTTAAAGTAGTGCACCTATACCGACGATAGTAGTTTAAAATATATTGTGTTTATATGCTAACTAATTAGATGCATGAGGAGGTGAGGTATGAATTTTCATACCACATTTATCTTAATATGATATATTGACTTTAGATTTATTTTTGAGGCAAATCTAATGCTCACATCACACTATTGTTTCACCTGAGGTTATTTGTATTGCTTCTTATATTCTCAGGTACACTTAATAGGTTGATTCAGAGATAGGTATAAGGATAGTACATGGAGCTATGTGGAAGACGAGAAGAAGGCTTATGTTTTCTTATATATATACACACACACACAGATATATATATATATATATAATTTATTTTAAGGAGCTACTATCGCTTATTCCAATGTGCAGTGTTATGGAGTTCTCATCACTTTATTATGTGTACAGAGATAGTTTTATTATGCACATTACGATGTGTCGGAGATGTACAAACTCATATATTCTGTGATGTATTATACTATGCACCAGTGCTACACTCCGATGATGTTGTGGTTCATTTGATTATGTTATTGTTTCACTTGTTTTAAATCTATGTTTTATATTTTATTTTGTCCTTACACTATGAGTTATATTACTGGTAATCTTTTGATTCGTTATCTTGATGCTTTCCCTCTTTAGATCAGGTACTACTACAGTGGTATTGCTATCTATTTATTATAGGAGGTATCAGAGACGGAGGGAGGTTGTCACAATGGTATTAGAGCCTAGGTTGAATGAACACCTAAGACTCGCCTATATGTACCATTGGAAATGGAGTAAGAGATATGTGCCTTAGAATGGATCAAGCAACATATGAGAAGCATATTTGTTATATTTTGATTTTGACCTATATAATATATATTATAGTAGGACGCATTGCACACATGGGCACGACTCATGCTGATATCTTCAATGAGAGACTAATCGTTCTTATCGCATATTGTAAGAATTAGTGAGTAGACAAGGAACACTACAAAGGTGAAAAATATTACATGCAGTAAAGGTGCGATATTGTACATGTCAGTGTGTCCAAATGCCCCTGAATGGACCATGGACTTGAAGTTTGCTAATAGTGGGTTGTTTCCCGTACACCAGTAGCAACCAATATGCATAGGAATGGAGGAGTCAATATCCACGATGCTAATATTGCCAAGGACAAAAGAGTAGGATTCATTTGTTATAATCCCAAAGGACCCGTAAATATCCCCAGATGGAGGGATGAGAGTTTCTTCGATTGTAGAAGATGGCAGGGCTATGTAGAGGCTCAAGACAAAACGATCTTTATTCTAGGATATCGTGGTACAAAGGGTGTTATCCCGCCTTTTGGCAAGGCCGTGATACCAAAAGATTGATCGGAAAACCGAAGATAATTTACCTCAATGATTGGTTATAAACTGCTTCACTATGGATATCGATGAATTTTGACCGAGCCCAGATTGGGCCACGATCGATAGAACACGACAAGCAAAGCCATAAAAGCCAACGTTCCAAATTTCAGGTCAATCCGAGTTCGTACGCTCAAGTTATGATCGATTCAAGATAGAGAAGATAACCCTTGTTCGAATCCATAGACAGGGGTACTGTTCGTATCCATCCAGCTAAGCTACTTCGTATCCATCAAGTTGTAGTGCTTCGAATCCATGGAGTCATTCCTCTTCGTATCCATCGGCTTAGAGTACTTCGAATCCATGAGGTTCGTACCCATCCTCGTGTCTCAGCTCGACTCCATCTAGTTCGCATCCATCGGCAAGCAATAGTTCGAATCCATTAGACAACAGCCCTTCGAATCCATCGGTGACTTCACTTCGCATCCATCGACAGATAGTATGCTTCGTATCCATCAGCAGGAGATATACTCGAATCCAAAATTATTGGTAGACTTCGTATCCATTGCGTTCGCATCGGTCAGAAAGGAATTAGCCTCATGTCTACCTAGTTCGAATCCATCAAGATGAAGTCCTTCGAATCCATGAAGTTACTCCACTTCGAATCGATCCTGCTACAACAGCTTCGTATCGATCGGCCAGAGCATACCACGATCGATACGAACGAGCCTCTGTTCGAATCCCTTAAAGCCCTCGGATCCACTAAGTCAAAGTGGCGAAGATCATGGAGTCGACCCAGTCAAACCGGAGTGAAAAGGGGATCGATACAAAGAACGCGCACCACGTCATCACGAAAGCGCGTGGAACCATCGAGTCGAACCTATCGATTCAAACGGCATCGAGTCGAAACAAGCAACCTGCTTGAGAATAGCAATTCGAATCGACCATATCTGGAGATCTACAAGTCCAACTGCAATGAAATTTTTACGGGAGCTTACATATGTGTTGAAGAATGTCCATGCCAAATTTCATCTCCATTGGATGATTTCTTGATCGATTCGAATGGAGGTCGAATCGATCCAAAGTGGGCCCAAATTTCCTGAGGCCGGGCATGTGGGCCCCCCTCACATGCCAGAAGTGGTCTACCGGATTTTTAGGAGACCAGCCTCCTACAGCTATAAATAGAGCCCCGGGTCGTTCGGAAAAGGGGATCGGGATTTTGAAGCACAAAGACTCTACCAGATTCAATTCTACACCTTATCATCGCGGTTGCATTCAAGTTTCAGAGCTATAATCCATTGTAACTTGCTGTATCAACTGTAATCATCAAGAGAATATCAATAAAGATATAAACTTCAGAGTGGACGTAGGCAAGATCGCCGAACCACTATAAATCCCGTGTTTGTGATTGTTATTGGTAAATTATTGTGATTGTTATTGCTTAGATCTGAGTTCCATATTGATTGTTGCTGATTTGCGTCCATAAACGAGTGCTTTCACGATATTGGGTGTTTGTGACCAATTTTGGCGCAAACATTTTGGTGCTTTCACTGAGAAAATCTAATTCAGGATAATTTAAATCTAAAGACTTAAGAATTTAGATCTAAGAACCATGACGAGACAAACAAGTAAGAAACAAAGGCCAGAGAGAAGCGAACACCAAGGAAGTCAAGAGGCTTCTTCAGGAGCGAATCAAGCGTCGATCTTCATCACTAGAGACGAGATGGAGACAATGATGAAAAAACAGGAGGAGTTGATCCAAAGTTTATTTCAACAGATAGGGCAACTTGGAGCACAGAATAGAGAAGCTGATGGAGTTCAGAACGGAGCAGGACCATCCGGCGTAGCACTGGGATTAGGAGGCACGCACATGGAGAATGTTGATCCAATCTCGGAGAGAGAGAGGAGCATCTGCGCAACCTGGGAGTAGCAGAGGAGTGAACGCTCAGTCAAGGGGGCAGATCCCAGAGTTCCCTCGTGAACTCGAGGGGCAGGTTGAAAGTGATGAACGAAGATTGCGTCTCGAAGACAATGACAGATTGCCGGAGATGGTTAGAAGAGCTATGAGAGGCGGTTTGGTAAACAAAGATTTGGAGGATGTTAATAGGAGTCCTTTTACTCCAGCAATCAGACGAGCTAGGAACCCACCGAATTTCAAGTTGCCATCGTTGGATATGTATAACGGGAGAACGGACCCCACGGTTCATCTGACGAAGTATATGAGGCATATGGAAGTCCTGCGGGCATCAGAGGAGGTTATGGCCCGGTGCTTTCCATTGTACTTGGAGGATATTACAGCGTTATGGTTTAGACAACTAGAGAGTGGATCTATCGGAACATGGAATGATTTAACTGAAAGATTTATGAGGCAATTCAGGGTTCACATTACAAGACCCAAGAATGTGATGACTTTGGCAACCCTAAAGAAGAAAACCGAAGAAACTTTGAGGAGTTATCTAACGTGATTCAATGCAGCAGCAGCTTTGCTGGATCGAGCAGATCCATTTATGGTTGTGATGGCAGCTGTGTCCGGAGTAGCTGACGGCACAGAGTTCAAAAATTCATTAACTAAAGATCCACCTGTGGATCTAGGGGAATTCTACGACGAGGCCGAAAAGTTTTTACGATTAGATGATGCGAATGCAGAAAGAGAAGAAGGAGAAGGAATAGAGGTTTATGTGCTTAAAGACAAAACGCCTCTCGAAAAGGACTCCGGCAAGGATAAAGGAAAACGAAAGGCTGAGGATAGTGGTAACGGGTCAAAGCGACTGCGGAGAGAGGCACGATTCACCACCTATTCAGAGTTGAATGAGAGTTTGGAACGAATCTATCAGGATACCAAGGAGCAGGTTCCGTATCGTAGACCAATGCGAAGGGATCCAACTTCTGACGAAAGAAAATCAGATAAGCTTTGTGTATTTCATGAATTAAACGGTCATAACACTAACGACTGTAGGCACCTGAAGGATGAGGTGGAAGGGCACATCAGGAATGGCATGCTGCTTCAATACGTGAGGAGGCGAGCTCCAGCGGTGGAGTCGGAGCAGCCACCATCTACATCAGCCAGGGGTGGCCCTGAACCGGGACACCGTATGGTTATCAATTGATTGAAATAATGATGGACAAGTCGTAAGCTTCCCACTAACATAATTAAATCATTTACACATGTATGAGATCGCGAACGATCCCCAGGCATGCTCTGAATGATCATTGACCGTTTCGTAGTGGGAACTTACACTTTGACATTCTTACTTTTCTTTTGTTTCATTCTGATTTGGACATTTAGACTTGGTTTGTTTCGACATTTCTATTTTAAAACTCATCTGTTGAATAGATATTTGATTCTGATAACTCTGAAATGGCTATGCTACTTACACATGTACGAGGTCGCGAATGGTCCTTAGGCATGCTCTGAGATGGCGATATGCCGCCCTGACAAACGATCCAGGGACCCACTCGAACGTGAACCTGGTATCAACAATACCAAGCCCCCCTCCCCCCCGGGCACACTTATTCGCCTCCAATAGGCACACAAACGATCAAGGAACTCATCCGAACGTGACCCTGGCATCGATAACACCAAGCCCTCCCGGGCACACTTTCTCGCCTCGAACGGCACCCGACCACGAACGGTCACAATTCGCCTCGAACGGCACCCGACCGCGAACGGTCATAATTCGCCTCGAACGGCACCCGACCTCGAACGGTCACAACTCGCCTTGAACGGCACAGTTCGCCTCGAACGGCACAACTCGCCTCGAACGGCACAACTCGCCCCGAACGGCACAACTCGCCTCACCTCAAATGGCTCGATCACGAACGGTCGTCATTTGAGGTCCGCCACTTGACCGCGCACGGTCGCACTTCACCTCAAATGGCTCGATCCCGAACGACCGTCATTTGAAGTTAGGCGCTTGACCATGAACGGTCGCACTTCATCTCAAATATCTCGATCCCGAACGGTCGTCATTTGAGGTCACATAAAACTATAAATTCCTTTGCAGGACATCAACAGGATATATGAACATCCAGCTCTTGGCATTACAGAACACGCCTTCGTACCGCAAGGCATATTTTGGGGGGAAAATGTTATCCCGCCTTTTGGCAAGGCCATGATACCAAAAGATTGATCGAAAAATCGAAGATACTTCACCTCAATGATTGGTTATACACTACTTCACTATGGATATTGATGAATTTTGACCGAGCCCAGATCGGGCCACGATCGGTAGAACATGACAAGCAAAGCCATAAAAGCCAACGTTCCAAATTTCAAGTCAATCTGAGTTCGTACACTCAAGTTATGATCGATTCAAGATAGAGAAGATAACCCTTGTTCGAATCCATAGACAGGGGTTCTGTGCGTATCCATCCAGCTAAGCTACTTCGTATCCATCAAGTTGTAGTGCTTCGAATCCATGGAGTCATTCCTCTTCATATCCATCAGCGTGGAGTACTTCGAATCCATGAGGTTCGTACCCATCCTCATGTCTCAGCTCGACTCCATCTAGTTTGCATCCATCAGCGAGCAATAGTTCGAATCCATCAGACAACAGCCCTTCGAATCCATCGGTGACTTCACTTCGCATCCATCAACAAATAGTGTGCTTCGTATCCATCAGCAGGAGATATACTCGAATCCATAAGTATTGTTAGACTTCGTATCCATTGTGTTCGCGTCGGTCAGAAAGGAATTAGCCTCGCGTCTACCTGGTTCGAATCCATCAAGATGAAGTCCTTCGAATCCATGAAGTTACTCCAGTTCGAATCGATCCTGCTACAACAGCTTCGTATCGATCGGCCAGAGCTTACCACGATCAATACGAACGAGCCTCTGTTCGAGTCCCTGAAAGCCCTCGGATCCACTAAGTCAAAGTGGCAAAGATCATGGAGTTGACCCAGTCAAACCGGAGTGAAAAGGGGATCGACACGAAGAACGCGCACCACGTCATCACGAAAGCGCGTGGAACCATCGAGTCGAACCCATCGATTCGAACGACATCGAGTCGAAACAAGCAACCTGCTCGAGAATAGAAATTCGAATCGACCATATCTTGAGATCTACAAGTCCAACTGCAATTAAATTTTTATAGGAGCTTACATACGTGTTGAAGAATGTCCACGCCAAATTTCAACTCGATTGGATGAATTCTTGATCGATTCGATCCAAAGTGGGCCCAAATTTCCTGAGGCCAGGCATGTGGGCCCCCTTCACGTGCCAGAAGTGATCTACCGGATTTTTAGGAGAAATATGAGCCTCCTACTGCTATAAATAGAGCCCCGGGTCATTCAGAAAAGGGGATCGGGATTCTGAAGCACAAAGACTCTACCAGATTCAATTCTACACCTTATCATTGCGGTTGCATTCAAGTTTCAGAGCTATAATCCATTGTAACTTGCTTTAACCAACTGTAATCATCAAGAGAATATCAATAAAGATATAAACTTCAGAGTGGATGTAGGAAAGATCGCCGAACCACTATAAATCCTGTGTTTGTGATTGTTACTGGTGAATTATTGTGATTGTTATTGCTTAGATCTGAGTTCTATATTGATTGTTGCTGATTTGCGTCCATAAACGGGTGCTTTCACGATATTGGGTGTTTGTGACCAATTTTGGCGCAAACAAAGGGTACGTGAGTGTCATCACTCTGGTTTCTAGAGGAATCACGCCTAGAATCAACATCCTATTCGTCTCCTTCACCACTCTCCTTTTTGACATGTTTTTGTCTATCTTCACTACTATCTCTAGCCCTCTGTCCATTATCAGGATCGACAACAGGATCTTGTACAGATGTAACTTCCTAAGCCTAGTGGACATCAACTTTAGCTTTTGATTCCTGTATGGGATGAACATCCACTTGAACCTCAAGTACATAGCCTATGCTACGGTTTTCATCCAAGGGATTATAAGCATGCAAATTCTCATCGGTGAGAATAAATCTCATATCTCTCTTCAAGCAGAACTTTTTGAATAGCTGGAAGGGTGCCTTTCCTGCCAAGGTGGCATTACTAGATCTTCTTATTTCATCTACAAAAAGAAAAACAATGAGCTTTACAATCGGAGCTATGGTATCAATGTTAGTAAGAAGAATGAGTTTAAGACTTACGTCCGGATAACCATTTTTGCGCAAAGTCGGGCGCACAATGCATAAAAAAGAACTCATCTTTAAACTAACTTGATTAATTCCAAAGCCTTAGCACTATCCAATAGCCCCTAATATGTTCCAACAAATTGAGTGAAGGAGACATCTTTTGGCATTTGAAGCTATATAAATAACGGATCTCTTCAACAGTGGGCACCCGATTCGAATGTTGAATAAATATTATATACATGCTGTTTAAGAAGGCACAACTATTTGGGTGCTAATAGGATAAGGCAAGTTTTATGAATTATACAAATAAAATGATTGAATGGCAAAACATACACATATATCGCTTATAGGTTGTATACCCCTTTAACGGAAATGTGCCCATTGATAGCGCGTAGGGGCCAACACATCGTCAAAAAGAATTCTGTGTCTCTCACATATCCGTTTGAGAGACGCTTGTACAAAATTTGAAGCCAGAGAGTCCTAGGGATCTATCAAACTAACTACATCACCTATGTCAATATAGGGGTAGCCCTATGGCAAGCTCTTCAGCCAATATAAAAGGAGTCATCTCTAAAGGCTGCTCCATTTGGTGACTAATTGATCGAAACTGAGAAGGATTAGCGTAACACCCCTATTTTTATTAAACATTATTCAGGACATTTAATTGGATAGATCAAATAAAATAATATAGAGGGTTAAGGAGAATGAGATTTGAAACTTAATAAGATCATGTCAAACTTAGTTAGTTAAGTAAGGTTGTTTAAACTTTACATATAAGAGAATATATGAGAGGAAAAATTTAGGAAATACCCTATCCTTTGCTTTAAACCCTCTCCCTTACATATCATTCTCACTTTATTCATACAAAAAAAATCAAAAGAAAAATATAAGAAGGCCGACCATTTATCAACCTAAGGAGGGCGAAATTAAAGGAGATTCACAAATTCGAGCTTAGGGATTCAAGAGCTAAATCAAATCTCAACTACACTAGGTCATATTAAGGTGAACAATAAGTGTTCCATCTCAATTTTTGCTTTTGAAATTCGGCTATGGGTAATATTGAAATTATTTTCATAGATTTTGCTAAGATATGGTTAGGTATTCATTATTTGGATTCATCAAGGGATTTTTATGCAATTATTTAAATGGGTTTTGAGCAACCTAAGATTTTAACCTCCAAATCCTTTAATTTTCTAATATGTTGTATAAAACATTATTTTGGAGGCGATTTTTTGATTTCATAATTTTTCAAGTTATATAGATTATTTTATGAATTTTCTAAGGAGGAAATAGCTTAATTTTGAGTTTTAATTATTTAAAATAATTAAATATGGTTTTTGGCTCTGAAAATTTTATATGACAAATATTCTCGAATTTTAGTAAATTTCTGGGATTTTTCCCAAGTGATTATGGTTTATTAGGAATTTATTATACTAGATAGTATTTATAGGAATAGTTAATTAAGGATGTTACTTAAGTAATTTGAAGTATGTTTAGGACTTTAAAATCCGATTGCGGTAGTAATTCTGAAAAAGATTTGTGAAGAAATTGCTTTATACAATAGAAATTGGACAAGAAATAAGATTTGGTGAAAAGTTTTTGCTTAAAGTAAAACAGTTCTCTTAAGAATTATGATAATTTCATGCCACTATAAGTCGTCAAGCCTAACGATGAGGTCGTATCATTGAATGCCGACGTCGATGAAGGAAGAAGCACATGATAGCTACCTAAGTATCTATATAGGGATTCCTTCGGCATCGAAATGGACAACGGCGGCAATAGAAGATTGGCGGCATGGTATCTTCATGATTCATCTAAGCATTTTAAAAGCTTAATGTCGACGCCGATGACATCGCCTATGTTCATCATTGTTTTCAACGATGTCGCACCTAATCACTTCGACTATTTTCAAAACAAGCGGTATAGTAGCCGAAGTAAACTAAATTTTAAAGGGTTTTATATTAACGTCGATGCTATTGATGTCGTTGTGCATCATGGTCGACGACCTTATATACTCTACATTAATGTCGATGCCGCATGGTAACGATGTCGCGCCTCTTTCTTTAATGCCAAAGAGACTTGTTTTATATAGACTAAGATATTCTAAAGGGGCGAATAGCCATATAACTTATAAAAGTAAAAAAATTTGTTAAATAGGTGGATAGCCTATAGTTTATGAAAGTCGACAACGTCATCTTCAACGTGAATTTATACTTAAAAGAACTTAAGTTTGGTTTTGCCTTGGGTAAAGGATCGATAGGGCAATGTGTAGATTGATTGCGGTCTATCTTCATCAAATGTAGAGAATCATATGTTTTCCATTTCGATGTCATCATTGGAGATAACAATGTCGTTAAAATTTGTAAACTTCGACCCTATCTTTGAGGAGACCAATGCAGATGAATTTTGATAATTGATCTATATTAACCTAATAAGGGTGTCGAGCTTATTGTCTTATGTAACACCCTAGATTTTTGGTAACATTATTTAGGATATTCGATTAACTAAATTAAATAAAATAATGTATTGATTAGGGGATTGATAATTGATTTTAATTAAGGGTAGCCGTGCCGTTTAACAATGAATTAAAAGAAGAGTTTGAATTGAAATAAAGGAGGGAGAAAATAGGAAAGCGCCATTCTTATACTCAAAACCCTTTGATTGTGTACCCCTACACATCCATTTCATTTCATCAAAATTTTAAAATAGGAGGCTGGCCACCATTAACAAGGAAAAGAGGAAGAAAAGTCAGGAAGAAGATAATTCAAATCAAATCTATTCACTTTTCAATCTCTTTAGTCTCTGAAGCTAAGGTGAATAATGTTTACATCTTATTTTTGATTGTATCTTCAGTTTTTAGATGAATGTCGAATATTTTGCATTTATTTGCCATGATTTTGAACGATGGAATGGTTATATATACATGTTGATGATTTATGTAAGTTCATATTGATTTTATGACATGTTTTAAGGCGAAATCCCTATAAAATGACATCCAAATGCTTTGAGAATTTTTATGAAAGTCATAAATAATATTTTAGAGATGGGTTTAAAATTTTAGAATTTTATGAAATTATGTGGAATTTTATGAAATTATGTGGAATTTATATGAATTTTCTAGTAAAGAAAATATTAATTTATGTTAATAATTAATTTCGGCTAATAATAAAAGATTTGGGTCAGAAATTTTTATATGTTGAAAAACACATTAAAATAGGTTTTCTGGGATTTTTGTAGGTTTTTCCTAATTGTTTTAATGGTAATATAAAATTATTAAATGTATGGGACTTAAATGTTTTATATAATTAAGGGAGGAGAATGGGTTTTTTGTCAAATAATTTAAATTGTTAAATTTGAAAAGTCGGCAGCACTTCTGAAAAATTGCATTACTTTTTATTGGTAAAGAAAGTGGCAACCAATCACAATTAAACATGTAAAGCAGGTTTGGTGGAAAGAACTTTTTGCTACATGTCTTTCACTATTTCGACACCGTCGGCACCAGGTTCTGCCTCCTCATCTTCGCTTCTGCTACAGTCAAAACCAATGCACATGGTATTAGTTTACTGGTACGTAGTGAATTGGAAGTAGGCGGAAGATATGGAGTTGAAACTAGGGGTTTCGAAGGGGTTGAGGCAGTACTTTGTTTTTAAATAAAAAATGCACCTGCTTTCTTTCGACTAAGATGCTTTCGACTTGGTTTGCTTTCGATTGGGTCAAATGGTTTTAAAAGGAATTGGTTTCGATTGGATTGCGCCACTTTTTCTAAATAATTGTTTTTGACTAAGTCGAAATCTTTTTGCTGGCGCTTTTTTACCTTTCGACCCCAATGGCTTCGAAAGGGTTGTTTTGTTTTTCCGACAGACAAAAATCTCTAATTGTCAGCAAAGTTGTTTCTTTATTTGTTCTTTATTTAAATTTCAATGAAATTTGTATTCAAATCCAAAAAAATTTAAAATATGGCCACTTCTCCAATGCTTTCAAAAGAATGGTTTCGACAGCATCACTTTTTTATTTAGGAAATGGTTTGAAGCAGATGCTTTCGACTTAAATGTTTTAAAGACTCTTTTTCTATGATTGAAGTAAAACCCAAATGGTTTCAAAAGAGATAGTTTTAAAAGGTATCAAAACAGATGCTTTTGATTTTAATGGATTTCTGATCCTTTTGCTCTACTTTAAGGCAGAATCCAAATGGTTTCGATCGAGGCGCTTTTCAAAGGTTTCGAAGTGGTAAATTTTTGAATGGTTTCGAAAGGTTTCTACAATTTTTAAGTTGAACCTAAAATGCTTTCAAAAGGATTGATTTTTGACTGTTTCAAAAGGTTTTAATGAATAGTTTCGAAAGAGGTGCTTTCTTAGGGTTTCAAAAGGGTTGAAAGGAAGGATTTTTCCTATGTTTTCGATAGGCAATATTTATATGGGTTTAAAGGAGGATGTCTGATATTTTGAAGCTTTCGGAGAAAAGAAAGGAAAGGTTTTTCCAATGTTTTTGAAAGGCGATATTTAATGTTTTTGAAAGGGTCTTTCAATGGTTTCGAAAGGATTACGTTCAATGGTTTCAAAAAGGTTGTTTAAAGGTTTCGAATGTATTAAATATGCAATATAGCCTAAGTGTTTTCAAGATAAAAAGGGTTTAACTTGTTCTGAAAGGATAGTTAATCCTCATTAAATCTCATTAACATTATTTTGAGTAAAGTATGTATATATCATGGCAACATAGATTAGAGTAAAGCTAAGAATATATTTTCCTAGTATAAGTATGATTTAAAAGGTTAAATCATTTTGAAAAGGTTTTCAAAGAAAAATATATAGGGTATTTAACCCTAAGAAAATAATTCCGATAGTTGGTCCATTTTGATTCGGACGGCTAGTCCAGTTTGCGGGCAGTCAACCCAGTTGCATGGACAATGGTCCATCTGTAGAATAACGGACCTTGCTATTATATTGTGGACAGATAGTTCACTTATTACTTGTTTTATGGATAGATAGTTCATTTACTAGCATAAAGGATATTGCAACTTTGACATAATCAGTTTGATTAACCAGTTTGGTTGTAGGAAAGGATTTGCAAAATATATGTTTGAAAGAGGATATTAGTAAGGGGAAACCCATCCGCTAAGCGGTGTGGTCTCACTTAATATCAGTAAACTGAGATGTAACAGAATTATTCACACCAGGCTTTATGTCTGACTCGAAGTTTTTGTTTCCCCTTAAACTCTCAAGTGCTCATAATTAATTTGAGTAGGCAAGGGTTAAGGTTTTTAGGTTTAGTCTTTTGGAAAATAAAGCTTCCGAAGACAAACAGGTGGCTGACGGATAGCTAATTAGGATTTGCAAATTGTTTTTTATTTCCATTGTGTATATTAAGTCAGATATGACTATATTGCTTTGATCAACCAAGGGGACATCATCATATGTCGCTCTTTGTGTATTTTGTAATGATTATAATTAATCTTTACCTGGAAACGATATGGGATTATGTAACTTGGATATGAATTTTTTTTGAAATGTAATACAACATCCCGTATTTGGAGGCCAAAAGCTAAGTGCTATGGATGCTGTAGTCATCTATAGTATTAACTTCTGGTGATGAAATACGGTAATGTTAACGGTATCCATAATATCAGAAGCACTTGAATATGAACAAATCATGGACTTCTAAAAGAAATAATTTCAGTGATTATATTTTAAATCATATCATATCCAAGTTACAAAAATCCTCAAATGTAATCCCTGGCAACGATCGAATATAATTTACAACAATACGCCAAGAGTGACATACGATGATGCCCCTTAGATGATCAAAGAAATAGACACATAACTGTCTTAATAAAAAGAGAAATAATTTTAAAACAGAATTCCTAGTTTAGCTATCAGTCAGCCCCCTGCTCGTCTTTGAATGGTTTATTCGCCAAAATCTGCTAAGATTTGAAATCCTAAACCCTCAGCCTACTCAAATAAAATTTTGAGTGCTCAAGAGTTTAAGGGAAAGCAAAAACTTCAAGTTGGACATAAAGCCTGGTATGAATAATTTATGCTACATCTCTGTTTACTGATATATATATATATATATATATATATATATATATAGTGAGACCACGCCGCTTAGCGAAATGGGTTTCCCCTTACTAATATCTCTTTACAAAACATATATTTTGCAAAACCTTTCCTGCAACCAAACTGGTTAATCAACTGACTATAATAATAATATAGCAATATCCATTACGCTAAAATAGGAAATATATAGACTAACCGTCTAAAATCTGAGACATTTTCTCATTTCTGGACTAACTGTCCTAAAATCTGATTATACCAAAATAGCATTATTCTTTATGCTAATAATCGGTTGTCTGCCCATATCAGGTAAAAAAGGTGGACTAACTGCCCATATAATGTAGCAAGGTCTGATATGCTAACAAATGAACTAACTATTCATATCTGGGCTAACTGCCCTTATCTGGACTAACTGTCCTCTGGACTGACCGCTCTCAAAATGGACCGACTGTCCGAATTTAAATGAGCTAATTGCCTGAATTTTCTTTTGGGTTAATTACCCTTCAAATTTTTCTTGAAAACCTTTCCATAAAGATTTGGTCCGTTAAATCATATATATACAAGGAAAATATATCTTTAGCTTTACTCTAAGCTAATTTTTCCATGTTATATATACCTTACTCAAAATAATGTTGATGATGTTCAATTAGGATTATCTATCCTTTTAAAATAAGTTAAAGTCCTTTATAACTTAAAACAATTAGGCTATCTGCCTAGTTATTATGTTCGAAACCTTTGTTTAAAACCTTTAAACAGCCTTTTGAAATTATTGAAGGTAACTCCTTCAAAATCATTAATAAAACCCTTTGAAAGCATTGACTAACTCCTTCATATCCTTAAATAAAACCCTTCAAAATCATTGAAGGTAACTCCTTCAAAACCTTTAATAAAAGACTTTTCTCTAAAATCACTAAAATATATGACATCCACCCTTAAATCCTTTAATCCTTAACCTTCCGAAAATATAAAAAACCATACCTTTCGGCCTTGTCGAAATGTCTAGCCTTCCGACTTTATCGAAAGGTTTCTTTTCGACCTAGTCGAAAGGTTTCTTTGCGACCTAGTCGAAAGGTCCAACCTTTCAACTTTGTCAAAGCCTAGGGAACCACCCCTATGAAATCAATGATAAACCTTTCGAAACTATTGATTAACTTAAAACCTTTCGAAATCATTAGGTTCAATTTAAAACAAGTGGAAACATCTAGAAACCATCCGAAGTTTACTACTTCGAAACCTTTAAAACGATTTGATTTAAAACATTTGGATTAAGCCTTCAAGTAGAGAAAAAGGATCAAAAAACATTGGAGTTGAAAGCAACAGCTTCAAAACCTTTAACAAAACCTTTTGAAAGCATTCGAAAACAATGAAGTGTTGGTGTTGGAACCAACCATTCGAAATCAGTGGAGAGGTGGAAATTTTAAAAAACAAAAGATTACCTTCAACTACATCTAGGTCGAAAGGTTTGAAAGCAGCAACTATGCTTTTGGCCTTATCGAAAGCTATACCTTTCAACTTTGTCGAAAGGTTTCAATTAAAACAAGAAAGCAAACCAATCGAAACCGTTTTCTTTTAAAACATTTGACATTATCGAAAGCTCTTTATCGAAAGCTAGCAGTTGTATTTTCCTTTAAACTAAAACAAAGTTTCATCTCCTTCGAAAGCTCTTAACTTTTATCCATAAACCTTTCGACTCCTTCCAATTCACTACATACCAGTTGCCTGATACCATGTGCATTGGTTATTTGACCTAGTCGAAAGTCTTGATACCTTTTGACTTTGTCGGAAGGTTTGGAATGGAGGCGAAATCTCTTACAGAAAGAGTTGAAATAGTAGAAAAACTATTTATTTGTACTTTTAAATAGTTCTTTTGTACCCAACCTGCCTTATTTGTCTAAATATGATTGGTTGCTAAAATTTTATATTCATAAATGCTCTTGATTTTACTTGTTTGGAAATTTAAATAATTTTGAAAAAGCTCATTCCTTCTTTATAATTATATAAAACATTTAAGTCTCATACCTTAAATAATTTTATATAACTATTAAATCATCTTAAAAAATTATAGAAAAATTCCATAAAATAAATTAATATGTTCTTTTCAGCATATAATTTTTTTGGATCCAAGCTATAAATTATTTTCTCGTAAATAATTTAATAATCCACAATACTATTTTCTTCCTTAGAAAATTCATAATATTTCCACAAAAATTCAGAAAAACCTGAAAATTGAAACCCATCTCTAAAATAACTTCTTAGATCATCATAAAAATTTCAATTAACGGATGTCATTTAATAGGGTTTTCATCTTAAAACATGTTAAATATCTATATGAACATTAATACATCATCAATATGTGTATATAATCATTTTATCATTCAAAACATGGCTGTTCTTTGCAAAATTATTCGAATTTAATCTTAAAACTGAAACCATAAAAATTTAGAGATGTAAACATTATTCACCTTTCCTTTAGACATAAGGAGCTTGAGATTTGAATGAGTTTGATTTCAATTTGCTTATCTTTTAGCTTTTCTTTAATTTCCTCTTCTTCTTCCCTTCTTAATGGTGACCGAACTCAATTTTGAAAATTTTGAAATGAAATGAATGTGTGTACCACACATGGCCTAAGGAAGGTGATATAGGAATGGCCTCTTTCCCATAATACTCCTCCTCTAATTAATTTTAAATCCTTTTTAATTCATTAATTTAAAAAGAATGGCTACCTTAAATAAATCAAATCTCAATCCCCTAATCAACACATTATTTTATTTAACTAAATTTTATAAATAATATTATCAAAAATCCGAGGTGTTACAGACTCCCCACCTTAAAGAATTTCGTCCCCGAAATTACAATAAGGCATATAAAACAAACAAGAAGGCAAAACATACCTTCAAACAAGTCAGGATAAGTATCTATAATCCTGCTCTCAACCTCCCAAGTACAATCTCTGTCATCGTCACTCCACTGGACTTTGACTAATCTGACCGTCTTGGTTCTTAGCCTCTTCTCATCTCTCGCAACAATGCGAACTAGCTTTCTCACTATGGTCAAGTCCTGTTCTACCACTAAATCATCTAGTACTATTGGTGCAATAGCAGTCTCTGGGTCTCTTACACACTTTCCGAGATGATAAATATGAAAAACATCATGGGCACCTGCCAAACTACTCGGTAAGTCAAGTCTATACACAAGTTTTTCAATCCTCTCAAGAATAGGAAAAGGTCCAACAAACCTAGGAGATAACTTCCCCGATTTTCCAAATCTAAGCACACCCTTCATGGTGATACTTTGACGAAAACCTAGTCCCAACTGAGAACTCCAAATCTTTTCGTCTCTTATCTGCATAACATTTCTGCCTGGACCGAGCCTCCATCATTCTAGCCCGAATGACCTCAATCTTTTCTACGGCCTCTCTAACCATATTTGGACCAAGAATCAACCTATCCCCAGTCTCCAACAAATATACGGGAGATTTGCATGGTCTTCCATACAACGCTTCAAACGGTGCTATCCCAATGCTAGTCTGATAACTATTGTTATACGAAAACTCGATTAGATGCAGATGGTCTTCCCATGATCCCCCGAAATCAAGAACACAAGCTATTAATAAGTCTTCCAAGATCTTATTAACTCTTTCGATTTCCCCATCTGTCTACGGATGGTAAACTGTACTCAATTTAAGCTTGGTTTCCAAAACTTCCTGTAGACTCTTGCAAAACTCACTAGTGAACAAGGAATCTCCGTCACTAACTATACTCCTCGGAATCCCATGCAATCTAGCCACATTCTTCATGAACAATCTCGCTAAAACAATTATCGTCCTGGTTGACCTAACTGGAATGAAATGGGCACTCTTGGTCAATCTATCCACTATGATCCATATACATTCATTTCCCCTGTACGATCTTGACAACCTGTCAATGAAGTCCATAGAAATAGAATCCCACTTCCATACTGGAATATCTAACGGCTGAAGCAAATCGCTTAGTTTTTGGTGTTTGGCCTTTTCATGTTGACAACTCAAGCACTACCTTACACACAAACTAATATCTCACTTCATTCCTTCCTAGAAGAAACTCCTCTTCATATCCTGATACATCTTGGTAACTCCAGGACGTATAGTGAATTTCTAACGATGGCATTCATCTAAGACTTCCTTCCTTATGTTTCCTACACTCGGAACACATAATCTTCCTTTCTTTCTCAACCATCCATTTTGGTCAAGAATGAAAATTTTCAAGTCATCGCTCTTGGTTCCTTCCTTTTTCTTTCTGATCTATTCAGCTAATGTTGGATCTTCCATCTGCTTAGAAACAATCCGCTCGATCAACACCGGTCGAACTTCTAAATAAGACAATACAACTGTATTTCCACTAGACCCAGCCTCGGATCTCCATTGTTCTCTGCAATCTGCTAAGGCTTCCAAATCTTTCCACTCAGCCATCATTTCCAATACTGCATTCTGATGCTTCCTCCTAAGTGCATCTGCAACTTTGTTGCCTTTCCCTGTAAGTACTCAATCCTAAAATCATAAACGGCTATGAACTCTAACCATCTCTACTGTCTTATGTTCAGCTCCTTCCGAGAGAACAAATACTTCAGCGACGTATGATCTGTATACAGCTCAAACCTTTCTCCCAAAAGGTAATGTCTCCACACCTTCAAAGCAAAAATTACCGTAGCCAATTCCAAATCATGTGCTGGATGCCTGACCTCATGCGGTTTAAGCTGTCTAGAAGCATAGGCAATCGCTTTAGCGTTCTACATCTGCACAGCTCCTAATCCCATGCATCGGTATAAACTGCCAAGTCCTGATTTCCTTTTGGAAAGACCAACACAGGTGCATGGGTTAGTAAGTGTTTCAATCTCTGGAATACTTCCTCACACTTATTCGTCCGCACAAACTTTACATCCTTCCTCGTCAACTTTGTCTTCGGTGCCGCTTTCCACGAAAAATCCTTAATGAATATCAGATGATAACCAGCCAAGCCAAGGAAACTCTTTATCTCGGTTACAGTATCGGGTCTCTTCCAACTATTCACTGCCTCTATCTTAGTCGGATCCATTGACAACCCTTCGTCTTTGATTAAGTGGTCAAGAAACTTCACCTCCTTCTTCCAGAAGTGGCACTTTGAAAACTTCGCTTTCAGCTGATGCTGCCTCAGCGTCTCAAGCACCATCTCTAAGATGAACTTCATGCTCTCTTTCATCCTTAGAGTAAGTCAAGATATCATCTATGAAAACCAACATGAACCTATCCAAGTGCTCTCGGAAAATCCTATTCATCAAATCCACAAAGAAAGCTGGTGCATTCAATAGTCCGAACGACATAACTTACCATTCGTACGACCCATATCTGGTCCTGAACACCGTCAAAGGCATACCTTCCTCTACTACCCTGAGCTGATGTAAACCTATTGCCAAATACAAATGAAAAAACACCTTTGCTCCACTTAGCTAGTCAAACAAATCGTCAATCCTAGGCAATGGATACCGATTCTTTATCATCATCTCATTCAACTTACGATAATCGATGCATAGCCTCAACGATCCATCCAACTTCTTAGCAAACACTGCCGCTACGCCCTACGGCGAATTGCTAGGCTTGATAAAACTCTTGCCCTCTAAATCCACTAACTGCACCTTCAACTCCCTCATCTCTAAAGGAGTCATCCTGTTTGGTGGCCTACTCACTGGTTCAACTCCCAGAACCCAGTCTATCCGAAAATCAATAGCTTGTCTCGGTGGCAATCCAACTACAGGCTCAAATACATCTGTGAATTCTCAAACCACGAAAAATCGGCTCAACTCATCATCTGAATCTAAAGCACCCAACAAAGCAAACTCTGCACCGCTTGAACCTCCTATGGTGAAAATAATCCGGTCTCTACAATCCGGGTGTCTAAGAGATATCTTCCTACCTTGGAAAAATATTTTAGCATCGTACTCACTTAACCAATTCTTACCTAGGATGATCCCGACCCCACAAAATCAAACACATGCAAACTGCACACAAAAGTATGACCTCAACCCTAGAGTTGCACACCCTCCTATTGGCTTCGCAACCCGCAAGGAAGTAAATAAATATGTGGGTTCAAGGTTAAGCATACATATCAAACATCTAGATACAAAAGAATGTGATGAACCAGTATCAAATAAAACGCTAACAGACATACCTTGAATTTGAAGCATTCCTCCAAGAACTGTTTTTCCCTTCTCATGGGTTGTCGGCTTAGAAGCAGCGAGATCCAATGCATACACCATGCTGTTACCAGCTCTAACGGGCTCCTTGCACTGGTTCTTGTAATGGCCTATCTGCTCACAGTTGTAGCACCTGACATTCTTCCCCTTAGACACATCATTTTCTTTGTCTGAGCGAAACTCATTACAAAGTGCCCTTTCTTGTCGCATTTATAGCAGTCAACCTCAGACTTCGCTTTCTTGGCTACTCCACCCTTCTAAGCACCTTTCTTGGGAAAGAACTTCCTCTTATGGCCCTGCCCATCCTAGACCCCTTTTGCCTTGTTGTAATGGCATGTTTTGCCATACTCTTAGAATCGATAATAAACCACGCATGTCTAACTCAAATTGCAAGAAAAGACGAATCATTAAGGGTAGAAAGAAAATAAAGACAGAACAGAATATCACATGAATGGAATAACATATATTATTTCAATAATTATCTTACAGTGAAATTTTTTAAATACAATATTAGAGTCTAAACTAGATTCAGCTTGGGCAGTTATAACACCTGCTTATAAATGCTGACAAACAAAAAAACAAATGCAACAGATGTAGCGGATAATAGAATGCGTCCATGCGATGATAAAGATCTCCAGCTCTCCTTTGGAAACTCCAACCGTCTTCAACTCATGCTGAAAAACCAGCGTGAGATACTCGTAATCTAAAATGTATAGATCATGACGATGTTATCAAAACCTTTGAAAAGAATGGTATCTCATAAGACCACACCCACACATAAACACGTACGGGTTTTTACCTCATGATAACCAAAACGCTTCATACCAAAATACACTTGATATTATTTTTAATGACATTCTTTTGAAAACACTTTTCAAATAAACTTATTCAAATAAGGTATCAATATCTGGACTAAGTCTAAGGCAATATATCCGGACTAGGTCAACGAAATATACCGAACAGAATAAATGATACCAGAAAGGGGTAGCTAAAATGTTTGGAAGTCATTACAGCTATTTTGGAAATACAATCAAAACCGTAAATCTCGTATTAGGATTGGATTTCCAACATGATAGGGCACTAGTGGCCTTTTCTCCGATCCACGCATGACAAAGATAGTTCCCACGGTACCTTAATCGCTTTTCTCAAACTAGTCACTTGGAACTATACTTGCTACACTACTACTGATAGTCGGTAGTTCCCTGCTTTTTCAAGTTTACTACTTTATCCAAATGGGGCAATAAATGCCTTGAAGGATGTATCCCCCAAAGGGCCCAACATGTTGGACACCACCATATACACTCACTTATTTCGAATTTGCATCTGTCGGACCACATAGTATCCCATATCAACTTTCGAGGTATGAGGCTTGCGAGGCTACGCTCAATTTCTTCAAAGCCACGCTTTTCGTACAAAACCACGCTTTGATCATAACAGGTTCCACTTTGAATGCCACACCGTCATTCCTCTGATCGTTATTTGACTCCCACAAGCATACAAACTCTGAGCTCATATGTCTCGGAGAAGGGTGTTAAGCTAAGAGAAGTTGCCTTCTCTGCCACCAAGTAGATGTACATTGGTAAAAGTCAAACGTTGTGTCTCAGAAATGCAATGTCAGACATTCTTCCATACAAGTTCGTTTTGGCACTGAACAAAATCGAAGGCACTCTCCTACTATCACTAGTAGCGAGTAGTCCTTGCAATCCAAAAAATCTCAACGAGGAGACCACTGCTATAAATTACTTTATAATGGGAGCTACCCATAGCATATTCAACAAGCAGTCCTCACGCTATGAAGATCCACAGTCTTCAATAATCATAATCTTTAACAATCTTCAACAAGTCTTTAAATGCTGATCCACAATCTTCAACAAGTCTTCATTAATCGTAATCTTCAACAAGTAGATGTTCCTTTGTTTGATGTTTACTTTATGCTTTGAAATGACAATTTTGTCTTTTTGTGCTTACTTTTTTTAATTCTGTTCTAGAATTTTCTAAGTATGTTTAGTAAAAGTAAACTTGATTATCGAATTAATTAATACTTATACTAATTGAATATATTTTTCTATATAAGAAAATAAATGTGCGACGATGTTGCGACAACTCTAAATCAACAAAACATCGTTTTTCGACAAAATATTTTGCGGTCACATTTTGACGTTTTAGTTAAACTATTTGTTTATGTAAACAAAATTTAAAAATAAATTTGTATAATACTATTTAAAAATATAGACACTCATAAATAAATTAAAATAATGCATTTATTGAAATCAGCATTTTGTTACTTTTGTCATTATAGGCAAATGTTACTATTTTTGTGTATACTTCTCTGTTCAAATCCTATCTAATATTATTTGAATCATATAGCCTTACATATTTTATATTTAAAATCACTTTAAATAGTGTATTTTAAAGTGTTCAAATTCTTGATCGTTACATTCTCCCCTACTTAAAAGAATTTCGTCCTCGAAATTACCCAAACAAAAGTTTGCCCAAAACATTTATCTTCAAACTTAATTTCATATAATATACACAGATCATCCGTATGAATATCATATTCGATCTCCTATTCGAATACACAACTTTATTTCCAAACTAGTATCGATCCCCCGATCCTCTAGTGTGGACTTTAATCAGGCTCTTTGCTCAGAAACCTTTGCTTTCCTTGCACAATGCTCAACTACGATAGAAAACTCAAGTACCCAACCAAAAATCCTCATCAATGTTTGTCGTCAAGAATCGAGTGATAAATCCTTTTTCGGACCAGTGTAAACCCTTTGAAGTTTCTAATCGGATATTAGATCAAAATTTGTGTGACGAAATGATCTACATATAACATATGTATTTATTAACCCTCAAAAGTTTCATAAACTTTTATCTTAAACTCAAATAATTTTTAAATGTGCTTCTTTATATAATCCCTTTAATTATTTATTTTCAAATATTTTTATTAAAGGTAAATATTCTAAGGAAACCATTTTTCACTCAAAAGATTATTTATCTTTAGAAAAGTTTTCCCACAATCTTTTAACTCTGTATGTTTCCTTTAACACTAAAATTATTTATGAATCATTTCATAAAACTATCACTTAAGTTTATTATAAATTATGCAAATCAATCAATTTTAAAGACTTAAGTCCAAATTCTTAATCAATGCTAGAATTCATTAATAAAATATTTTCTAGGCTATAATTACTTTTTTTAGGAGTCACTATTTTACTTAACAGTTCATGACTTAAATATATATTTGTGTGATATACCTTTACTGAAAGTCTATGTGAGTGGATCGTGTAGTGTATAAATATGCAAGTACAAGTGACTAACTATATAATGTATCTAATATAAACTTGATAGATGATAATAGCAAAGTAAATGGAAATAATCACACCAGGATTTTATACTGGTTCAGTCCTTCCGTCCTACGTCCAGTCCCAAAGCTCCTCTTCGGAATTCAACTATCAAACACCCTCACTTCTCCTGGAGGAATAGGCTTGGTTACAAAAGCTTGTTCTTGTCAAGTGTATGTTCTATAATACGAATATTGACTGTTGAGTACAAATGCTTCCATTATATATATATATATATATATATAATATTGATTAAAGATTTTTGAGTATATGGAAGACTAAAATACAGGTATTAGAATGCTAAAGATCAAGAATTAACCAAAGTACAAGAGTAAAGAGTATAAGTGAGTAAGGTGAGATCTTCTCTTGAATTCCTGATGCTATTTATAGTGGCAGAGAGATCCTTTGTGTAGTTGCATCTGTTAGTATATGCTCTAAGGTCGCTACTCATGGTGATGAAGAGTTGCAGTGAAGAGGAGCGAACGTGTCTTTTCAATTGTGACAGTTGTACTTTGAATTTACACAGCCGAGTTCAAAATCAGACATTTGGAAAATGTTTCAAACGTCTGGCTTTCATATATTTTTTGTATATGGCTATTTTTCAGACGTCTGGGTATATTAACCAGACGTCTTATTCTGTCTGATTTGCGAACCAGAGGAATCAATCAGGCGTCTGGCTAGTGCCTTCAGACGTTTGGATTTGTGCATGTTGCTTTTCCTATGCATGTGTCATCCTTTTTCCGATTCTATCGAATTGTAGTCTCTTGATACTTCTTTTGAGTCTTGTTCTTGTCTCTTTGGTGATGTTAATTTATCAATTACCTGTAAATATATATATATATATATATGCATATTTGATTTCCATTGTATAGTTGTCATCACCGAAACCATAGAATTGATTTCCTAACAATCTCCTCTTTTTGATGATGACAACTATTCAATGTACTTATATATAGATTACAAATCTCCCCCTGAATGTGTGCTTATTTTTATTTTTTTATGATTATACTTATATTTCTCCCCCATTAGCATTATCAAAAAGAATTATAAAATAGAAGTCAATCGTCAAACAAAAAGAAAATTTCATTAATAACTTGAAGTGAGATTGCAAACATAGATTTGTATAAAAATTGATATTCCAAAAACCTAAAATCTATTATTCCCAAAATCTATGATTCCTTTGGAGAAGCTTTATTTTGATCATCTTACTTTGGTTCTTCTTTTTCAGAAGTGCTAGCCGTTGTAGTAGATGTCAAAGCTTCCTTGAGATGTTCATCCTCAGAGAATTTGGAATGTTTTGCGGAAGGAAAAGGTACTGCGGATGGCCAATCTTCAGAAGGTGGTATTGGACCGCGAACCCGTTGTAGTACTTCTTTAAGGACCGAAAATACAGTGGAAAGGGATTCTTCAACTGTGGCTAGGCGTGTAGCAAATGATGTTTCGAATTGTCAATTCGCTTAGCAAAAAGTTTTTGATTTTGAGATAGAATTTGTTGGTTTCGAAAAGTGAGATCTCGAATGCTTTCTTTTGGATTTGTATTCATTCGAGCCTCCATAATTTCATCTTGTCCCGGATAATCAAATGGTGCGGGAGGAGGAGGAGTGGCTTCTCGATGTTGTTCCTCCTCTTGGGATGGATCAATGTGTGGTTGAGGAGGAGGCTCAACTTGTACCGACCTGACATTCTAGCACCAGAAAGACGCATCACTATTTAAGAAAGAAAGGGATAGAAGAAGAAAAGATCAAAAAGAAGAAACTCAACAACATCAGATACTCCCAGCGGAACGAATGAAATATAATATATCATATAAAATATTACATAGTATCATATTACATCAGAGTACACAACTTATACAACCCATATTAGACAGTTATAAACATCTGCCTAACTATACAACTCAAGATATCACAAGATACGGATACCATACAAACACAGCGGAACCATAATATATCTACACGTGGAAGCCTCCTGCTCCAAAACTCCTCCAGAATTCATCAAGCTAACCTGAATCCCTCGACTACTCATACATAATATGAGTACCTAAGAGTTTAATAAAACAGAAAATAAACACTCGGGTCAGACAGGGGTCTGGTGTGAGTAAACGGGTTAAAATTGCTTAACTTTAGAAAATCTTTGAAAAGAAAAGGTATCACGTAAGACTTCCCACACATAAACATGGAAAAGTTTTTATCTTACACTAACCAAAATATTTGATAGGAAATCCAGTGATATTATAATAGTGTCTAAGGTTTTCAAGTAAATAAGAAATAGCCAAAATTGTTACATTATTAAATTCCAGCTACTAGCCACAAAAGCGGGTAGTACAAACAAAATCGTAGAGTCTCATAGGAAGAATGGGTTTCCATCAATGGCAGGGCTACCGGGGTACCACCAATCACAGTACGTGGCCTATATCACGGTACCGAGGATTAATCTCAATCCCCTGCAACACAAACCCGGGACCATTCCTTACTGAACAGTCCCGAGTAAGATCACCCCGTGGTTGGTGCGACCAACCACCCACTAAGCCGAAATAAAGGGACATCTAGACAGGAATGACCTCACCCTAAAATGGGTGCTTCCCACCTAGCCTTGCTGAACCTCCCCTGTTTAACCATTTCCGGTTGATGAGGCTTGAGGCTGCGATTACCTTTATAGAACACATCTATCTTAGAATGCTCATCGTCCATCTGATGATGTTCTGAAAGCATTCAATCCATACAAGTTCGTTTCAGGTTCGAACGAAACCGAAAGCACTATCTCGTTGCACTCATTTTGCAATCACCCTCAGAGTCAACAACCATAGCCCTTGCACTCTAAATCACCATCTCGAACCTGTAAGTACTATCTCCATCAAACTCATCACGGAATCACCCCCAGAGTTATACTGACGAATAGTTCTTACACCTCGAGTCTTCACTAAGCTCCACTTGGATTCACGGCCTAACGATTAATTTGGATCGATGTGGTTTTCGGATTATCCAAATATGGAAACCCAATCCCGGTCTCATCGAATCCAAACGCCATTTTAATGTCCAAGTTGTTTTAAGGTTTTAAACAATTAAACTTATATTTAGGATGATATAAACAGATAGATGAATCACATTATCACAATAGTTAATTCATATCAAACATTCATCTCACAAAGCAGCATAACACATATCAGAGATATCATACCCAAATCATCCAATATCTACCAATCACCCAATATCAATCATCCAATATTAACCAATCATCCATAAGCAGAATTGATTAACTCTTAATCAATTGGATTATCTAAATCCTTCTTCATTAATTTATTCCAAATAAATTAATTAACTAATCATCTCTTAATTATCTTCCTTAATAATCTTCCTTAATTAATTATCTTATAATTACCCTCAAGTAATTAACCTTTAATTCTTTAATTAATTCCACAAATTAATTATTCTTATCCATATACAGTAAATTACAATAATTAATGATCCTTCATTTACTTCCATTAATTAATCAACTATAATTAATTACATTAATCCTCAATTAATTACAATTAATCAATCACACTTAAATTAATCACTTTTATTAATCAACCTTGATTAATTCATTAATTATATTAACTCATGATCCTTATTAATTAATAATCCCTTGACTAATTAAATAACTAACTTGTAATTAACCATCTTATTAATTAGTCTTAATTAATCATAAACGGTAATTAACAACTTGTAATTACTTATCTTAATTAATTAACTTCTTAATTAATTATATTAACCTTTTGATTAATTAATCTAATAAATTAATCTTTAATTACTTCATTAAGTAATTATTAATCAATTATCCTTAACTAATTACGTTATTATTTAATTACAATTTTAATTAATTGCCCTTAGTAATAACTCTTAAATTAATCACATTTATTAATTAATTAATCGCATTAATTAATTAACTAAAATTAACTAAGTAATTAACCCTTAATTACTTACATAAGTAATTATCTTCTAATTACTTTCATTAGATGACTACTCCTTAAATTAATTACCTTAACAAGTAATTAATCCCATCATTAAATAATCCTTAATTCTTTAATTAATTAATTACTCCATAATTAATTAACTTCAAATCAATTATATTAATCAATCCTTAGATTAATAACATCTAGTGATTAACCATTAATCACTTCTATTTAATTACTCCCATAAGTAATTTTCCATTAATTACTTCCATAAGTAATTTCCTCTTCCCTTAATTACATTCAATAATTAACCATTAATTACCTCATTAAGTAATTACACTTAATTAATTCACAATTAAGTGATTATTTAAAATTAAATCAACAATTAACTAATCATTTAAAATTAATTAAATAATTTGTTAACCTCTTATATTTAAAAATCCTTAATTAATTAAGATAAACCTTAATCTTAGTTAATACTTTACTTATTAATAAATTACATTAAGTATTTTTAAGTTCATATCAATAATAATTTAACCTTATTTATCTTCATAAATAAATTATCTAAAATTAATCAAATTTAATAACTTAAAATCAAATTATTCTATTTGGTTTTCCAAAATTATAACAATAACCTTATTTGAAAAAAATACATTTGGAAATCAATTTTAAAACTTAAAACACTTTAATTATCTAATTTAAACTTACTTATTTCTAATATAATTTTAAAACCTTAGTTATTAAAACATTACTTTAAAATTTACTTTAAACTTTGATTTAATATTTTAAATTGAAAACACTTCTTTTTAAATTGAAATTAAAAATTCAATTAATATAGTTACTTACAAAAGAAATCATCTTAAAACAATTTAAATTTGAAATATCAATTCAATTTACATTTTTAAATGTCTGATTTAGTTTTGCTTCAAAGAACAAGATTTAACTTTTATAAATTTGTTTACTTTTATAAACTTGTTTATAATTTAAAGCCTAGTTTCATTTATCCAAAAACAAATTTAAATTTGCAATTTACATTATACAGTACAACCGGAAAACAACGACCTCAAAAAAAACTCGAGTCGAACACAGAAACCACTCGTGCCTACCCCGAAGACACCCCAGATCCACTACTTCGAGTCGATTACGATGAAAATGCGATTGCTCCTTCGAATCTCAACTCGTCTTCCCCAGTTCCACATTCCAGTGCACACATATGTACACTCGTGCACGTGCCCCACTGCGTCCGGCAACTATAGGTTGTCGCGACCCTCGCCGACGTTCACACGAACTCGACCGAGCACCCAAATCGAACAAATAATATGCAAATCGAAATTTCGATCATCGATCGAAAAACTAAACCCAAACTCATCAGCAAAACTCCCCAACACCGTCGACTTCCTCACCTAAGAACTTCGTCGACGCCCACATCAATACGTTACCTAACCCAGCTTGCATCCCCACCAACCTGAACCACTCCGGTGCTTCCCTCATGTCGAAACTGCTTCGACAAACCAGACGAACGAAACACACCTGAACCCTAGTTCACCTCATCATGTTCACCACAGCCCACGTTAACTTGCCTTGCCAATTTTCCCGAGATCCCCATGCCTCAGACCTTCTCCAGACCCAACATCATCCCTTCAATCATCGCCGATTATCGGCAATCACTCAGAACATCAAGTTCGAACAACTCCAAAATTCTCATGATTCATCAAACTAAAAATCATGAAATGTGTATTAAAAATCATGATTTTTAACCACTAATTCATTCATGTAATCCAAATCAGAAATTAAGGTTGTTGATTTTTCATATGTATCAGTATTTTTACTGTTATTCTTATTTTAAAAATTATTTGTAAACTAAAAATTCCACAAACTATTTTTAAAATTACCATTAAACATTAACAAACATTTTTCATTCATATGTCAAAATCTAATATGGTTTAGATTGAAAGATTTTGAATTTTTCTTAAGAAAAACTACTTCTGTAAATAAACAGAGATGAAATCAGACACTTATCATCAGACACTCCATACCTTTAGTCTACATACATAACTATATTTCATGTAAACATATATTCATCATCATAGCAAAATTCATTGCATGCATCATAATTCAACCATAGATTAAATTAAAACTGTTTTTAAAATGATTTACTCACCTTTTTAATTTCAGAGAACACAGCAATTTCAATTATTCCAGGCCCTTGAATTTTAATCTGAAAAAGATGCTTTAAATTGCCTTTGATGTTTGCTGATGAAAATGAATCCTTACATGCCTTCAATTTGATGTTTTATAGTGTTGAAACTTGCAGTTGCTCTTGATTCTTCATGAATTGCAGGTTTGAAGGTTGCAGATTTCAATTTAAATATCAAGTTTCAGGTTTTAAAAATGATTTTCTATTTTGAGCTTTAGATTTGGAATCATTGAATTTTGGTTTGAGAAGTTTTTCAAACTTGAAAACATCTTTTTTCAGCTGAGAAATAAATGGAAGAAGAGATGCAAAGTTTATTTTAAATTGAATTATGTTGTGTTTATTAAAATTAAAGAAAGTAAATTTTAAAAAGAAGACACTTGTCACTTTAGTACTTAATTTTTCAACACATGTTTTTGAGATGAGCTAACATGGTTACACATGTTTCTTAAATATTTTAAATAAATTTTCATATAATTTAAATGTTAACATAAGCTTACTTACATAAATCTCTTAATTAATAAATATTTACATATGTATATATAAATTTACTTTTTTAAAGAAAATATTCTAAAACTAATTATAATACAAATATATTTCTTATACATGTATTTTAAAAAAAATCTAAAACATTTATATATATATATTTATTTATAACCATTTTAATTTAAACACTTTTGAAGAAAACAAAAATAAAACTTTGATTATACCCTTTCTAAACTATCATATTTAAAATAAATAATTATCTTATATTTTGCAAACAAATTGTATTAATCTTTAAATCAACTTTTGAAAAATATTAATTCTAAAACAAAGCTTTAAATTACAATATATTCATACATATATAAATTATCAACAGATTATATTAAATTTCAAAACAATTCCAAATTATAACATATACATACATATATATTACAATTTGAAAATTCATCTTTTATTTAAAAAAAATATTTTCCTATTCACAATATATATCAAATATATATATTATAAATAGAATAAAATTTTATTAGCTTTGAAAAATAAATCTCATCAATTTTAAAGTGTTAAAAAGATATTGATCAAAATTACCAGATTAAATATTTATTAACCTTAAAAGATTAAATTTACCAATTTAAATTAAATTATAAAGAAAAATTATCAAATCAAATTAATTATTAATACAGATTATTAAATTCATATTACCCAAAACTATTAATACAGATTAATACAGAAAATAAACACTCGTGTCAGACAGGAGTCTGGTGTGAGTAAACGGGTTAAAATTGCTTAACTTTAGAAAATCTTTGAAAAGAAAAGATATCACGTAAGACTTCCCACACATAAACATGAAAAAGTTTTTACCTCACACTAACCAAAACATTTGATAGGAAATCTAGTGATATTATAATAATGTCTAGGGTTTTCAAGTAAATAAGAAATAGCCGAAATTGTTACATTATTAAATTCCAGCTACTAGCCACAAAAGTGGGTAATACAAACAAAACCATAGGGTCTCGTAGGAAGAATGAGTTTCCATCAATGGCAGGACTACCGGGGTACCGCCCGTTACAGTACGTGGCCTGGATCACAGTACCGAGGATTACTCCCAATCCCGTGCAACACAAAGCCAGGACCATTCCTTAACGAACAGTCCCGAGTAAGATCACCCCGTGGTTGGTGCGACCAACCACCCACTAAGTCGAAATAAAGGGACATCTAGACAGGAATGACCTCACCCTGAAATGGGTGCTACCCACCTAGCCTTGCTGCACCTCCTCTGTTTTTTCCATTCCCAGTTGATGAGGCTTGAGGCTGCGATTACCTTTATAGAACACATATATCTTAGAATGCTCATCGTCCACCTGACGATGTTCTGAAAGCATTCAATCCATACAAGTTCGTTACGGGTTCGAACGAAACCGAAGGCACTATCTCGTTGCACTCATTTTGGAATCACCCTCCGAGTCAACGACCATAGCCCTTGCACTCTAAATCACCATCTCGAACCTGTAAGTACTATCTCCGTCAAACTCATCACGGAATCACCCCAGAGTTATACTGACGAATAGTTCTTACACCTCGATTCTACACTAAGCTCCAATTGGATTCACGACCTAACGTTTAATTTGGATCGATGTGGTTTTCGGATTATTCAAATATGGAAACCCGATCCCGGTCTCATCGAATCCAAACGCCATTTTAATGTCTAAGTTATTTTAAGGTTTTAAACAATTAAACTTATATTCAGGATGATATAAACAGATAGATGAATCACATTATCACAATAGATAATTCATATCAAACATTCATCTCACAAAGCAGCATATCACATATCAGAGATATCACACCCAAATCATCCAGTATCAACCAATCACCCAATATCAATCATCCAATATAAACCAATCATCCATAAGCAGAATTGATTAACTCTTAATCAATTGGATTATCTAAATCCTTCTTCATTAATTTATTCCAAATAAATAAATTGATTAATCATCTCTTAATGATCTTCCTTAATTAATCTTCCTTAATTAATTATCTTATAATTACCCTCAAGTAGTTAGCCTTTAATTCTTTAATTAATTCCACAAATTAATTATTCTTATCCATATACAGTAAATTACAATAATTAATGATCCTTCATTTACTTTCATTAATTAATCAACTATAATTAATTACATTAATCCTCAATTAATTACAATTAATCAGTCACACTTAAATTAATCACTTTTATTAATCAACCTTGATTAATTCATTTATTATATTAACTCATGATCATTATTAATTAATAATCCCTTGATTAATTAAATAATTAACTTGTAATTAACCATCTTATTAATTAGTCTTAATTAATCATAAACAGTAATTAACAACTTGTAATTACTTATCTTAATTAATTAAGTTCTTAATTAATTATATTAACCTTTTGATTAATTAATCTAATTAATTAATCTTTAATTACTTCATTAAGTAATTATTAATCAATTATCCTTAATTAATTACTTTATTAATTAATTACAAATTTAATTAATTACCCTTAGTAATAAATCTTAAATTAATCACATTTATTAATTAATTAATCACATTTATTAATTAACTAAAATTAACTAAGTAATTAACCCTTAATTACTTACATAAGCAATTATCTTCTAATTACTTTCATTAGATGACTACTCCTTAAATTAATTACCTTAACAAGCAATTAATCCCATCATTAAATAATCCTTAATTCTTTAATTAATTAATTACTCCATAATTAATTAACTTCAATCAATTATATTAATCAATCCTTAGATTAATAACATCTAGTGATTAACCATTAATCACTTCCATTTAATTACTCCCATAAGTAATTTTCCATTAATTACTTCCATAAGTAATTTCCTCTTTCCTTAATTACATTCAATAATTAACCATTAATTAATTCATTAAGTAATTACACTTAATTAATTCACAATTAAGTGATTATTTAAAATTAAATAAACAATTAACTAATCATTTAAAATTAATTAAATAATTTGTTAACCTCTTATATTTAAAAATCCTTAATTAATTAAGATAAACCTTAATCTTAATTAATTCTTTACTTATTAATAAATTACATTAAGTATTCTTAAGTTCATATCAATAATAATTTAACCTTATTTATCTTCATAAATAAATTATTTAAAATTAATCAAATTTAATAACTTAAAAACAAATTATTCTATTTGGTTTTCCAAAATTATAACAATAACCTTATTTGAAAAAATTACATTTGGAAATCAATTTTAAAACTTAAAACACTTTAATTATCTAATTTAAACTTATTTATTTCTAATATAATTTTAAAACCTTAGTTATTAAAACATTACTTTAAAATTTACTTTAAACTTTGATTCAATATTTTAAATTGAAAAACCCTTCTTTTTAAATTGAAATTCAAAATTCAATTAAGATAGTTACTTACAAAAGAAATCATCGTAAAACAATTTAAATTTGAAATATAAATTCAATTTACATTTTTAAATGTCCGATTTACTTTTACTTCAAAGAACAAGATTTAACTTTTATAAATTTGTTTACTTTTATAAACTTGTTTATAATTTAAAGCCTAATTTCATTTATCCAAAAACAAGTTTAAATTTGCAATTTACATTATACAGTACAACCAGAAAACAACGACCATAAAAAAACTCGAGTCGAACACAGAAACCACTCATGCCTACCCCGAAGACACCCCAGATCCACTACTTCGAGTCGATCACGATGAAAACGCGAGTGCTCCGTCGAGTCTCAACTCGTCTTCCCAGTTCCACATTCCAGTGCACACATGCGTACACTCATGCACGTGCCCCACTGCGTTCGGCCACTGTAGGTCATCGCGACCCTCGCCGATGTTCACATGAATGCACACGAACTCGGCCGAGCACTCAGATCGAACAAATAATATGCGAATCAAAATTTCGATCATCGATCGAAAAACTGAACCCAAACTCGTTAGCAAAACTCCCCAACGTCGTCGACTTCCTCACCGAAGAACTTGGCCGACGTCCACATCAATATGTTACCTTACCTAGCTTGCATCCCCACCAACGTGAACCACTCCAGTGCTCCCCCATGTCGAAACTGCTTCGACAAACCAGTCGAACGAAACACACCTGAACCCTAGTTCACCTCATCATGATCACCACGGCCCACGTTAACTTGCCTTGCCAATTTTCCCGAGATCCCCATGCCTCAGACCTTCTCCAGACCCAACATCATCCCTTCAATCATCGCCGATTATCGGCAATCACTCAGAACATCAAGTTCGAACAACTCCAAAATTCTCATGATTCATCAAACTAAAAAACATGAAATGTGTATTAAAAACCATGATTTTTAACCACTAATTCATTCATGTAATTCAAATCCGAAATTAAGGTTGTTGATTTTTCATATGTATTAGTATTTTTACTGTTATTCTTATTTTAAAAATTACTTGTAAACTAAAAATTCCATAAACTATTTTTAAAATTACCATTAAAAATTAACAACAGTTTTCATTCATATGTCAAAATCTAATATGGTTTAGATTGAAAGATTTTGAATTTTTCTTAAGAAAAACTACTTCTGTAAATAAACAGAGATGAAATCAGACACTTATCATCAGACACTCCTTACCTTTAGTCTACATACATAACAATATTTCATGTAAACATATATTCATCATCATAGCAAAATTCATTGCATGCATCATCATTCAACCATAGATTAAATTAAAACTGTTGTTAAAATGATTTACTCACCTTTTTAATTTCAGAGAACACAGCAGTTTCAATTATTCCAGGCCCTTGAATTTTAATCTGAAAAAGATGCTTTAAATTGCCTTTGATGCTTGCTGATGAAAATGAATCCTTGCATGCCTTCAATTTGATGTTTTAAAGTGTTAAAACTTGCAGTTGCTCTTGATTCTTCATGAATTGCAGGTTTGAAGGTTGCAGATTTCAATTTAAATATCAAGTTTCAGGTTTTAAAAATATTTTCTGTTTTGAGCTTTAGATTTGGAATCATTGAATTTTGGTTTGAGAAATTTTTCAAACTTGAAATCATCTTTTTTCAGCTGAGAAATAAATAGAAGAAGAGATGCAAAGTTTATTTTAAATTGAATTATGTTATGTTTATTAAAATTAAAGAAAGTAAATTTTAAAAAGAAGACACTTGTCACTTTAGTACTTAATTTTTCTACACATGTTTTTGAGATGAGCTAACATGCATGTTTCTTAAATATTTTTAATAAATTTTCACTTAATTTAAATGTTAACATAAGCTTACTTACATAAATCTCTTAATTAATAAATATTTACATATGTATATATAAATTTACTTTTTTAAAGAAAATATTCTAAAACTAATTATAATACAAATATATTTCTTATACATGTATTTAAAAAAAATCTAAAACATTTATATATATACATTTATAACCATTTTAATTTAAACACTTTTGAAGAAAACAAAAATAAAACTTTGATTATACCCTTTTTAAACTGTCATATTTAAAACAAATAATTATCTTATATTTTGCAAACAAATTGAATTAATCTTTAAATTAACTTTTGAAAAATATTAATTCTAAAACAAAGCTTTAAATTACAATATATTCATACATATATAAATTATCAACAGATTATATTAAATTTCAAAACAAATCCAAATTATAACATGTACATACATATATATTACAATTTGAAAATTCATCTTTTATTTAAAACAAAAGATTTTCCTATTCACAATATATATCAAATATGTATATTATAAATAGAATAAAATTTTATTAGCTTTGAAAAATAAATCTCATCAATTTTAAATTGTTAAAAAGATATTAATCCAAATTACCGGATTAAATATTTATTAACCTTAAAAGATTGAATTTACCAATTAAAATTAAAATTATAAAGAAAAATTATCAAATCAAATTAATTGTTAATATAGATTATTAAATTCATATTGCCCAAAATTCCGGGTCGTCAACACAACTCTTCTAAATTGACAATTGTGCATCCAATCTTCGAAGGACATGAATTCTGGAGGGATTTCAGGTAGGTGCATCAGAGAGAAGAATTTGGTGGAAGCATATTTAGGCGAGATTTCTTCGAATGTCAATAGGTAGGATGGAATGTTATATGCACGAAGAAGTCTCATAATATAAGTTGGGTAAATAATTGACGGTCTTGATCGAGTCCAAAAATGCTTTAGCTCATCGAAGATGAATTTGGCCCAATTTACTCTTGTTCCACTAAATAGAGCATATAGGGATTTGTGCTCTAATTCGGTGATTTGTTCGTGACTTCCCATACGTGGAACAATTGTAATTATTATCATTCGAGTTAGGAGTCGAGCTTTTGGATGTAGATATTTGGAGGAAAATTTTGGCATTTCGTCCTCCCAAATTCGATGAGTAATAATGTTCTGTGGCTTGAAACGCATATCGGGAATGTTGTATAAATCTTCTTCTGTGTCAGAGCATCCTAGGGTTCTACCTATTATGCCCGGAGTTAATCTAATCGTGTTCTCATACACGTTAGACCAGATCCAGTTATCCTCGTCTTCAGTGTTCCACACTGAAGTACTATCTAAATTTGCATAGAATAGAAATATCGCTAATTGGTCTATTTGGATGCATTAGAAGTAAAAGAAATTAGGGTTTCCAAGCCGGCATTTTCACATAGCTCGTCCAAATCATACATAGAAAACTTAAGAAGATTATAGAATGGGCCTATGTGGAGTTTTTTCTTTTGAATATCTTCATACCTTTTGATGGAGTGTGGCGCTCTATTCATCCACCTTTCAATTTGATCATCGGAACACACCTGAGGATATGAAGATGAGGTAGGTTGGTCTTGTTTTCGTTTTGATATTTTGGGATTTTTTGTTCTATGAGGCATTATGATTTGATCTTTGCGTAAAAAGATGAATTGTTAGAGAAGAAAAAAATCGCCAATGGTGAAATCTCAGATGAAAATTTTGAGATGAAAGTGAAAAATAACATTATCTGGGTTAATTTTAAATGGTCGAATGGGAATCAGACGTTTGGATTGGAAATCAGATGTCTGGTTTGCCTTAAATTGTGTGCAGCAAATAAAATTAGACGTCTGGTATTTGATTTAGACGTCTGGTTTGATCGAATTTGTAAAATTAGAGAGGCGGGGAGTTTTATTAGACGTCTGGGTATAAAAACCAAACGTCTGGTTTGGTTTTTTTTTGAAAAAATTTCGAGGCAGAGAAATAAGGCAGAGTCAAGATCTTATTTCGGACGTCTGAAATGCTCTGATTTTTATTTGGAGACGACAAAGCAAAATTTCATACGTCTGGAGGGTATATCAGACGTCTGACATATGCACATTGCTTAAATTTTAGACGTATATCATTGTGTCAGACGTCTGAAGGCCATAGTTAGACGTCTGAAATAAGCAGTGTGGCTAAAAATAGCCTAAAATTTGACGGTTTTGCTTATTTCTCGAATTTTTATAAGAAGTAATTTTATTGTTGTGAAATAAAATAACAAACAAGCATAGATGTATACAAATATAATTTATTTAGAAGGTGATGGAGTTTTGCGATCTCCTGACTTATCATCCGTCCATGGTTTAAGTGGAGACCATATATTTCCACGTTCATGGGTTCTCGGAGAGCTAGAATATCGTCTTGGCGAAGGGTCTGAAGGAGTACGATATGAAGATGAGGGATCCAAAGAACTACAAGGTTTTGGTAGCGGTTCATGGATATCTTTCTTCCATGACGAGCAAAACTTCATCGCTACTTGCTCCAAAAAGCTAAGGCGACGTGCTGTAACTTTTTGTTCGAAATATAGTTCTCGTTGAAGATCTATCTGTTGTTTATGATAATGATGAATTTCATCAATTTTCTCCTTTGTGTTAGGAGAGACAAACAGAGGTCTTTTGGTCTTCTTGTTATTGGGAGTAAAACCCGTATGATACGAGGACCACCTATTTATTAGCTCCTGCTTTGGTGTAGGTGTAGGAAGTCGTTGTGGCGTGTCAACCAAGTCCGTCAATGGTGTTGAGATGGAAATGGATATATAAGAGTCCCCATAAGACATGATTATATTTTGTTTCTTTAAGGAAGATATGTGTTGTGTGTATATAGTGTGTATACCTCTCTATATATAAGTTGAAAGAATTATTTATAGACAAACTAATTGTCAAAAAAAAATTTGTGGTAGTAAAATAAACAACTTATCAAGCCTTAAAGAGAAACATTATTTAATTTTGAGGAAGTAGATCTTGGAGTGAGCATATATCTAAATTTCGTCGGAGTTTAATAAAAGTTTGTTCATTTAGTGGTTTCGTAAAGATGTCTGCTACTTAATTTTTGGTATTTATGTATTCTAATGAAATAGTTCCTTTTTCAACATTGTCTCGTAAAAAATAATGTCGTATATCTAAATGTTTGGTTCGTGAGTGATTAACAGGGTTTTTTTGATAAATTTATAGCACTTGTGTTATCACAATATATTGGAGACTTGTTAATAATTTTGCCAAAATCCGTTAGTGTTTGTTGCATGTAGATCACTTGTGCATATGTGTAACGATCGCGATTTTTCGTTGCCGAAAAATCGAACCGTTAGGGTTTTAGAAGAAGAAAGAGGTAGAAGAAGAGAGAAAAGAGAGAAGAAACAGAAACAAACAACAGAACAGGGAATAATATCAGAATCTCACAATCGCAGCGGAACAACATATAATAGATAAATGAATATCATTAAAACAAAAGAACTATACATTTTATACATACATCACAATACATCATATCATCAGAGTGTACAACAATAAAACAGCGGAAAGAATACTATATACAATAGATAATAGACTACGCTATCCAAGCTCGCCTCCAACATCTGCACAGCAACTCCCGAATCCAGAATAACCTGATAACCTAACTCTAGACTGCCCGTGTGGAAAATAGTGGGCACCCAGAGTTTAGGAAAGGAACAATAAACTCCAGGTCAGTCATGTGACTGGTGTGAGAACTCAAAACAGTTTATCTTTAAACACGCAACAAGAAAGTTTAAATTTTGAAATCCGCAATGCTTTTTGGAAAATGAAACTACCATAAGGCCTCCCGGCACACACACAATGCAAACGCACACATGGGGGAGATTTCTCCTTATGATAGTCAAACATGCTTACTACGAGAAAAATTCTTTGATATTATTACTAGTGCATAGTGGAAAATATTTCGAAAGTATAATATAAATCCTAGCCAGCATAGGTACCATGATACTATGCCTACTATAGCTGCCATGTTAAATGGCAGGTTCTACAACTAAAACCGTACAGGGCGCGTATTGGATGAATGGATTTCCAACAAATGGTCAGGCTAAGGAACTTCCTACTGCCACATGGGATCGCCTCTGGCGGGACGTCCCGAGAACTAACGTTACGGTTAGATCTCTGCCAACACAAGGCCGGGTTACCTCTGTAACTAGGTAACTACTACACGAATATGTCATCCCCCGGTCCTTTGGGACCTTTATCCGAGCGCTCGCAACAACACCACACAGTAATAGATATAGTGTATCAACATGAGTAAGCATCTGGGCTCCATACCATGATACCACCCTTTTCCAGAAGGAAATGACATACCCTAAAGGGCGCGACCCTCATAACCTTGCCGCATATTCCTGTTTCGACCATTTCCGGGGAGTGAGGTCCTGACGAAGTCTCGTCCACAAAGCTACGCTTTGTGCAACAAAGCCATGCTTTGGGTCCACAGATGACCAAAGCAATAATCACAAAGATAAATGATCAAACAAATGATCATATCCAAACGATCAACCAATGATCATCACACAGCAGCACTCAGCATGCCACATTACCAGATTGGGAAATATCGCTGATAACCTTCAACTACATAACCTCTGAGCTCGTACGTCTCAGAGAAGGGTGTTAAGCTAAGAGAATAAATTCTCCGCCACCAACAGAAATGTATTTGAAAGGAATCTGCTATATCTCTCAAAATGTAATGTCAGACACGTAACCATACAAGTCTGTTCCGGGTTCGAACAGAACCGAAGGCACTTCCAAGGAAGCCCTTGCAATCCGGGTATTCACAATCCCGATAAAATTTCCCATCACAAAGGAAATCTCCATATCGTAGCTAACGATGCGGAGACAATCGATAGGTCATCCTATCGTTTTCACAAATACCCGGTCTTCAACACCGGTCTTCAAATGCTATCCATAACGACGTATCACATATTCGGAATGGGATATACGACACAAAGGTCCTCTCCCGGCTAAACCGAATAGCGAGCGCTTATTTTATAAATAAGTGTGCATTCAATTCCAAACAAACACAATCAATACTATCCAAGGGTAAATATTGATAGTCGGTTATTTAACTATCAATAAAGATGCGCCACATCATCAGATTCCAAATAATTTTTCCAAAATTATTAAGTCCCAAAATATCTTTACAAGATATATATATATATACATACACCATTTCCAAATAATTGCCCCAGTTATTTGTTTTACCAAAACCACTTCACGATAAAATTTTCCACACTTAACCAATTGAAAAACCAATTTTCAATTTACCTTTACCATTTGAAAACCAATTTTCAAATTACATTAACCATTTGCAAACCAATTTCAAATCACCTTAACCATTTGAAAACTAATTTCAAATCACCTTAACCATTTGAAAACTAATTTCAAATCACCTTAACCATATATACCTTTTGAAAACAAATTTCAAACCACCAAATAAATCTTTACCGATTTAAATTTAACTTACGTTTCAAATTCGTAAATTATATCCCATACTTAAAAATAAATCAACATTTATTTTTAAACAAATTTCCCTTCCCCTTTTCAAATTCCATAGTGAATTTCCCAATTCCCAAAGATCTACACATACCCGATCCTCAAATCAATTTCAAAATATTCACTTTCCATTTATCCTTAAAAGGTGAATTCTCAAACGTTCCATTTCATATTGGAAAAACACTTCTAAACTTATTTAATAATAAATAATTCACAATTTAATTTCTTTTCAACAATTTCGAAAATACCCAATACACTTAAACCACCGTTAAGTATTTATTTCATTCCTATAAGGAAACTATTCTTTTATTCAAATTTATTTGGGTTAAAAACGAATGTTGCGTAAAACATCGTTACGATAACCCAAAACACTAGTTTATGGATTTGAAATTAAAAATAGATATATAAATCCAATACTATACAAATTATTCCCTTCTGTTTCTCGAAAACGTCTATTTCAACAATCAATGTTGAAATCTATGTTTTCAATACTCAATACATTTTAAAACACCTTTAATTCGTTTTAAATTCCATTTAAAACATTCCTTTCCCAAAAACAAACCCATTTTATTTAATAATCTATTCAATATTCAAAATAGTGAATATAGCCCACTTAACAAATTCCCATATTTCAATTTATCAAATTCGATGAATTTCAAATTTATAAACATAGTTTATAAATTCCATTTCTATTATAAACCCCAATTTTATAAATTCCTTTATTAATCCGATGCAATTTACATAACCCAATTTCATACCCAAAAGCCATATTGTAAGTTAAATACTTATAATATTATTTATTTACCAAATCGTTCCTTTGAACTTCACCGATTTAAAATCTTATCACTTACAAGATTTCTTTATGGTTTATAATAATTTCAACTAATGAAATCTTCATTTATTAACAATTTCTATGAAATTCCCCTTTTTAATGCCCAAATCCATTTTTATAAGTTAATAACTTATAAGCTTAAAATTTTCCAATAACCATTCGTTTTATAAATTTCACATTTATTAATCTATAAATCCTAGTGAAATTCATGTTATACATCAACTTAACACTTTATAAATTTATTCTATAACTTCAAAAAAATTTTATTTAAAAACATCCATTTATAAAATCCTTTATATAAACCATTAATAATAATAACTCCCCAAAAAACCAAATTTAACTATTTTATAAAAACCTATTATTGTTAAAAATTTCTTTTAAGTTATATTTTATAAAAATATAAATTTTTAAAACATAAAATTTTATCCATCTATTTATTTTAAAATTTAATCAATTCAAAATTTTAATAAACCATATTCTTTGAAAAATCGATTTAAAACCCCTTTTAAATTCAAAACCGTTATTTTAATTTTTAAAAATTTGAATCCGATGATGCAACAACATCAGATGGTCAATCACGGGAATAAGTGTCATATATCAATATGATTATCAACAATCAACATAATATTTATAAACAAATAAATATGCGAGGAATCCAGTTGGATCCCTCCAACCTGTTACCCTGCAACCACAGACGTTAGCACAATACCAATTCCACTTCAAGGTGGAATATCGCGGTATATGGGATTTTATAAAATATCCGCTTAATAGGCGGCGCAATAGGGTCTCATCCGCTATACGAGGCGGGAAATCAAATCCAATATATACATATGCCAATATATATATATTGCTATATATAATATATATCCTACTATATCTACTACCACAATCAAACGGCAATCATCAATCAACATTAACTATTTAAAATTTTAAACCAAACTGTTCGATCGAGTGAGGAGTTCTCACCTTGGTTTTATTTCCGGTTTCGCTATTATTTCGAATATAATTAAACACGCGTTTAATTATACCCGAAATTTTCGCTAGCTCCAAAGATTCCCAATCCAGCTCCATCGTGAAGAGCGCGATCATACGATTGCAATGCAACTGGTTTCGTAATTTTTCGATCTCGTACGAAAGAGATACATTAGTTTAAAGTTATACGAACTAAATATAAATGGATTTACAACTTTTATTTTAAATTTTAAACCCACATCTTTCTCTGGCCGTTGGATCTGTGTTGAAGCAAATCAGGGCCGCAAGCTGATGTTCTTCCCCATGCGAATTTTTTTTTTTTTTTTTCCAGATCGTGAAACCCACCCATCTTCGCGTGCAAACCCTAATGGCCGCCCCCCTAAACGACAACTAGACGATGATCAGAAGGTGCCATCACCACCGCCTTCTCGTGCACCACCCACGGCCCCAGTGGCCTCGAACTCGGCGCCTCCATCATCCCAAAAATCGAACACGAACGGTAGGTGAACGCGGCTCAACTGCTTCGCCCATAGTCGACGAAACCCCATCATCCCCGTACAACTGTGAAGCCCTCGATTCACACTTTATTTTCTTAGTTGATCGTTTGTTGAATCCATGCATGGATATGAAGATTTTTAGGGAGGAAGATGGAACACTCTCGGCCATTGATATAGAGGCCGGCGGCTACACGTTAAAACCCTAGTTTTTTTTTTTTTTTTTTTTATTTTGTGAATATTTGCTCTATTTATAGAGAACGACGAATACTATTTATCCGGGTTTTGTAAACTCCAATTTACGCGGCTAAACCAACGTTCCTAGGGTTTATCCCGCGTTCCGGACACAATGGAACAGGTTTCGGAAGCTAATTCGGAAGTATGTGCGAGTTATGGCAGTAAACGCTCAATTTAAATTTAAACCGATTTAAACGATTTCTAGGCGTTTTGGCTTGTACCGGACAAACGATAAATCCGATTGACTTGAAATTTGAAATCTTGCAATAATATCACATTACGGATCCGATGAAACTGGTTTCGTCGAAATCCGAGACCGTTTGAAAAATGGCTATTTTAACTCGCCGAATTAAAATTAAAACGATATCGATGCGTTTCGAGCTGCCACGGTCAAACGACAACTCCGATTGCTACGAAAATTGAAATCCGATAATAACTAACTATTACGGATACAATGAAACTCGTTTCGTTCAATTCCGAGACTGTTCAAAAATTGGCTATTTTTCAGTCGATAATTAAATATTAAAATATTCAATTTTTACAAATTAGCTCCAAATTCAATTTTACAAGTTCTAAAACATTTCTATAACTTTAATATGATATAACAAAATTTTCCAAACCATTTTCAATCATATCTAACCCAATATTCAATTATCTACGGAATTTCACTATTAATTAATCGATTTAAATGACCAATTAAATCCAATATTCAAGAAATAAATTATTTAACTTAAAATTTTCACTTATAAACATTTAAAATTAATTAAATACTCAAATTTAAATTACTAAAAATTCTGGGTCGTTACAATCTTCCCCCCTTAAAAGAATTTCGTCCTCGAAATTGCAAGTTAAGGAGAATAATTCATAATCCGTTTATTATTTTTCCAAAACTAATAGTTTTATCAACCTTCTAACACCAATCTTTTTATTAAAGATTTACTATCATTTCAATTAGCTTTCCAACTTCAATTATAGGTTTCAAACAACATTGTTTACTCAACAATTCAAATTTAAATTTAAATTCAAATTTCAAACTTTCAAAATTTCTCAAAATTTTTCTAACTCCCTAAATTTTCGAAAAATTTCGCCAGAGTCTCCTTTGCGCGGCTAGATCGGTACGACTACAAAATGGCACTACGGCCCCTCAGAATCAAAAAGAAAAGAGAAAGCCAAGTGGCTGGAGAAGGAAATCATCAAATCTCATATAAAAATTGAAATACGTACCTTTTTGTCGAGCGTTACAAATTTTTTTAACTTTGAAATCAAAATCCCAATTCCTTTATAACCTGTATATCCTGCTAGCATAATATCCAATTATAATATTCAAACCAATTTGCCAATTCAATTATAAAATTTCCAATACGTGCTTCTTATACCACTTTTAGCTTACTATTAAAGTTGCATATTCATTTTCATTCGTTTCAATTCCAATTCAATTCTATTCAATTTCATAGCTTCCAATTACGCTAGTTCAATTTCATTAACACTTAATGAATTTACATACAATCAACCAACAAGCAAATAACAACCAATGTACATTCAATACAACCAAATTTATTTATTTTACTTACATTCAATTTGGTTCAACTGTTTTAATTCCAATTGGTTTTAACATTCAATTGATTTTCATCCAATTATTCAACTAACTTCAATGAATTTACACTTACATACATCGTTTCATATCAACTTATTCATATTCTATTGATTAACATTCAATTCATACTTTAACTCAATTGCTAGTTCTTTTTTTACAAATAAAATTGAATTTCATTTATATAACTTAAGTTCACCTCTTTAACAATTTCATTTACTCACTTTATTCACTTACTTTGATATTAACATCAATTCTTTCAACATTACTTAACTTGCATTCCATTTCAACTTTATTTACATCATTTAATTCACTTGATTATTTAACTTTGATGCAAAGATCGATTTTTTATTCAACTTCACTTAAGTTATTCCATTTAAACATCATTTGTTAATTAAACTTAAGTTTTACTTATCAATTCAATTCGGATTTTAAATTCCAAAGTAAATCCCATTTAACTTTTACTTAAGTCAAATTCATATCAATATTCAAATTCATATTCCATTTTACTTAACTTAATTGTTTAACCACTTCAATAACTGGTTTCACTTACATTTTCCCATTCTATAAGTTATAAAACTTATTATTCAACTTCTAACTTATATTATAAGTTCAAAACCTTTTTCACTTATACTTAACAACTTCAAGTTGAATTTTAATTTCAAATTGATTTATTACAACAAAACTTCAATTTTTAAATTCATTTTTGTAGCAAATCCATCACATAGAAACTCGAAAATGATACTGATGATGCTGCAGTCATCACCCTTATTATTTCCCAGTGACAATAGTGAAATCAATGCTAAATATTCTTTCAAAAATTTCCTTTCTATTCATAAATCACTTTTATAACCCTTTTACTTATATAATTTTACTTCTTATATACATACATGCTTATCTTACAATTGTAAATCATCATTAATTATTATTTCATCTTATGATTCATTGGTTTATACCATTATTCTTTTTACAATAGTTGCTTTTATTAGCTTATTCAAACAACTTTTAATTATTTTATATATATATATATATCATTTACAACAACCAAGCAATCAATTATATACACACTTCAATAATTCCTAAAAAAATTATTTTCTTTTTATATATAAAATATAATCGAGGTAAAATTATTTCATTTACCCAATTTAAAACAATATTGTGTCGAATTGTTCTATTCAAGTGTTTAGGAACCCCTTCGATTCAGTTTTCGAGGCTGCGCCGACGAAGGTTCATATACCACTCAACAAACCAATCATCACAATATAAAACAATTTTATATTCACTAACAAATACGCACTCATATCTATTATTACACTCACACTCATTCTAGAGTACTACTGACTCTATCTCAAATGAGTAATACCCAACAGAGCAGGTTGTCGCTTAACCATATGCTCTGATACCAAATGTAACGATCGCGATTTTTCGTTGCCGAAAAATCGAACCGTTAGGGTTTTAGAAGAAGAAAGAGGTAGAAGAAGAGAGAAAAGAGAGAAGAAACAGAAACAAACAACAGAACAGGGAATAATATCAGAATCTCACAATCGCAGCGGAACAACATATAATAGATAAATGAATATCATTAAAACAAAAGAACTATACATTTTATACATACATCACAATACATCATATCATCAGAGTGTACAACAATAAAACAGCGGAAAGAATACTATATACAATAGATAATAGACTACGCTATCCAAGCTCGCCTCCAACATCTGCACAGCAACTCCCGAATCCAGAATAACCTGATAACCTAACTCTAGACTGCCCGTGTGGAAAATAGTGGGCACCCAGAGTTTAGGAAAGGAACAATAAACTCCAGGTCAGTCATGTGACTGGTGTGAGAACTCAAAACAGTTTATCTTTAAACACGCAACAAGAAAGTTTAAATTTTGAAATCCGCAATGCTTTTTGGAAAATGAAACTACCATAAGGCCTCCCGGCACACACACAATGCAAACGCACACATGGGGGAGATTTCTCCTTATGATAGTCAAACATGCTTACTACGAGAAAAATTCTTTGATATTATTACTAGTGCATAGTGGAAAATATTTCGAAAGTATAATATAAATCCTAGCCAGCATAGGTACCATGATACTATGCCTACTATAGCTGCCATGTTAAATGGCAGGTTCTACAACTAAAACCGTACAGGGCGCGTATTGGATGAATGGATTTCCAACAAATGGTCAGGCTAAGGAACTTCCTACTGCCACATGGGATCGCCTCTGGCGGGACGTCCCGAGAACTAACGTTACGGTTAGATCTCTGCCAACACAAGGCCGGGTTACCTCTGTAACTAGGTAACTACTACACGAATATGTCATCCCCCGGTCCTTTGGGACCTTTATCCGAGCGCTCGCAACAACACCACACAGTAATAGATATAGTGTATCAACATGAGTAAGCATCTGGGCTCCATACCATGATACCACCCTTTTCCAGAAGGAAATGACATACCCTAAAGGGCGCGACCCTCATAACCTTGCCGCATATTCCTGTTTCGACCATTTCCGGGGAGTGAGGTCCTGACGAAGTCTCGTCCACAAAGCTACGCTTTGTGCAACAAAGCCATGCTTTGGGTCCACAGATGACCAAAGCAATAATCACAAAGATAAATGATCAAACAAATGATCATATCCAAACGATCAACCAATGATCATCACACAGCAGCACTCAGCATGCCACATTACCAGATTGGGAAATATCGCTGATAACCTTCAACTACATAACCTCTGAGCTCGTACGTCTCAGAGAAGGGTGTTAAGCTAAGAGAATAAATTCTCCGCCACCAACAGAAATGTATTTGAAAGGAATCTGCTATATCTCTCAAAATGTAATGTCAGACACGTAACCATACAAGTCTGTTCCGGGTTCGAACAGAACCGAAGGCACTTCCAAGGAAGCCCTTGCAATCCGGGTATTCACAATCCCGATAAAATTTCCCATCACAAAGGAAATCTCCATATCGTAGCTAACGATGCGGAGACAATCGATAGGTCATCCTATCGTTTTCACAAATACCCGGTCTTCAACACCGGTCTTCAAATGCTATCCATAACGACGTATCACATATTCGGAATGGGATATACGACACAAAGGTCCTCTCCCGGCTAAACCGAATAGCGAGCGCTTATTTTATAAATAAGTGTGCATTCAATTCCAAACAAACACAATCAATACTATCCAAGGGTAAATATTGATAGTCGGTTATTTAACTATCAATAAAGATGCGCCACATCATCAGATTCCAAATAATTTTTCCAAAATTATTAAGTCCCAAAATATCTTTACAAGATATATATATATATACATACACCATTTCCAAATAATTGCCCCAGTTATTTGTTTTACCAAAACCACTTCACGATAAAATTTTCCACACTTAACCAATTGAAAAACCAATTTTCAATTTACCTTTACCATTTGAAAACCAATTTTCAAATTACATTAACCATTTGCAAACCAATTTCAAATCACCTTAACCATTTGAAAACTAATTTCAAATCACCTTAACCATTTGAAAACTAATTTCAAATCACCTTAACCATATATACCTTTTGAAAACAAATTTCAAACCACCAAATAAATCTTTACCGATTTAAATTTAACTTACGTTTCAAATTCGTAAATTATATCCCATACTTAAAAATAAATCAACATTTATTTTTAAACAAATTTCCCTTCCCCTTTTCAAATTCCATAGTGAATTTCCCAATTCCCAAAGATCTACACATACCCGATCCTCAAATCAATTTCAAAATATTCACTTTCCATTTATCCTTAAAAGGTGAATTCTCAAACGTTCCATTTCATATTGGAAAAACACTTCTAAACTTATTTAATAATAAATAATTCACAATTTAATTTCTTTTCAACAATTTCGAAAATACCCAATACACTTAAACCACCGTTAAGTATTTATTTCATTCCTATAAGGAAACTATTCTTTTATTCAAATTTATTTGGGTTAAAAACGAATGTTGCGTAAAACATCGTTACGATAACCCAAAACACTAGTTTATGGATTTGAAATTAAAAATAGATATATAAATCCAATACTATACAAATTATTCCCTTCTGTTTCTCGAAAACGTCTATTTCAACAATCAATGTTGAAATCTATGTTTTCAATACTCAATACATTTTAAAACACCTTTAATTCGTTTTAAATTCCATTTAAAACATTCCTTTCCCAAAAACAAACCCATTTTATTTAATAATCTATTCAATATTCAAAATAGTGAATATAGCCCACTTAACAAATTCCCATATTTCAATTTATCAAATTCGATGAATTTCAAATTTATAAACATAGTTTATAAATTCCATTTCTATTATAAACCCCAATTTTATAAATTCCTTTATTAATCCGATGCAATTTACATAACCCAATTTCATACCCAAAAGCCATATTGTAAGTTAAATACTTATAATATTATTTATTTACCAAATCGTTCCTTTGAACTTCACCGATTTAAAATCTTATCACTTACAAGATTTCTTTATGGTTTATAATAATTTCAACTAATGAAATCTTCATTTATTAACAATTTCTATGAAATTCCCCTTTTTAATGCCCAAATCCATTTTTATAAGTTAATAACTTATAAGCTTAAAATTTTCCAATAACCATTCGTTTTATAAATTTCACATTTATTAATCTATAAATCCTAGTGAAATTCATGTTATACATCAACTTAACACTTTATAAATTTATTCTATAACTTCAAAAAAATTTTATTTAAAAACATCCATTTATAAAATCCTTTATATAAACCATTAATAATAATAACTCCCCAAAAAACCAAATTTAACTATTTTATAAAAACCTATTATTGTTAAAAATTTCTTTTAAGTTATATTTTATAAAAATATAAATTTTTAAAACATAAAATTTTATCCATCTATTTATTTTAAAATTTAATCAATTCAAAATTTTAATAAACCATATTCTTTGAAAAATCGATTTAAAACCCCTTTTAAATTCAAAACCGTTATTTTAATTTTTAAAAATTTGAATCCGATGATGCAACAACATCAGATGGTCAATCACGGGAATAAGTGTCATATATCAATATGATTATCAACAATCAACATAATATTTATAAACAAATAAATATGCGAGGAATCCAGTTGGATCCCTCCAACCTGTTACCCTGCAACCACAGACGTTAGCACAATACCAATTCCACTTCAAGGTGGAATATCGCGGTATATGGGATTTTATAAAATATCCGCTTAATAGGCGGCGCAATAGGGTCTCATCCGCTATACGAGGCGGGAAATCAAATCCAATATATACATATGCCAATATATATATATTGCTATATATAATATATATCCTACTATATCTACTACCACAATCAAACGGCAATCATCAATCAACATTAACTATTTAAAATTTTAAACCAAACTGTTCGATCGAGTGAGGAGTTCTCACCTTGGTTTTATTTCCGGTTTCGCTATTATTTCGAATATAATTAAACACGCGTTTAATTATACCCGAAATTTTCGCTAGCTCCAAAGATTCCCAATCCAGCTCCATCGTGAAGAGCGCGATCATACGATTGCAATGCAACTGGTTTCGTAATTTTTCGATCTCGTACGAAAGAGATACATTAGTTTAAAGTTATACGAACTAAATATAAATGGATTTACAACTTTTATTTTAAATTTTAAACCCACATCTTTCTCTGGCCGTTGGATCTGTGTTGAAGCAAATCAGGGCCGCAAGCTGATGTTCTTCCCCATGCGAATTTTTTTTTTTTTTTTCCAGATCGTGAAACCCACCCATCTTCGCGTGCAAACCCTAATGGCCGCCCCCCTAAACGACAACTAGACGATGATCAGAAGGTGCCATCACCACCGCCTTCTCGTGCACCACCCACGGCCCCAGTGGCCTCGAACTCGGCGCCTCCATCATCCCAAAAATCGAACACGAACGGTAGGTGAACGCGGCTCAACTGCTTCGCCCATAGTCGACGAAACCCCATCATCCCCGTACAACTGTGAAGCCCTCGATTCACACTTTATTTTCTTAGTTGATCGTTTGTTGAATCCATGCATGGATATGAAGATTTTTAGGGAGGAAGATGGAACACTCTCGGCCATTGATATAGAGGCCGGCGGCTACACGTTAAAACCCTAGTTTTTTTTTTTTTTTTTTTATTTTGTGAATATTTGCTCTATTTATAGAGAACGACGAATACTATTTATCCGGGTTTTGTAAACTCCAATTTACGCGGCTAAACCAACGTTCCTAGGGTTTATCCCGCGTTCCGGACACAATGGAACAGGTTTCGGAAGCTAATTCGGAAGTATGTGCGAGTTATGGCAGTAAACGCTCAATTTAAATTTAAACCGATTTAAACGATTTCTAGGCGTTTTGGCTTGTACCGGACAAACGATAAATCCGATTGACTTGAAATTTGAAATCTTGCAATAATATCACATTACGGATCCGATGAAACTGGTTTCGTCGAAATCCGAGACCGTTTGAAAAATGGCTATTTTAACTCGCCGAATTAAAATTAAAACGATATCGATGCGTTTCGAGCTGCCACGGTCAAACGACAACTCCGATTGCTACGAAAATTGAAATCCGATAATAACTAACTATTACGGATACAATGAAACTCGTTTCGTTCAATTCCGAGACTGTTCAAAAATTGGCTATTTTTCAGTCGATAATTAAATATTAAAATATTCAATTTTTACAAATTAGCTCCAAATTCAATTTTACAAGTTCTAAAACATTTCTATAACTTTAATATGATATAACAAAATTTTCCAAACCATTTTCAATCATATCTAACCCAATATTCAATTATCTACGGAATTTCACTATTAATTAATCGATTTAAATGACCAATTAAATCCAATATTCAAGAAATAAATTATTTAACTTAAAATTTTCACTTATAAACATTTAAAATTAATTAAATACTCAAATTTAAATTACTAAAAATTCTGGGTCGTTACAATATGCTAGAGCGGCGGAGATGTATTCGGCTTCGCAAGTAGATAATGAAACACAGTTTTGCTTTTTGCTAAACCATGAAACTAAAAATTGTCCGATAAAGTGACAAGTTCCACTAGTATTCTTACGATCTGTTCTACATCCATCGAAATCCGCATCGCTATATGAAACTAGTTCAAACGATGATTCTTAGGGTAAAACAAACCATAATCTCTAGTACTAGATAGATAATGCAAAATACGCTTAACAGCTCTTAGAAGAGATTCTTTTGGTTTTGCTTGAAATTGAGCACAAAGACATACGCTCATCATAATATCGGGTCGACTAGCCGTTAAATAAAGTAAAGAACCAATCATGCTCTGATATAATTTTTCATCAAAATCTTTTCCGTTATCGTCTTTTTCTAAGTGAATAGTGGTACTCATTGGTGTTGGTTTTCTTGAAGTTTTATCCATTTCAAAACGTTGTAATAGATCATTACAGTATTTTTCTTGATGAATAAAAATTCCATTTTCAAGTTGTTTTATTTGTAAACCTAAGAAGAAATTTAATTCTCCCATGTGTGACATTTCAAATTCATTTTTCATAATATTTGAAAATTGATATAGATTTTCGTTGGTTGAACCAAAGATGATATTATCAACATAAATTTGTACAACTAAAATATCGTTATTTTCTCTTTTAACAAATAAAGTTTATCTATTTTGCCTATTTGAAAACCAGATGTTATTAAGTGATTTTTAAGACGTTCGTACCATACACGAGGGGCTTGTTTTAATCCATATAGTGCTTTGTGTAATTTAAAAACATGATCGGGATATTTTTCGTGAACAAATAATGGGGGTTGTTCTACGTATACATTTTCTTTAATAAAACCATTTAAAAAGGCACTTTTGACATCCATTTGAAATAGTTTAAAATTGTGATGAGTTGCAAAGGCGAGTAATGTACGAATGGCTTCTAATCTTGCTATTGGAGCAAAGATTTCATCATAATCGATACCTTCTTCTTGATTATTGCCTTGAGCAACTAAACGAGCTTTATTTCTAACAATATTTCCATTCTCGTCTGCTTTGTTTTTAAATACCCATTTTGTTCCTATAACCGATTGGTGTTCAGGTCTTGGTACTAATTCCCAAACATTATTACGTTCAAATTGATTTAATTCTTATTGCATAGCTATTATCCAAAAATTGTCATTTGAAGCTTCTTTATAATTTTTTGGTTCAAAATTTGACACAAATGCTATATGGCTTATTTGATTGACTTGATTTCTAGTTACTCTAGAAGTAAGATCTCCAATGATATTATCTTTTGGATGATTCTTAAGAATTCTAGCAAATGATATCAACGTGTTCTTTTGCATATTTGTTTCATTAATAATGGAATTTGTTGAATTTGTTAGTGGGATAATTTCTTCTTCATCATTATTATTACGGATAAAAAGAATTTTGTCGAAAGAAACATGTAAACTTTCTTCAATAGTATTATTTCATTTATTAAAGATTCTATATGCTTTGCTACGATCCGAATATCCAACAAAGACACCTTCATCAGCCTTTGGGTCAAATTTTCCTAATTTATCTTTTGTATTTAATATAAAACATTTTGAACCGAAAGTTTTAAGTATGATACTTTAGGTTTTTTACCAAAAAATATTTCAAAACAAGTTTGTTTTGTCATAGGACGTATGGTTACTCGATTTAACACATAACAAGTTGTGGCAATAGCTTCAGCCCAAAAGTGCTTTGGTAGACCACTACTATTTAATCATGTTCGTGCACATTCTTGCAATGTATGACTTTTCTTTCCACAACACCATTCTGTTGAGATGTGCGAGGAAAAGAAAAATTATGAGTTGTTCCTTTCTTATTACAAAAATTAGTAAAAAGATCGTTTTCAAATTCTCCTCCGTGATCACTTCGAATATTTTTAATTTTTAAGTTCATTTGTATTTTAATCCTTTTATCAAATATCTTAAACACACCAAAAGTGTCACTTTTATGTTTTAAAAACAAAGTCCATGTATATCTTAAAAAATCATCAACTATGACGAAAACATATTTGTTGTGATTTATAGATCGTATTTGTGTTGGTCCAAATAAATCTAAATGTAATAATTCTAATGGTTGTTTTGTAGAAATATTATTTTTAGATTTAAACGAACTTTTCTTTAGTTTTCTAATTTGACAATCGTCACATAAATTTTCTACTTTGTAATTTATTTTAGGTAAACCTCAAACTAGTTCATATTTTGCCAATATATTAATATTCTTAAAATTGATATGACAAAATCGTTTATGCCATAACTATGGATCATCATGTTTGGCAGTTAAACATAAATTTGAATTTTTATTTATATTCATGTTTAATACATAAATATTTTTGTTTCTAAAACCTTCAAAAATAAGTTGTTTGTTATTATCTAAAATATTACATCTATCTTTTTCAAAATTTATTTGAAACCCTTTATCACATAATTGACTAATACTTAGTAAGTTGTGTTTTAGATTTTCTACTAGTAAAACATTTGTAATAATAGGAGAGTTAGATATACCAGAATTAATGACTTCTCCAATGCCCACAACATAACCTTTTGAACTATCTCCAAAGGTTACCGTTCCACCATCGATGTATGTTATATTTGATAACATTTTTGAATTTCCGATCATATGCTTTGAGCACCCGCTATCTAGTATCCGTCTCTCCTTATTTTTTTATTTTGGGTACCTACAAAATAAAAGATGTTTTAATTAGTACCCATATATTTTGTTAGGGTCCTAATTGTTAGGAGAAGGTAGCCATACCCAAGATGGTTTGGTACCTTTATAAATATAATTTTTATTATAGACTACATTCTCTTAGTAATTATTAATAAGCTTTTGTCTAATGAAATTATTACTTGTTTTAAGAATCCAAATTTTCATATTTTTGGTATTTAATTTAGACTTAGGTAAACTTTTAGTTTTTATATAACTAATATTTTTAGCATCATTTCCTTTTTGTTTAGAAGAATTTTTAAATCCTATTCCATTTCTACTGTCTGATGTTTTTGAAGTTTTGATAAGATTTTCCAAATCTTGTTTTCCTTTATTAAATTTTGACACATTATTTGTAATTTTATCTAATTTTTCTTTTAAATCTATATTTTCAATTTTTAATAATTCAATACTATTTTTAAGGTCAACATTTTCTTTTAACAAATTATCCTTCACTATTTTAGTGTTTTCAAAATCAATAGTAATAGCCTCACTTTCTATCAAATTATTTTTGGTTTTTTCTTGAGATAATTCAAGTTCTTCTTATAGAATAATTTTTTCATCTTTTAACATTCCTACTTCAAGTTCTAATCTATTTATTTTGACTATATATTCTTTGTTTAATTTTTTAATTTGTCTAAATTTATCATCTAATGCCATGCTAAGTTCTAATAGTTCATCATACCTAAGTTCAGGACATACCTCTTCAGTTTGTGCCATAAAACACACATTAGCTTATTCTCCATCACTATCGCTATCACTTTCAGACGATGATGAGTCCGAGTCATCCCTTGTTACTTTGAAAGCCTTCTTCTTTTTGAATTTTTCAAATTTGTTCTTCTTTTTAACATTTTTGAGTTTTGGGCAATCCTTCTTCATATATCCGTATTGATCACATTCATAACACTTGACTTGAGATAGGTTTGTTGTGTTGGACTTTCCTTTTTTTTGGAATTTGGTCATCTTTCTAAATTTCTTGAATCTGTTATAATTCTCGGCAATGAAGACTATCTCTTCTTCATCTAAATTAGAGCCATCGTTTTTTGTTGCTGGAAATGCTATGTTCTTTTTCTCCGAATTTAGTTCTTTTTGTGCCTGCAAATTAGCTTCATAGGACATTAAATTTCCTATCAACTCTTCAACTTTGAGAGTAGAGATATCATTAGCTTCTTCAATAGCTAATACCTTCCTTTCCTAGTCTGATGTTAAAGAGTTGAGTATTCGATAAACTAAATCAAAATCAGTAAATTTAACTCCTAATACCATAAGACCATGGTGGATAGTTTGAAATCTAGAATACATGCTTCATTTTGAATGATGAAAATTGGTTTTGCAAAATTGAAATCTTAGTTTGTTTGACCTTTGTTGTACCTTCGTGTGTAATTGTAAGGTACGCCAAATCAAATGCAGCAGTGCATAACATGACACGTGAAAAATCATTTTTGTCTAGAGAGCAAAATAAAACATTCATAGCTTTAGCATTGTTTGACACTAAGGTCTTTTGTGCATCGGTCCATGTGTTCATAGCAGTAGTAGGTGCTTCATATTTATCTTGTGTGGCCGACCAAATTTCTAGACCATTAGCTCCCATAAAAATTTTCATACGTGCTGACCAATATGCATAGTTAGATCCATTAAAAATTGGGGGTCGTGCTGTGGATTGTCCTTCTTGAAAGATACTTGCCATATTAAAGTGTTTCAAAATGTATTACTGTTCTCAGATCAAAACCTTGCTCTGATACCAATTGAAAGTCTATGTGAGTGGATCGTGTAGTGTATAAATATGCAAGTATAAGTGACTAACTATATAATGTATCTAATATAAACTTGATAGATGATAATAGCAAAATAAATGGAAATAATCACACCAGGATTTTATATTGGTTTGGACCTCTTGTCCTACGTCCTATCCCGAAGCTCCTCGTCGGAATTCAACTATCAAACACCCTCACTTCGCCCGGAGGAATAGGCTTGGTTACAAAAGCTTGTTCTTGTCAAGTGTATGTTCTATAATACGAATATTGATTGTTGAGTACAAATGCTTTCAATCTTTATATATATATATATAATATTGATTAAAGAGTTTTGAGTATATGAAAGACTAAAATACAGGTATTGGAATGCTAGAGATCAAGTATTAATCGTAGTACAAGAGTAAAGAGTATAAGTGAGTAAGGTGAGATCTTCTCTTGAATTCCTGATGCTATTTATAGTGGTAGAGATATCCTTTGTGTAGTTGCATTTGTTAGTAAGTGCTCTAAGGTCGCTAATCATGGTGATGAAGAGTTGCAGCGAAGAGGAGCGAACGTGTCTTTTCAATTGTAACAGTTGTACTTTGTATTTACACAGCCGAATTCAAAATCAGACGTCTGGAAGATGTTTCAAACGTCTGGCTTTCATATATTTTTTGTATATGGATTTTTTCAGACGTTTGAGTAAATTGACGAGACATTTGATTCTGTCTGATTTGCTAACTAGAGGAATCAATCAGACGTCTGCCTAGTGCACTCAGACGTCTGGATTTGTGCACGTTGCTTTTCCTATGCATGTGTCATTCTTCTTCCGATTCTATCGACTTGTAGCCTCTTGATACTTCTTTTGAGTCTTGTTCTTGTCTCTTTGGTGATGTTACTTTATCGATTACCTGTAAATATATATATATATATATATACACACACACACGCATATTCGACTTCCATTGTATTCGAAACCATAGAAGTGATTTCTTAATATTCACATAAGAGTATATACAAATCCCAAATTTCAAATTAGTTTTACTTGAATCCGTCTGTCTAATAAATTTAGAATTTGTTGTAATTTACTATTATCTCAAATTCATAAGTAATAAACTTATTTCTTGTAATGGACCGCCTTTTTGTACGCTTTAAATCGATGATAAACCATACACGTCAGACTCAAACCATACAGAAGGGCGGACTGTTATTGCGGTGAATAAGAAAAAGCAGAGAAAGAAAAAACAAAATAGAATCTTGCAACGGAATGACAAAATATAATAATCAAATAAACAGTTCATGAAGTTGTTTTACAGAACCTTCGATTATACTTATACAACACAGAATCAGAGCTACAAATACCAAAGAATAATAAATAACAATGTAGCGGAACAATGTGATGCAGTGGAACAGTATAGTAAATAATAGTAATACAATCTTCGTCTTTTTCCTCTAGAAGTAAGGTCTTCAAACCTTGAAATGCTCAGGCTGAGACGAGGGAATTGAAAAGACAAAACACTCTAGTCAGAACTAAAAGATCTTATGTAAGTTAAATCAATGGTAAATATATGAGTGGAACGGCGTCAGAGATGTTTACGGGATTTGACATCTCCTATCTAGTGTCTAATGCGAGTGTAGTAATTTAAGAGATGCTCGGGATTCACATCTCCTAAGGATCCGTTAAACTATCAACTATGTAGTAATATTTCGCTATTATAATAATGTCTATATTAAAATAAACTTACTTTTAAATAGCGTTAAGGAGTGACCCAATATTCTCCTTAACACATAATAGTACCAGTAGTCGATTCAGTATTAGCGCATCTCCAGATCGGTAGACTACCCTAAATACTCCACGGGTTACGGGAAAAATCCAAACTCGTACAAGGCACGATAGGGCAGGTGACACTGCATAACGAGGCAATGCCAAGGTAGATATACCAATTACAATCCGAACTGGTGGTGGTGCATAGCGCGCAGCTACTGACCACCTCGAGCCATACCCCAAAAAAAATCAAAGGGCCCCAATCAATCACAAAGTAATAGAATAGTGTCGGAGGAGTGTGCCCGATAAGAGGAGCTACTTCACTGGCCCGGGATCGCTCCTGTTTTAGCCACCTTATGTCAACTCACAGGAGTTAGGTCCACGTACATACCTCAATAGAACATCGCCAACATCCTACTTCATTCTAGAATCTCCACAGTGTACATGGTTGTCAAAGTGGTTTTCAGAGTTGGTAGAGAGTATGACAACTTCCGATCCCGGTCTCTTTAACAACCAAACGTTATTATAACACCGCGGTCACCTTCAAAATAGTTTATAATTTTAAAACCAAAATATCCTTGCCTTTTCCAAAACCAAATCAATACGATATCATTTTCATTTCAAATATATCCTTTTCCAAAATCATAGCAGTTTCAAAGTTATAACACTTCGAAATCAAAACACTTGAAATATAACACTTTCAAATCATAATACTTTGAAACTCATAAATTTGAAAGATAACTTCCACCACTTAAATGGTTTAAATATTAAAATACTTCAGATAATAAAATAGCTTCTTCAATTTCACAAATCAATTCCAAAACAACTCGAATTTCTAAATTATATATTTGACCAAATCCCAAATCATAAATTTCAATTCAATTCAGTTTTCAAATAAACTATTCCAAATTATATCGATTTCAAAACAGATTTGATCCACAGAATAACCCTTTTCAAATTCAATATATTTCAAACTTTAAGTATTCAAAAATTTCGAAACTAAGTTTGGTAATTTCATACATATATATATATATATATATGTATATATATATATATATATATGCATATATCAAATTCAATTTTATTTTTATTTAGTTTGAGATATTTTACTTAATAAATCCATTATCATTTAAATAAAGCCCAAATTTCAAATAACTAAATATTTCCTTCAATTTATTCATACTTGAAATATTCATTTAATTCCCCTTAACCCAAAATCAAGTTATGAAAATCATACCTTTAAAATTTCAAATTTAATAAATTTCAGATCAACTTATTTGAGTTTACTGGGAAATATTATATCCCAATACTGGGAAAAACAAAATAATACCGCTATAAAACCGTAATCCAAAAAGGTACCTATTTGTCGGGCAATTAACGCTTATTTTATGAAACCAAAAGCAGTAGCAATTGCTTCCATAACCTGTATTTCACTTACATAATCCCAAAAAGAGTTGATAATTGATAAAATGAAATGTTTAAAGTTGTTTCAACCACCAACAAACAAATCAATATAACAACAATCAATTGCAACCAATATACAATCATCATATAAAATCAACACAAATCAATTATCCATTCATATCAAACAAAACAAATAGTTGTTCGGGCTCGAAAACTTTAAATTGTACAGAATGGAGAATAAACTACTAAGTGTACCATTTACTTAACAGTCTTGATGAAACTAGATAGATTATTCATAAATCCAAACAAATTTAAAGTATCCTTGCCCAAACAACCATAAACTTAAACAAACAACAAATTCTAACATTATTTAAGTTTGTTCTCATAAATTTTCTATTATATTTAATTAGTGGCCTTTCAGTCATACTTAAGTTTATAACAATTATAACATTAAATTCTTATTTATAAAAACAAATTCATTGAATACTTTCATTACTTCAAGTTTTAATTGTAAAATTTCCCATTACATTTTCTTTTAACATTTTAACTTTTTATAGTTGATAATTTAGATATATGTTAAAGAATGCAAATGAAACTTACACAAGCTTATCTTATCTCATTTTAGTAAATAAATGTTCAATAATTACATCTTTCACTTTCATATCTTTTTGTTCACAGGTTATAAATTTCAAATTTCTTATGTACTTCAGTTATAATTTAGCATTTAATTTCTTATTTTCATTTAGGATTTCAATCGTTAAATGGTTAAAATTTCATTCCATTACAATAATTGAAAATCTCCAATTTATAGGAATTTAAGAACTAAATGTCCGGTTCCGTTTCAAATCATAAAAAAATAGATAAACGTATATACTTACAATTTATATATCCAATTATGTTTAAAGAAATTTGAAATTTATATTTGTTTATTAAAATAAATCTGCAGTCTAATTACTACAGTGGCCTTCCCACTTCGAAACTCGAAAATGAATGTTGATGATGCGTGCACTCATCATCAAATTATTTTCCAGCGACAGAGTGGGTGTACAGAACTTATTTCTTTTCAAAGTTTCTTTAAAACAATTCTTTCAAATTATATGGAAATATCTATATCAGAAAATACTTCTAACTCATATTACTATTATATTCCAAAATCATTTGAAATAAATTTCCAAAACCCGGGACTTAGGTTCTAAATTTCCAGTTTCATTTATTTTACTTTTCAAATCTTATTTCCAACCTATATTCATAAATTTCACTACCTTACAACCATTACATTACAACCAAATATAAATCGTTTATAAAAAAAATTATATGTAGAAAATATATTAGGAAAAATTATTTCATTTACCTATATTTCAAAACAAATCTTGTGTGGGTCTGTCCTATTAAGTGTCTAGAAATCCTAATGATGTCATAGCTTCCTATACACCAACCAGAATTTATAAATACAAAAAGGAACAAATTAACACAATATCAAAACATTTTATAACACTAACAAATACGCTCTCTCATATATATACGTTCAGCGACTCATCATAAGGTATTACTACCCTATTAATAAAGAGTCAGACCCCACAAAGCTAAGGTTTATCGCTAAACCAAAGCTCTGATACCAAATGTAACAAACTGCCTTTTTGTATGCTTTAAATCAACGATAAACCACACACGTCAGACTCAAACCATACAGGAGGGTAGATTGTTATTGGGGTGAATAAGAAAATGTAGAGAAAGAAAAAACAAAATAGAATCTTGTAGCGGAACGACAAAATATAATAATCAAATAAAAAGTTCATGAAGCTTCTTTATAAAACCTTTGATTATCTTATACAACACAGAATCAGAGTTACACGTATGAAAGAATAATAAATAAAAATGCAGCGGAACAATGTGATGTAGTGGAAAAATATAGTAAATAATAGTAATACAATCTTTGTCTTCGTCCTCTAGAAGTAAGGTCTTCAAACCCTGAAATGCTCAGGCTGGCCCGAGCGAATTGAAAAGAAAAAATGATCGAGTCAGAACTAAAAGATCTTATGTAAGTCAAATCAACGGTAAATATATGAGTGGAATGGCGTCAGATATGTTTACGGGATTTGACATCTCCTATCCATTGTCTAACGTGAGTGCAGTAACTTAAGAGATGCTCGGGATTCACATCTCCTAAGGATCTGTTAAACTATCTACTATGTAGTAATATTTCGCTATTATAATAATGTCTATAGTAAAATAAACTTACTTTTAAATAGCATTAAGGAGTGACCCAATATTCCCCTTGACACATAATAGTCCCAGTAGTCCATCCAGTATCAGCGCATCTCCAGATCGGGAGACTACGCTAAGTACTCCACAGGCTACGGGAGAAATCCAAACTCGTATAAGGCACGATAGTGAAGGTGACACGGCACAACGAGGCAATTCTAGGGCAGATATACCATTTACTACCTGGACTGGTGGTGACGTGTAGCGCGCAGCTACCGCCCACTTCGAGCCACACCTCCAAAAAAAATCAAAAGGCCCCAATCAATCACAAAGTAATAGAATGGTATCGAACGAGTGTGCCCGATAAGAGGAGCTACCTCACTGACCCGGAATTGCTCCTGTTTTTGCCACCTTATGCCAACTCACGGGAGTCGGGTCCACGTACATACATCAATAGAACGTTGCCACCATCCTACTTCATTATGGAATCTCCACCGCGTACACGGTTGTTAAAGTGGTTTTCGGAGTTGGCAGAGAGTATGACAACTTCCGATCCCGGTCTCTTTAACATCCAAACATTATTATAACACCGCGGTCACCTTCAAAATAGCTCATACTTTTAAAACCAAAATATCCTTGCTTTTTTCAAAACCAAGTCAATACGATATCATTTTCGTTTCAAATGTATTCTTTTCCAAAATCATAGCAGTTTCAAAGTTATAACACTTCAAAATTAAAACACTTGAAATATAACACTTTCAAATCATAATACTTCGAAACTCATAACTTTGAAAGATAACTTCCACCACTTGAATGGTTTAAATATTAAAATACTTCATATAATAAAATAGCTTCTTCAATTTTATAAATCAATTCCAAAACAACTCGAATTTCTAAATTTTATATTTAACCAAATCCAAAACCATAAATTTCAATTCAATTCAGTTTTCAAACAAACTATTCTGAATTATATCGATTTCAAAACAGATTTGATCCACAGAATAACCCATTTCAAATTCAATATATTTAAAACTTGAAGTATTCAAAAATTTCAAAACTAAGTTTGGTAATTTCATATATATATATATATATCAAATTAAATTTTATTTTTATTTAGTTTGATATATTTTACTTGATAAATCCATTATCATTTAAATAAAGCCCGAATTTCAAATAACTAAATAATTCCTTCAATTTATTTGTACTTGAAATATTCATTTAATTCCCCTTAATCCAAATCAAGTTATGAAAATCATACCTTTAAAATTTCAAATTTAATAAATTTCACATCAACTTATTTGAGTTTAATTCTTAAATAAATTCAATTTCAAATAGATTTCAAATTTATCTTCCAACCTTGATTTATTTAAATCGTTATAAACTCTATACTAAAATATAATTTAAATACTTAACCATATTATCTCAATAAAAATCAAACTAATTATTAAGCTTATTCTGTATCAAAGCAAATTTACACATAGCTTAAAATCAAGAATAAAATAACATTTATATAACATATAAAATCAATATTTATATAAAACCATATATTTCTTTACAAAACCATGGAAATCATTTCAAATTATTTATATATATAGACCACGGTGGATGTATATAATTTTCTATACTATGGTCAAGTGATATAGATATTTATCATTTCAATCCGCAATTTAACATTTTACGGCTATATTCATTTCAAACCCCAATCCCGAATTATTAATAATCCATAACGAACTTGCTGTTTATAATTTGCAGTTTATAACGATATAAAATAAAACGTCCATTCATTCAATATCAACAATCAAACATTTATCACAATCATCATCCAATTCACTCAATAACATCAATACAGGGCAGATAAAAAATAGCAGATATTTACTAGCAGTTTATATTCAATAATAAATTAATTAACTGTTTAATCCAAATAAATTCAAATTAACTGAGATGATGATTCAAAATATGCCAAACATTCATAAATAGATTTTTAATTACATCATAAATTAATTTAACAAACATAAGAAATTTTAGAAGTTATGAGTGGGTTAAAACGCTCACCTTTTGAATTTAAATTGAATTTAAATCCAACTTAAACCTAAAATTTGAATAGTCTTAGAATTTGTCCAAAGTAGCACCAAAATGTTCAGAATTTCAATACGATCCTAACGGAGGAAATCGCGCGTAAATCGGACCTCGTTTGCATAAGTTACAACGGTTAGAAGCTTTGAATTTAAATTTAACTAAAACGAAATAAAAAAGAAAAAGGGTTTACCACCACATCCACGTCACTACGTACAGCAAACTCCAGGCACGAGAACTATTCGTGTTCGTTCCTCCTTATCGCGCCTACACTAAACGGTGCCACTGCCACCTCACTGCTCGAGCGTGCCACACCGAAGGGGTCGCCGACCCTAGAGCCACCCACGAACTCCCCAAGGTCACCTCGACGTCGCACCAAGTCGCCAACCACACTCCTCAATACAGCAAACGCTGCGAATTCCAAGCCCAAGGTGAATTACTGCTGTCAATCAAAGCATCCAGTCTCCAAACAAAACACCAATCGCCAAACAAAACACATCGATGCACTCCTCTCAGTCCCTTCTACAAAACCCCTCAGACGATTTGACGATTGGTCACAGTTCATCATGACACTATGAACGACCGACATATGTTCTTTAATTTCTGGACAAATAGATGTTCAAATTGGAAAAAGAATTGCAGATATGAGATGCGCTCATAGAGACCTTCAAATCGATATATAATTCGATATAGTTTGAGGAGTTTGAATTTTTGGCTTTGAATTTTACTTGAAATTACAATTGGAATTTTGGTTTTATCTGCCATTGGAATGAGAAGGAGCAACTGGAATTGTACGTACATAATAACGAATATAAGAAATAGGCTAGGATTTATAACGAGCTATTTGTAGACAAAAGCTGAAATTAAAATGGACCAGATTGATTTGGGTTGAAAGTTGAATGAAAAATGGCCCAAAAAGCCCGTTCTGACTCCGGAACGAAAATGGGTCAACCTATATATCAAAATGGATGTTTTCAAATATTTTAAACTCAATGAAACAGGTATCAAGTCCTAATTCCATCGTATGAAGAAGTTACTCTAAAACCAGCTTATTTCAAATTGATTTCAATTAATTTGATTTCAAGGCGTTTCGAGTCTGTACGATCAAACGATAATTTTGATCGTTACGAAACTTGAAATCCTACAATAGTTCACTATAACGGATTTGATGAGACTGGTTTCGTCGAAATCCGTGTCAGTTGCCAAAATGGTTATATTTCAGTTAATTAAATAAATTAATATTAAATTAAATTAAATCACTGTTTCATTCGAGTTCTCTAATTTAAATTTTTTATCATCTTGGATTACTTTAGTAATTTAAAATCCTTTATAAAAATTTCTATATCCATTAAAGTTGATTTATTCACCAACTACAATATCAAATTTCAATTCCATAAAGTTCATTAATTATCTATTGGAATTCCAATTAATTAATTTCAAATAAACTGATTTGGTTCTATTCGAATCCTTTTATTAAGTCTATATTACTCTATAAACCTAATTAATATTCGTTTGTCTTTCATCACATCAATATATTCAAATTTCATCTTTCCTTTGTATTAACTATTATTTCGATTATTTAATTTGTCAAATATATACATTAATTATAATTAAAACCTCAATCAATTTATTCAACTTAGTTTCATTCCTTTATTTTATCTTATGAATAAAATATATTTTTTCATTCATTTTATTACATTCACACTTTACAATTACAGTCCTACCTCCGATTAATGAACATTCACTTACATTTAAATGTAATTGATTTCCAATTAATTTCGTTGAGAAATTAAATAGGTAATTTGTAATAATTGTTATCATAGCCTTTAATTTATACTTAAGTTTATTTTATATTCAACTAACTATTATTATTACTTACATATTGCTGAATTCATCCAATTACCATTAATTTACTAGTTCATTTATTTACACAGCACTTACCCTTATTTTCTTATATTCAAATTTGTAACTAAGTGCAACAATTTACATTATTTCATCATTGTAACTTCATTTCAATTGGTACTAATTAGTTCTAATTACCATTGTTCAGTTATTAGTTAATAAAGTTTTTTCCTCTTCATATTAAATTACCAAAACTTATTAACTTAACAAATTAAATTATTGAAACTTTTCAGGCCGTTACATTTCTTATTTACTGTTATTATTAAATTTTTAGCTTTGAATTTTTTTTTTTTAAACCACCTGTATTTAAATCCTTATACTCTTAACTCATAAATCTTTTTTCTTTTCTTTACAAATCAGATTCATAAATTATCCTTATCTTCTTTCATTGACTCAAAGTATTTCAATCTTTAACCAAAAATTTTCATAAATTTCTTAGCTCTGAGTTAGGTATGATTTTGAATTTTTCGACTGTCCAAAATCTTTGAGAATCCTGCTTTATCTTATCAATTAGTGATCCAAATTTATCTTTGGTTTAGACATTTTTATAAATATTACTAATCGATGATTCTCATTATTTCTTTAACTTCATAAAATTATATAGACCGAGTAATTCCAAAACAATCCAAGGAACATGGTACTACCAATAGTATTATATATCCTCTTAAAAAGAAGAGTAATACTTAAAAGAAGTGCTTACCATCCGAACACATCTCTTTCCTGTTTTTTTTGTCTATTTTTGAGCCAATCGAATTAGTTATCATAAAATACCTTGTTTTATTTGAAATAATAACATTTTCAAAATCCTTTAGATATTACCTTATAAAACCTATTTTATAAATTCATTTTATCTTATATTAATTAACTTCATTTAAATTCCCACGACTCTTTAAATTACTTGAATTTAAATTCTCATTCATTTTATGTTTATCGTTTTACATAATCATTTAAATACATGTCTATCTTATGTCTTCATTTCTTAAACAATTATTATTATCAAATACCCTACAGTCAAATCATGAAACTTAATTCACAAGGTATTTGTACTTAAACTTTTAAATTGAACAATTTATGAATTTATGATAGTAACTTAACATTATCATTTCTTAATTTATTATTTTGGAATAAGTATTAAAGATCTTAATTACCTTACCATATTTCTTACTTATCGGTTATCTTTATGAAACATCTTATAGTCAAATTGTGAAATTCTAATCATAAGATGTTCATATTTAAATTTCACCAATCCTGATTTCTAACTATATAACTTTTCAAAATATATACTTTATATTCAAAATATAATCCTAGGTAAAATTATTTCATTTATCAAATTTTTTTAAAAATCAGTGTGTCGATATGCCTTGTTAAGAGTTTAGAAATACCTATCGATACAGTTGTACTTTCTATATCGACCAGAATTTATAGACCGCTCAACCAATAAATCAACACAAAACAATTTATTAGTCACTAATAATTAAATGCTCATATATAATACGCTCAAACTCATTCTAAGGTGTTACTAACCTTATTTCTAATGAGTCACTCATCCTAGGGTATTGCTAACCCTATCTCTAGTAATTCTTTACCCCAACAAAGCCAAGGTTCTCGCATAACCTTCAGCTCTGATACCATATATAATGGCCCGTTTTTCCTTACCCATTGAATTGATAATAAACCACACATGTCTAACTAAAATTGCATGAAAAGACGAATCATTAAGGGTAGAAAGAAAATAAAGACAGAATAGAATCTCACACGAATGGAATAACATATATTATTTTAATAATAATCTTTACGGTGAAATTTTTTAAATACAATATCAGAGTCTAACCTAGATTTAGCTTGAGCAGTTATAACATCTGCCCTTACAAATGCTGACAAACAGCAAAACAAATGCAATAGATGTAGCAGATAATAAAATGCATCCATACGATGATGAAGATCTCCAACTGTTCTCTGGAAACTACAACCGTCTTCAACTCAACCTGAAACTACTCGGATCTGACCCGAGTATTAAAAATACCCAGATCAGGCTTGATATACCAACATGAGATACTCGAAATTTAAAATATATAGATCATGACGATGTTATCAAAACCTTGGAAAAGAAGGGTATCTCATAAGATCACGCCCACACATAAACACCGATGGGTTTTTACCTTATGGTAACCAAAACACTTCATACCAAAATATACTTGATATTATTTTTAATGACATTCTTTTTGAAACACTTTTCAAATAAACTTATTCAAATAAGGTATCAATATTTGGACGAAGTCTAAGGTAATATATCCAAACTAGGTCAATGGAATATATCGAACAGAATAAATGATACCTGAAAGGGGTAGCTGAAATTTTTGTAGGTCATTACAGCTATTTTGGGAATACAATCAAAACCGTAAATCTCATATTAGGATTGGATTTCCAACATGATAGGGCACTAGTGGCCTTTTCTCCGATCCACGCACAACAAACATAGTTCCCATGGTGCCTTAATCGCTTTTCTCAAACTAGTCATTTGGAACTATACTTGCTATACTAATACTGATAACCGATAGTTCCTTACTATTCTCAAGCTAACCACTTTATCCAAATGGAGAAATAAATTCCCTGAGGGACGTATCCCCCAAAGGGTCCAACGTATTGGACACCACCATACATACCCACTTATTCCGAATTTGCATTTATCAAACAACATAGTATCCTATATCATCTTTCGAGATATGAGGCTCATGAGGCTACGCTTAATTTCTTCAAAGCCACGCTTTTCATACAAAACTACGCTTTGATCATAACAGGTTCCACTTTGAATGCCACACTGCCATTCCTTTGATCACTATTTGACTCCCACAAGCATACAACCTCTGAGCTCGTATATCTCAAAGAAGGGTGTTAAGCTAAGAGAAGTTGCCTTCTCCACCACCAAGAAGATGTACATTTGGGTTATGTCTCAAAAATGAAATGTCATACATTCTTCCGTACAAGTTCATTCTAAGACCGAACAAAACCAAAGGCACTTTCCTACTACCACTAGTAGCGAGTAGTCTTTTCAATCCGAAAAATCTCCACAACGAGAAGACCACTACTATAAATAACTCTATAATGGGAGCTACCCAGAGCATGTTCAACAAGAAATCCTCACACTATGAAGATCCACGGTCTTCAATAATCATCATCTTCAATAAGTCTTCATATTCGAATGTATACATTGGTCGAAATGGTTTCGGATAGGAATCACCAAAATCTGACTCCGGTTCCTTCGAAGCCAATGATCGATTTAAAAAGTTGTTAAGTTTGTATGTGGACATCGATCATCAATCAATTACTTCATCTTTTATTTAAATCAAATATCTTTCTTAGATATATTCTTTTCAATTTATTCCCTTTTTTTCAAGAGTTCATGGAATCATTAAGCCTCATTTATCAAATCATTTGATTTATTAAAAAATTTCTTAAATCTTGAAATAATTACAAATCATTTCTCTTTTACGTAGGAAAACCTTTGCAAATCATTCATTAAATCTTAATCAAAGATTTCTTATATTCATTCTATAACTTTTGACTTAGGGAAAATATTCCTAAATCATTCATTAAACCTTAATCAACGATTTCTTTCTTAACTTCAAATCATATTCTTCCAAATCGAATATTTTCATAACATAGTACTATTGCCACCTTAGATATTGTAAATTACACCTCTAGGGACTAATGGCAAGTAATTCTTCATCATGAATATCTTTGTCTTCGCTAATCTTTGTCTTCAATATTTTTATGTCGAAAATTAGTTTAAAGGGGTTTTCGGATACCCAAATCCGATCCCGGTTTTTCGGATGGGAATCACCCAAATCCGATCTCGGTTCCTTTGTGCTAATCATCGATAAAAAGATGTTATGTTCATTTGGGGTTTCGAAAATTAGTTTGAAGTGATTTTCGGATAGGAATCACCCAAATCCGATCCCCGTTTTTCGGATAGGAATCACCCAAAACTGATCCCGGCTCCTTCGTACCAATCATCGAATAAAAGATGTTAAGTGGTTAGTTAACATTCAAATAATTTATTTCTTTTCTCTTATCTTGGAAAAACTTAAATATGATCTTCTAGAGCATCTGGGCTTTCCTTTCGATCTATTCCACTCCTCGCCTAATAAGAGAAAGCATAGGCCAGTTAAGTTTAGGGAACTAGTTGCTCTATCCCTAACCTTAGTTACACACCTTGTTTTATCTTTTCAGATCTCATAGGCCGGACAAATGTACTAGTCGTTTCTGCATACTTGTTATTACATTCAATATTCTTCTCATTTTGTTTAAGTGGTATAAACAATTCATCTTAACCATTTATTCAAACTCTTATTAAAACTTCCAAATCACCTTTAAATTAATTAATTATTCTTTCGAAATCTTTCACAAAAGACTTAGGAAAGAATTGTTAAGTTTAAAATTACCTTTCAACGGTTATTTCAAACTGTCGTGAAAAGCGCTGCGAAAAGTGTTGCAAATAGTGTTTTAAAAGTTGTATTCTTCAAAACGACTTTTATATCATTTAGAAATCCATATTTTCAACTTAAATCTCTTTTAATGCATTTTAAAAGATTTTTAGGATTTATTTCATATTTTTAAAACATTTTAAATATCAATTTTAAATAAATCCTTTTTTGGATTCCGAATTACAAAACCGCGATGTCTTTAGAAAATTGTTTTGGAGATATTTCAAAATCTACCTAATGAAATCTTGATTTTATTTCTTACTTTGAAAAATATTATCATTTTGGACCAAAGGATTTTATTTCGATGAAATCCAACTTATAAATCATTCTGTACGTTAATTTGAAGTTACTGGCCGAAATTTACGAGCTGCCGCTGCACGACAAGCTCGATTTTGTCCGATTTTGTGAATTGCTTCAGAACTTGTCTGAAATACTTCAAATTTGTTTTAAACCATATTTAAACCATTTTAACTTATTTAAAATCAGTAAGAGGCTAAATAACTTTCATACACATATTTATATGGATTTAATTCTCATTTAATTAACTATGGTTAATTACTAATCATTTCTTTTATCATTTATCAAAAAAGTTTCAACCACATAATCAACCAATTTGCAACTAATTTATCTAACATTCATTCAATATATTTAAACTTTCAAATCATTATACTTGAATAATTTAAGGATTAATTAGTAATTATGAGTATTCATCTTTTAACCAAAATTATCACTTCCTACCAACATTCATTTTCCCCATTTCTTCATTACCGTTTTCAACTTTAACTAACTTCGGAAAATTCGACGGAGCTTCCGCAGCACCTTGAATTTACTTCTAGCTCCTTGGAATGAAATTAGCGGCACTTTCTTTGCTTTTTCTTGCTCCGAAGCTTTCCAACCTTGATCCTCCTTCTTGATAGGTTCGGCCTCACCCTATTACATCCCTTCCTCCATCATTTCTTCACTTCTTAGATGCTAAACCATGTTTTAATAGTTAGTAAGGAAATGGAAGAGAAGATGCCATTAAAGAGAGCTTCAAGGAGGAAGAAGAAGAAGGTAGAAATAGTGTGGAAAAAAGTGAGAATATGGTTGGTATTTATAGAAAAAATGAAGTGGTAAGTTACCAAAATATCCCTTTACCAAATTATCAAAATAACCTTACTTACTTCTAAAGTAACCTTATTTTTCAACACTTAACATCACATTTTAAATCATTACTTTATGTCATTTTCACTTAGATATTAAATAAAGAAAGTAATTATTATGTTTCTTTGATTTGATGTTTACTTTATGCTTAGAAATGATTTTTTTTTTCTTTTTGTGCTTACTTTTTCATAATTATATTCTAGAATTTTCTAAGTATGTATAGTAAGAGTAAACTTGATTAGTGAATTAATTAATACTTATACTATTTGAATATATGTTCAAATATAAGAAAATAAAGGTGGGATGACGTTGCGATAACTTTTAATCCACAAAACGTCGTTTTTCGACAAAATGTTTTATGGTCACAATTTGACGTTTTAGTTAAACTATTTATTTATGCAAACCAAATTTAAAAATAAATTTGTATAATGCTATTTAAAAATATAAACACTCACAAATAAATTAAAATAAGTTATTTAACCATTGAAACTTATTTTTTAAAAATCAGCATTTTGTCACTTTTGTCGTTATATACAAATGTAACTATTCTGTGTATACTTCTCTTTTCAAATCCTATCTAATATTGTTTGAGTCATATAACCTTGCATATTTTATATTTAAAATCACTTTAAATAGTATATTTTGAAGTGGTCATATTCTAGGTCGTTACACTTGCTTTTCTCCAGAGACTCAAGGACTTCTTCCTGCCTTAAAGCCATCTCCACGACAATATCAGAAGGATCTTTAAGATGAGACAACGTAACACTATCCAACTCCGGCTTCAGTCCTCTGATAAACTTCTCATTCCGCTTAAATACTGTATCCACTGAAGCATATCCATACCGAGCCAACTCTTCAATTTCCAGCATACTTAACAACGAACATCTCACCCTACACCAGCTCAGCAAACTGCCTAATCAACGCTGACTGTGTCATTACAGACATAAATATCTCTCGGAATCTCCTCTTGAAATCCTCCCAAGTTGCTATCTCCTCATCAACTATCGCCGTTACACTATTCCTCTAGAACAATGAGGCTCCACTACACCAAACAGGCCATTTTGTCACACTTTTTTCATTTCATTTTGTCACGGTTATTATTTTTGGAAATTTGTAACGGTTATTATTGTTACATTGTATTATCATGGTTATTTTCGTGACAAAATTTGGGCTTTTCGTAAATAACTAGAAGACATTGGACAGTGTCGTCATTTATGTTCAAATCCTTGCTTCAGATGTTTGTCACGCTTCTATCTTTCTTTCTTAAATCTAATTAGGTCAAAGCCGTCGCAGCCTTCCTTCGTTGCGAGTCACCCGCCTATCGCCGTAAGTTCAAAGTCGTAGCCTTCTTCGTTGCGAGCCGCCATCGCAGCCTTCTTCGATGCGAGCCGCCGCCGCAGCCTTCTATTTCTTTCGCCAAATCCGCCCATCTCTTTCGCCAAATCCGCCCATCTCTTTTGCCAAATCTGCCCTTCTTCAAAGTCAGGTAATAATTTTCATTTTTAATTTGGTTTTGTATGTTTTAAGATTGTTTATTTAGGGTTTTGTATGTTTTAAGGGTTTTGTCTTGTTAAAGCTTTTGCATACGTTTGGTTCTTCTCATTTTATTTATGGATGGCAGCTTTTACTTTCTCTGCTCGATTGCAATTAATTTAATGCTTGGTGCTCTTGTTCTCCTAAGCGCTCTGTGTAATGTTGGATGGTCAATTTTTGTACACCATTGATATGTTTATGTTGACTCTATTTTGTTAGATAATATCTTTATGTTGTTGGAACAAAGATTTGGGTCAGCATTAGGAGATGGATGCTTTAAGTGTGTAGTAATTAAGTAAGCCAAATTCTTTTTTATTGACGTGTTATCAATTTGTCCACGCATCTAAAAGTACATGACAACAAAATGAACTGTCTCACTCAGTCTGCTAGCTAATGTATGAATTTTACATGTACTATGTGGATTACAAAATGATCAGGAGAGGCATTTTTAATGCTTTGACCTGACTATCAACTACGAAATCATCTTAAATTGCTTGGTTAATTATTTTATCACAGTGAATTTGACTTTTTTGTGTTGTTATATTTCACAGAATGATTTATCATTGTTTATGCTTTGGCAGATTTTGTAATGATTACATAAAGAAGAACCCGATTATATGTTGATGAGTGAGGATGATACTAATCTTTAATATTTGAAGTTAATTGATTAGGATTCACGATTCAATCCAATCACTTATGTGAATCTGGTTTCGCGCTTACATTGCTTACATATGAAATCGCAACAGTCTTTGAAATTCCACCTTTGGTTTTTCGCAACTAGTTGAGTTAGTTTAATTTGGTCTTACTGAATTCTCAGCATGCTTTATAACTTTTGAGGTTTCTGGAAACACTTTTAGTTTAGTTAGGAACTTAGGATAACAGATTTTATCCAAATTTAAGTTTGAGATAGTTGTTCCTTTTTTTAAATTTTATTGACTTAATATAGTCTGTATATTTTGACTTCAAAATAAAACTTATTTCATGTTTTAATTGCTCTCCATGCATTAAAGAGTGATTAAAAATATTTAAAAACAATGAAATACTAGTTTTAGTTTTATCTTTATAATTCTTTTTAATACTATGTTACTAAAAAATACTTTTTATTAACAATTATTTGTAAATTTAGGTACTGAATCGTGGATGAATATACTACTGAGTTTTCAGAACAATTCTTTTTTATGTTTATTTATACCATTCTTTTTTATGTTTAGAACAAATCCTATTTTTTGCAATTAAATACAATATATTGGCAGTGGACATATGGACATTCTGGAAATATTTGATTTTGAATGACCTTAGTTATGTTTGGGGAGGATTGTTTGTTTGCAAGGAGGGACTTTGGGGGGTTTAGGATGTCTGTTGAGTGGTCATTTGGGGATGTCTATTGAGTGTTGAAGTGTGGGGGAGTGTTTGTTGATAGCAGAGCGATTTGTCAGTAGTAGTGCAGCAAGGAATGAGGATTAAAGTCAAGGGTTGAACTGGTTGTTGAGCATAGGGGATAGTTCTGCTCAGTTGATGACATTTTTGAAGGTGGAGTTCGGGTTCGACTAGTTACTGATTGCAATGTTGATATCCCGGTAAGGTAAAGAATTGCTGTTGATGTTGATCTGATTTGTTTGCTGTGTTTTGTGATGAGGTGTTTGCCGTGTTGAAGTGTTGCGTGATTGAGTGGTGACCAAGTGGTATGTCAGTTATATGCAGAGAATGATGGTAATAATTTGTGGTTTGAATGGTTAAAGTGGAAGATTGGAGGTGTGCGGAGTAGAACAGTAAGGGGTATGCGACAGGAGCAAAACTGATGGGTGATTGAATGCAGTGATTGTGGAGGAAGTATTGGTGGTGAATTGTGGTTTGTAATCGAGTTGTCATTTCAAATTTTTTTTCTAGTTAGGAATTGGAGGTTGATGTGAAGTAGAGCTATTGCTATGGTGGTTTTGAAGTGAATGTGGTAGCTGATGGTAGGAAGCAGTAGTGAGGAAGTATTGATGGGTATGGTGAAGAGCAGTTTTATGGTGACAGTGTATCAGTGAAGTGCAAGTGTTTGTTATATTGCAGTACGCAATGGTCGAGGAGCAAGACAAAGGTGAGTAGTCAACTGATTGTCGATGTAGCAATGGCAACAAGTGGGTTAGTGGTGTTTATAGTATAACTCATCACAATACTATAATTTTGAAATTTGATTGGAAACCATATAGAGTTGGATTTCTATTGGTTTGGCTCTTGTCATTTTTCAAAATGGGTTTGCATTTTAATTGACAGCTCTTGACCTCTAACATACAAGAACTATGCTATATATGCTTATTGGATTCAAATTCTTGAATTCAGAGAGGTCGTTCAATTATTTTTTTATCACATTCCCCTGAAAATATTTACCTTCTAGCTTTACTGAACATTCAATGGGGAATAACAGCTAAAAATGCATAATATAATATAAAACAGCCATCTTCTACACACAAGTGCCGACGACAGTGGGAATCTTTTTGATATTTTATGCATTTGTCCTTTGGTTCACCGACTATAATGACAAGTTAATTAATAAACCTCGTTCCTGTATAGTTTTTTCTTTATACAAAATGGATATCTGAAGAAGCCGGTGAAGGTATACCCTGCATTCAAAGAAGGTACGTAACACGTGGAATCTTCTCTTTAGTTTCTGACTTTTTGTGTACATGTCAGTTGATTACATGCGTAAATTAACCAAACTTACACAATGCCACGTGATAAGTTGATTCAAAATGGACCACAGAAACTGATCACATATATCTCCTCGCGTTTGCTGTACTACAGTAGGAGTTGTACATCTTATAACTACGACTACAGTAAGGGGATGTTGAAATGAGTTGAAACAGTTTGTGAATTATAGTATTGTGATGGTGGAGTATGTGAATGATGGTGATGTAGAACTGTTAGGTGGAAATATATGTTTATATGGAGTATGACAGGCACAGGCAGTTGGAAGTATGGGTTGTGGTAGTCCACTGATCAGTGTTGCAGAAGTGTTATGCGGATGTTGTGATATTGTTGGTGATTGATAGAAGCAGTAGTTTGGTAGAAAGCAAGTGATGATCAGTGGTTGAGTGGGCGATGGCTTGCTGTTTAAGGTAGAGGAAGAACTATTGTTAGTTCGTATGAAATATGGGTGGTTGTCAGTGAGGTAGAGTGCAGTTTTGCTGCAGTTGAAATTGAATGCAGTGGGAAGTGTGTTGTAACAGTGAAGATTGGAGGAGCAGCAGTAGGTGGTCAGTGTTATGATGATTGAGAGGGGTATGGTGACGTCTGTGCAATATAATGGAGCAGCAGTTTAAAGGGGATGTTGGCAGAAGTGTTTATCTGAGTGATTGTTGGCAGAGAACCTTAGTCTATAAACAACCAGTAACGCTATTGTCAGTGGATTTGACGGAAGTAGCAAAAGGACACATTGAGACGCAAAATATATGTCATGGTAGAAAGGTAGTTGAAGGAGAGCAAGTTGTTTGGGTGGAGAATGTTTACGATCCAAAAGCTTTAATTTATGAAGCACCACAAAATGGCCATTACACGCTATCTGAATTAGTTTAAGGGGGTTTTGTGATTTGTCCCGAGTATCGTTTGCGTTATCAGTAAGTTACTAAACACTATGTAGTTATATTCTGAAACTGTGTTTTAAAGTTTATTATATATACTATGCTTGTATGCTATAATTTGTGGTGTTGGTATGAAGTATCCTTTGTAGTGTTTGACTGAAACATAAATGTTTTGTGTTGTTTTAATTATTGATCGTATGTTTTCTTAATGTTAATACTATATATTTTTTGTACAGATTGTTTGTAGCTGTAATAAAATATTGGTGCTATATAGTTTGTTTGATGTTGTTTTAGTTATCATGGTTATAAGTGTTAGAAAATAACCTTTCGTAATGGTTATAACTGTGATATAATTTGCATTTGTCATGATTATAAGTGTTAGAGTATCCTTTTTGGTAATGGTTATAAATGTTAGAAACTATTGTTCTAACATGGTTATAAGTGTGATACTATCTAAATTTCTCACGGTTATAAGCGTTAGTAATAACCATTTTATCACGATTATAACCGTGAGTAAATACTGTTCTGTCACGGTTATAAGTGTGATAATATATAAATTTATAACGGTTATAAGCGTGATAAATTACTATTTTTATCACGGTTATAACCGTGAGCAAAAGTGTGACTAAATTTGCCCACGGTACCCATTTTCACGGTTATAACCATAACAAATTAGTTTTGTCACGCTTATAACCGTGAGGAAATTGCCTTTCTGGTATTGTGCTCCCTGAAGCTACCTGGATGCCAACCTCCTCTTCTACTCATCATTGAGCCCTAGATCTGCAAAAATCATTCGCAGTGCAATAATTAGTTCTTAACTTAAATGGCATCCTACGTTCCCACAAATGACTTCCCTCCTAGCCTCACACAATCAGCACTCATTTTAGCAAAATGATTAACCACTCGAACTTCCGGAACCCTGCTCCAGTAGCATTACCTCCTAACACTCTGGCTGCAACTCCTGCGTACATCATATTTCTGAAGAATTGATACATGGCTTCCATTCTGACCTACGGGACTTCTGCACCAACATTCTTCGCCTGACCTTCGTTTCTCCAACCATTAGGCCCGACAATCGGTGCTTCTCCCTACTTGGTTAACTATACTTCTTCTACTTTCTATATCTGTATTCAAACCGCATGAGATACAGAAAGATAATCTAATGAAAGATAAACGAATGGAGATAAAGCGCATACTTATATGTAACAAATATAAGTACGTTACTATAACGTTAATCCAATCCCAAATCTTACTCTAATTTCTTTGGAATTTTTTTTCCAAAACAAATTTTTAATTAATTTTTTAATAAACCTATGCTCTGATACCAAGTTGTAACATCCCGTGTTTGGAGGCCAAAAGCTAAGCGTTGTGGATGCCACAGTCATCCACAGTACTAACTTCTGGTGATGAAATATGGTAATGTGAACGGTATCCATAATATCAGAAGCACTTAAATATGAACAAATCATAAATTTCTAAAAACAATAATTTCAATGATTACATTTCAGATAATATCATATCCAAGTTACAAAAAACCCCAAACGTAATCCCAAGCAATAATCAAATATAATTTACAACAATATGCCAAGAGCAACATATGAAGATGTCCCCTTAGTTGATCAAAGAAATATATATAATACACAGCGGAAATAATTTCAGCGATTACATTTCAGATAATATCATATCCTAGTTACAAAAAACCCCAAACGTAATCCCAAGCAATAATCAAATATAATTTACAACAATACGCCAAGAGCGACATATGATGATGTCCCCTTAGATGATCAAAGAAATATATACATAACTATCTCAATACACAGCGGAAACAATTTTAAAACAAAATTCCTAGTTTAGCTATCCGTCAGTCACATGCTCGTCTTCGAATGCTTTATTCGTCAAATTCTACTAAAACCTGAAAACCTAAACCCTTGGCCTACTCAAATCAAATTTTGAGAACCCGAGAGTTTAAGGGGAAACAAAAATTTCGAGTCGAACATAAAGCTTGGTATGAATAATTTCTATTGCATATCTGTTTACTGATATATATAGTGAGACCATGCCGGTTAGCGGAACGGGTTTCCCTCACTAATATCTCTTTTCAATACGTATATTTTGAAAATCCTTTCTTGCAACCAAACTGGTTAATCAACTGATTATAATAATAACATAGCAATATCCATTATTCTAAAATAAGAAATAAACAGACTAATTGTCTAAAATCTGAGCTATCTGCTCTTTTCTGGACTAACTGTCCTAAAATCAGATGATATCAAAATAGCAAAATTCTTTATGCTAAATAATGGGCTATCTTCCCAAATCAGGTAAAAAGGGTGGACTAACAGTCCTTAAAAAGTAGCAAGGTCTGTTATGCTAACAAATGAACTAACTATTCATATCTGGGTTTATTGGCCTTATCTAAACTAACTGTCCTCTGGGCTGACTGCCCTCAAAATGGACTGACCGTCCGAATTTAAATGAGTTAACTGGCCGAATTTTCTTTTGGGTTAACTACCCTTTAAATTTTCCATAAAAACCTTTTAAAATGATTTAGTCCATCAAATCATATATATACAAGGAAAATATATCTTAAGCTTTGCTCTAAGCTCTTTTGTCATGTTATTTATACTTTACTCAAAACAATGTTGATGATATTCAATAAGGATTATCTACCCTTTTAAATAAGTGAAAGTCCTTCATAACTTAAAACACTTAGGCTATCTGCCTAGTTATTATTTTCGAAACCTTTGTTTAAAATCTTTAAACAACCTTTCGAATTTATTGAAGGTACGAAAGCATTGAATAACTCCTTCATATCCTTAAATAAAACCTTTCAAAATCATTGAAGGTAACTCCTTTAAAACATTTAATAAATGCCTTTTCTCTAAAAGCACTAAAATATATGACATCTGCCTTTAAATCCTTTAAGCCTTAAGCTTCCGAAAACATAAAAAACTAGACCTTTCGGCCTTGTCGAAAGATCTCACCTTTCGACCTTGTCGGAAGGTTTCTTTTCGACCTAGTCGAAAGGTCCTACCTTTCAACTTTGTCGAAAGCCTGGGAAACGCCCCTATGAAATTATTCATAAACGTTTAGAAATCATTGAAACTTAAAACCTTTCGAAATCATTAATAAACTTAAAACCTTTCGAAATCATTGGTTAAATTTAACACAGGTGGAAACCTTTGGAAATCATCCGAAATTGACTACTTTGAAACCTTTAAAACGTTTCGATTTAAAACATTTGGATTAAGCCTTCAAGTAGAGCAAAAGGATTAGATAAACATTTGGAGTCAAAAGCAACTACTTCGAAACCTTTCCATAGCATTCAAAAACAATGAAGTGTTGGTCTTGGAACCAACACTTCGAAATCAATGAAGAGGCGGCAATTTTAGGAAACAAAAGATTACCTTTGACTCTATCTGGGTCGAAAGGTTAGGAAGCAGCAACTATGCTTTTAGCCTTTTCGAAAGCTATATCTTTCGACTTTGTCGAAAGGTTTCAATTAAAACAAGAAAGCAAATCAATTGAAACCTTTTTGTTTTAAACCATTTGACATTGTCGAAAGCTAGCAGGTGTATTTTCCTTTAAACCAAAACAAAGTTTCATCTCCTTCGAAAGCTCTTACCTTTCATCCCTAAACCTTTCGACTCCTTCCAATTCACTACGTACCAGTTGCCTAATACCACGTGCATCGGTTATTTGACCAAGTCGAAAAGTGTGATACATTTCGACTTTTTCGTAAGGTTTGGAATGGAGGCGGAAGCTCTTGTCGAAAGAGTTGAAATAGTTGAAAAACTATTTATTTGTACTTTTGAAATAGTTTTTTTGTACCCAACCTACCTTATTTTTCTAAATCTGATTGGTTGCTAGAATTTCATATTCAAAAATGCTGCCGACTTTCCTTGTTTGGAAATTTAAATAATTTTGGAAAAGCTCTTTTCTTCTTTATAATTATATAAAACATTTAAGTCTCATACCTTAAATAATTTTATATAACTATTACATCATCTTAAAAAATCTAGAAAAAATCTAGTAAATCGATTAATATGTCCTTTTCAACATATAAAATCTTTGGATCCAAACTATAAATTATTTTCCCGCAAAATAATTTTATAATCCAAAATACCGTTTTCTTCCTTAGAAAATTCATAATATTTCCACAAAAATTCAAAAAAACCTGAAAATTGAAACATGTCTCTAATATAACTTTTTAGATCATCATAAAAATTTGCAAGTCTAACGAATGTCATTTAATAGGATTTTCATCTTAAAACATGCCATAAAATCTATATGAAAATTTATAAACCATAAACATGTATATATAATCATTTTATCATTCAAAACATGGAAAATCTTTGCAAAATTATTCGAATTTAATGTTAAAACCAAAATCACAAAAATTTAAAGATGTAAACATTATTCACCTTTTCTTTATAGATTGAGGAGCTTGAGATTTGAACGAGTTTGATTTGAATTTGCTTATCCTTTAGCTTTTCTTTAGTTTCCTCTTCTTCTTTCCTTGTTAATGGTGACCAGCCTCAATTTTGAAAATTTTGAAATGAAATAAATGTGTATATAACACACGGCCTAAGGAAGGTGATATAGGAATGACCTCTTTCCCATAATACCCCTCCTCTAATTTGTTTTAAACCCTTTCTAATTCACTAGTCTAAAAAGCACGGCTACCTTAAATAAATCAAATCTCAATCTCTTAATCAACACATTATATTATTTAGTTTATCCAACTAAATCTCCTAAATAATATTATCAAAAATATTGGGTGTTACATGTAATCGGCAAAATGTTGTTTTTGGAAGTTTGTGATTTTGTTCATATTCAAGAGCTTCTGATATTGTGGATATCATTATTATTACCGTATTTTATCCTCAGAAGTTAATACTATGAATGACCGCAGCATATGTAGCGCTTAGATTTTGGCCTCTAGATACGGGATGTTACATTTTATGACTTCAATTTTAAACATTGACGATATCAATGCTATTTTGATTATAAATATTGATACTATCATTGGGGACACCGAAGTAGATTAGTTTTGACAAATTAAATGTTTTATTAAGGAGACTTTATCATTGGGGATACTAATGCATTGTCTTAAATGAGTTCGACGCTGATCATTTGGGGATACCAATGTATGTCATTTTGAAATTTTATAACTTTAAGGGAGGACAACCTAATTGGGGAAACCAATAGATATAGGTCAAACATGTGGATAATATGAGTTAAATTGTTAACTGATGGGTTCATGGTCATCCAAGATAAACTATAAGATGTGAGGTGGATAGTCCATATCATGCTAGAGATGGATAATCTCTATAAGGATAATCAAGGGTTAATAGTCATCCTAGGGAAACTATGGGATGTGCCATGGATAGTCCACATCATTTTAAGTTAAATGGAATAAGTGTGATGGACAATCCACATAATTTTAAATAATTAAACCATTTGTGATGGGTAGTAAATGTGGTAAGGGATGGGTAATCCAAGTAAAAATTACATTAGATGGATTGTTATTGTAATTTCTTAAATCATCATCGATGCATAAGATCATTTTAAAAAAAAATTCCATAATCAATAACAAATTTCAAGTAGACATATGCCAGCGATTTGTCGAACCACTATAATTGTTGTGTATCATTTCCTCATGTTTTCCATTTAATTTCTTCATTTTATTCCCTTCTACCAACATGAATTAAACAATAGAGAAATTTTTATTCCATTAAAACAATGAAAATCAAAATCCCTATTAACATGAGGTATTGAAATTTTGTTAAATGGGTGAGGAATTAATTTAATGAAATTTTGTGAATCAAACTGTTAGTTTCAATCTCTTTAAATATTCAACTAACCAACAGAAAGAATTATTGTACAATAAAGTATTTCAAAGAAGTAACATACAACCTTTGAAGGTTGATCAAAGTTGATGTTGTTGTTGAGATTGAGGCAGAGAAAAGGCACTCAAATATGTGAATCACTGATCGAATAATTTTAATTGTCGAGTCTTAGAGAATTTTGATTGTTAAAGAAGAAAGCTTTAAAAGAAGTTATGTAAAGGAGGAGAAGAGTTTGTGGAACAAAATGTGGGTAGAGAGACCCACTAAAATTAGTTACATATTACCATCGCAGCCATCCAATCTTCGTTTCTTTAACCTTACACCCTTCATTATCTTTTACCATTGTCCTAGTCTGTACAAAGCAATTTTATTATATAACACGTACATATTTTATGTTTATGTATTTGTATATGTATTACAATATGTATATGTAATTAAATCAATTTTCGTATCAACTGTAAACGTAAGACTGTGTTTTACATATCGAAGGGTCGTAAAATATTATTTTTAAACCTGTATTGGATCGTATGACACTATAACCTTATGGGATGTTGAGTAGTGACATTTTGGATCCCAAGAAATTTTATTGGGCAATTTTACCCCTCAAAACATGTAATGGAAATAACTTTTGGTATAAGCCAAATTAGCATCTAAAACAACTTCCATTGGAAAGGTATAATGGTTCCTCTTTCCATAGAGTGGTCATAATAACGATTTGGCATTTATGGCTAGTAGATGTGGTTGTTTAAAGTTTGTCAGTTTTTTGGGAAACTTAATAGGTAATTAGTGAGATTAGAGAGAGTTCCAATAACCCATTATAGGTCTAAGGGATATATTGGTTGAAATAAACATTCCCAAATCATTTCTATCATCTTCCAAATAGATCTTAGCCTCCATTAACTCATTCTTCACTCAAAACCTTTTCTTTACTCCTCCAAATCAAGTCTAAATCATAGATTAATGGTAGATTAGAAAGGGGATTAGTTAGAGATCTTCAAATCTTCATTTGTTAAGAAGAAAAATTAGGTCTTTTCTGTTCATTTTGGGATTTGCCTGATTTGCGTCCAAACTCGTTGGAGGGTTTGGTAAATGATTTATCATCTCTCACCGTATTATATTTGTACACACACATATATTCCTATATGTTTTAGTATTTTTTGGATCCATTTTTAAAGTCAAAATTGAGTTTTGATGATGTTCTAAAATCCTTCTTATAGTGAAAACATAAATAAGTGGATTTTTGGTGTTTTAAACACGTTATTTGGATGTGTTGTTATCTTGATATATGTTAGGCTTTGTCATGGACACATGGTATGATGATTGCTATGATTAGTTATGTGCTTTGCATGCTTAAATGTTGTTTGATGCGTATGTGGTGTTTACGTCTGTGCTTGAATGGTTAAAACACAAATTAAAGAGCGAATAAGAGGTAGGAATTGTGAAACCAAACTTCAACGAATAGATTCTAGGATGTAAGGAGTTGCATTAGTGTATGTGGAATGGGTGCGGGTCGAAGAACAGAGCATAGTGGTGAAAGCGACATGAAATTGGAAATTTGACCTGCTATAACATTTCTGCCCGGTGGTGCTTTAGTCGCGCTTGGGGCTAGTAGGAGGTCTGTTTAGGTTGTGCTTGGGGTCGGCATGAGAAAATCCAGATAGCGAATGTTTTCCATTGGTGCTATTGTCGATGCTCGGGCAATGAAAGTTGTCCATGGGTGCTTGGTGTCGTGCTTGGGAAATTTAAGTGTTTGCTTAGGGTCAGTGTTGAATGAGAAATTGGGTTCAATGGCCGAACAAAAAAAGTTGTCATGTGGCTGCTTGGGTCATGCTCGGAAAATATAAGTGTTTTCTTGGGGTCGGTCCCGGACAAGAAATTGGGTTATATGCCCGAACAAGAAAAGTTTTTAGTGGGTGCTTGGTGTCATGCTTGAGAAGTTTGAATGTTTGGTTGGGGTCGACGCTGGAGAAGAAATTGGATTCGATGGTTTTGGGGTTGCTTGGAGATGGAGGAAGGCTGCTTCGAGTTTTTCATCAAATGCTTCAGGTCCGACCTAGGGCTTTCCTGAATAAAAATATGGAATTTAGGAATTTTAGTTGTGGCGGGGTAAAACTTCAGGATTTCCCTGGGACTTGTTCCTTGGGTCTAGTGGGTGACTTGGAATGAAGTAGACGACTCCAAATGACTCGAGATGACCTTGGATTTAGTGTGACGAATGGTGAAGCGGTGGCGTAGCGCTTCGATGCAACGATGGTGTGACGACCCGACTTCCTATCTCCAGGAAATCGCATCATCTTAAAGAAATAAAGGGATAGAAGAAGAAAAGAAAGAGAAAGAAGAAACAGAACAACATCAGAGAACTCACAGCGGAACGAATAAAATATAATATATAACATAAAATATTACATAGTATCTCATTACATCAGAGTACACAACTTAAACAACAGATAATAGATAGTTATAAACTTCTGTCTAACTATACAACTCAAGTATATAAGATACAGATACAACATACACAGCGGAATCATAATATATCTACACGTGGAAGCCTCCTGCTCCATATCTCCTCAGAAAGTTCGTCAAGCTAACATGAACCACTTGACTACTCATACATAATATAAGTAACCAAGAGTTTAATAAAATAGAAAATAAACACTCCGGTCAGACAGGGGTCTGGTGTGAGTAAACGGGTTAAAATTGCTTAACTTTTGAAATCCTTTGAAAGAAAAGGTATCACGTAAGACTTCCCACACATAAACATGGAAAAGTTTTTACCTTACGCTAACCAAAACATTTGATAGGAAATCTAGTGATATTATAATAGTGTCTAGGGTTTTCAAGTAAATAAGAAATAGCCGAAATTGTTACATGATTAAATTCCAGCTACTAGCCACAAAAGTGGGTAATACAATCAAAACCGTTGGCACTTATTGGATTTTGGATTCCACACAATGGCAGGGCTACTGGGGTACCGCCCGTCATAGTACGTGGTCTAGATCAACGTACCGAGGAGTACTCCCACTCCCCTGCAACACAAGGCCGGAACCATTCCTTACTGAACAGTCCCGAACAAGACCACTCCGTAGTTGGCGCAACCAACCACACACTAAGCCGAAATAGAAAGGGACCTCTAGACAGGGGTAAATCTCACTCTCAAGTGGGGGCTACCCACGAAGCCTTGCTGCACCTCCCCTGTTTTAGCCATTCCCGGTTGATGAGGCTTGAGGTTACGATTACCTTTATAGATCACATCTATCTTAGAATGCTACTCGTCCACCTGACGATGTTCTGAAAGCATTCAATCCATACAAGTTCGTTCCGGGTTCGAACGAAACCGAAGGCACTATCTCGTTGCACTCATTATTGGAATCACCCTCAGAGTCAACGACCATAGCCCTTGCACTTTGATTCACCATCTCGAATCTATAAGCACTATTCCGTCAAACTCATTACGGAATCACCCACAGAGTTATACTGACGTATACCCCTTACACCTCGAGTCTTCACTTGCTCCACTTGGATTCACGACCTAACGTTTAATTGGAATCGATGTGGTTTTCGGATCCCAAATATGGAAACCCGATCCCGGTCTCACCGAAACCAAACGCCATTTTAATGTCCAAGTTGTACTTAAGGGTTTAAACAGGTTAACTTATATTCAGGATGATATATAAACAGATGGATGAATCATATTATTACAATAGATAATTCATATTAATATTCATCTTCACAAAGAAGCATATCATATAACAAAGATATCCAGTATCAACCAGTATCAACCAATATCAAACATTCAATATCAACCAATCATCCAATATCAATCTCCAAATATTGATCATCCAATATCGAATAATTAACCAATATTAATCAATCAATCCATATTAATCAATCATCCAAAACAGAATTGATTCTCTTAATCAATCGAATTACCATAACCCTTCTTCATTAATTATTATTCCAATTAAAATAAATTAATCATCTCTAATGATCTTCCTTAATTAATCTTCCTTGATTAATTATCCTTTAATTACATTCAAGTAATTATCCTTATCCTATACAGTAATTAACCCTTTAATTACTATCATTAATTATAATAATTAATGATCCTACATTAATTAATTAACTATAATTAATTACATTAATTATCAATTAATTACAATTAATTAATCATACTTTAATTAATCATTTTATTAATCAACCTTGATTAACATCATTAATTGCATTAATTAATGATCCTTATTGATTAATATTAATAATTCTTTAATTAATTAAATAATTAACTTATAATTAATCAACTCATTAATCATAATTAGTAATTAACAATTTGTAATTACTTAACTAAATTAATTAACTTCTTAATTAATTATATTAATTCTTGATTAATTAATCCAATTAATTAATCTTTAATTACTTCATTTAGTAATTATTAACAATTAAATTAATAAATAAATCCTTAATTAATTACTTTATTAATTAATTACAATTTTAATTAATTACACTTGGTAATTAATCTTAAGTTAAATTCATTAATTTATTAATCACATTAATTAATTAACTAAATAACTAAGTAATTAACTCTTAATTACTTACATAAATAATTATCTCTAATTACTTCCATAAATAAATCTTAATTACTTTCTTAATTAATTACCTTACAAATAATTAATTCTATTATTAAATAATCCTTAATCCTTTAATTAATTATTTCATAATTAATTATCTTTAAAACAATTATATTAATTAATTCTTTAATTAATATTATTAAGTGATTAACCAATAATCACTTCAATTAATTACTCCATGAGTAATTACCATTAATTACTTCCATAAGTAATTAACTGCCTTAATTACATTCACAATTAACCATTAATTACTTTATTAAGCAATTAACTTAATTAATTCATAATTAAGTGATTAGTAAAAATTAAATAAATAATTAACTAATTATTTAAAATTAATTAAACAATTAATTAACTAATTCTAATATTTCAAAATCCTTTATCAATTAAGAAAACATTAATCTTAATTAATTTCTTTACTTATTAACAAGTCATAAAATCAAATATTCTTAAGTTCATAATCAAGATAAATTAATCATATTTATCTACATAAATAAATTATTTGAATTAATCCAATTCAATAACTTAAAAACAAACTTTTTAATTATGATAACAAAATTATATCAATATCCTTATTTGGAAATAAGGCATTAAGAAGTTAAGTTTATAATTTAAAACACATTAAATTATCTAATATAAACTTATTCATTTTCAAAAATAATTTGAAAACTTTGTTATTAAAACCTTACTTTAAAATTTAACTTAAAGCTTTGATTCCAAATTCAAAACATTCTTCTTTAAATTAAAAATTTAATTTAATTAAACTATTTTCATAGAAATCATGGAAACAAATTTAAATTTTAAAATAATTTCAATTTGTGCTTTTACAACAAGCTTAACTTTGAAAATTTATTTCTATTATAAAACTTGTGTATACCTTAAACCTAATCTTAATTTGTTCCTAACTTGAGGTTAAATTTGCAACCCAAAATCATCTCAGACCTAAGCTAAAACATGACAACCAGATACTCGAGTCGAACCCAGTATCCACGCATGCGAGCCCCGAAGAAATCCTACGCCTCTTTACTTCGAGTCGTCCCATATGGAAACTCGAGCTTCACACGAGAAAATACCATCTTCTCCAAACTCCCAAACCTAGTGCATACGAACGTGCACGTGCACGTCTCCCCTTGCCTCCGGCCACTAACGGACGTCGCGATAAACGTCGCCCATCACATGAATCCCCTCGAGTAAGAAACCAAACTTAGATTCAAACATCAACACGCAAATCGAAATTTGGACCCTCAACTCGAAAATCTGCAAAACAACGAACTACAAAACTTCCCACGGCCGACCGTCTCGTCGCCGATGATCATCTCCGTTCACACCATCGAACGCCATGGTCTCCGAGCTACATTCACCCTAAACGCGAACAAACCCGGTTCCAGATCCAAGTCGCAAAAATCAAAACAACAGTGCCGAGCAAAACGCAAACTAAAACCCTAATTCGATTTAATTCCAACAAATCAGGCATTGGAAAAATTTGATATCATTTTCCCCTAATCTATGATCCATAAACTTGCTTCAAACCAAATCCTAGCTAAAATCATCAAGTCGTTTCTCGGTAATTTACAAAAACCAAATTTCCACACAAACACCAAATTCACAAGAATTTCTCAATTAAAAATTTTGATATATACCTTAAAAATCATAATTTTTGGTCCTTAATACATTCATGAAATCCAAATCTAAAAACAAGATGGTTTATTTTTGGCATGAAACAAAGTTTTACTGTAAATTTCATTTTAAAAATTGATTGTGAATTTAAATTTTCAGAATCTATTTTTAATATTACCAACAAACATAAATCTACAACTTTCATTCGCATCACAAGTTCAATAGAGTATAGATTGGAAGATTTGAGAATTTTATTTTATAAATAACCTCTGTAAAGAACAGAGATGAAAGTTTACAGATAATTACCAGACACTCCACACTTTTAATATGCATGTATATAATATTTCATATACACATAAATTCATCATCTTAACACAATTCAACATATGCATCCATATTCAACAATAGATTTATTAAAACTGTTTTTAAAAGGGTTTACTAACCTCTGATATATATATGCAGAGCAGTTTGCTTAATTTCCAGGCTTGAACTAAAATTCAGAAAAAATGCATTTGCTTTGATTATGCTTTTAAAATTTCCTTTGCATGCTTTCAGATTGATGATTAAAAGTGCTGAAACTTCGGTTATTCCTGATTCCATTGAATTGCAGTTGGACTTTATTGCAGGTTGAAGCTTCTGGAGTTGCAGATAGGATTTGCAGTTTGAATTTAATTGCAGGTTTTAAATTGTAGTAAAGAACTTTGTTTTTAACAGTTATTTATTTCAGGTTTCCATAAATCTTGTTGAGAAGTGAAAATAAAGAAATGAAAGTCTTGAGAAAATTAGTTTTCTTCTTAATAGATTATTAAAATTTAAAATGAATTGTTGCCACATGTTCTTAATTCAAACAAATGTCATTTGCATGCATTCTTAATTTACAAGTGTTATTAAAGTGGCTAATATGATTACATTTGTCCTAAGTATTTTTAAATTAATTTTTCATTTAATTTTTAAATGAAAACATAAACTAACATATTAATTTACTAAGTAAACAAATACTTACATATATGTAAATAAGTTTACTTTAAAAAGAAAATATCCTAAACTAATTATAATATAAATGAATCTTTATACTTGTGTTTTAAAAATCTAAAACATTTATACATATACATTTATAACTATTTATATTAAGCATTATAAAAGGAAACAAAACAACACTTTATTTAAATCCTTTTTAACTATCATATGTAAAATAAATAACAAATCTTATATTTTGAAGACAAATAAATTAATCTTTATATTAACTTTTGAGAAATATTAAGTTTTAAAACAAAGCTTCAATTACAACATTCATTTATTCCTGAATTATCAATAGATTAAATTAAATTCAAAGCAAAATCAAATTATAACATATACGTACATATATATTACAATTTGCAAAACTCAGTCTTCAATTTGAAACAAAAGATCTCATATTCACAATATATATCAAATGTATATATTATAAATAGAATAAAATTTCATTAGCTTTGAAAAATAAATCTTATCCATTTTAAATGGCTAAAAAGATATTGATCACAATTATCAGATTAAATATTTATTAACCATAAAAGAATAAATTTATCAGTTTTAAATTAAAAATATAAAGAAAATTTATCAAACAAATTAAATTATTAACACAGATTATTAAATTTATATTGCCCAAAATTCCGGGTCGTTACAGATGGCGATGATGGCTTCAAAACTTTGGTGTGATGGCTCCATGACTTGCGATGGGTGTCTATAGGTATTCCGAAGATAAAGGCTCGATGTGGTGAGTGATTAAGGCATTTGGTAATGGACTGAGAGGATAAGTTATGTGTGACAACTCGTGGGGTAGAAAATGAGGCCGTGATGCTCGTGAATAGGACATGGTTGTCTTATGTACCCAAGGTAGTCTGGTGTATTCATATATTGGATGTTTGCATGTGTCTAGTTCGTAGCCATCTGTGTGGGAATGAGTTGAGTAACTATGAGGCAATTATACTATTGATACATCTGATGGGGGATCAATAGACAACTCTGAGGATGTGATGCTCATAGTTGGGACATTGTGGTCTACATGTACCCATGTTTTTGTTTTCTGCATATGTTCAGTCCCTAACCATCTGTTGGGCAATGAATTGAGCGTATGTAAGAGTTATCATATGTCAGATGTACTTAAGCAAGAGATGCAAGGCTTTGTAATGGATACTATGTTTTTTGTATGCCTGATATGATTCATGATACCCCTATACTCCTATACCCAATATTTTCCACTTTTGGTAGTAGTTTAGAATGTAATGTGTTATGTGCAAACTCTTTGCATCAAGGGACAGGTCAGATATGGCTATTCATACCATATACCCCTATTTACTATATATATGATTTTATAGTATTTTGGGATAAAGTATGGCTCACACCAGACTGTTGTCTAACTCGAGGTTTTATGCTTTGTGTAACGGCCCTGACTCGACCTTCGAAAATCGGCACCGAATACGACACTTGTATTCAAATGCCGCAGATCCAAAGGTCGAATCTGGTTCGCCGGAGCTTATAACACATTAAGTACAACACAGCGGAAGAAAGGAATATCAATATATATAACACTATACAATGACAGATACAATATCTGGTATAATATGACACAACAGAATGATACAATTGATACCAATACTATCAGAGATACAAGAAATAGCAGCGGAAAGATAATGATAACACCAACAACGGAACAATATCTCCAATATGGTATTCAAGAGAGAAAGAGGAATAGAATCCAAAACTGTAACTCCATCTCCAAAGCACCAATCCAGAAATAGCTCGAACTCCCAATAACGATGCATAAAGATAAGCAAGTGTAGTTCTGATCCAAAGATTGGACTAACTCCAGATAATCTACTAAACCTGACTATCTGAAAAACCAAACTCTAGACTGCCCATGTGGGAAAATTGTAGGCACCCAGAGTTTAGGAAAGGAACAATAAACTCCAGGTCAGTCGTGGGACTGGTATGAGTAAACAAAACGGTTTATCTTTAAAAACAGACAACAAAAGAATTTAAAAGAAATCCACAATTCTTTTTAGAAAATGAAACTACCATAAGGCCTCCCGACACACGCACAATGCAATCGTACACATGGGGGAGATTTCTCCTTACGATAGTCAAATATGCTTAATACGAGAAAACTCTTTGATATTATACTAGTGCATAGTGGAAAACATTTCGAAAGTATAATATTAATCTTAACCAGCATAGGTACTATTATATTATGCCAGCTATAGCTACCACCTGAGGTGGCAGGTTATACAACTAAAACCGTACAAGGCTCGTATTTTTTTGATTGGATTTTCCAACAAATGGTCGGGCTAAGGAACTTTCTACTGTCCATGGGTAAGCCTCTAACAGGACGTCCTGAGAACCTAACCGGATCTCTTCCAACACAAGGTCGGGTTACCTCTGTAACTAGGTAACTACTACTCGAGCATGCCATCCTTCGGTCCTTTGGAACCTTTATCTGAGGCGCCTCTCAACCAACAACCACAAAGAAATCACAAAGTAATAGATTTGCAGGGACCACATGAGTTAAGTATCTGGGCTCCATACCATGATACCACCCTTTTCCAGAAGGGAATGACACACCCTAAAGGGCGCGACCCTCATAACCTTGCCGCATCTTTCCTGTTTCGACCATTTTCGGGGTGTGAGGTCCTGATGCAGTCTCGTCCACAAAGCTACGCTTTACATGAAAGCCATGCTTTGATCACAAATGATCAACAAATGATCATCAACACACAGCAGCACTCAGCATGCCACACTACCAATTAGGAATATATCACTGATAATCTTCAACTACATAACCTCTAAGCTCGTACGTCTCAGAGAAGGGTGTTAAGCTAAGAGAATAAATTCTCCGCCACCAACAGAACCGAAGGCACTTCCGAAGAAGCCCTTGCAATCCGAGTATCCACAATCCCGATCGGACTTCCCATCACTTAGGGAATCTCCATACCTTAGCTACTCGGTGCAGAGAATATCGATAGGTTATCCTATCGTTCTCGCAAACACCTAGTCTTCAACACCGGTCTTCAATGCAATCCATAACGTCGGATCACTATTCAGTGCACAAGGTCCTCTCCCGGCTAAACCGAATAATGAGCGCAATATTTAAAAATATATGAATATGGGATTTCAGTTAAGTCACAGCTTATAAAATTCAAAACTTTTCTTCAAATGGTTAAACAAATTACCATTTCAAATATTTAAACAAAAAGACTCGTTTCACAAAGTTCACCCAGTTTCACAAAGGTCCATTTACGGATTTCAAAACAATTTCCATTTCAATTAGGATTAACTCATTCAATCTTTATAACAAGGATTTAACTTGTAGCTTTCAAATCCGTTTTCAAGGATTTGTTCATTACTTGGAAAACCATTTTCATTTCAAATTTGGAATCCCTTTAACACAAATTGGAACTCCATTTCTTATATGAAGCTTTTATTATTTGAAAACAAACAGTTTTCATTTCGGGAAAAAATCCGATTTCTTTTACACAAGTTAAAATCTTGGGTCAAATTCAAATTCCCAAAACAACACTTTTAAAATGGTTTAAAAACCCATATAAACTCATTTATAAGTTGAATAACCTTTTTATACCCTAGTTTCCAAATCATAGAATTCAATTTCAAATATTGAATTCAAATTTAAATCAAATTATTTAAATTTCAAAACTCAATCAAGTTATTCAAAATAACTTTATTTTTAAATTCATTTTCAAAAACTTCCAATTCTAATTCCAAAACTATTTTGGATTCAAAAATTCAATCTTTAAAACTATTTCAAATCTGTGACTTAACCCATTTCCGCGTGCAATCCATATTTGTGTGTGCGTAAGTGTGGTCCAGGGGTTTTACATAATAGAAGTGCAACATCATCAATCAGCACAGATTCAAATACAGCAATAAATTTGATAAGCGGTATAAACTATAACGCTTATATTTAATAAGTGGTATAAACCATAACACTTATCTTTTATTCACAGATCACAGGTATACATCACAGATAGTAAATTACATCAAACACAGCTCAAATCAAAATAGAACATATCAGGTTATCAAACAATTCAATCATCCAGTAGAATCCAAACATTCATAAGTAAGATCAAACAATTGTCTGATAAACTCAATTCAAATTAATTATTCATGAATTACTAATCTTGGTTAATTAACATTAGTTAATTACAAATTACTTCAATTAATTATCCTTCAAAAATAAATTAATTGACCTCCTTCAATTATTAATTAATCAATCATTAATCATTAATTAATCCTTAATTGATTATCCTTAAATTAATAATGTTTAATCGCTTGATTAATCAACCTATAATCATTAATTAATTATCCTTAATTATTTAATTAAGTAATTATCTTTAAGTGGTTAAATACCTTTAATTGTTAATAAATCAATCTTAATTAATAAATAAATTAATCCTTAAATCGTTAAATAATTACCCTTTAGTTATAATTCATCAACTTTTAATTATTAAAAGAATTTACGTTAAATTATTTAATTCACCATTTCATTAATTATTTTTCAATTAACCATATTAGCATATTAACTTTTAAACAATCACATTAATTAATTCACCCTATTGATAAATGTTCTTTTAAAATAATTATGTAAACCAAAATCATTTCAAAAACATTTAACTTTGAAATCAAATCATTGAAACTTATTTTAAAAACTTGTTTAACGATTTACTTCTGAAGAACCCGGTTCATATTCCTATGGAAACTTATTCATAAAAACTTGGTTTAGTAATTTGCTCGAAAACTTGAACATCTTCTTTTGTTTTATAAAAAAATAACTTTAAAACTTGTTAACTAACAAACTCAGGCTCACCACAAAAACTGCCCGAGCCACCCTTCCTTTTTAAAACTTTATCATGCTTAAAATTTAAAACCTGCTACCCAGTCCACATATCCGAACGAACCCGAGTATACACTCGAGCCACGCCATCACTTCCCCGAGCCCAAACTCGAGAATCATGCGAACAACCCCAAACCTGCTTCTTCCCCCAAACTTCAACAACCCAGATACCTAAATGGCACGCATGCACGTGCACCGTTGCTCGCCAGTGATCTGACCAGCCCCGAGACCTCCCGCATGTTGCCTCCGACCACCCCATGTCAGGCAAACACCAAGAACTTCAAAATCGTCCACGAGTCAAAATCGAGCATACACGTGCAAAACTTGAACTAACCCCTCATCGAAAAACCTTCCCATGCATTCGCTACGGACCACCGGAGGGCCAGCGACTCCGGCCACGCGTTCCCTGGCCATCGTCGCTTCTTTCCCCTAATTCTCCTACCACTCGATCGTCTAAAGACATCGCGGTGGCCTCACAAATCTAAGCAACCTAAATACTAGTTCGAACCCTAAATCAAGCTCGCTAATCCTCCACGACGATCTATAAAATTGTCAACCATTTTTCTGATAACCACCAACCCCCCAGCCTCCTACATGTCAAGTCACGAGGCTTAATTCGTCGTTGTTCACCGGGAATTCATCCAAACCCATTTAACGTTCATCTCCCAAATCCTCGCAGTATACTAGGTTAAAAATCCTGAATTTCTTATCAAAAATCATGACTTACTAATACGAATTCAAAGATACACTTGAAACTTGAAAATTCAAAAGTCAAGATTTCAACTTGAAATAAATTACCACTGTCGTATTCGATTTTATAATATCCCATAAATATTTACAACTGGAATTTATTTTTAAAACTTAGAGTAGAGTGTTATAAATAGTTTTTATTTGAAGATTAAACCCTATAAAGGATTGGGAGAAAAGATATTAAATTTTTTTGAATTTGTTTATACCTGTATGTTTCCTCTTCTTCTTTGACAGAGGTATATTCAAACCAGCATTCATGTATTTATATATATACATACATACAATGCAATTTCATCTACACAACATATCCTTAAATCATCATCACCTCATGCATAAAATCAAGAGGATGTGGTTTAAAACATAGGGTTTGCTCACCTGGATCTTGAGAAAACAAAGAACAATTATGTGTTTTAACTTGTAGTTTTGAGTTTCCTGTAAATCTTTCTGCTTTGTTGTTGAATGAAGTTGAGTTTGTAAAATGAAGATGACTCTTTTCTTTTTTCTCTGGTTTTGCCATGCGGTTTTCTTGAACGAGAAGGAATAAGAAAATACACATGTATATATAGAAGAAAGGCTTGTACAGGGGAGATATTTTCTGGTATAGCTCTTTTCTTTGGTTTCAATACTTTGGTCAAAGTTTTCTTTCTTTTGTTTTCTTCTTTGACTATAGATTTTTTTTTCAGCTGAAATGATTCTTTTAGAAAATGAATTGACTTGTTTTGCGCTGAGAATAGATGGTAATAATTGCATATGCTCCCCATTTTGTATATAGCAAATCCATTTGAATGTACATCTTGGTTTGTAGATATTTGTGTTTCTTCTTTATATGTACATAGATATTTTGTATGTAAATATTTTGTCTTCTTGCATTATTTATACATGATATACATATATACATTCCTGGTTTGCTTTGCTTAATAAAAATTTGTTTTAGTATTTTTAAAAAAATTATTACTTCAATCAAAAGAAATAGAAATTTTATTCATATAAATTAACACATATTTTATTTGTTTTGAAACTTTTCAAATTAAATTCCAAAAGTTCAAATAAGTTACCAAAATTAATTTAATAAATTTTGAGATGTTAAAATTAATTTAATTAACCTTAATTTAATTACAAATTTAAATTTGTTTTTAAACCGGGATCGTTACACTTTGCTTCTTATTATGTTAAGTACTCTTAAATGAGTAGATTAGGGATAACAGGTCTAGATAGTGTATGGAGTTGTATGAAGTACAAGCAGGAGGCTATGCTTTCATATATCATACTTTGGAGCTTACTACCGCTTATATTCCGTCTTTTGGTGCTATGGAGCTTTTCCAGTACTTGTACTACTTAGAGGCAGTTATATAGTTTATTTAGAGATTGGAATGTATAAACTATATTAATTTGCTTTGTATAATTGTGATAAACTGATGTACTCTGATTATTCTGGTTCACCTATTATATTATGTCTCGCTTGTTTTATATCTATTTAATTATTATATACTGTCTATGCGCTATGAGATCTTCCATCGGTTCTTTGTTTGGATTTTCTTTATTTTACACCCTTGACTACCATTCGCACCGACCGTGTGCCTCCACGGCGCGCTCTACATGTATATTGGCTTCCAATGGTGTAGGGCAGTCGTTATATTTCGTATCAGAGCTTTGGTTATGTAGACACCTAAGTTGATATACTTAAATCCATTAGAGAGAAGGAAGGGGTTATTGCCTTAGAATGGATAGAGCAATATATGAAAGAGCGTACATGTTATATTTCGATTTTCAAAATTATACAGTAGTATAATATAAGCCGCATTGCTTTCACGGACACCATTTATTCCAATTAGAGAGACCGATCATTCTTATTACAGCTTGTAAGAATGAGCCGGCTAATAAGGAATGCTGCTTGAAACTATTTTCTGGAGTAGAGGAAGGGGCGGGATCAAGGGCTACTAGCTTAACTTACAAAACATGCTCACTAAGATGGTGTGAAACATGGGTCAAAATGCCCATGTTTCTCCTGATATGGCTGCTGCTGGTGGTGCTCCAGTATAAATGTCGAGGGCTGAATTTGCCAAACTGATCGGGAATTGTTCTATTTAGGTGGCAAATCATTTCTTAGAATGAAATAAGCCATCGAAGTGCAGGATTATTTGGACACATGTGAATGCATCTTTGATGATATGGAGTTAAAGGACGCGATGAACATGAAGTTGTCCTCTAGACAGCTTTAAGGACGATGTAACAATCTGTAATTTAATCACTTTAAATATATTTTTAAATAATTAATTTGTGGAATTTATAAATTAGATAAAACTCTTTTTAATAATATCTAGCGATAATGAAATGATTTTCAAAATGTGTTTATAAAAATATTTAATTCAACGGAAATTCAAAAATGTGACTGGAAAATATTTTCTGGATTTACAACTTTAAAGTGTATAAAAGTTGTTGGAACCGTTATGTAAACTCTAGTGTGCATATACACCTACACTTACTAAATAACAAGAGCATGGTTAGCGATAATAAGTGGTAGATTGTTAACCCAAAAATGTATCAACGCCCTGGGTTAAGCGTGAAAGCACCAGCCCTATTCTTGCAGAGCAATAATATAGAAAATAGATGTAAAAAGAGCAGAAGTAGTAAAAGACAAGAAGAATTTTATAGGTGTCCGGCTGTTAATGAAGCCTACATCCACTTTATAACTTTCTATAACTGACCGCTGTTAAAGGATAAATCAGATTATAATATGATTGCATCTCCAAAGTAGATTAAGTCACCGGTGCAAGAGCTCACCGGAGAATCACAGTGAACCCTAGATGACTGTTGTGGAGGAGAAGAGTGAAGAATAGTTCCAGCAGAGTTCCAGTAGGCAGTTCAAAAGAAGATCCTCTTTATATTGTAAGTTGAATTGTATTTATAGGGTTTCGAGACCTATTAGGCTAGGCCGCTTTGCCAGGAACTTGTATTTGAAGGTATGAAGATTCTCCCAAATTCCATAGCGAGATGACCTAATATGATGGATCGTTAGCGATCCACAAGGCATGGATTGCTAACGATCCATGCAGTTAGGTTATTTTCAGTTCGTTTCGATTAGATCTTGTTCCTTGCCTTAGGTAGGTACTATCCATACAATTTCATTACTAGATGCCTTGTTTTAATGATGATTCATGTATGAGTTGCATTGAACTATTACTGGAGTGGGATGAATGCCCACTTCTTGAACTAGCTTGCTTGGGATATCATGAAACTTGGCATACAATCCTAGAAAACATATTAGATCATGATGCAAGAAGACCGATTGTCCCACAAGCGATATTCACGGATCGCTAGCGATCCATAGGTGATGGATCACTAGCGATCCATCCCCTTAAGCTATTTTTGTTTTTTTGTCTCTTGAGCCTTTCTTGGTTCCTTCTCTTGGTTCTTTTGGTTGATGTTTGAGTTGTTTCGTCCTGCCGTGGATGCTCTAAATTACTTTGGAATCTATTAGAATAAAAACCCGATTAACATTTACCCACCAGAGTATGCCTTCGTTGGAAATAACGTGTGCTCTGGAAGTAACTACTTTTGAGTTCCTATTTCGTAGAGTTTAATTGATCGTGTTGAGGCTATCATTCGAATTTTGCTTTGGCTCTCTAGTCATATATTGATTTCTGATGTGAATTGTCGTTGCTCGTAATAATGACTCAGTTTCGTTTCTACAACTTTCCAGTTGCTTTCAAACAACATGTTGATCATGGTTGGAGAGTTTGGAGAAAAATTGGTTGCAATTTGATGGATCGCTAGCGATCCATATCCATGGATCACTAGCGATCCAAGGACTTGGTAGAATTTTTCTATGCCATCTCTTATTTAACTTCATACGAGTGAAGCTTCCATTAGTCCATATTTTTACTCGCGAGCCGAGCCTGTTACCTTGCGACCCGATCCAAAGTCTTCAAACCCTAATTTCGCTTCCACCATCGTCGTCGATCTCCACCACCGAAGCTTCTTGCCATTGACCCCACCGGACTTTGCTGTTGCCTTGACATAACCCTTAGCTTTTGAAACTTTGTCTATTTGGATTGCTGCCGATCTTATCTGCCTTGGGTCAGCAACAACCTGAGTTCAACCATGATTTCCTTTTGACTAGAGGCGAGTGATGTAGATTTTGGCATTTATTTAGCGATTTGGTGATGAAGTTGTGTTGGTGACGGATGCAATGGAGAATTCGAGTTGATTGGGATTTTTTGAATGAAGATAGTAAATCGAGTCTTGAGTTCTATATGGAACGAAGCTCAGGTTTTACCCAGGCGCTTGACATGTTTTTCTATCTTCATCCACATAATCAAAATTAACTTGCACCGAGTCACACTGTTGATCCAATATGGTGTCTTGCGGATTGATTTGGGTTTTTATGGGAAGTGATAATAGCTTAAGGTAGCATCTTGTATGCACCTTATGTTGTGATCACTTTCCAGATATCTAACATCGGCTTATGTTGAGGGTTCTCTACTCAATTCAGACCTATTGATTTATAGTTCCTCACTTTGTTATGGTCAGGTCATTGCATAGTCGATGTACCTAGAACAGGAAGAGCTTTCTATGTCGTCTTGAACAGCAGATCCATTATCGATCATCGATCGGTAATGGGTAAGTGTAGAAGAAACAACTCTAATGACTAATACAAAAAGCACTTTTCTTTCTTCACTTCGAGTGAACTATCTACTTAGAATAGAGTGTTTGTAGTGTTCAGGACACCGAGCCTGTCCTACATAGATAATGCACTTGCCCCATTCAACGCTTGAAATTCGATGTGTCGCCATAAATCGATACTTTTTCGGAATTCAAGTTTTAAGCGTAAGGGGACTTTTAGTTATAAATTGAATTATCTGACCATGTTAGATATAAGTTTTTTTGTATAGAATGAAGCACCCGTCACCCTGTTGTAAATTTAGTGGAGGAAGTCCAGCACTCTTAGAAACTAAATTGACATCAGTTACGCCTTCGCAAACGATTTTAGTAGCGCCTACTTCTTCAGCACTGCTAGCTGAATACGGTCAGTTAGTTCCTATTAGTCAGGTTGTAGATCAAACTCATCCAAACTTTAGAGTTCTACTCAACCCTCTAGAAAGAGCTTCCTCCATAATCTCTGCCAAAGTTTTGCATAACATTTGTTTACAATATTGCATTCAGGATGATGACATGCGCCTTTCATAGAAAAATGAGTTTGCACATATGCCACCTTCAAGGTACACCGCTTTCCACCAGTACATGTACTTGAATGGAGCAGTGCTCCCTTTCAATCACTTCTTAAGAAAGACACTTCTGAATTTAGGGATCGCTCCATTTCAAATTCACCCCAATGGATATGCGATTTTTACTAACCTTCACCTTTTGTTTTTGCGGACATACAATTGTGCCCTAAGCTTTAATGAGTTCAAACATTTTTTTCCCATTCAAGAAGAAAGGCAAATGTCTGTCCCTCATGCTCATCGAGGCTCAAAGAAACCTCAAAATCATGGTGCAGCTTCAAAGTAACCTATCCCAATTCAAGACCCAATATTTTTTCGTTAGGTGTCCCGAGGCATTTAATCGTCTTTAGACGATGGGGGGTAAGCCTTCTCTTTTACTCGTTGAGGTTTGATACGCTGATGTTGGATTTTTGATAGATTGAATATCTCTTGCAGTTATTCCAAAACTGAACAAAGATTCGTCGCTCGATCAATCTTCCATACTCTAAAGGCCGTAGGCGCTAAAGAGAGATCCTTCAAGCTTTTGCTAACGGATGAGAATTTGCTTCAGTACGGTTTGTTGCAACTCAAGAGATCAGCCGTAGCCATTGAAGTTCCTTCTCCTTCCCGTTCCAAAATTCGAACATGCTCTACTTCTTCATCATACACTTCAAAGAGGGCGATCTTACAAAAGGTGAAGGTCCATCTGGCAGGTCAATCGAAGAAATTTATGAAGGAAGAGGTGTCATGACCGAAGCCAGTTGCCCGATTAAGATGACCTGATCCCAAAGGACGGGGAAGAAGAATTCAACCAGCGTGAGGGTAAGGTTGTGGTGATAACGAAAAAGGAGGAGGGTGAATTTGAGAACGACATCAGCTATGATTCCCCCTCTAATGATGAGGAATTCGATGCATGTTCTTGTGAAGGAAATTTTGAATCATGGACGAAACTCCAGGAATGAGTTCTATTCTCCCGGATTCACCTCCTCAAGAGATTTCTGCTAAAGATGCTTCCGCAACAATTGAGCGACTTCATGGTTCTCCGCCTAAGGAAACCGGTATTAGCTTCGAGGACTTGAGCAACATTTAGGTTGACATTGATGAACTCATGGGAGATGATTTTGATTTTTAGGGATTGTCTCCTCACCCCGATCACGTTGGAGTAAGCCCAATTCCTACTATGGTGACTTCTCGAACCGGTTTGTGAAGTCCTTTTAGGTCGCCTGTGACACGTTACACATTTCACTAAGGTCACTTTTACTTACATATGCATCATTTAGGTTCATTTCTTGTCACTTAAGCTCTTTATTTATTTTTTATATCCGGTACTATGAGAGGTCATGGAATTTGACCTTGAACAATTTATTGACACACAACGCGGGTCAAGACAGATTTCAAACCGCCATCAACCCTGAGAAACTGAAAAAGAGTGGAGAAAAAGGAAAGATTTGGAAGATGAAATTCGTTGTCGGGATGAAAGGGACCAAGGCAGCGTTTATAGGAGTGATTATGAGAAGCGGTATACTCCCGACGATTGGGAAGAGCCATCCAAGAAATCGAAGATTGATCACGGTTCTCATCCTTTCGAGCACCAAGCATTTGCCCCTGCTCCAGTCTTTGTTGGAATTGAAGTTCCGACTTCTACCGTTAAAGTTTCTCCATCAACCCAGGCCCTATCAGCTAACACGGTGCATAATTCTGACTCTTCACATCCCCATAAAAGGCCGCCATATATTTTCCCATCTGGTCCCTCTAAGCTTGAAGCTGCGCTCTCCTGATGGTTTTCGAATGTAGTTAAATTGATTTGACCTACTCCCAATACGTAAGGATTCTTATATGCCCCATCTCTAGGACATTCAAAGCTATTTGAATCAAGCTGAAGGATGGGAGAAATTATGCAAGAAACTGATAGACACCAACCGTAACAGCTACTAAGATATCCTTTCATTCGAGTTAGAAAAGGACGATAATGAGAGGATATTAACAAAATCTGATGCCGAAACTGACTAATTGACAATGGAGAGGGATGCTACACTCTGAGAGAGTAAGATCAGTTAGCTTGCTAAAGGATTTGAGAGAGACCCACGCTAAAATTTAGGTCATGTTCTAATATGAAATCTAGAAGGCCTTGCAAATGAGGTTAAGATGAAAGAGGAGCTCGAATCCCGTGATGAGATCATCGAAGATCAAAAGAAAACTATTGTTGGTCATAATAAAGCCGTCGAAGCTTATAAAAAGACAATTGCCGATTATGCAAGAATGATGGAATCCTAGGATAAGATCATTTCTGATTAGACCCAAATGATATCTTTGCTCTAAAATAGAGTCTCGCAGCTTAACATTGAGAAGACCTAACTTGAAGTTGAGAAGGCCATCGCGAGAGCGGACTACTTAGAGTTGCGTGATACTTTCGAAAAATAATGGAGAAGATGGATGACACCATCTTGAATTTCTATGTTAGCTCCTTGTTGTTTCAGGGAGCCACAAATACCAGGGCCCCAAATTTCGGCATACTCTTGCTGTGGTTTGGGAAGAAGTTTTGGCCCATTTTCGAGAGAACGGGGATGTATACACTGAGTAAGAGCTGGAGGATGCTTATCTCAGTGAAAATTCAAACAAGGCTTTGGTAGAGCAGGAGATCATTCAGATTGACAGGGAACAAGAGGCCGCTGATGCTGCTGCAACTACAACTGCTAAAGTGCTATCAGAGCCTTTCATTTCTGAGCCTGGTGAATCCTCAAAATAGCCTCGCGATTAGTTAGGAACTATTCCAAGTTCATCCGGTGCTGCCTTGTTGTCTACTGCTCCTGCAACTGTCTCGGAAGCCTCAGGTGGTCCTGAAATTTCTCCAAATATTGTGCATCCATCCAAAGAAAGAGAAGGTGGGGCGTATAAGATTGAAATTCTCAGCCACTCTACTAATGCAGCCAACCTTCATGTTTACCCCGAGTTTGAGAATTTTCAGCTCATGCCGCAAGAACAACATGAATTGAACGCTTTCATTTTTGATCTTATCAGTTCGTCTTCTTTGCCTACCGACCTACCCATCTCTTTGGTCCCTAGTCCCGCTGCTATTTCAACTGCCTCGATGCTTGTTTCTGTAACCACTCCTATTGCTGCGCCTGTGTCTGACTCACAAGCAGGGCTAGAATGCGAGAAGATTGTTGCGTTGCATGACCTAGATGACCCTTCCATATCTTTAAAGGGCGATTTCACAGCAGTTGAAGCTCAAGAGCAGGAAGACCAAACTGGCCAGCTAAGTAAAACTGAACAGTAGATGGTGGCCATTAAGAAGGAAAAGATTGGGCAGAGAAAGTCTTCAAGGAGCTCTCGCAAGTCCCGGAAGCACAAGACCAAGGGGTGGTCATCCAAGAAGGTCGAAGAAAAAGGAGAAGATGCTGGCATGGAGGTGATAGTTGATATTTCAGGAAGCGACACAACTCCTGGAGAGGATTGAAGAAACTTCCAACCAAAGGTGGGAATAGAAGTGGTGGAAAGGACCATTGGCAGCTCGAGTAATAGTGGAGCCAAATATTAGGACATCCTGATTTGTTTGATATGTATTTCGTACAAGTGAAGAGTTAGCACTTATTACTTTTATTGTTGTAGCATCTATATTTTTCTTTTTGTGGGCTGATATTGTGTGGGTACGGCCCCTACATTTTGACTTCGTAAAGGAAATGTTATAAGGAATGAAAAGATTATGTTTCAAATGTCATCTCTTCTGTGTTCTTCTTTATTTGTCATGTACTTAAATTGCTTTTTCATTACTTATGTATGCACATGGCACAATTGCTTGTCCAACAATTTCTATACTTCACATTGTTGTGCCGTGATTCTCGGTAGCAACGCCTTTATTTCTGCGATTTTACACAGTACGTATGCACTTTTTTTTAACTTTTGCAACTAGATCTGTTGTGATTCCCAAAATTCTTTATTTGGAGAAACATGCCCGTGGAGTAGTTTCCTTTCAACTAAATGTTGGTATGTGTGCCCCCTACTTTACAGGGTTGTTTTCTTCGAACACTTGATAAATGACAGGTTGATCTGAGCGATCCCTTAGATGTCTATAGTTGAATATACCTTATTGTTCCTATCTTCGGGAATTGTAATTCTGGTGTCTTATCTTCGGGGATTTTGTCAGTCAACAATCGGAATTATTTGCCCATTTCTAGTTGTGTGATATGGTTGGACCCACGTCAACTAATTTTGATAGTAGGAGTGGATTCTTGTTAGCCCTACAATATACAAGTTTCTTGGCATTTATGGGACAATACCAGTACTTAAAAGTGTGCATGGATTTAAAGAGTGGCACGACTTTTGGGAGTGTGCACAGCTTATGTGTTGCACAGCTTTTGAGATCGATATGACACATCGATCCGGAATGGTTTGGAATTTCTTGACGTTACCAAACTTCGGGTAACATGAGGAGTTCGTGTTTCGAGAGCATGGTCCCATAGCTCAAGAAGAAATTCTTGGCTTATAGAGGTGCACGGCTTTGATTGGAGCCTTCTTGTTGTTGCCGGAGCAACATTGGTTCTTAGTATGCAGGAATCGAGTTCCGTCGATCCAACGATTTGAGTCGATTTTCATCCATAGACCCGGCGAGTAGATGGGGTGTACTTGAGTGTGGTTCCACTATCTTAAGCAATGATTGGATGGTTTTTGTAACAGCCCAAAACTTCAACTACAATAATTAATTAAAGAATGAATTAAATAACAAAATAAGTTTGTGTAATTTTCAGAATCGAGCCGCGAAATTTACACCATTGGGTTTATGGCGATTTTCTAATCAATTTCCACACATAACTTGTCGAAATCCGAGTCAGTATGGAGAAGTTATGAGAGAAATAAGGAATCAGAATTTAATAAACAAAAACGAAATAAAAATAGACTATTAGGGGTCGGCCTTTATTTTGGTCAGGTCCACCTCCAAGGTGCTTAGGTCGACCGGCCTTATTTCCTAGACGTTTATTCATCCAAACTTGATTTTCGTGAAATCCTGTGCGTTCGTGCTTACATCCGACGGTTCCTAGTGAGCCTATGACGTGGTTGCACTAGATTTAATCTAAAAATACAACGGCATGTCATCCCTAAGCCACACTATAAATAAGACTCTAGACCTAGTTATGTTTATTATTCAGATTTTCTCCCAATTGGGTTCATTGCCTGAGGCTGAACCCTAAATAGTAAAAATTTCTAGGGAGAAGATCTTTTTAATAAAAATATTCTATGCCCTAGAAGTGGATCCGTGAAGGCCAAAGAATAGAGATAAGGACTACATGTGAGTGTTTCATAATTATTTTAGATTTTTAAGTAGTTTTAAATAATAGGGTTCTTAATAGTTGTTGTTTTTCTACAATTTTGAGACAATTTTTATATAAATTTATTTATAGTCTATTTTTAAGTAAATTTTAGAATTTCTTTTCATTCTATTTTTATTCAGCTATTTTATTCAGTTATTTTCAAGTTATTTATAGCTATTTACAGTTATTTGCAGTTATTTACATTTGTTTTAATTTAGAATTTAGCCTGTAATTGTTAGTTTCTTTTTATAGAGATTTAATCCTTTTTTACGCAAATAAATTAAAAAGAGAAGAATTCACTAATATGGATTAAAGTAGAAAAACACTAAATTTATAGAAATCAGATGTAAATTAAGAAAAACTGAAATACAATAGAGATGGATTGAAATAGGCAAATTTAAGATATTTGCAAGCATAATTATAACAAGTGGTTCTAACTAAGAAGAGAAAATAGGAGAGTAACTATTATAACATAGGTTATAGTTAGAAAGAAAGAACAGAAAGCTTATTTTAAAACTTAAATTTTGGATTAAGTTAATATGCAAATATAGCAGAAATAACAAAAGAGGCTTATTTTAAAGCTTAGATTAAGTTAATAAGAAAATATAGCAGTAATAACAGAAGAGGCATATTTAATTTAAAACTTAGATATGTTAATGAGAAAATATAGAAGAAATAGCAGAAGAGACTTCTTTGAAAACTTAATTAAGTTAATATGCAAATATAGAAGTAGGGCCCATACCGGCAGCATTCTCTTTCAGATCTAGGATTGAAGCTTTCACAATAGTAGATGAGGCTAGGACATGCTTATGCTGATTAGGATAAATAAGTGTTCAATAGATAGAGGCTCAAATCTGATGATTTGTGCAAGGGACGGAAAACTAGAAGATTGTTTGTTAGGACCAGTACCGGTAGCATTCCCTTTCAATTCTAGGACTGATGGTCTCACAACAGTTAGGTGAGGCTGGCTAGCATTCCCTTTCAGGTATAGGACTAATAGTCTCACAATAGTTAGGTGAGGCTGTGCACGCCTATGCTGATTAGGATAAATAAGGGTCAAATAGAGGGCAATGGTTAGTGTATACCAACGATGACTGAGCGTGCGACATCGATTAGGGTAAATAATCCGCGTCCTAAGCGCTAAAGAGGTGTCTTTTGTTGTGACCAACAGGATTGTTTCAGTGGCACAACAGAGATATAATAGGTCAATCAATGGGTAGAATTAGGATTTCAGCCTAATCAAGTTAGTAGTTGAGAGGATTAGGGTTTCAGCCTAATCATAGCAGTTTATGAAAAGTGCAAGCAATCAAATAGAATCAGAAACAGTATTTCACCCTAGTTTTATCTTTTATGTATTTTCTTTTCAAGCTAGAACTATTGCTTAGTCTATTATCTTTATCTTGCTTAGAAATGCTAGTGATTACTTTCACTCACCAGACTTATTGTCTGGCCCACTCCTTTATTTCCCCTCTTTCCCCCCTATAGACCAGCAGAGTTGAGTAGATTTAGGTTTCTTGGAGATTCATTCTTGGAATTCTATCATTTCAGATGTATTCTTCTACTTTTCATCCTTTTCATTTGGCTTATGATGGATTGATACTTGTGAGAGGGATTATGATTATTATGTTTACTTTTGTACTATGATTTTATGAGACTGCGACGTATTTTCATGAGACATGAGATATTTTGAGTTTTTGAGACTAGCTATGTTTTTATGACTTATTTCGAAATGAAGTTTAATTTTAAATAATAAGTTATTATTTAAATGTTTTTTGCTGTTTTACTTATTTATCTTGTGAATCTTAGTCTCTGTGATGCTTTAGCTATACCTATAACGCATCACATCCTTTAGTGTGCCCTTTTGGGTATATTAAGGGGTGTGGGATGTTTCACATGGTATCAGAGCCGTTATAGGATTCCTAAAAACTTGTTTTAAAAGTGAAGTATTTTTTAAAGGTAACATATTTTCAAACTATTTTTCAGAAAGAACCTCTTAGAAATAGTTTTCAAGTATAAGAGAGTTTTATAAAAATCGCCTCAAAGTCCAGTTCAACCTTCTTTCGATTCTTTCGAGCCTAAAATCTCTTTTTCTTTACATAGAATGGCGAACACCCCAAATCTTCCAGATGGTGTCCAAGTCCCTGGCTGGTTCCGTAGATACCTCCAAGCTACGGCACCAGAGGTGCAAGGGCAAGCACCCATTGTCGCACCAGTGGGTGGAGATCCTATTAATCCACCTGCAACAGTTAATTTTTCTATGCAAGGACTTCGCTAGTCTAGGAGAGAAGACGTTTTCTGGCACATGGGATTTCATGGAGGAATGAACTTGGTTGAGGAATACGGAGCGGATATTTAGGCTGTTAGGGTTATAGGACTGACAGAGAGTTCAGCTTGCATCTTGGCAACTGAAGGGAGAAGCTTCTTACTAATGAGAGATTTTAGAGATGGAGGGTATAGACATTGGTTGGGTTGGATTTCGATTAAGGTTTGAGAGAAAGTTCTTGTCGCAAGCCAAGGAAAGCATGCAGTTGGAGAAGTTCATTAGTCTGAAGCAAGGGAGTCTTTTGGTGAAAGAGTATATAAATCCAACTGTAACGACCCGGAATTTTCGATCCCGAAAATTCCAGATAGTTAGAAAAAAGAAGAAAGAGATAAAAGAATAAGAAGAACAGAAACACCAACATCTCACATTCGCAGCGGATAAAGTATAATAACAAATAATAATAGTTAAACAAAGGAAAATTGTACTTGTCAAATTTCACTTTAATACATCAGAGTTACAACATATATATACAGACACTGGATATACACAATCATCATATCTCAAACATACAACAGTATAATACAGCGAAACACTCCATACGTTCTTGCCATCGAGCTCACATCCTGAGCTCTAGAATATCCTTACCTGAAAATATGTAATACTCGGTCTGACCTGAGTGTAACGACCCAATTTTACAACGCCTGAAAGTCGACATCGATACGTCCACTGTATCCAATGCCGCACAGTCCAATGCCAGAAAAACAATCCGTTAGGTTTAAGAAGAAGAAGATAGAAGAAGAAAATAGAATAATAACAGAATCTCACATTTCGCAGCGGAACAAATATAATAGATAAATTAATATCTTTAAACAAAATCACTATATCGGTTTATACATCACATTATCAGAGTTTACAACAACAAACAGTGGAAAAGAAATATTACATATATAAGTGATACGCCTCGCCATCCAGCTCCACCTCCTGATCTCCACAGCAACTTCTTGACTTTGCTCCCGAAGAACAACTAACCTGACTCTAGGCTGCCCGTGTGGAAAATTACGGGCACCTACAGTTTAGAAAGGAAACAATAAACTTAAGGTTAGTCGTGGGACTGGTGTGAGATCTTAAAAACAGTTATTTTCACAAAGAAAATAAAAATAAATCCGCTATACTTTTTGGAAAATGAAACTACCATAAGGCATCCCGCCACACACACAATGCAAACGCAGAATTGGAGGAGATTTCTCCTTACGATAGTCAAACATGCTTAATACGCAAAATCTTTTTAATATTATCATTAGTGCATAGTGCAGAAAACATTTCGAAAGTATAATATTAATCTTAGCCAGCATACAACCATTATTGTATGCCTATTATAGCTACCATGTTCAATAGCAGGTTAGCGCCACATTCCATGTCAGGTTATACAACTAAAACCGTACAGTGCGCATATTGTTTCTTTGGATTTCCAACAAATGTTCAGGCTAAGGAACTTCCTACTGCCACATGGGTACGCCTCTGGAGGGACGTCCCGAGAACCTACCCGGATCTCTGCCAACATAAGGCGGGGTTACCTCTGTAACTAAGTAACTTCTACTTGAGTATGCCATCACCGGTCCTTTGGGACCTTTATCCAAGGATCCTCAACCACAAAGTATAATAGATTTGCAGCAACCAAATAGGTTAAGTATCTGGGCTCCATACCATGATACCACCTTTTTCCAGAAGGAAATGACATACCCTAAATGGTGAAACCCTCATAACCTTGCCGCATCTTTCCTGTTTTGACCATTTTCGGGGTGTGAGGTCCGACGAAGTCTCGTCCACAAAGCTACACTTTTCACAAAGTCATGCTTTGATCAACAAATGATCAGCAGTACTTCATATGCCACATCACCGGTTTGGGAATATATCACTAGTAACCATTAACTACATAACGTCTAAGCTCGTACGTCTCAGAAAAGGGTGTTAAGCTAAGAGAATAAATTCTCCGCCACCAATAGAAATGTATTTGATAGAAAACAACCTTATATCTCAAAGTGTAACGTCAGACATACATCCATACAAGTCCATTCCAGGATCGGACGGAACGGAAGGCACTTCAAAGAAGCCCTCGCAAATCTGAATATTCACAAATCACGTCCGGAATCCCCATCACAAAGGCGATAAAATCTCCATACTGGAGCAACCCGATACAGAGACATTCGACTGGTAATCCTTTCGCTTTCGAAAATACCCGGTCTTCAACACCATCTTCAAATACAATCCCATTTCATCGTATCGTTATTCGGAATAGGTTTTATGGCACAAGGTCCTCTCCCGGCTAATCAGAATAACGAGCGCTTATTTTAAAAAAATAAGTGTTACATTCAGATTTCAACAAATTACAAAAATTTTCACTTTGATCTTTTAAACAAAAGATCTATCACAATCACAAAGGTTCGATGTGGTTTTCGGATATCCACTTGGAATCCGACCCCCGATCGCATCGAGATTCAAATGCCATTAAAAGGCCAATATTGATAGTTGGTTATTTAACTATCAATCAACATCCACAACAATTTGCCGGATTCAAATAAGTTTCCCAAATTATTTATTTTCAAAATATTTCTGCAAGATATATTTCACACTTCAACCATTTGAAAACAGATTTCAAATTACTTTCCACATTTCAATACTTTGAAAACAAATTTGAAATCACTTTTCCTTATGCGGAATACATTTCCAAATATTTATTCATTTCCATTGAAAATCTGCCGAGCTAAAATAATTCAAATCACTTATCCAAAATATTTTTGGAACATTTAAAATAAAACCAGCTTAAATACTTACTTAAAATATTGGTTATGAAAACATTATACTAATTATCACATATAAGATTTTAAGTCCCAACTAATTTTTAAAATTAAATTAGTAGATAAGGTATAACTATTTAAATATTCAATTTCTAAAACCAATATCAATTAAATCTTTAAATCATTACTTTCATAATTAATCAAATAAATCATTAATTTAAAGATTTACAAAATAACTTAAGAATTAATTTCTCTAAAATATTCTTTTAAAACCAACTCTAGAACTTTTAATTTATTCGAAAGCTACTTTGAAAACATACTCGGCTTCCCAAGGAAAGCACACCTTTCATTCTAAAATGGTTCAATCAAATCAATTTATAAATCTTTTTGGATTTATTTTAAATTTACGTTCCAAATCCGTAAATTCCTTTCCACACTTTTTTAAAATGAATCGTTATATATTTTTAAAACAAATTTCCCTTCCCTTTATAAATTCCCATTTGGATTTAATTTTTTTTAAATATCCACTAATTTACGATTTTCAAATTGATTCCCAAGTATTCACTTTCAACACCAAATCCATTTTCAGAATTGGTTTCTCAAAATTTATTTTTTAAACATCAAGTCAATTTTAGATCGATTGCCCAAATATTTATTATTTTTACCAAATCAATATCAAATTTATTTTCAAATTTATTTTCAAAATACCAAATCACATTTCAAATTGATTCTCAAATTTATTACAAACACCAAATTTATTATCTTTTGAAACAAATTCCTTCTTTTAAATTTATTCAGTTTTCTAAAATTAATTTACTTTAAATTTTCTACTAAATTTCAAAAATCAAATTTTTATTTATTTCTGATATCCTACGATACCAAAGATATATTCGGTTAAATTTTAGCCTTCAACAGTTTCAATCACAAATAGTCACGCAGATTGTAAATAATCAATATACAATATTGAAACAAATTCAATTATTTGAGGAATCTAGTTGGATTCCTCCAACCTGTATTCCCTGCATCCACAGACGTTATCACAATAATTAAATACCAATTCCACTTCGGGGTGGAATATCGCAGTATATGGGATTTATAAAATATCATCCGCTATTATGCGGCGCGTAAGGTCTCATCCGCTATATAATGCGGGAAATCAATCACCCAATATACACTACATACTACTATATATATAATATCATCCAGCGAATAATTATTATAAATCAATCATCCAAGCAAACAGTCAGTCAATTTTAAATCTAACTATTCAAAATTTAAATCAGAAAAATATTAGATTAAGTGAGAAGATCTCACCTTTTTATTTGCAATCCGTTTCCAATCTGGCTCTATTCCCCATTATAGACCTTGAATATACAATTATATGGTTTATTAATAACTGAATTGATCGAACAATCAATTACTATTTAACCAACTAACTACTTAATTTAACTGATAATTTTCCCTTTAAAAGTCTTTTAGTAACCAAAAAAAAATTAACAAGTTAATCAACCCATTTTATTACCCTAAATACATTATTTTAAAATTTACTAGTTGATTTAAATTTTTAAACTAATAATCTATCTCCATACTTTTGAAATAAAACAATAACAATAGCAGTATTTTACTGTTTTTAACATAGAACGTGCATATTTATCTTATTCGTCATTTTTGGAAACATATATATCCTTATCTGGAATGTACCTCTCTGCCGTCATCATTTGCCTTGAGCTTGTGAAACCCTAAACCACGCACGCATACCAATCACAGCCACCCTCCACTCTCGCGAGCAGCCATCCACGCAACCTCCCCCTTCACGCGCCCTGGCCCCAAAGTCCACCATAGCATCGAGAAACCTAAACCTACCCCAAGAACACAACTTGATCGTGTGAAATCCTCGGCCCCGATAAGTCATGAGCCTCCCCATTGCGACGTCGATCTCCTCGTCTTGAAAGATTGTTGCGTCGCCACTTCCTTCAGATTGACGCTGCGCGACAACACAAGTCGCGATTTCTAGGCGTGCCCCCCCTTGAACGCGATTTGAAATAATTTTCGAATGAGGCTTCGTCCCTAGGCTTCAGCCATTTTCGATTTGAACTTGATCTTCCTGATTCGATTCGTTTAAACTAAGCTGTATATAATTTTTATCTTCGAGTGAAGGTGCTTCGTCCATTTATTTGATTTTTTTCGTTTACCTTCTGAAAAGAATGGAAGGAGATAGTGATTTTAAAATGAAAAAGAACGGCTTTGATTTGAACGAAAGGATAGGATAGGGTGGCGTGCGTAGAAGGTAGGGTTTGACTTTCTAATCGATTTTTTTATAATTTTATATTCAAAATATCTCGTATAACCTAACTCGAAATCCCGAACACCTATCGAGGCATGCCGCCTAGCGTTTCTAATGTTATAACCCTATTCCGAACTCAATAGAAAAGGTTTCGAGTCCTAATTCGATCGTATGGATAAGATAGCTTTTTGGACTCAGTTATTATATGAAATTTCGATTTAATTTTCAATGCGTTTGCTTATCGTTCGGCCAAACGACAACTCCAAACATTACGAAAATTGAAATCAGATAATAATACAATATTACGGATCCAATGGAACTGGTTTCATCAAATTCCGAGACTGTGCCTCAGAAGGCTATTTTTAGATATCGATTTAAACGGTATATTTTCAAAACTGAACAAAATATTTCCAAATTAAATTCTAAAGCTTCCATTATCTTTAGTATTATCAATATACATTTTCCAAGTCAGACTATCTTTCAAACATTTGGAAATCACTTAAATATTTCAATTCCTAGCGTTCAGAATTTTAGGCCATCACATCCTTCCCCTTTAAAAGAATTTTGTATCGAAATTACAAGTTAAGAAGAACGATCCTTAACCAATTTGCTATCTTTTCAAAACTAAACAGCTTTATCAACTTGCCAAAACAAATCTTTCTATTGGTGACCCAATATCATTTCAAGTAACTTTCCAAAATCTTCACAGTTCCCAAACAATTCATTTATTTCACAATTCCAATTTAAACTTAAATTCAAAATTCAAATTATCAAAAAAAATTCTCAAAATTTTTCTAACTCACTAAATTTTCGAAAAATTTCGCCAGCGTCTCCTTTGCGCGGCTAGCTCGGTACGACTACGAAATGGCACCACAGGCCCTCAGATTCAAAAAGAAAACAAAACGCCAAGTGGCTAGTCAAGAAAATCACCAAATTTCATATAGAAATTTAAATACATACCTTTTGTCGAGCAATTCAATTTTTATCTTCGAAAATCAAATCTCAATTCCATTTCCCTGTAACACACCTGTATATCCTGCTAGCCATAATATCCAATTACAACATTCAAATTTATTTTGCACATTCCTATACAAAATTTTCAATATATACTTCGTATACCATGTTTACTTTACCATTGAAGTTATATATTCATTTTCATTCAACTTTACATTTTCATTTGAATTCGATTTACACTTTCGATTTCTGTTTGGATTCAAATTTTTTTCCTTCCGAATATTGAATTTATCAACTATCTTTCATTCACAATTGATTCATATCACTAATTTAAATTAGTTTCATTTACTAATTCATCACAAATCCCAATTCAATTTATCTCAAATCATTTTTTTATTTCCACCTTTATTAACTTTAGTTCACTTCGAACTAATTCTACAACTTCATTTTATTTCACACGATTCAAATTGGTTTTCAATATTCAGTTTCAATTCCAATTTATTCTTTTGTTCATCCCCAAACACAATTCAATTTTAATTATCGTGAAAATAGAAAATTCGATATTTTATCCAACTTCAATATATTAATTTCACTTACTAAGTGTATTTTAATACTTTGCTTTACAAATCAAATTCAATTCCAATTCCAGTTCTATTTACTTACAAATTCGAAGTGAATTTCAGCATTTAATTTCCCACTCATTTATTTGCAATTGCAAATTTATATATTCATTCTCAATTTTATTTTCCACCTTAATAAATTTTATTCCAATCATTTAGCCCATTAGACTAATTTACCTTTATTCAAATTAACTCAAGTTAATTTTAGTTTAAATCTGAATTTTTCTAAATTTTGTAACTTATTTATTATTCCATAATTACTTTAAATATGATTCCAGAGTTTTTCCACCTTTTCCAAAACACTTATTGAAAACAATTCAAATTATCCTTTGAATTTCAAAACCAAATCCCCATTTAAAACAATTTGGCAGCAATTCCTCTTTTGGAAACCTGAAAATGAACACCGATGATGTCGCGATCATCATCGAAATTATTTTCCAGCGACCGAAAAGAGTTTGATCTTTTATCCCTCCAAAAACATTTTTCCAAACTCTTGAAAACTATTTCCAATCCCAAAAGGAATTTAATTTCCAAACCTCCACGATTTCAAATATTTCTCTGGAATTCTATTTCAAATGATAAATCTCATTTTCAATTTACATTAACAAATCCCATTTGGATTTTTATTTTCTTAGCTTTTGGTTTTGATTTCAATTCCTCATACAACGATGATAATAATTTAATATTATCGCTTTCAAGCAACCAAGCAACCATATATTATAATAATTCAAAGAAAATTTATTTCTTTTATATACGAAAATAGTTTGGGTAAAATTATTTCATTTACCCTATTTTAAAACGATTTCATGTCGAATTTGTTCTGTACAAGTTTTTAGAGATCCCTATCAATAACGTTAATTACACGTATTGACCAGAAACCATATACCACACAACAAACCAATCAACACAATATAAAACAATTTTATATTCACTAATAAATACGCACTCATATCTATTATTACACTCACACTCATTATAGAGTACTGCTAACTCTATCTCTAATGAGTAACACCCAACAGAGCCAAGGTTGTCGCTTAACCAAATGCTCTGATACCAAATGTAATAATCCCGATTTTTCGACGCCCGAAAGTCGATATCGATACGTCCATTGTATCCAATGCCGCACAGTCGAATGCCGGAAAACCGAACCATTAGGTTTAAGAAGAAGAAGATATAAGAAGAAAATAGAACAATAACAGAATCTCACATTTCGCAGCGAAACAAATATAATAGATAAATGAATATCTTTAAACAAAATTACTATATCAGTTTATACATCACATTATCAGAGTTTACAACAACAAACAGCGAAAAAGAAATATTACATATAGAAGTGATACGCCTCGCCATCCAGCTCAAACTCCTGATCTCCACAGCAACTTCTTGACTTTACTCCCGAATAACTGCTAACCTGACTCTAGGCTACCCGTGTAGAAAATTATGGGCACCCAGAGTTTAGAAAGAGAACAATAAACTCAAGGTCAATCGTGGGACTGGTGTGAGATCTTAAAAACAGTTATTTTCACAAAGAAAATAAAAAGAAATCCTCTATGCTTTTTGGAAAATGAAACTACCATAAGGCCTCCCGCCACACACACAATACAAACGCAAAATTGGAGAGATTTCTCCTTATGATAGTCAAACATGATTAATACGCAAAATCTTTTTAATATTATCGTTAGTGCATAGTGCAGAAAACATTTCGAAAGTATAATACTAATCTTAGCCAGCATATAACCATTATTATATGCCTACTATAGCTACCATGTTCAATAGCAGTTACCGCCATATTCCATGGCAGGTTATACAACTAAAACCGTACAGGGCGCGTATTATTTCTATGGATTTCCAACAAATGGTCAGGCTAAGGAACTTCCTACTGCCACATGGGTACGCCTCTGGAGGGACGTCCTGAGAACCTACCCGGATCTCTGGCAACACAAGGCCGGGTTACCTCTGTAACTAGGTAGCTACTACTCGAGTATGCCATCCCCCGGTCCTTTGGGACCTTTATCCGAGGATCCTCAACCACAAAGCAACAACCACAATGTATAATAAATTTGCAACAACCACATAGGTTAAGTATCTGGTCTCCATACCATGATACCACCTTTTTCCAGAAGGAAATGACATACCCTAAAGGGTGCGACCCTCATAACCTTGCCGCATCTTTCTTGTTTTGACCATTTCCAGGGTGTGAGGTCCGATGAAGTCTCGTCCGCAAAGCTACACTTTTCACGAAGTCGTGCTTTGATCAACAAATGATCAGCAGCACTTCGTATGCCACATTACCTGTTTGGGAATATATCACTATTAACCATCAACTACATAACCTCTGAGCTCGTACGTCTCAGAGAAGTGTTAAGCTAAGAGAATAAATTCTCCGCCACCAACAGAAATGTATTTGATAGAAAGCAACTTTATATCTCAAAGTGTAACGTCAGACATACATCCATACAAGTCCATTCCGGGATCGATCGGAACCGAAGGCACTTCAAAGAAGCCCTTGCAAATTTGGATATTCACAAATCACGTCCGGAATCCCGTCACAAAGGTGATAAAATCTCTATACCGGAGCAACCCGGTGCAGAGACATTCGACAGGTAATCCTTTCGCTTAAGAAAATACCCGGTCTTCAACACCGTCTTCAAATACAATCCCATTTCGTCATATCGTTATTCAAAATGGGTTTTATGACACAAGGTCCTCTCCCGGCTAATCCGAATAACGAGAGCTTATTTTTTAAAAATAAGTGTTACATTCAGATTTCAACAAATTACAACAATTTTCACTTTGATCTTTTAAACAAAAGATCTATCACAATCATAAAGGTTCGATGTGGTTTTCGAATATCCACTTGGAATCCGACCCCCGGTCGCATCGAGATTCAAATGCCATTAAAAGGCCAATATTGATAGTTGGTTACTTAACTATCAATCAACATCCACAACAATTTAGCGGATTCAAATAAATTTCCCAAATTATTTATTTTCAAAATATTTCCGCAACATATATTTCACACTTCAACCATTTGAAAACAGATTTCAAATTACTTTCCACATTTCAATGCTTTGAAAACAAATTTCAAATCACTTTTCCTTACACGGAATACATTTCCAAATATTTATTCATTTCCACTGGAAATCTTCCGAGTTAAAATAATTCAAATCACTTTTCCAAAATATTCTTGGAACATTTAAAATAAAACCATCATAAATACTTACTTAAAATATTAGTTATGAAAACATTATGCTAATTATCACATATAAGATTTTAAGTCCCAATTAATTTTAAAATAAAATTAGTAGATAAGGTATAACTACTTAAATATTCGATTTCTAAAACCAATATCAATTAAATATTTAAATCATTACTTCCATAATTAATCAAATAAATCATTACTTTAAAGATTTACAAAATAACTTAAGAACAAATTTCTCCAAATTATTCTTTTAAAACCAACTCTAGAACTTTTAATTTATATTCGAAAGCTACTTTGAAAACATACTCGGCTTCCCAGGGAAAGTACACCTTCCATTCTAAAATGGTTCGGTCAAATCAATTTATAAATCCTTTTGTTTATTTCAAATTTACGTTCCAAATCCGTAAATTCCTTTCCACGCATTTTAAAAATAAATAGATATTTATTTTAAAAACAAATTCCCCTTTCTTTTATAAATTCCCATTTTGGATTTAAATTTTTTTAAACATCCACTAATTTACGATTTTCAAATCGATTCTCAAGTATTGACTTTCAACACCAAATCCATTTTCACAATTGGTTTCACAAAATTTATTTTTTAAACATCAAGTCAATTTTAGATCGATTTCCCAAATATTTATTATTTTACCAAATCATTATCAAATTGATTTTCAAAATACCAAATCACATTTCAAATTGATTCTCAAATTTATTTCAAACACCAAATTTATTATCTTTTGAAACAAATTCCTTCTTTTAAATTTATTCAGTTTTCTAAAATTAATTTACTATAAATTTTCTACTAAATTTCAAAAATCAATTTTTATTTATTTCTGATATCCTACAATACCAAAAATATATTCGGCTAAGTTGTAGCCTTCAACGGTTTCAATCACAAATAGTCACACACAGATTATAAATAATCAACATACAATATTGAAACAAATTCAATTATTTGAGGAATCCAGTTGGATTCTCCAACCTGTTTTCCTTGCATCCACATACGTTAGCACAACAATTAAATACCAATTCCACTTCGAGGTGGAATATCGTGGTATATGGGATTTATAAAATATCATCCGCTAGTATGCGGCGCATAGGGTCTCATCCGCTATATAATGCGTGAAATCAATATCCCAATATATACTACATACTACTATATATATAATATCATCCAGTGACTAATTATTATAAATCAATCATCCAAGCGCACAGTCAATCAATTTTAAATCTAACTATCCAAAATTTAAATTGGAAAAATATTTGATTGAGTGAGAAGATCTCACCTTTTTATTTGCAATCCGTTTCCAATCTGGCTCGTGTCCCCATTTTAGACCTTGAATATATAATTATATGGTTTATTAATATCTGAATTGATTGAACAATCAATTACTATTTAATTAACTAACTATTTAATTTAACTGATAATTTTCCCTTTAAAAGTCTTTTAGTAACTAAAAAAATTAACAAGTTAACCAACCCATTTTATTGCCCTGAATACATTATATTAAAATTGACTAGTTGATTTAAATTTTTAAACTAATAATCTATCTCCATAATTTTAAAATAAAAGAATAACCACAGTAGTATTTTACTGTTTTTAACATAGAACAAGCATATTTATCTTATTCGTCATTTTTGAAAACATATATATCCTTATCTGGAATGTACCTCTATGTCGTCGTCATTTGCCTCGAGCTTGTGAATCCCTAAACCACACACGCATACCAATCACAGCCACCCTCCACTCTCACGAGCAGCTATCCACGCAACCTCCCCCTTCACGCGCCCTGGCCCCAAAGTCCACCATAGTATCGAGAAACCTGAACCTACCCCGAGAACGCAACTTGCTCGTATGAAATCCTTGGCCATTTATTTGATTTTTTTTCGTGTACCTTCTGAAAAAATGGAAGGAGACAGTGATTTTAAAACGAAGAAGAACGGCTTTGATTTGAACGAAAGGATAGGATAGGGTGGCGTGCGTACGAAGGTAGGGTTTGACTTTCTAACTGATTTTTTTATAATTTTATATTCAAAATATCTCGTATAACCTAACTCAAAATCCCGAACTCCTATCGAGGCATGCCGCCTAGCGTTTCTAATGTTATAACCTTATTCCGAACTCAATGGAAAAGATTTCGAGTCCTAATTCGATCGTATGGATAAGATAGCTTTTTGGACTCAGTTATTATATTAAATTTCGATTTAATTTTCAACGCGTTTGCTTATCGTACGGCCAAACGACAACTCCAAACATTACTAAAATTGAAATCAGATAATAATACAATATTACGGGTCGAATGGAACTGGTTTCGTCGAATCTAAGACTGTGCCTCGGAAGGCTATTTTTAGATATCGATTTAAACGATATATTTTCAAAACTGAACAAAACATTTCCAAATTAAATTATGAAGTTCCATAATCTTCAGTATTATCAATATACATTTTCCAAGTCTTCAAATTATTTTTAATCAACATAAAATTGAAGATCTAATATTTTACCCAAATTTCAAAAATTTAATTGCCAAATTCATTCTGATATTTGAAATTCAAGTCAGACTATCTTTCAAACATTTAAAATTCACTTAAATATTTCAATTCCTAGCGTTCAAAATTCTAGGTCGTCACCGTATATAAATCGGTTTAATGGGTTAACGCGTTTCGGGATGGAGCTTGTTAATACATCGCATAAGACGACCACCAAGTTTACTAAGGGTTTGAACCAGTCCCTCCAAGGATTGGCATCGACACATGTGCCTATGGAAGCGGTGTATGAGTCTCTTGTGGAAATGGCTCTCACATCAGATGTTGCTAAGAAAGAAGAGGTTAAGGAGGTTCCTAAATCAGAAAACTCTAAGAAGTAGTGGTGGAAGAATAAGAAGGACAAGAAGAAAGGAGGAGGACCTCAAAAGGGACAGATCAAAGAAAGGCCAGAAATGTCATAGTTATGGATTGGTTGGGCACTTCACAAAGAACTGTTAGAAGGACACAATAAAGGGGAGGTGTTATAACTGTGGGCAACCTTGACACCTTAGTAGAGCTAGTCCTCAGAAGATGAAGCAAATAGTTGGCGTATCTACGGCGCAAGTATAGGCTTTGGATGCAACACCTTCTAGTAGTGGACCGGATCGAGGTTGGAAAGTCTCTGTAGAAGGTTTGATCTCTATTTCAGATTTTCCTGTTCAGACTCTTTTTGACTTTGGAGCATCACATTCTTTCATTTCTAGTTCCTTGGTTGATTGTTTGCACTTAGATATTTCTCTAGCAGTAGACCCTATAGTTGTTTCAAACCCTGTAGGAGGATCGGCCCATTTATCCATGATTTGTAGTGGTTTGAAAATTTTTATACTAGGCGTAGAATTTGATTGTGACGCCTATGTACTGGGATTTTGGGGATATGGGATGATTTTGGGTATGGACCGGTTATCCACATATGGAGCGATATTGGACTGCGAGAGGCGATAGACCAGAGACATGTAGCAGACGAACTCTCGAGGTTTCTTACGACCCACTTGATTCATTACTAGGAGAGTTAGATTCAGTTCCTATTGTTAGAGATTTCCCAGACGTTTTTGAGGAGATTGGGGACTACCCTCTAAGAGAGAGATCGACTTTAGGATCTATCTGAATGACAACGCTAATCCAATGGCATTGTTCGTGAGACATATGGCTCCTAGGGAGAGGAAGGACTTAAGTAAGCAGATTAGTGAGCTATTGGAGAAAGGCTTCATCAGATGGAGCATATCTGAGTGGGAAGCGCCAATCGTCTTTTCTACAAAGGCAGATGGTTCCCTTTGACTTTGCATAGACTATAGAGAGTTGAATAAGCTCACGAAGAACCATTGCCCACTTCCTAGGATAGACGATCTTTTCGATCAGTTGGTTGACTCTCCAGTATTTTCTCAGCTTGACTTAGCCACTGGGTTTATCATCTTAGGGTTGTTGATGATAGCATCGGTAAGACAGCATTTAGGACACCCGATGGATTCTTTGAGTGGTTGGTTATGCTGTATGGGCTGACCAATACCCCAGCCTATTTCGTAGATCTGATAAGCCGTGTTTTTCAGGATGTCCTAAATAAGTTCATTATAGTGTTTGTGGATGACATTCCGGTGTTTTCCAAGAGAATGGAAGAGCATGCTATTCATCTTGAGGAGGTTCTTTGTATACTTCGTGTTCATCAGTTGAAAAAAAAGTTCTCCAAGTGTCACTTTTAGCGTAAGGAGGTGCGTTTCTTGGGGAATGTAGTCTCAAGAGAGGGTCTAACTATGGATCCCGCTAAGATAATGGCAGTACAGGATTAAAAGGCCCCCAAGAACGCTACCGAATCTAGAAGCTTCCTAGGTTTAGCTGGTTATTATAGGAAGTTTAATGGAGATTTTGCTAAGATTTCAGCACTTGAGGTTAAGTCTAACCTTATAGAGCATATTGGCTCGAGGCAGCGAGAAGATTCAGAGCTTGTGGATATTCTGGATAGGGTTAGGAGAGAAGAGGTCTGTAGACATATCCAACGTTATTCTATCGATGGTAAAGGGTGGTTGAGGAGAGATGGAAGACTTTGTGTTCCCTGCACTAGTGATTTGATGAGTGCAGTTCTAGCAAAAGCACAACATTCTCGAATGACTATTCATTCGGGTGGTGATAAGATGTATAGGGACATGAAGAGGGTGTTTTATTGGAGTGGCATGAAGAAGGACGTAGCGGAGTTTGTGGCTAAGTATCTTGTGTGCCAAAGAGTCAAAGCGGAGCAGTAGAGGCCTGGCGGATTGCTTCTACCATTGAATGTACCTGAATGGAAGTGGAATAGTGTTCCTATGGACTTCATAGGTGGTTTACCCCCAATCTAGGAGGGGGAATGCCAGTATTTTGGTGATTGTAGATCGTTTGACTAAGAGCGCCCACTTCATTGCAGACAAGATTAAGAGGACATCATCTTATTTGGCATCCTTATACGTTTGTGAGATAGTCTGACTTCATGGAGTTCCCTCTAGCATAGTGAGAGATAGAGACCCTATCTTTACTAGCGAGTTTTGAAGGAGCTTGTAAGAGGCTTTGGTTACACATCTTAGATTGAGTACGACCTATCACCCTCAAACGGTTGGACAAACGGAGAGAATTAATAGAGTTCTCAAGGATTTGTTGAGGATATGCATTCTTGATTTTGGAGGAACTTGGGAGGAGCACCTTCCTTTAGTGGAATTCGCTTATAACAATAGTTTTCAGGCTAGCATTGAGATAGCCCTTTTTGAAACACTTTATGAAAGGCCTTGCAAGTTGCCTTCATGTTGGTTGGAGTCTACAGAAAGATTGCTACTTGGTCCCGACATGGTTAGAGAGACTTCGAAAAAGATCAATTTGATTAGAAGAAGAATGAAGACGGTCCAAGATAGGAAGAAATCATATGCAGATAACCAGAGTAGGGATATTGAGTTCCAGGTAGGAAATTTGGTTTTCATTATGGTTTCTCCGCTAAGAAAGGTAGTAAGGTTTAGATCAAGTGGGAAACTTGCTCCCAGATTCGTAGGACCATTCCCCATTGTGGAAAGGGAAGGGAAGATGGCATATCGGATAAGCTACCAGAGAGGCTCGCTAGAGTTCATGATGTTTTTCATGTTTTGCACTTGAGAAAGTGCTTACATGATTCAACAGAGGTAGTGGAACCTAACCTACTTGAGGAAGTTGAAGTGAAGAGAGTAGCATCGGTTCGTCACATTCCTACCAAGATCGTTGGACAAGATATCAAGAAACTTAGGAATAAGGAAGTCCCTTTGGTTAAGGTGCAGTGGGGAGATAGTATTGAGGACACTACGTAGGAGGCCGAGGAGAAAATACGTACCTCTTATCCTAATCTTTTTGATGGTACGTTTTGAATTCCCTATTTCCATCTTTAGTTTTGAATAGTTTCTTTCCTTTATTATCCTTTGCGAGGGTAGATCATAGGATTTAACCTATGAATGGCAGGACTGAATGTAAACATGTTACTAGAACATGTTATGTATGATGGGCGCTAGTGTTTGCTAGTGGATGCTTACAGATGCATACACACACTAGGCACTATTATCTCTTAGGGATCGGCCTAACTAGGTCACTAAAGCATATGCATATGGATGTGTGTGCACTTGCATTTTTATTTTATTCCATGGTTGCTATAATGAGTGATTATCATATGATTGTTGCATTTGAATGATGATTATAGCACGCATGTAGAACTATTAGTTATCATTAGGAAATTTGCATTCATTTGGATACATGGCACAGACATGATTGCATAAAAAGAAGGCCGACTTAATCAGTAGACCGTCTGATCTTTTGCATTAGTTAGGGACATTGACACTACACTATTGCATATCATAAATTGCATTTGAAAGCTTAAGGATAATGGATGTAATGGATGATGGTTTAATATGTGGTTGTAGAATTTGGATGAAAATATTTATTTCATTCTTCTGTCCTTGGAGATTTCGGAGACGAAATCTTTTAAGGAAGGAATGATGTAACAATCCAAAATTTGAGCTAATAATTAATCAACGAATTAATTAAATAATAAAATAAGTTTGTGAAATTTTAAAAATCTGGCCACGGAAGTTGCACCATTGGGTCTGTGATGATTTTCTGATCAATTTCCATATATAACTTATCGAAATCCAAGTCAGTATGGAGAAGTTATGAGAGAAACAAGAAATTAGAATAGACAAAAATGAAAAAAAAAAAAAAAGACCCTTAGGGGTCGACCTTTATTTGAGTTAGGTCGACCCCCAGGGTGCATAGGTCGACCTATATTCATATTAGGTCAACAAGCCTTATTTCCTAGACGTTATTTCATCCAAGCACGAGCCGATGACGTTAAAACTTGATTTTCACGAAATCTTGTGCGTTTGTGCTTGCATCCGACGGTTCCTAGTGAGCCTATGATGTGGTTGCACCAGATTTAATCTTTAAATCCAGCGACCTATTATCCCTAAGCCACACTTTAAATAAGACCCTAGACCTAGATATGTTTATCATTTAGATTTTCTCCCAATTGGGTTCATAGCTGAACCCTAAATAGAAAAAATTTCTAGGGAGAAGATCTTTTTAATAAAAATATTCTACGCCCTAGAAGTGGATCTAGAAAGGCCAAAGAATAGAGCTAAGCACCATAGGTGAGTGTTTTATAATTATTTTAGATTTTTAAATAATTTAAAATGATAAGGTTCTCAATAGTTGTAGTTTTTCTAAAATTCTGAGACAATTTTTATGTAAGTTTATTTACAGTCTATTTTTAAGTAAATTTCAGAATTTCTTTTCAGTCCATTTTCATTCAGCTATTTTATTTAGTTATTTTCAGGTTATCTATAGTTATTTATATTTATTTGCAGTTATTTACATCTGTTTTAAGTTAGAATTTAGCATGTAATTGTTAGTTTCTTTTTATAGAGATTTAATCCCTTTTTATGCGAATAAATTAAAAAGAGAAGAATTCGCTAATATGGATTAAAATAGAAAAACGCTAAATATACATATATCGGATGTAAAATAAGAAAAACTGAAATAAAATAGAGATGGACTGAAATAGGAAAATTTAAGATATTTGCAAGCGTAACTATAACAATAGTTATAACTAAGAAGAGAAAATAGGAAAGTAAAAATTATAACATAGGTTATAATTAGATAGAAAAAAAGAACAGAAGAGGCTTATTTTAAAACTTAGATCTTGGATTAAGTTAATAAGAAAATGTAGCAGAAATAATAGAAAAGGCTTTTTTTAAAACTTAGATTAGGTTATTAAGAAAATATAGAAGTAGGGCCCGTACCGGCATCATTCCCTTTCAGATCTAGGACTGATGGTCTCACATTAGTAGGTGAGGTTGGGACACGCTTGTCCTGATTGGGGTAAATAAGTGGCTAATAGGTAGAGGCTCAAATCTAAAGAATTGGGCAAGGGGCGCAAAACTAGAAGATTGCTGTTTAGGACCAGAACCGGCAGCATTCCCTTTTAGGTCTAAGAGTGATGGTCTCACAATAGTTAGGTTAGGTTGGGCAGCATTCCTTTCAGGTATAGGACTGATGGTCTCACATAGATTAGGGTAAATAATTCGCTACTGCATCCTAAGCGCTAAAGAGGTATTTTTTCTGTGACCAACATGATTGGTTCACAATGGCACAATAGAGATAGAATAGGCCGATAAATGGGTAGAATTAGGATTTCGGCCTGATCAAATTAGCAGTTGAGATAGGATTAGGGTTTCAGCCTAATCACAGTAGTTTAAGAAAAGTGCAAACAATCAAATCAAAAAATCTAAGCAAACAGTCACACAGAATCAGAAAAGATATTTCACCCCAGATTTATCTTTTCTGTATTTTTTTTTCAAGCTAGAACTATTGCTCAATCTATTATCTTTATCTTGCTTAGAAATGCTAGTAATTACTTTCACTCACCAGACTTATTGTCTGACTCACTCCTCTATTTCCCCCATTTTCCCCCCAATAGGCCAGTAGAGTTGAGTAGATTCAAGTTGTTTGGAAATTCATTCCCAGAGTTCTCTCATTTCAGATGTATTCTTCTACTTTTCATCCTTTTCATTTGGCTTATGATGGATTGGTACTTGTGAGAGGGATTATGATTATTATTATTACTTTTGTACTATGATTTTATGAGACTGGGATTTATTTTCATGAGATATGAGATATTTTGATTTTTTGAGACATACTATGTTTTTATTACTTATTTCTAAATGAAGTTTAATTTTGAATGATAAGTTATTGTTTAAATGTTTTCCGCTGTTTTGTCTTGTGAATCTTAGTCTCTATGATGCTTTAGCTATACCTATAACGCTCCACGTCCTTTAATGTACCCTTTTTGGTTATATTAAGGGGTGTGAGATGTTTCAGTTTTGAGTCGATTTGACCCCATCGACTCAGCAGGTTACTTTTGCGAACATAGTTTTATTGGTTTAGAAAGCAAAACAATTTTATTAATAAAAGTTGGGCAAGTTTTGCTTATTTACAATGCCTTTGGTATTCCGAGATGGTTATTGTAGGAAATAGGAAATAATAAGACAGTCTTAGATAAAGTGACGACGTATCAATTCGTTATCCCAAGATCGGGGAATTTGACTTCCATCAACGGTTGTTAGATGAATGTGTCGTCCTCTAGCTTCTGGCCGATCACATAGGGCCTTTCCTAGTTTGGTCTGAATGTTCCTGGTACAGGGTAGCCCATTTGAGGACAAGGTCTCCTACCTTGAAAGTGCAATTACGGACTTTAGAATTGGGATATCGTGCGACCCTTTCCAAGTGGGCAGCGGTCCTTAACTTGGATTCTTCCCTATTCTCGTCGGTCTAATCGAGCGACTTGAGTATGAAATGCTCATTTTTCCTTTGATTGAAGTTTTGCCTTTGAAGAGAGAGGACTTCTAGCTCGACTGGGATTATTGCTTCTGAACCATATGCCAGGGCAAAAGGGGAGTGCCCGGTTGCATATTTGTTCATTTTCCTGTAAGCCCATAGTGCAAGTGGAAATTCATCAACCCAATTTCCTTTAGCTTTAGTTAGCCGCTTTTTTATGGTGGACTTGATGATCTTGTTCACTGCTTCCACTTGCCTATTTGCTTATATTTACGCAGCAATGGAAAATATTTTCTCGATTCGAAAGCACTTGCATAAGTCTTTGAACAGCGCTCTTGAATTGAGTCCCATTGTCAGTGATGATCTTTTGTGGCACTCCAAACTTGAAATAACATTTTTAGTGACAAAATTAATAACTTTCTTTATGGTACAGAGGCCATCGGTTCCGCTTTGGACCTTTTGGTGAAATAGTCAGTAGTAACTATAACATATTTGGCTCCTCCTTTGGCCATTGGTAATACACCAATCAAATCAATTTCCCAGATCGCGAATGGCCACGGGCTGGCCATCTGTGTCTGCTCTGCCGAAGGATTTTTTTTTTGATCTTCCTAAATTTTTTACTTGGTCTCACCGTTTGGCATAATATACTACGCCATGGTTTACTATTTCCTAAAAATACCCATATTGGAGGACTTTCTTTGTGAGGGTTTACCCATCAGTGTGATCTCCCTAATCGCCTTCATAAACTTCCCTAAGGATTCTTCAGGTTTCGTCATTGGTCACACACCTCAGCAAGAGGGTAGAAAAATCCTTTTAGTAGAGCAACCCATCCTATGCTACAAACTGCGGCGCCTTCTAAAGGAGCTTTTTTCATTGATTCTTGCCTGTAGGGAGTTTTCCATTGAGTAGCTAGTCCTTGATTGGAGTCATCCACGATTCTGACTCTTCAATTGCCTCAAAAATCCAATCTACATCCATCTCTCTTATGCTTGGAGCGGTTAGAGTTTCTATTGAAACTAATCCTAAGGACTCTGTGAAGTTGGTCAGTTTGTTTAGATAGCCTACCTTTGTGTTTTTTTCACTCAGGATATGAGTTGTGGTGTAATATTCAATGTCATTCAGGAATTTTTGCATTTTAGATAGATAGGGCGAGGTTCTCTCCTTGATCTTGGTATTCGCCTTTCACCTGGCAGAGGACTAGCTGAGAGTCGCTATAGATGTGTATGGACTTATCCCAAGTTCCTTCACAATTTTTAGCCCAGCAATCAATGCTTCGTACTCCGCTTTGTTATTTGTTATGGGAAATTCCAAGCATAAGGCAGAGCAAAGTGATCAACCTTTAGGAGTCTCGAGCACTACTCCAACTACCAAGCAGGAGTTGTTAGATGCACCGTCGGCGAATAGCTTCCAACGTGTTTCCACTTCCGGATTTATTTATTCTTTGGTATCTCGTATCGTAAACTTGGCAATAGAGTCCGTCATCTCCTGCCCGTTGATCGCCCTTCGAGAATGGTAAGTAATTTAATATTGACTCAATTCAATGTTCAATTTGACAAGCCGTCCAAAGGTCTCAGGACGGAACAACACTTGCTTCAGGGGTTGATCTGTTAGTACTTTGATCGGGTGTGCCTGGAAGTATGGTCGTAACTTTCTGGACGTGATCAATAGGCAATATGCTAGTTTTTCCAATTTTGGATAGTTCTTCTCGGCTTCAGTAAACCATTTACTGATACAATATATAGGTCACTGGATCTTAGCTTCTTCTCCTACAAGTGCGGCACTTAATGCATAGGGCGAGTCTGCTAAGTAGATGAACATGTCTTCCCCATCTATCAGTTTGGATAAGATTGGTGAGGTTTCCATATGTCTCAATAGCTCTTCGAACGTAGTTTAACAAGCTTGATTCCATTCAAAGTTCTTCTTTCCCTTCTTTAGCGCATCAAAAAACTATATACATTTTTCGATTGCTTTTGAGATAAAGCGGATTAGCGCTGCAACTTTTCCATTTAAGCATTGTAACTCCTTCTTATTCCTTGGGGTCTTAACTTCCCAAAAGGCGTAATTTATTCGGGATTTGCTTCGATGCCTCTGGCACCTAAAATGAATCCCTAGAACTTTCCAAAGGCTACCTCGAAGTGACATTTAAGTGGTTTGAGTTTTTTGTGGAATATTTCAAACATCTTGGCGATGTTATTCAAGTGATTTGTAGCTATATGCGATTAAACTAACATATTGTCTACACAAACTTCCATAGTCTTCCTGATCTGCCTTTTGAATATGGCATTCATCATTCGTTGGTAAGTTTCCCCAGCATTCTTTAAGACGAATGGCATTACTTTATAGTAGTATAATCCCATAGCAGTAATGAAACTAGTATTTTCCTAGTCTGGTTCATGCATCATGATTTGGTTGTACCTCGAGTAAGCACCCATAAACGATAATAGTTCATATCTAGTTGTCCCATCCGCAAGTTGGTCGATTCTAAGTAGAGGAAACCTATCTTTTGGGCAAGCTTTGTTTAGGTCCCAATTGTCAACACAGGTTCGCCACTTTCCATTGGACTTCTTGACGAAGACCGGGTTAGATACCTATTTGGGTATGTTGCATCATAGATAAAACTATTTGCTATTGGCTTTCTCACATCTTCTGTCAGCGCTTTCGATCGTTTGAGACCTAAGCTGCGTCTCTTCTGCTTCACTGGTGTATACTTGCGATCAATATTAAGTGTGTGTCATGCAATCTCCGGCGAAACTCCACATATATAGGAATGTTTCCAAGCAAATACATGGATGTTGGCTAGTCGCATCTTGTTTCCAAGACGTGATCCAATCTTCAGGACCCGTATTAGGTCATCCATATCAACTGGGACAGGCACCGTCAATACTACCGGTGTTACCCGTTCCTCCCTTGAACTCTTCTTTCTAGGGTCTAAAGCCTTATCGAATCGGCTATGGTCCCCAAGCCAGGGGTCGCTCTGTTGTTGCTATTTGGTAGGTCCACGAAGGTGGAGAGTTCTCCCCATATTCTTACCCTTCTTTATTCTTCTAAACTCGCATGGTTCCACGATGTAGCACTCTCTAGTAGCACTTTGGTCTCCTTTGATCACCCCAACTCCATTCTCTATTGAAAATTTCATGGTTAGACAACACTGGGCTAAAGAAATCCAAAAATCTACCAAAGTGGGGCCTACCTAAGAAAGCATTGTAGACGGATATTTCATCTACAATCACAAAGGTTTAGATGATGATGACTTTACGGTCACCTCCTCCATGCTCTATGGGTAAATCGACTATTCCAACGTGCTCTTTAGGTTCACTGGTGAATCCTTGGATCTTCGTTCACCAAGTGGATACGTCTTTCATATCGATCTTCATTTGATCAAATGTGTGTTTGAAAAGGATATTCATAGAACTGCCACTATCTATCAATACTCATCGGACCACAGCTGGTCTGGTTCCTATTGTCATGACCATGGGGTAAAGGGTCAGAGCTTCTATTCCTTCAGTATCCTGATTCTGGAACACTATGTCATCCTTGAGGGTCCTCTGCTGCTTGGCAGAAATTCCTTCTTCGAGCACAAAACATGACACTTTCAAAGCATGTCATAGTGAGCTCGCATATCGCTCCATTTCTCCCTAACCCTTCAGCACGAGGCGAGGTCCTCCAAATATTGTTTCGATAATAAGTCTCTGGCTGGTCGATCTAGATCCCTTTTGCTAGTTCCAGTTTGGTTTCCTTGATCTCTAAGAGCTTGGAGATCTGTGGACTGGTCAGGATTTTACGGCTTCCTCACATACTGTTGAAGCTAGTTTTCCCGAATCAGTTCATTAATCAGGTTATTCAGGTGACGGCACTCATTCGTGTTATGACCATGTGTTTCATGGAAATGACATTACTTTTCGAAGCGTTTTTGTTGTTCAGTAGCTTCCTTTTTATGCGGCTTCTTGTACACCTTCGTCCCTTGTGTTGCCAAATAGGTGTTCTTTGGAGTATCATTGAGCGGGGTATAGTCTTCGGGCCTGAAGCCTTTAAGTAGCTTACTTCTTCCATTTTGCTTATTAGAATTTTGACTTTTCCTTTTTTAGTTCCTGTCCTTTCCCATGTTTCCTGCAGTAGTCCCAGAGGTATTTACGTCTTGGCTTGCCGCCATGCCATTCTATCAAACGTTGGTTGGTTGTAGGTTAGCAGGTCTTCCTTCTAGATCTTCTACTTCTTCTAATCTAAAGTACTAGCTCTCCTTTTGATTAAATTCCTTCCTAGCGGTAGGTTGCTTCATTTTGATCCACCTTTCAAACTCAGTGTCAGGGTGGATGGCATAGACCAGAGCAATGAAGACTATATCTTTATTTGGATTACTTACTTCAGTGACCGTGGTGTTAAACCGACTCATGAAGGATTTCAAAGATTCATTTCATCCTGTAATTGGCCCGATAAGGACATCACATCTTTTGGTTGCATCGTGTGAAGCCTAACCTGATCAAGGAACCTCGTTGCTACTTCTTCAAAAGTGGAGATGGATTTAGGTGGGAGCCTGGTGAACCACATGAAAGCGATTCCCTCTAGAAAGATTGGAAAATATCTACACCGAACAATATTCTAAGCATTTTCCCTGTCCATATACCAACTGTACTTATAGAAATGCGGTTTCAGGTCCCTAGTTCCATCGTAGGATGGGAAAGTTGGCATAGTGAACTTTTTAGGATATCGTTCATTAGAATGTCATCAGTGAAGGGAGTCTAGCTTAGAGTGGGTACCCATTCGTCTTCTCTCCTATTTTTACTTTCGTCCATTAGGCACTTGACCATGTCCGCGATATATGCCTCGGATGTCCGTTAATCCATGGGTTGGCTGTCAGTGACTATACCAAGTAATTGATCTTGCAAATGGTCTTAATTAGTGGGTTGAAGCCTAGGCTCTCCTATTTTCGGGAGAGCTACTCCCATGGAGTTCCTTTGGCTTGCGGTTGGTCGTATGGGGGCAGTTTGGACCTCTCTGCCGACATTTAGTACATTAATGTTCTCTTTCAACTCATCATCGTCAAGTTGTTCGCCATCTTTGGAGTATATCTTCCCATGGGTTTTTCGTCCCCAAATTCAAGTTTACGATAGGCCACTTTGCAGTTGGTGGAGTTCTTGTATTTCCTTCTATGGTGATTCCTACAGCTCCACCTACTACTCCCTATTGTAGTTGTGTTTCGTTTCTCCTATTTAGGCTAGAAACAAAAGAATTTTCTTGTTCCATGACAGCCACGGTCTTTGGCATGGTTCTTGGAGCAACAAGTGATTGTAAGGTCAAGAGGGCTTTCAATTTGTCCATAAGAACTTTTGGCTGCTTTCCATCTTCTGATTAATTTCATAAACCATTTTACTTAATTCGCCTCTAGTAACAAACTCTTGCTAGTAGAAGATCCTGGCATCTGATCCCTAAGCTTGGTGCCATTGACTTCAACTTGCAGAGGAATGGTTTCCTCTCCAACTATTGCAACTCCTATGGATCTTTCGAAAGCAGTTCTCTTTCTTTCTGGTGCCATTGATTCTCAATGGAAAATTTTCTAAGCTAAAGATTGGGGATCTTACTTTTAAACTTGCTCAATTCAAAGTAGATAGCTAGATCTAAGTCTAAGTTGGGTTTTTAGTGAAAGCACCAAAATGTTAATTCTAAAAATGGGTCAACACCCTGGGTTGAGCATGAAAGCACCAGCCCTGTTCTTACAGTGCAATAATATAGAAAGTAGATGTAAAAAGGGTAGAAGTAGTGAAAGACAAGAAGATTTTTATAGTGTTCGCTTGTTAACGAAGCCAATGCCCACTTTATAACTTTCTATTAACTAACTGGTGTTACAAGTTGAATCGAATTACAATCATTGAATCTTCTAAGTTAGAGCAAGTCACTAGTGTAAGAGTTCACTGGAAAATCATAGTGAACCCCTAGATGACTGTTGTGAGGGAGGAGAAGAGTGAAGAATAGTTCCTACGAAGTTCCTGCAAAGTCCCAATAGCCAGTTCAGTAGAAGATCCTCTTTATGTTGTAGGTTTTATTGTATTTATAGGGGTTCTAGGGCTATTGGTCTAGGCTGCTTTACTAGGAGATTGTATTTGAAGGTATGAAGATTCTCTAAAAGTTTCATAAGAAGATGACCTAATATGATGGACCGCCAGCGCTGCATCGGGCATGGATTGCTAGCAATCCATTTAATTAGGTTATTTTTAACTTGTTTCGATTGGATCTTGTTCCTTACGTTCTGTAGGTACTCTCCGTACAATTTCATGGCTAGATGCTTTGTTTCGATGATGATTCATGTACATGTTGCATTGAACTATTACTAAAATAAGATGAATTCCCACTTCTCGAACTTGCTTGCTTGGAATATCTTGAAACTTGGTAGACAACCCTAAAAACCATATTAAATCATGATGCACGAAGACTGATTGTCCCATAAGTGATATTCACGGATCGCTAGCGATCCATGGGTGATGGGTCACTAACGATCCATCCCCTTAAGCTATTTTTGTTTTTTGTCTCTTGCACCTTTCTTGGTTCCTTCTCCTGATTCTTTTGGTTGATGTTTGATTTTTTTCATCCTGCCGTGGATGCTCTAACTTTCTTTGGATTCTATTGGGATAAAAACCCGATTAACATAGATATTTATTTACTTAAGCGAAAAGGGAGGAGATATGACTTTTTATTAAAAATAAAAATAAAAATGAAATAAAGAGGAAATTTCACACTCCATTCACATCTTAGTACAAGGAAGCATAAATACTTGTTGGACAATAGAAAAAGGGAGGTGAGCTGCATATGAAACAAGCCAAGGGAGGAGAATGATGATGTGGCAAGTTATGAGTGGAGGGCATGTCCTTTAAGGTTAGTTTAGTATTTTTTTACATAAAAACGATTCTCTTTTTCTTTATTTTCATTTTTATTTCAATTCCTCGTTTTCAAACATTCACTTCTCTTCTTTCAAAACACTTTAATGGCTTCCAAAAGTTGAAAACTAAAAACCCATTCTTTTCCACTTTTCCCTTTTATTAAATCATTTAAACACCTCTCTTTCTTCCCTATAACACCTAACTAAACAAACAAGAGCCATATCCACTCAAATTAAGCCTGGTCAAACCCAAAAATTCCCAACGTCGAACCACTTATGCCCTATAAGGCTTTAAAGTTCCATCTTTTACAAGTTAAAGCTTAAATCTAGTGTCGATTGAGAGTTCGGTAGTAGTTAGACTTTGTTTGGTTGCTTTTTGGGAAGCGAATTCTCACCTTCTTAAATAAAGTTTTTGCCTTTAATATATTGAGAGAACTGCATATTATGTGTTTATATTGTATACGCTAATTACGTTGCATGTGTTGGCTTGTTAACCATCTTAAAAAGTTGACATTTTGATGATTAGTAAAGTAACTTGAGTTTAGTTGAAAATTTATGTTCTTGTTTTACAAGTGTTGATCTATATGTTGTATAGTTGCAATTTACTTTTTTTTTATATGCTCATACTATACTATTTGATGCTTGGATAAATAAATGACATGATGAAAAGCGTTTACGGAAGTGTCCATATAGCTATTATCGCTATATCGGCACTTTCGAAACCAACATTTTCTATTGGAATCTTTGGTTTAAAACTTGTGTTTGGGTTTTACAAGATTAATTCATTACTTTATTAATGATTGATAAATTTTAATTAATCATTTTTATAATGATGGTTCAATGTTGGTCGATTATTTTTATAATGATATTTTAGTTAATTATTTTAAATAATGGTGCTTAAGGTTAACTAAATTATTTAAATAATGATGTTTTAAATTAATAAATCTTTTAAACAAGGATGATTAAAGTTAATTAATCATTTTCAATAGTGTTTTTTTGAAGTAATTAGTCAGTATTAAAGCCAATGAATTATGCTAAGTAAAGATGTTTGAAATAGCTAATCATTTCTTAAGTTAATTGGTCATTTTAAATAATGATATTGAAGTAATTAATTTATGTTTTGAAATAAATCAATCATTTTGGTAAAGTTATTATATAAAAAGTGAAATCCCAACACAAGTTTGGTTTTTAAAAAGCATAAAACTTCGATATGGTTATGGAAAAGTAGTTCCATAAATGATATCACCTATATGGGAAGGATTTAGTCATACTCTTAACACTAAACGTCGAGGCAGGAACTCATTTCTATCTCAAAGGTTAACAATATCATCAAGGAAATGCCTAACAGTAACAATACCTCAACTTGCCCGGCTTTATTTTCATCCAAGGGATGCCACTTGTTTTGGAATCGACCAGTATTGATAAAAAAATGTGATTTAATTTCCATATTTGATCATTTTTATTTATCCTTGGTAGTCGATTTATTAACTATCAAATCAGCTTTCTTCATTGTGTACCGTCAATCTAGGGCTATTTGCAGCTCATTTGAGCATTGATATCCTTTGTCGGAAATAACTAAAACGAACGAGCGAGTTGAACACCCCTAATTTTTAATAACATTATTTAGGAGATTTAATTAGGCAAATTGAATAGAATAATGTAAATATTAGAATGATAAGGGGATTGAGATTTGAAAATTTAATTAAAGGCCGTGCTTAATTAAATACAAAGAATGGGTTTATGAATGGTTTCATGTGTTTATTAATAAGAAAAATAACGAAAAGGCATTATAGGGATTATCCATCACCATAACCACATAACCCCTAAACCCACGTTCTCATTTCTCTACATGTTCATATTTCAAAATTTCAAAATGTAAAACAAAATGCTCAAGCCGGCCATAACCTAGGGAAAGAAAAAGAGGAAAATCAATTAAAGCTAAAGAATCAAGTAAGGAGGATCAATCTAAATCAAATCTCAAGTTCCTTATCTTAAGCAAGGTGAATAATAATCAAAACCATCTTTATTTTCGTTTTTAAATAGCATATGATTTTAGGTTTTATGTTTAAAACCTCATGATGATTTTTAATGATGATATACATGGATTTTATGATATGATTGAATCAAATAAGATTGTTTGATAAATATTTAATTTGATTTTAGGTAAAAATCGTATTCGCTGAATTTCAAATGCCATGAGGAATTGATGTGTTATGTAAAACATTATTTTGACGATGGATTTTAATTTTCATAATTTCTCCAAGCTATGGAGAATTTATTACGAATTTTCAAAGGAGAGTGTGAATAATTGGGTATAGGAATTAATTTTGGTAATTTTATGAAAGATTTCGGGTCTGAAATTTATATATGTTGGATAACATATTAAAAGTGAATTTCTATGATTTTAGGGCGTTTTTCCTAATTAATTTACTATGAAAATTAAATTAATATATATTTGGAGGACTTAAATGTTTTAATTGTTTTGCTTAAGAGAAGGGTTTCATTGCTGATTATCTTTATTTAGATCTGAAATGTATACGGCTGCTTTTAGGAAAGAATTTGAAAATTTTATGGCAACCAATTAAATTTTTACAAATAGGCAGGTTAGTTAAAAAGCAATCGCTTAAAAAGGAAATAAAACTTTTTTGTATAGATGTATGGTTTCTCCACTTCCAATAGCTACCTTTCGACCATATACTTCTTCCTTAACCCAGTCGAAAACAATACACAAGGTATCAATGTGTTGGTACATAGTGGATTGGAGAATGGCGGCAGATATAGAGTCGATACCAAGCTTTCGAAGGGGTCGAGGTCTTTATTTTACCATCCAGAGAAATTCCACATGCCTTGTTTTTAAAAGAATGCTTTCGAAAGGATTTAACATAGCTTTCGAAGGAGTTTCCGCCTATTCGTTTCGAAAGGGTAGCTTTTGAATAGATTTCCATGTTTTTAAAATCAATGATTTCGAAAGGGTAGTTTCAACCCAGTCGAAACCATGTTGTCGTCTTTATGCCTTTTGAGTGGATTGAAGTCATCAAAGAGTTCGAAATGTTGCTTTTGTTTTAAAAATGTAATAAGCCACTTCCCAATGTTTTCGAAAAGGCTCTAGTTGCCACATAAAGATTACGAAGGCAACGGCTTCAAAAGGGGTTTCGAAGCTATCCTTCTAAATATTTTACTTAAATGATTAATGCTTTCGAAAGGATGGTTCCATAGCCATTAGTTTTCCCCAATCACTTTTACTTACAGGTTAATGGTTTTGAAAGGGGTACTTTCACTCATATTCACCTTGACCCAAAAGTTATTTTCAAAAGATAAAACTCAATGGTTTCGAAAGAGGTACTTTCAAATGATTTCCAAGCTATGCTTCTATTGTAACGAACGGAATTTGACCACTTGAAAATATAGGATTTAGAGTGATTTTAAATATAAAATATAAAAGGTTTTATGATTTAAATAATATTCGATAGGATTTGAAAGTAGAAACATACATAAAAATAGTAACATTTGCCTATATCGACAAAAGTGATAAAATGCCGATTTCAGAAAAGTATGTTTCAATGGTTAAATAAATTATCTTGATTAATTTGTGTTTATATTTTTAAATAGCATTATACAAATTTATTTTTAAATTTGGTTCACATAAATAAATAGTTTAACTAAAATGTCAAAATGTGACCGTAAAACATTTTGTCGAAAAACGACGTTTTATCGATTAAAAGTTGTCGCAATGTCGTCGCACCTTTATTTTCTTATATAGAAACATATATTCAAATAGTGTAAGTAAGTAAGAATTAACAACAGTAAGAAAAAATAGACATCAAATCATATCAAATCAAAGCCAACATAATCATGATATTCTTTAACTAATCTTTAAGTGAGTAAGACATAAAGTAAGAAATGAAAGGATGATGTTAAATTTTGAAAAAGTGTTGATTGCTTTAGGTTGAAGTAAGCTTAGTTTGGCAATTTAGTAAGAGGTTATTTTGGTAAAATTACCACTTCTTTCTTTTTCTATAAATATCCACCTACTTCTTCAATTTCATTCAAATTTTCTTCTTCTTCTTTTCTCAAGCTTCTTCATCTTTTTCCTCTTCTCCTTAATGGCTTCCAAGCCATAGAAAAAATTATAAAAAAATAATGTCAAAATATTTACAAAATATTCAAAAAGAAATCAATGTCCATTCTCTTCAAATCAAACTCATTTTTTTTCATATTTTACCTCTTATTCTCTCGTCCATAACTTCTTCAAAACCGAACCAAAATACAAAATTATTTTTTTCAAATCATGTATTTTTCCAATGGCAACAACTTACATGTTGACCACTTTATCTCATCCTTAAGTTAAGTATATCAAAAATATATTTTTTTTCCAGTGCATTTTCTGGCCCAGTTTTTAAGCCAGAGAATCAGCCATTTTGTTTTGATCATAACTTGATCATAATCGATCTAAATTAAGAAATTATTTTTTTAACTATATAACAATTCCAGCGGATACAACTTTAATGTTGATCACTTTTTCCAGTTTTGAAGTCTGCTATACCTGAAACTCAATTCTTTGAAGTGTTTTTTCGGACTTCATTTTTGCCAATCCGGCAGCACCACTTCCTCATTCTATCATATCTCCCTCAAAACTACTTGGATTCAAATAATTGTTTTTTTCAAATTCAATAGAAAAGAATTTTCGACAACTTTTCTGTTAACAAGTTTTTTGAATTTTGTGGGTAAGAGAATCAAAAATAAGAGAGAAAATGATCTATTTTTTGGATCTAAATCTTGGAAATTCAAGTTCAAAGCTCTACCGCTTCTTCTCTGTATTTTCGGCCAACCACCATCTCAAGCCTCGGCCAAACTATTGGAAAGGAGAAGATGTTTTTTCCTAGTGTTTAATGGAGTAGGAATTAATTAATGAAGTGTTGGTTGATTAGAATGTCGGTAGGAAGTTAATCGCTTTGGTTTATGGTGAGAAACTCTATTTAACATCTATTTATGTATACACATGTTTGACGTTGTGTTATGATTGCTATGGATGCTTATATATGCTTTGATCATGAAGTATTGATTGTTTGATATGTTTTTTAAAATTGTTTTACCAAGTCACGTTGATACATGTCGATAAGCGCAAAGGAAATTACTTCCCTTTTGAAAATAAAATGGTGTATATGGAATGCTTAAACCTTTTGGAAATAGTTTTTAAATGAATTAGAAATGTTTTATAAACATTTAAATATGTATGAATAAATAAAGAAAGAAAATCAAGATTTTATCTTGTATATTTTAAATATGTCCAAAATAATTTTCCATAAAAATCGCGCTTTTGCCGTAAAGTGACCAAAGTTTAAAATTGATATTTTAAATGCTTTAAAAATATGAAATAAATCCTAAAAATCTTTTAAAATGTTTTAAAAGAGATTTAAGTTGAAAATATGGATTTCTAAATGATATAAAAGTCATTTTGAAGAATATAGCTTTTAAAACGCTATTTGCAAACACTTTTCGCAAGGATTTTCGCAGCAGTTTGAAATAACTTTTGAAATGCAGTTTTAAACTTAACATTTTTTTGCTAAATCTTTTATGAATGACTTTAAAGGAATAATTAAGTAATGTAAAGATGATTTGAAAGTTTTAATAAGAGTTTGAATAAACGGTTAAGAGAAATTATTTGTAACACTTAAACAAAAAGTGAAGAATATTGAATGTAATAACAAACTGAGTATGCGGAAACGACTAGTACATTTGTCCCACCTGCGAGATGTGGGATGATAAAACAAGGTGTTTAACTAAGGTTAGGGATGGAGCAACCGGTGCCCTAAACTTACTTGATCTATGTTTTCTCTTCTTAGGCGAGGGGTGTAACAGATCGAAAGGAAAGCATTGATGCTCTAAAAGATCATATTTAAGTTTGTCCAAGTTAAAAGACAAAGATTTTCATGATGTTTGATTACTTGCCATTAGCCTTGGAGGTGAAAATTATCATTAGTCCCTGGAGGTGAAACTTGCCATTAGTCCCTAGAGGTGAAACTTGTCATTGGTCCCTAAAGGTGAAATTTACCATATCTAAGATGGCAGTAGTGCTCTATTATGAAAATCTTCGATTTGCAAGAATATGATTTGAAGTTAAGAAAGAAATCTTTGACTAAGATTTAATGAATAATCTGGGAATATTTTCCCTAAGTTAAAAGTATAAATTTAATATAAGAAATATTTGATTCAGATTTAATGAATGATTTGGAAAGGTTTTCCTAAGTAAAAAAGAAAATAATTTGGAATTATTACAAGATTTAAGAAAGGTTTAAATAAATCATATGATTTGATAAATGAGGCTTAATGATTCCATATACATTTGAAAAGAAAATGGAATAACTTGAAAAGATTATATCTAAGAAAGATATTTGATTTAAAAGATGATGTAATTGATTGATGATTGATATCCACGTATGAACTTAACATCTTTTTAAGTGATGATTGGCTTCGAAGGAACCGAAGTTGGATTTGGATGATTCCTATCCGAAAACCACTTCGAACCAATGTATACGTTCAAAAGTGAAGACATGTTGAAGATGATGATTACTGAAGACCGTGGATCTTTATAGTGTGAAGACTGCTTGTTGAACATGCTCTGGGTAGCTCCCATTATAGAGTTATTTATAGTAGTAGTCTCCTCGTGATGGAGATTTTTCGGATTGCAAGGGCTTCTTGCCTAGTAATGGCCAAGGAAAGTGCCTTCTGTTTGGTTCAGTCCTCGAACGAACTTATATGGATGAATGTCCGACATTGCATTTTTGAGACACAACGTTTGTCTTTTACAAACGTACATTAGTGATGGCGGAGAAGGCAACTTCTCTTAGCTAAACACCCTCCTTGAGACGTACGTGCTCAAGGGTTATATTTTTGTGGGAGTCAAATAGTGATCAAAGGAATGGCAGTGTGGAATTCAAAGTGGAACCTGTTATGATTAAAGCATGGTTTTGTTAAACGTGGCTTTGAAGAAATTGAGCATAGCCTTACGAGCCTCTTGGTCAGATGTATGCTCGCATTTTGGATAGTAGTGATTTAAGTTATCAAATGTTCTGAGCCCCAGGTACCAGATACGTCTGGGCCTCATGGCAGGGATGCACGAAGTCCGAGTCCTTGGATGTAATTCGCAAATTGCATCCACTTTTAGCCATTTGTGTTGTTGTATAACGGCGTTTGAGTCATGGATGTAAGTCGTGGATACAGATTGATCTTTCCGCTAGTTCCCTATCATGTTGGAAATCCGATCCCATACGAGATTTACGGTTTTGATTGTATTCCCAAAATAGCTGTAATGACTTGCAAACATTTCAACTACACCTTTTGGTATCATATATTCCGTTGGGATATTCCGTTGACCTAGTCTGGGATATTACCTTAGACTTAGTCCAGGTATTGCTACCTTATTTGAATAAGTTTATTTGAAAAGTGTTTTCAAAAGAATGTCATTAAAAATAATATCAAGTGTGTTTTGGTATGAAGTGTTTTGGTTATCATAAGGTAAAAACCCATCCGTGTTTATGTGTGGGAATGGTCTTATGAGATACCCTTCTTTTCAAAAGTTTTGATAACATAGTCATTTTAAATTTCGAGTATCTCACGCTGGTTTATCAAGCCTGATCCAGGTATTTTTAATACTCGGGTCAGATCCGAGTAGTTTCAGGTTTAGTTGAAGATGGTTGGAGTTTCCAGAGGAAAGCTGGAGATCTTCATCATCGTATGGACATATTCTATTATCCACTTCCTCTAGTGCATTTGTTTTTTTTTTGTCAGCATTTGTAGGGGCTGGTGTTATAGCTGTCCAAGCTGAATCTAGATTAGACTCTGATATTGTATTTTAAAATTTTCCTCTGTAAAGATTATTATTGAAAAAATATATGTTATTCCATTCGTGTGAGATTCTATTTTGTCTTTATTTTCTTTCTATCCTTAATGATCTGCTTATTCTTACAATTTGAGTTGGACATGTGTTGTTTATTGTTGATTCAAAGGGTATGGAAAAAACGGGCCATTACATTTAGTATCAGAGCTGAAGGTTAAGCGAGAACCTTGGCTTTGTTGGGGTAAAGACTCATCAGAGATAGGGTTAGTAATACCCTAGGATGAGTAATTCATTAGAGATAGGTTTGGTAACACCCTAGAATGAGTTTGAGTGTATTATATATGAGTGCATATTTGTTAGCGACTAATAAAAATGTTTTGTGTTGATTTATCTATTGAGTGACTTATGGATTCTGATCGATGCACCTGATCACCGTTATCTATGAGGGTTCCTAAACACTTGAACAAGGCGAACCGACACACTGATTTTGAAAAGATTGGTAAATAAAATAATTTTACCTAGGATTATATTTTGAATATAAAGTATGTATTTTGAAAAGTTGTATAATTAGAAATCAAGATTAGTGAAATTTAAATATGAACATCTTGTGCTTAAAATTTCACAGTTTGACTATAAGATGTTTCATAAAGATAATCGATAAGTAAGAAATCTGATAAGGTAATTAAGATCCTTAATACTTATTCCAAAAATAATAAATTAAGAAATGATAATGTTAAGTTACTTTCATAAATTGTTTGATTTAAAAGTTTAAGTACAAATACCTTGTGAATTAAGTTTCACGATTTGACTATAAGGTATTTAATACTAAGATTTGTTTAAGGAATAAACATATAAGATGAAAATGTATTTAAATAATAGAAAATGATTTTGTAAAATTTATACATAAAAGGAATGAGAATTTAATTTCGATTAAAACAATTGTGGTAATTTTAATGAAGTTAATTAATATAAGATAAAATGAATTTGTAAGACAGGTTTTACAAAGTAATCTCTAAAGGATTTTGAAAATATTATTATTTCAAATATAAAATGAGATCTTTTATGATAAATAATTCAATTGACTCGAAAATAAACTAAAAATGGGCAAGAAATGTGTTCGCATGGTAAACACTTCTCTTAAGTATTACTCTTCTTGTAAAGAGGATATATAATACTATTAGCAGTACCCAGTTCCTTGGATTGTTTCGGAGTTACTCGATCTATATAATTTTCATAAGTTATAGAGATAATGTGAATCATTAACTGACAAATTGATTAGTAATCTTTATAAAAGTGTTTAAACTAAAGCTAAATTTGGAATCCCTAGTTGATAAGATAAAGCAGGATTCTCGACGATTTTGGACAGTCGAAAATTTCCAAATCATACCTAACTTGGAGCTAAGGAATTTACGAAAACTTTTGGCAAAAGATTGTGAAATATTTTGAGTAAATGAAATTGGATAAGTATAATTTATAAATGTGATTATAAACAAAAAAGGAAATTATAACCTAGAAAATGTTTTATTAATGAATTCCAGAATTAATTAAGGATTTGGACTTAATTCTTTAAAATATTATTGATTTGCATAAGTTATAAGATGTAATAAACTTAAGTAATAGTTTTGCGAAATGGTTCATAGATAATATTAGTGTTAAAGGAAATATACTAAGTTGAAGAATCGTGGGAAGATAAATTATAATAAAGATAAATTATATTTTGAGTGAAAAATAGTTTCTTTAAAATATTTCCCTTTAATAAAAATATTTGGAAATAAATAATAAAAGGGGATTATATAAAGAAGCGCCTTTATAAAGTGATTGATCTTAAGATAAAGTTTTTATGAAAGTTTTTGCAGGTTAATAAATACATATGTTATATGTAAATCATTTCATCACACGAATTTTGATCTAAGATTCGAGTTCGGCACTTTGAGGTGTTTAAACCGATCCGAAAAAGGATTTATCACTCGATTTCTTGACGACGAACATTGATGAGGATGTTGGTTAGCTACTTTAGTTTTCTATCATAGTTGAGCACTATGCAAGGAAAGCTAAGGTTTTGAGCAAAGAGCCTGATTAAAGTCCGCATTAGAGGATCGGGGGATCGATACTGGTTCAGAAATGAAGTTGTGTATTCGAATAGGAGATCGAATAAGATATTTCATATGGATGTTCTGTGCATATTATATGGAATTAAATTTGAAGATAAATGTTTTAGACAAACTTTTGTTTTGGATAATTTCGAGGACGAAATTCTTTTATGTATGGGAGAATATAACGACCGGAATTTGACCACTTGAAAATGTAGTATTTAGAGTGATTTTAAATATAAAATATAAAAGGTGTTATGATTTAAATAATATTCGATAGGATTTGGAAGTAGAAACATACAAAAAAATAGTAACATTTGCCTATATCGACAAAAGTGACAAAATGCTGATTTCAAAAAAATATGTTTCAATGGTTAAATAAATTATCTTGATTAATTTATGAGTGTTTATATTTTTAAATAGCATTATACAAATTTATTTTTAAATTTGGTTTACATAAATAAATAGTTTAACTAAAACGTCAAAATGTGACCGTAAAACATTTTGTCGAAAAACGATGTTTTGTCGATTAAAAGTCGTCGCAACATCGTCGCACCTTTATTTTCTTATATAAAAACATATATTCAAATAGTATAAGTATTAATTAATTCACTAAACATGTTTACTTTTACTAAATAAGATTAGGAAACTTCTAGAAGTCATTAATAAAAGTAAGTAAGAATTAACAACAGTAAGAAAAAGTAAACATCAAATCACATCAAATCAAAGCCAACATAATCATGATATTCTTTAATTAATCTTTAAGTGAGTAAGACATAAAGTAATATGTGAAAAGATGATGTTAAGTTTTGAAAAAGTGTAGATTGCTTTAGGTTGAAGTAAGATTAGTTTGGCAATTTAGTAAGATGTTATTTTGGTAAAATTACCACTTCTTTCTTTTTCTATAAATATCCACATACTTCTTCACTTTCATTCACATTTTCTTCTTCTTCTTCTTTTCTCAAACTTCTTCATCTTCTTCCATGTCTCTTTAATGCTTACAAGCCATAGAAAAAATTATAAAGAAATAATGTCAAAATATTTAAAAAATATTCAAAAAGATATCAATGTCCATTCTTTTCAAATCAAACTCATTTTTTCTCCATATTTTACATCTTCTTCTCTCGGCAACTTCTTAAAAACCGAACCAAAATACAAAATTATTTTTTTAAAACCATTTATTTTTCCAGTAGCTACAACTTACATGTTGACCACTTTATATCATCCTGAAGTTAAGTATATCAAAAATACATTTCTTTCCAGTGTATTTTCTGGCCTAGTTTTTAAGCCAGAGAATTGGTCATTTTGTTTTGATCATAACTTGATCGTAGTCGACCTAAATTAAGAAATTCTTTTTTTAGACTATATAAAATTCCAGTCTACAACTTTAATATTAATCACTTTTTCCAGTTTTGAAGTTTGCTATACCTGAAACTCAATTCTTTTAAGTGTATTTTCAAGCTTCATTTCTGTCAATCCGACGGTACCTCTTCTTCATTCTATCATATCTCCCTCAAAAATACTTGGATTCAAATGATTCTTTTTTTAAAATTCAATAGAAAAGAATTTTCAACAACTTTTAAGTTAACAAGTTTTTTAAATTATTTGAGCAAGAGAGTCAAAAACAAGAGAGAAGATCATCTATTTTTTGGATCTAAATCTTGGAAATTCAAGTTCAAAGCTCTACCGCTTCTTCTCTATATTTTCGACCAACCTCCATCTCAAACCTCGGCCAAGCTATTGCAATGGGAAGGTGTTGTTTTCTAGTATTTAATGGAGTAGGAATTAATTAGTGAAGTGTTGGTTGATTAGAATGTTGGTAGGAAGTTAATCGCTTTGGTTTATGGTGAGAAACTCTATTTAACATCTATTTATATATATATATATATACACACACACACATGTTTGATGTTGTGTTATGATTGCTATGGAAGCTTATATATTCTTTGATCATGAAGTATTGATTGTTTGATATGTTTGTTAAAATTGTTTTACCAAGTCACGTTGATACATGTCGATAAGCGCAAGGGAAATTACTTTCCTTTTGAAAATAAAATGGTGTATATGGAATGCTTAAACCTTTTGGAAATAGTTTTTAAATGAATTAGAAATGTTTTATAAACATTTAAATATGTATGAATAAATAAAGGAAGAAAATCAATATTTTATCTTGTATATTTTAAATATGTCCAAAATAATTTTCCACAAAAATCACGTTTTTGCAGTAAAGTGACCAAAGTTTAAAATTGATATTTTAAATGCTTTAAAAATATGAAATAAATCCTAAAAATCTTTTAAAATGTTTTAAAAGAGATTTAATATGAAATTATGGATTTCTAAATAATATAAAATTCATTTTGAAGAATATAGCTTTTAAAACGCTATTTGCAAACATTTTTCGCAAGGATTTTCGCAGCAGTTTGAAATAACTTTTGAAATGCAGTTTTAAACTTAACACTTATTTCCTAAATCTTTTGTGAATGACTTTAAAGGAATAATTAATTAATGTAAAGATGATTTGAAAGTTTTAATAAGAGTTTGAATAAACGGTTAAAAGAAATTGTTTGTAACACTTAAACAAAAAGTGAAGAAAATTGAATGTAATAACAAACTGAGTATGCGGAAACGACTAGTACATTGGTCCCGCCTATAAGATCTGAGATGATAAAACAAGGTGTTTAACTAAGGTTAGGGATGGAGCAACCAGTTCCCTGAACTTACCTGACTTATGTTTTCTCTTCTTAGGCGAGGGGTGTAACAGATCGAAAGGAAAGCATGGATGCTCTAAAAGATCATATTTAAGTTTTTCCAAGTTAAAAGACAAAGATTTTCATGATGTAGGATTACTTTCCAATAGTCCCTGAAGGTGAAAATTGCCATTATTCCCTGAAGGTGAAACTTGCCATTAGTCCTTAGAGATGAAACTTGCCATTAGTCCCTAGAGGTGAAATTTACCATATCTAAGATGGCAGTAGTGCTCTATTATGAAAATCTTCGATTTGCAAGAATATGATTTGAAGTTAAGAAAGAAATCTTTGACTAAGATTTAATGAATAATTTGGGAATACCCTAAGTTAAAAGTATAACTTTAACATAAGAAATATTTGATTCAGATTTAATGAATGATTTGGAAAGGTTTTCCTAAGTAAAAGAGAAAATGATTTGGAATTATTACAGGATTTAAGAAAGGTTTAAATAAATCATATGATTTGATAAATGAGGCTTAATGATTCCACATACATTTGAAAAGAAAATGGAATAACTTGAAAAGATTATATCTAGGAAAGATATTTGATTTAAAAGATGAAGTAATTGATTGATGATTGATATCCACCTATGAACTTAACATCTTTTTTAAGCGATGATTGGCTTCAAAGGAACGGAAGTTGGATTTGGATGATTCCAATCTGAAAACCAATTCGAACAAATGTATACGTTCGAAAGTGAAGACATGTTGAAGATGATGACTATTGAAGACCGTGGATCTTTATAGCGTGAAGACTGCTTGTTGAACATGCTATGGGTAGCTCCCATTATAGAGTTATTTATAGAAGTAGTCTCCTCGTGATGGAGATTTTTCGTATTGCAAGGGCTTCTCGCCTAGTAATGGCCGAGAAAAGTGCCTTCTGTTTCGTTCAGTCCTAGAACGAACCTGTATGGACGAATGTTCGACATTGCATTTCTGAGACGCAATGTTTGTCTTTTACAAATGTACATCAGTGGTGGCGGAGAAGGCAACTTCTCTTAGCTTAACACCCTCCTTGAGACGTACGAGCTCAAGGGTTTTTTTTGTGGGAGTCAAATAGTGATCAAAGGAATGGCAGTGTGGCATTCAAAGTGGAACCTATTATGATCAAAGCATGGTTTTGTTTGAAAAACGTGGCTTTGAAGAAATTAAGCGTTGCCTCACGAGCCTCACACCCCGGTTATGATGGGATTCTATGTGGTCAGACGTATGCTCGCATTTTGGATAGTAGTGATTTGGGTTATCAGATGTTTTGAGCCCCAGGTACCAAATACATCTGGGCCTCATGGCAGGGTTGCACGAATTCTGAGTCCTTGGATGTTATTCATAGATTGCATCAACTTTTAGCCATTTGTGTTGTTGTATAACGGAGTTTGAGTCATGGACGTAAGCCGTGGATATAGATTGATCTTTCCACTAGTTTCCTATCATGTTGGAAATCCAATCCCATACGAGATTTACGGTTTTGATTGTATTCCCAAAATAGATGTAATGACTTGCAAACATTTCAGCTACCCCTTTTGGTATCATATATTCCGTTGGGATATTCCGTTGACCTTGTCCGGGATATTACCTTAGACTTAGTCTAGGTATTGATACCTTATTTGAATAAGTTTATTTGAAAAGTGTTTTCAAAAGAATGTCATTAAAAATAATATCAAGTGTGTTTTGGTATGAAGCGATTTGATTATCATAAGGTAAAACCTCATCTTTGTTTATGTGTGGGCATAGTCTATGAGATACCCTTCTTTTCAAAGGTTTTGATAACATAGTCATTTTAAATTTCGAGTATCTCACGCTGGTTTATCAAGCCCGATCCAGGTATTTTTAATACTCAGGTCAGATCCGAGTAGTTTCAGGTTTAGTTGAAGATTGTTGGAGTTTCCAAAGGAGAGCTGGAGATCTTCATCATCGTATGGATGTATTCTATTATCTGCTTCCTCTGGTGCATTTATTTTGTTCTTTGCCAGCATTTGTAAGGGCATGTGTTATAACTATCCAAGCTGAATCTAGATTAGACTCTGATATTATATTTTAAAATTTTCCACTGTAAAAATTATTATTGAAATAATATATGTTATTCCATTCGTGTGAGATTATGTTCTGTCTTTATTTTCTTTCTACCTTTAATGATCCGCTTATTCTTACAATTTGAGTTAGACATGTATGGTTTATTGTTGATTCAAAGGGTAGGGAAAAAAGGCCATTACATCTATGAATTACTTTAATACTTTCGAAAAGTATGTTTTGATGGTTTTGAAAGGCCTATGCTTAGTGTTTCGGAAAGAAGATTTGAATGCTTTCAAAAAAGGTTTTCTAATGGTTTCAAAAGTAAAGGTCTAAGATTTAGAAAGCCTTATTTTTCAAAACAAAGAACCCAAACTCAATTTTCAAAGGTAAAACCCAGGGCATTATAAAAGAGCTTTTAAATGCTTTTAAATTGGAGTTTTAGAAGAAGCTTGCCTTGAAAAAAATAATGGGTTAAAGGGATTAACCAAATTCTGGGGGGAAATGATTTCAAGGGTATTAAACCAAAGATGTTGGCATTATTTTTGTATATGCTTCTTCTATAAATATATTCACTAAGTAATTGGCCAATAACTGTATTTTGGGAGTAATGGCAGAATAACCAGATAGGCAGACCCAGTAGTGAATATAAATTAACTACTGAATGAATAGAGTTGCATCTAGGAGGTCAAATAGACCAGGATATAAGATTCCTAAATTCTAATTAAGAAGTTGTCGGTTTAGAGAGGTTCATAGTAAACTCATGAAAACTATGTTTAGTAAGAGTTATTGGTAGGGGCCAACAGATTTGTAGTGAACTCATGAAAACTATATCTAGATAAAGTTATTGCTAGAAGTCAATAGGTTCTTAGTCAACTCATGAAAACTATGATATGAGGGAAGTTATTGGAGATACAAATAGATTCTGGGAGAATCCATGAAATAAATGTGCGAAGTTATTGGCAAGGGCCAATAGGTTCTTAATGATCTCATGAAAACTATGAAACAGGACAACTAGTGTATAAGCTTTAAATATGTTATTAGTCAGCCCATGAAACCTAATATGTTAATAGTGACCATAGAAACTATAACTGAGACAGATAATCAAAATGAATAAGGATGGGAAATTCAGAATAATTTACTTGTTTGCATATCATCATAATATTTGAAATTGCTATATTTAACCATTGTGGATGCAGGAGCACAATATACGGTTCTTATAATATTTGGATAAGATACTAGTGAGGGAAAACCTATTTCGCTAAGTGGTGTGGTCTCACTAGATTTCTAAATGGTTTGAGATGGTAGGTTATTATTCATACTAGGCTTTATGTCTGATTCAAAATTTATGTTTTCCCCTTTAACACTCGGGGTGCTCATTTAACACTGAGTAGTTTAAGAGTTGAGGTTTTTAGGTATCTCTTTAGATGAATAAGCTTTCGTAGGCTTGCAGGAGGCAAGATAGCTATTAAGAGTTCTTTCTATTTTGATTACGCTGTGTTTTGATGTAAAGGAAAAGTTTTTTAATTGCCTAGATATATGTATATATACACTCTGATCACCAAAGGAAGCATCTTCATATGCCGCTCTTCGCTTATGTTGTATAATTATAATTTCTATGAATGTGGTTCTCGAATTTGGATTATGTAATGAATTTGAAATGATTTGAAATGCAATGTGAAAGTTGTTTAATGTTTTTAAAAAAATTCCATGTCCATGTGTTTCTATTATACCAATGTATTTAACATTACCGTGTTTGGTCGTCGAGGATTAATAACTATGTATAATTGCAGCATCCGTAGCCGTTAGTTTTGGGCCTCCACGTGGGGGATGTTACACAAGCGGGGGCCAATTTATTTTGGGTTACTCACATTAGGGTATTTTCACATCTAATCTTGGTCGATTTTTGTTATATATGCAATAAGATGTGAAATACTCGAATACTCGATAAAGGTTGTTAGGGTCTGGCTTGGAATTCCTAAGAGCCATCCTAGTTCTCAAGTATATTGACTAGAGATATACTTTCAGTAAGGGGGGCACACCCTCCTAGTCATTTGTTGGAAAATTTTCCTTTATTTTCCTTTGATTCTAAATTTTTAAATCTAAGACTTTCTTAATTGCATCGAGAAGTGTTGTGAGCACTTCGCGATGTTTAATTATCTGTATCCATCGTTGTGATTGGATATTGTTATTCTGAGGGGAAACTCATTCCACGGTTGGCGGTGTGGTCTCACATATTGTGTTTATTTCCATCCTTTTTTATAGATTTTTTCTCACACTATAATTATTGTCTGACGCGATTTGTTTGTTTTACCTAAACTCTCAAGTACTCAATTATAATTAAGTATCCTAAGAGTAGCAGGTTCCCTTTGGGCTTTTTGAAGGCGATGGATGAGCAGGAAGTTCCTTTATCTATCTAGTTATCTATTTCTGATGTATGATTATGTATGTATATTTTGTATTAGAAAGTACAAAGGCAGAATGTATAACTGCGTAGTCTGATAGTTACATTACTTTTGTGTAACTCTGGTAACTCCATGTTAGGAGTAACCTGATGCACTATATTATTGTTGTATTGTATGTGACTGTTCTATTGTGAAACTTTTCTGTCCTTTTATTTTATCTTATGACAACTCATTTTTCGAACGCTTGGGCAATGATACATGAACACTAAGGTGGTGTTAAGTGTCGTTCTCAAGGGTCGAAAAGCTAGGTAGTCACAGATGAGCTATGGAGTGGTGGAAGACCATCCAGGTTACTAATCCCAAGGATTATATTAATTAGGAGAAGTTAAGGCAAGGTTCAAGGAGAAGTATAAGTTAACCTCTTAAACATTGGTTCTTTTTAGAAAATTTATTGATTTGTACCAGTGGGATGTCTATATCAGAATACGTGCCGGAGTTTGACATGCTGTCGAAGTACAATTTATCTTTTATCAATATTTCGCTCAAGAAAATGAGAAGTTTATCATAGGCTTGACAATTATCTTGAGAGAAGCTAGTAGGGCATATTGGTGAGACTATTGAGAGTCTAGTGGAGAAGGCTCTTCAACATAAGAGTATGTAACAACTTCCCTTCGTAATGCCCTAAAATCAGCACCGAGTGACAATGTTTGACTCTTGAATACCCAGTAGATAGTTTGTTAGCGAAAGAAAATTTAAAACAAATACTATGCCATAGGATATCGACCGGATCTCATAGCGAAATGATAACATATAATATATTGAATATACATGAACATAACAGGATAACATCATATATATATATAAGAGACTTCACTAGTGGACATAACCGATCGATGACTATCAATACAAAAAGTCAGAATACATCAAACTCTCTGAAATATAGGGTTCTAAATATAATATCTAATACATAAAGTCTAATATATAATTACATATATGTCATATACTACAACAACATCAAGTATATAACAAAGTATTAATATCACCTTCACAAATTGCTCCAACTGTCCGGAAAGCGTATTCCCAAAAACACCTGACTCCCAAACTACTCAATCGAGTACCCAAGAGTTGTCATGACATAAAATGACAAAACACAGGTAAGACATAAAGTCTGGTGCGAGAGGAACTTTCTCAAAATACCATATGTCAAAAACTATATACAAACAAACATGAACTACCAAGGCACAACTGGTACTCTTCACGTACATGGCTTAAGGTTAATCCAGACTATCCTTAAACAAACAAAGTAAACATATCCAAATAAGAAATCGTACCATAAGCCGCTCTTCTCTTGTAATCAACGAGTAGGCACAACTAATATTATATGCCTACCTTGTAATAATATACCATGATATAGGCAACCCGACACACAAATGTAGAGTAATCATGATATAAGTCTATCATGAGGTACATAATAATAATAATAATAATAATAATAATAATAATAATAATAATAATAATAATAATAATAATAATAATATCAGCCAACTAATAACACACACAATCATAACAATAAGAGACAACCAAGGAATACAATTTGATACCCATCATTGTTGATGGGCTGAGTCTACTACGGACTTCTAACGTCGTCCAATGATCCCTATCCTGGGCCCAAAATAAATAAAGTTAGTACCTCGGTGTACCATAGAACCAGAGACGCATCTAGTGTTATCGACCTCCTGTAGATCTCACCGTATCCCATAGTGAGTATAAATGTTATATAACCTACTATAGATATTTGACACTTATATGGATCTTACTGTAATCCCCTAATTCTTATTGAGGGTCCCAAGTAAATAGAATCAACACCTAAATGTACCATAGACCCCGAGCGACATCCTTGGTGATGGATTTCGTGTAGACCTCACTGTACCCCTCAATGAGGATATGTGATATATAACCTACTCTATATACTAGAAACACATGTGGATCTCACCATGTTCCTCATCGAGCATAGGTGATAATTAACCCACGTTCTAGACATGGATTCAGTAGTCTGAAATAACCAGAGTCGGTATCTTGGTGTACCATAAACCACGTGTCACATATAGAGCAGTCAAATTTGTGGAGGCTCATCATATCCAGCAGTGAGCATATTGATATATGACCTACTTTAGCTATCTAAGACCTATGTGGATCTTAGCATACCCTATAATGAGCATAAGTGAGCATATTGATATATGACCTACTTTAGTTATCTGAGACCTATGTGGATCTTAGCATACCCTATAGTGAGCATAACTGATATATGTTCCACTCACATATGGTTGTCACCATCCATTATTGTACCCCTTAGTGAGCATAGGTGATACATGACTCATTCGCATATGACTATCATCATCTACCAACACGTATGGTCACTAATATAAGACCAATACGATGTACGATTAACGATATAAGACCTGTATCAGGTATGATCACTAATATAAGACCAATATCATTCATTGAACCATATATACCCCAAGTTCAAAACCAATAGGTAAGGACTTGCATACCACTTCCCTAAGTGGCCCAAAAGTCTTCCTGAAGTCATACAAAGGAAATCAGGTCAGTCATGAAGTGAAATGCTTTGGATATGGGCATTATTGCCCGGTTTAGCCACTGATTGGTAGACTGGTCGGTGCCATCGGTCCACCGGTCTGTGCTTTGAGTTGTGCATAATGCTTAGCTTGGAGCATGATCCAAGTCCTAGTTGTCGCTCATTTCATCAAGTCGCCTTCTCCATCGAGTCACCTGACCATCCCGCCATGTTGTCATCATCACATGATTGAAGTTTGGTTTCTTATAGTTGAGTCCATATGTTGATTTCTTTGAGTGTTTGGGAGGGATGTTCATGTCATCCCGAATCTTTTTCCTAATTGTTTGGCAACCAAAATACGATATGCATCTCGACAACACAAACACACTCTACCACATCACCTTCCTTCACTATTGATGTTTATTTATATGCGAACACATATAATACACACCAATTCACACAAAAATATTTAAGTAAACAATTCGATTATTTAATAATCAAATCTTACCATTATTTACTATACATTTTCTATAAAGTCCAAATATCTTCTTTTACTATTTTATAAAATCATGCAACTATTTTACAAAATTTATAACTAGATTTAGATTATTTAAGCCTTTTGGCTTATTTTTTTAAGTCATACCCTTAATTTCCGATTGGTAATAAAATAAATAACAATATTTTATCCCTAATAAAAAAGTTAGAGTTATTTAATTATAACTATGTTATAAATTAATATTATCTCTATCAAACTCTATTTAATACGAATGGAACACAATAAACACATATGGGTATCTTTGTTGGCGCCAAAATGGCACTAACACCCAAGTATCAAATGAAAGCACCAGTTTTATTAAAATAAAGAAAAGTAGTAGAAATAACGAGAAAGTAAATGAACACATAAGAATTTTATAATGGTTCGACAATCTCTGGTCTACGTCCACTTTATAGTTTATTTATTAGATGTTTGTGAGTCGCTAATATAAAGGGTTTGCTGACCAAAGTCCTAGAATGGCAAATGGTTTTTTTTAGTTGACTTTTCTAAAGGAGAGGTAAGAGGTGAAGAAGAAGAGGAAGTCTCTCCGGTTAGAATCAGATCCTATTTTGATTGCCACAGGGTTGGTTTTTATAAATAAACAATTGCATAGGTTCAAGAGCCCCCTACAGTTAAAGTTTTGAGTAAGCATAGAGACCCACAAGAGAGCACATCGCCTCTAAGTCAAAAGGGACCTTTCGGTATCGATAAGTTTGTCTCGGTACCGAGAGCTTTTACTTATTGAAAACTCGTAGTTTTCACTTGTTCCATTCTCCTATCTTTTTTTTGATGATTTCAAGCTCTTTCCATTAAGGTTGAGTCGATCCCGATGATTCCTTCGATAACACTTGTTTTATCCTGCTTCCGTTGCTTTTTACTCATCAATCTTTGAAGTAGTTTATCTAATCTTAGAGAAAAGCACTTGATGATGACTAGTTGAAGTAGTACTTGAATTGTAGGGAGTTTGGGAAGCATTTTGAGAGAAAATACTTTTGGTATTCAGTGAACTACTTAGTCTATTTTCTTTTCAAATGTCTCAGGCTCAACTCTTTTATATCCTTTTAAGCATGGTTCTATGTTCATGACTCATCTCGTCTTCATTTTATCCTTCTAGCCCTGGTTGAAATCTACTTTGGTCAAAAGTGAGTTAGCACTTGCCCTCCTTCAAAGTATGCCTTTCGAATGTATGGGGTGCTTTGCTCAAGAATAAGTTCCAACAGCAATTCTACTGTGGGAGTTGAGCTTTCCGGCCTTTCATCAATCCTAATCTTGGTGAATCATCTAGTTCCTTTGGATTCTCTTACAAATCAACGGTCGTTCCAAAGTTTTTATAGCTAAGGACTCTAGCCCTTGCTTATGTGTTATTCATACATAATAATTATTCCAATTTCATTTGGAGTTATTACATCGTATATAAAAATCGTCTCGTATTCATCCAAGTTTTATCTGTTTTACTCTAGCTACAAGACGTTCAAATCCTTTTATCAAGTCTGCATCTGTTATAAGGTTTGATCTCTCCATATCATTTTATATTCAATTTAGCATGCAATCTCTCCATATAGTTTTATCATCCAATCTATTGTCCGATCTCTTCGGATCGTTCATAATCTAATCTAGGATTTGATCTCTACGGACCATTTATCGTCTCATCTAGGGTTTGACTCTCTAGCTCCTTGCTGAGTCCGCTTGCCTTCGACAAAGGAACTCAATAACTAAGTAAGCCCAACCGCTCACTCTTCGGCAAGAGGACTTACTTTTTATCACTTTGAATCCTTGCAAAGCCCAATCTGCTTGCTCTCCACAAATGAGTTGTGACGACCCGCAAATCTGTACCCTTTGATTCAACAATAAACCGCACAAGTCCGATCCAAAAAAGCACAGATTGATGGAAAGTCCAAAGAAAAAAAAGGAGAGAGAAGAAGAGAATAGAAGAAAGAGAGAAGATAGAATAAAACAGAACAATACAGAATCTCACATCACAGAGGAAAACATATAATATCATATCAATTATCTTTACAAAATAAAAACTGTATATACGTACATCAATCAGAGTTCAACAATCAATCACAAGTTATCGGCCTGGACAGTTATGATAACCTGCCCTCACAACTGCCAAAAATATACAAAAACTAAGCAGCGGATAATCAAAATAGATACGTGTATACGAAAATGAAGATCCCCAACTCTCCTGTTGAAGCTCCAAAGCACCAAAACTGAACCTGTAAATACACTAGGTCTGACCCGAGCATTGAAAGGGAAGAACGCCTGGATCAGTCTGGTAAACCAACGTGAGAAACACACTCAACTGAATTTATTAAACTACCAAACTTTTCCTTTATCAAAACAAAAGTATCTCGTAAGACAAGTCCACTCATAAACACGGACATGTTTTTACCTTACAATAACTAAAACATTTCATATCAAATCCTCTTACATTATACTAGTGTCTAGTATACAAATAATATTCAAAATAGCCGAAATTGTTACCATTATTGAATTCCATTATACTAGGCTCTATAAATAAAATGGCTAGTACGTAGTGGAGTTTGGATTTCCATACAATGATACAAAAGACTAGATGAAGGGAGTACCTTTCGATGAGTACACCTCTAGATGGATGTCCCGGGGCACAGAACATCTGCCCACTACCAACATAAGACCGGCCCACTTCTATAACTAGATGGTACCAAATATGTCATCCTCCGATCATTACCAACCTTTACCGAGGGCCCTCTAGCATACAAACCACAATAATCAGATACATGACATTGTAGCATGTAAAGATATATCTAGAAGAGGAGATGATACCCTACTTAGGAGCGACCCACATAGCCCTGCTCATGTAATCCTCTTTTGGTCATTTTCGGTACCAATACAAGACCGGCCCACCTTTATAACTAGATGGTAGCGAATATGTCATCCTTCGGTCGTTACCAACCTTTACGGAGGGCCCTCTAGCATACAAACCACAATAATCAGATACATGCGTCATAGCGTGTAAAGATATATCTAGAAGAGAATGATCATACCCTACTTGGGAGCGACCCACTTAGCCCCGCTGCATCTAACCCTATTTTGGTCAATTCTGGTTGATGCGGCCTGAGGTAACGATTATCTTTCACAATCATATATCGCATTATTTTAAATTCCACACGGCCATTTCTGTTGACTTCTAATTGCCTTCCACAAAAATACAACCATCAATCTCATATGACTCAATGAGAGTGCTAAGCTAAGAGAAGTTGCCTTCTCCGCCACCACTGATGTACATTTGTAAAAACCAATGTACTTAATCTGTAGAAATGCAATGTTAGACAAACATCCATACAAGTTATCTAGAAACGGGAAAAACTGAAGGTACTTTCCTACCACATCCTGTTGGGAAATCTTTAGGATTAGTAGAGAATAGTCCTTGCATTGGATATTTCATAATAAAGAGACCACTGCTACTACATGTATATTGGAATTTTAAGCCCAAACGATCAACCAGCAGTCCCGCATTATGAAAATTCAGAATATCAATATCATCATAATCATCAAAAATCGAACGCATATACATTGGTCCGAAGTGGTTTTCAGGTAAATCTGATCCCGGTCTCTTTGCACCAACAATGCAAAAGCGTTTCTCAACCTCACATAGAAACTAAGTCTCATAGACCTATCATGTCTCCAACTTTCAACGTGCTATACTTCAGGCCAAGAAGGAATGTCGATAGATTGGAGTAATACTCCACACTACCCGAATCAACATCTTCAACACAAACGATAATCAAGCCTACACAGAAGGCTACGTACTAAGTGTACGACTAAATAGTTCCTACATCAAGTCGGGGAACTATAATGGCCAATTTTGATTGTCGGTTATTTAACAATCAAAGAAAACAAACAAATATACAGCACCACAAGCAATCACTAGGCCCTTTTAATTAATCTTTTATTAATTAAATCATTTGCCAAATATTCACTTCAAATTATCTTTAAAATGATATAGTCTCAAAACCATTTCAATGTTGAAAAACATTTCTATATACATATTTAATAATAAGGAATTCATAATTCACTTTATTTTCAACATTTAGAAAATATTACATATACTTAAATAACGATTAAGTATATGTTTTATTCTTTTAAGGAAAACATTCTCTTTAAATGCATTTTTGGGTCAAAACAAATGTTGCGTAAAACATTGTTACGAAAACCCAAAATCACAAGTATACGATTCAAAAATTAGATAGATATATAAACCCTAATACTATACAAAAACATTCCTTTCAAAAATCATTTACTATAACAACAGTGTTATAGTCCATCATTTCCATTCTTCTCGAAAACGTCTATTTCAGCAATAAAGGTTGAAATATATGGTTTTGATACTTAACACATTTCAAAACATCTTCAAACCATTTAATTCCTTTTAAAATATCACTTCCCAAAACATTTATTTATTTCAAAAGATTATTCACTATCCAAAATCGTGAATATACTTCATTTACCACATTCATTACTTCTACACATTTATTAAAGATAATCCACTGTCCAAAATCGTGGATAAAATTCATTTACCGAATTCATTGCTTCTATAAATTCATTAAAGGATTATCCACTATCCAAAATCGTGGATATGTCTCCTTTAATAAACTTCTATATTTAACTTATCCAATTCAATTGATTTCAGAATTATAAAACAATATTTATAAATTCCATTTATATTTTGATAAAAACTTCTACTTATAAAATCCTTTTATTAACCAATTCCATATATATCCCATTTACATGACAAAATCCAATTTATAAGTAAATTACTTATAAATCTCTTTATTTTACAAAAACCATTCATTTTATAACTTCACAAATTAATAAATCTTACTGACTTGTAAGATTCAATTATAACTTCATTTTAACATTTTCAAAACTCTTTTGCAATTCCATTATTTTGATTTATAAAATATCAACTTTATAAATCTTATATATAAACCGTTTATAATAATTCAAAAATCTCAATTTAAACTATTTAAAAAATAGTTAAATCCATATTTCAAAAATCACATTTCAATTCCATTTCACGAAAATCATGATTTTTATACCATAAAAGTTATATCTTTTATTTGTTTAAAAATAAATTCATTCCCTTAACCACTCAAAATTAAAAAAACATACACATTGAAAATCACTTTTAAAATCTTTTTTAATTTGGAAATCATCACTTTAACATTTTTAAATTCCCAAAATATGGCCCAATGCCGTAGCAACACTAAATACGTCAATCACGGCATCCAAATCATCATATATCACATGATAACAACATATATCACAATATCTGTAAATAAAACCAATACAGGTGAGAAATTCAGTTGGATCCCTCCGACCTATCATCTGCAACAAATATGCATATTAGAATATGTGTACAATGTTCGCTTCGAGGCAAACGCGCGTATAAAGGTTCATCCGCTCATACATGGGAACGTATAGGGTCTCATCTGCTCCAATAGGCAGAAATATATCCAAATATCAATCGATATATATAACATATCATATATCATCCAAAAAATCATCAATAATCATTAATAAATTTATCTCACTTATATAAAAATATCAGTGAATCAGAAAGAGTGAGTTGCACTCGCATTGGATTCCACTCCGTCAAACTTTAAGGCAAGCAACTTGAGATTTAACGCATACTTCTGACCATGCTTTGGAAAACAAATGAAAATTAGCCTGAATTCCTCCTTCCTAATGCTTGGCCAAGGCTTGAAGTGGAGATTGGCCAAAAGTATAGAGAAGAAATGGTAGAGCTTTGAACTTGAATTCATAAATTAGACCCAAAAAATAGGTCATCTTCTCTCTTGTTTTTGACTCTATTACTCTCAAATTTTGATAAACTTGTTAGCTGAAAAGTTGTTGCAAATTATTTTCTCTTGAATTTCAAATAAATATTCACTTGATTCCAAGTATTTTTGAGGAAGATATGATAGAATGAAGAGGAAATATTGTCGGATTGACAAAAATGAAGCCCAAAAATGAACTTTAAAGAATTGAGTTTCACATATATCAAACCTCAAAAATGGAGAAAGTGATCAACATAAAAGTTGTAGCCACTAGAATTTTATATAGTTTTAAAAAATATAATTCTTAATTTGGATCGATTATGATGAAGTTATGGTCGAAACAAAATTGCCTATTCTTTGGCTTAAAAACTGGGCCACAAAATGCACTGGAAAGAAGTATATTTTTGACATAGATAACTTTAGAATAAGACAAAGTGGTCAACACGAAGTTTTAGCCACTAAAAAAATACATGATTATAAAAAAATAATTTTGCATTTTGGTTCTGTTTTAAAGAATTTATGGTCGAGAGAAGAAGAGGTAAAATATGGAGAAAAGAGGAGTCTGATTTGAAGAGAATAAACATTGATTTCTTTGAATATTTTCAAATATTTTGACATTATTTCTTTATAATTTTTTTCTATGGCTTGGAAGCCATTAAAGAGAAGAGGAAGAAGAGGAAGAAGATGATGAAGCATGAGAAAAGAAGAAGAAAAGATGTGAATGAAAGTGAAGAAGGAGGTGGGTATTTATAGAAAAAGAAAGAAATGGTAAATTTACCAAAATAACCTCTTACCAAATTACAAAACTAACCTTACTTCAACCTAAAGCAATCTCCACTTTTTCAATGCTTATTATCATCTTTCACATCCTTGCTTTATGTCTTATTCACTTAAAGATTAAGTAAAGAAAAGTAATTATTTTGTCGCATTTTGATATGTTTTGGATTTGATGTTTACTTTTGACTTTTCTTAAACTTACTTACTTTTCTTAATGATGTTCTATAAGTTTTCTAATTATATTTAGTAAAAGAAAACATGTTTAGTTATTATAATATGTAATATATATGTTAAAACATATTAACAAAGGTGTGACAACGTTGCGGCAACTTATTTTGAATAAAATGTTGATTTTCGACAAAACGTTTTCCGGTCACATTTTGACGTTTTGTTAAACTATTTATTCATGTAAACCAAAATACAAAATAAATTTATAACTATATTTAAATAACTGAAACAAGCATATTTGACTTATAAAATAATATAAAACAATATCCAAATCTACTTATAAAAATACACATCGATTTATCAATATGCGACAAAATTTGTCAATTTTATAAAACAAGTTTTATATATTTATCAAACCATTATAAATTAAATTACCATTATTATAAAATGAGTTTGATATAGATTATGTATATTTAAAAGGAATTACATGTCTTTCAAAAAAAATCTCGAATATTTATCCTACTTTATCGGAATCCAACTTTTGTCAATTTTACAATGGGAAACCAAAATCTTTACTCAATATCAAAAATAATTATACCATTCTTATTTATCATATAAAACATGATTGTTTAAGTTTGAAAATTCTATATTTGAATATTTAAAATAATTAAATATCTCATTTTCAAGGTGTTAAAATTACGGGTCGTTACATTCTCCCCTACTTAAAAGAATTTCGCCCTCGAAATTACCAAGCAAGAAAAAGTCACAAAATCCATTAACTTTTCAAAACAACTCGTTCAGACTGGATTACTAAAATCACTTAAATGTTTATCTTTCCCAAAATCATTTAGTTAAGCTTCTTATAACAACTTTTCTTAGTTTTCAAATCCACTCACTAATTCGATTGCTAATTCATTTTACAATTAAAGTTGAATTCATTATATAGCTCAAATTCATATTCATCATTTCACTTTATTAACTGCTTATTATTCAACTCTACTTTGCATATTCATTTTATTTATCAAAATCAACTTGATTCAATATTACTTAAGCTAAATTTCATTTCACTCTCACTTACATCTACTTCCACTATACAACTTAAGTTCAATACAAATTTAATTCGAATTCTATTTTATTTAACTTTACTTAAGTCATATTTCATATCACTATTCAAATTCAGATTTTGTTTCTCTTAACAAAATTGTTTAACCATTTTAACAATTGGTTTTACTTACATTTTTTCCATTTTCTAAGTTAAACAACTTAATTATCTAAACTTCCAAATTCATATTATATAATCACTTACCACTTATGTTTAATTTTCATTCAATAGTTTATCTAATCCAGTTCAAATTCGATTCAATTTATTTAACTTTCCTTTAGTTAAATTTAAAATCATATATTTTATTATGCTAACTCAAATTTATTTCAACTTTACCAAAGCTAAACTTTTTATCTCATACTATAAGTTCAAAACTCGTTCTGCTTATATTTATGAATTTCAAATTGGATTTTAAGTCAAATTTGTTTGTCAAAACAAAACTTTAATTTCAATTTACTTTTTATAGCAAATCAATCACACAGAAACTCGAAAATGATATCGATGATGCTGCAGTCATCACCCTTATTATTTCCCAGTAACAGTAGTGAATTTAGTGCTTTTTATGTTCTTTAAAAAAAATCCTTTTTATATTTATAAATTACAATTATAAATCTATACTTATAATTTTACTATTTTACTTTACTTATATATGACTAATTTCAAATTTATTTATCTTATTCATATTTATAATAATATAACATCTTTTCAAATTTTGAAAAAATAACTTTCAAAAGTAAACGGGATTCAAATTTCAAATTCTTAGTTTAAATTCATTTTTATTTATAACTTATATACTTTCATCTCTTATATATAAGATTATTTCATAATTGTATATCATATTAATTATAACTCGATACTAATAATTCATTTGCTTATATAATTTATTCTATTACAGTTGTTGTTTCCATTAAGATTATTCAAACAACTTTTATTAACTTTTATATGTTCACATTTTCACACAACCAAACAATCAATTTATATACACTATAATAATTCCTGAAAAATTATTTTCTTTAAATATAAAATATAATCGAGGTAAAATTATTTCATTTACCCAATTTAAGTACTATGTCAACTAGCCTCGTTTGAGTGTTTAGAAATCCCTAACGATAATATGGCATCCCACAAACCGACCAGAATTCACAAATAACTCAACGGATAAGTAAACACAATATGAAACATTTTATAATCGCCAACAAATACGTGCTCATATATATAAAACACTCAAACTCAATCTAGGGTGCTACTGTCTCTATCTATACTGAGTACACATCAAAGCTTAGGAATATACAAAATCTAAGCTCTGATACCACGTGTGACGGTCTACAAACAGTGGTTAACTCCACCATAGCTCACACTGATACCTCGCATTTTACTTTTACGGCTAGCCTCTGGACTACAAACAACCCTTTCACACTAGGGACATGTAGGGGTAAGATTCATCCGTTCGCTACCTAATAAGAAGCGAGAACCCCTTATCAAGCTGAACATAATCAAACAATACCGATACGTGTACGCAAAAATGAAGATCTCCAGCTCTCCTACTGAAGCTCCAAATCCCCAAAATTGAACATGTAAATATACTCGGTCTGTCCGAGCATTGAAAGGGAAAAATTCCCGGATCAGTCTGGTAAACCAGCGTGAGAAACACTCAACTGAATTTATTAAATTACCAAACTTTTGCTTTATCAAAACAAAAGTATCTCTTAAGACAAGTCCACATATAAACACGGACATGTTTCTACCTTACGATAACTAAAACATTTCATATCAAATCCTCTTATATTATACTAGTGTCTAGTATACAAATAATATTCAAAGTAGCCAAAATTATTACCATTATTAAATTCCAACATGCTAGCTCCACAAATAAAATGGAAGATACGTAGTGGAGTTTGGATTTTCATACAAATGGCCAGATGAAGGGACTACCTTCCGATGGGTACAACTCAAGATGGATGTCCTGAGACACATAACATCTGCACTCTACCAACACAAGACCGGCCCACCTCTATAACTAGATGGTACCGAACATGTCATCCTTCGATCATTACTAACCTTTACCGAGGTCCCTCTAGCATACAAACCAAAATAAACAAATACACGACGTCATAGCGTGTAAAGATATATCTAGAAGAGGATGATCATACCCTATTTGGGAGCGATCCACTTAGCCCTGCTGCATCTAACTCTATTTGGGTCATTTTCGGTTGATGAGGCCTGAGGTAACAATTACCTTTCACAATAACATATCACATCACTTTGAATGCCACACGGCCATTTCCGTTGACTACTAATTGCCTTCCACAAAAATACAACCCTTAAGCTCATATGTTTCAAGGAGAGAGTTAAGCCAAGAGAAGTTTCCTTCTCCACCACCACCGATGTACGTTTGTAAAAACCAATGTTCGTAATCTGTAGAAATGCAATTTCGAATACGTTTGTAAAAACCAATATACGTAATTTGTAGAAATGCATTGTCAAACAAACATCCATACAAGTTGTCCAGGAACAGGACAAATCGAAGGTACTTTCCTACCACATCCCGTCGGGAAATCTCTAGGATTAGTAGCGAATAGTCCTACATTGGATATTTCATAATGAAGAGACCACTGCTACTATATGCATATTGGGATTTTAACCCCAAACGATCAACAAGCAGTCCCCTACTATGAAAATCCGAAATATTAATATCATCATAATCTGCACAAATCGAACACACATATGTTGGTCTGAAGTGGTATTCAGATAAATCTGATCCCGGTCTCTTCGCACCAACAACGCAAAAGCATTTCTCAACCTCACACAGAAACCAAGTCTCATAGAGTTATCACGTCTCCAACTTTCAATTTACTGTCCTTCGGCCCAAGAAGGAAGCTCGATAGATTGGATTAATACTCCACACTACACGAATCAACATCCTCAACACAAATGATAATCAATCCTACATAAAAGGCTATGTACTAAGTGTACGACTAAATAGTTCCCACATCAAGTTGAGGAACCAAAATGGCCAATTTTGATAGTCGGTTATTTAACTATCAAAGCCAAAAAACAAATATAAAGCACCATAAGCAATCACTAGGCCCATTTAATTAATCTTTTATTAGTTAAATCATTTGTCAAATATTCACTTCAAATTATCTTTAAAAGATATATTCTCAAAACCATTTCAATATTAGAAAACATTTCCATATACTTATTTAACAATAAGCAATTCATAATTCACTTTATTTTCAACACTTAGAAAATATTACATATACTTAAATAACGATTAAGTATATGTTTTATTCTTTTAAGGAAAACATTCTCTTTAAACATATTTATTTGGGTCAAAATGAATGTTTCGTAAAACATTGTTACGACAATCCAAAATCACTAGTATAGGGATTCAAAAATTAGATAGATATATAAACCCTAATACTATAAAAAAACATTTCCTTTCGAAAATCATTTACTATAACAACAGTGTTATAGTCCATCGTTTCCATTCTTCTCGAAAACGTCTATTTCAACAATGAATGTTGAAATCTATGGTTTTGATACTTAACATATTTTAAAACATATTCAAACCATTTAACTCCATTTAAAATATCACTTTCCAAAACATTTATTTATTTCAAAAGAATATTCACTGTCCAAAATCGTGAATATACTTCATTTACCACGTTCATTGCTTCTACACATTTATTAAAGATAATCCACTGTCCAAAATCGTGGATATAATTCATTTACCAAATTCGTTTCTTCTATAAATTCATTAAAGGATTATCCACTGTCCAAAATTATGGATATGTCTCCTTTAATAAACTTCTATCTTTAACTTATCCAATTTAATTGATTTCGGAATTATAAAACAATGTTTATAAATTCCATTTATATTTTAATAAAAGCTTCCACTTATAAAATCCTTTTATTAACAATTCCATTTATATCCCATTTACATGCCAAAATCCAATTTATAAGTAAATTACTTATAAATCTCTTTATTTTATAAAATCCATTCATTTTATAACTTCACAAATTAATAAATCTTATTCACTTATAAGATTCAACTATAACTTCATTTTAACATTTTCAAAACTCCTTTACAATTCCATTATTTTGATTTATAAAATATCAACTTTATAAATCTTATATATAACCATTTATAATAATTCAAAAATCTCAATTTAAACTATTTACAGAATAGTTAACTCCATATTTCAAAACTTCCATTTCACGAAAATCATGATTTTTTATAACATAAAAATTATATCTTTTATTTGTTTAAAAATAAATTCATTCCCTTAACCGTTCTAAATTAACAAAATGTACAAATTGAAAATCACTTTCAAAATCTTTTTTAATTTGGAAATCATCACTTCAATATTTTTAAATTCCCAAAATGTGGCCCAATGCTGTAATAACACTAAATACATCAATCACGACATCCAAATCATCATATATCACATGATAACAACATATATCACAATATCTATAAATAAAACTAATACGAGTGAGGAATCCATTTGGATCCCTCCAACCTGTCCCCTGCAACAAATATACATATTAGAATATGTGTATAATGTCCGCTTCGAGGCAGAAGCATGTATAAAGGTTTGTCCGCTCATATGTCATCCAAACAACCATCAATCATCATTAATAAAATTTATTCTCACTTATATAAAACATGATTATTTAAGTTTGAAAATTCTACATTTGAATATTTAAAATAATTAAATATCTCATTTTCAAGGTGTTAAAATTACGGGTCGTTACATTCTCCCCTACTTAAAAGAATTTCGTCCTCGAAATTACCAACAAGAAAAAGTCACAAAATCCATTAACTTTTCAAAACAACTCGTTCAGACTGGATTACTAAAATCACTTAAATGTTTATCTTTCCCAAAATCATTTAGTTAAGCTTCTTATAATAACTTTTCTTAGTTTTCAAATCCACTAATTAATTCGATTGCTAATTCATTTTACAATTAAAGTTGAATTTCATTATATAGCTCAAATTCATATTCATCATTTCACTTTATTAACTACTTATTATTCAACTCTACTTTGCATATTCATTTTATTTATCAAAATCAACTTGATTCAACATTACTGAAGTTAAATTTCATTTCACTCTCACTTACATGTACTTCCACTATACAACTTAAGTTCACTACTAATTTATTTCAAATTTTATTTTATTTAACTCTACTTAAGTCAAATTTCATATCACTATTCAAATTCAGTTTTTTTTTCTTAACAAAATTGTTTAACCATTTTAACAATTGGTTTTTCTTGCATTTTTCCATTTTCTAAGTTATACAACTTAATAATCTAAACTTCCAAATTCACATTATATAATCACTTACCACTTATGTTTAATTTTCATTCAATAGTTTATCTAATCTAGTTCAAATTCGATTCAATTTATTTTACTTTCCTTTAGTTAAATTTCAAATCGTATATTTTATTATGCTAACTTAAATTTATTTCAACTTTACCAAAGCTAAATTTTTAATCTCATACTATAAATTCAAAACTCGTTGTACTTATATTTATCAATTTCAACTTGGATATTAAATCAAATTTGTTTTTCAAAACAAAACTTCAATTTCAATTAACTATTGGTAGCAAATCAATCACACAGAAACTTGAAAATGATACTGATGAAGCTGCAGTCATCACCCTTATTATTTCTGAGCAACAGTAGTGAATTCAGTGCATTTTATATTCTTTTAAAAATTTCCTTTTTATATTTATAAATCTATATTTATATAATTTCACTATTTTACTTTACTTATACAAGATTCATTTCAAATTTATTTATCTTATTAAGATTTATAACAATATAACATCTTTTTAAATTTTGAAAAAATAACTTTCAAAAGTAAACGGGATTCAAATTTCAAATTCTTAGTTTAAATTCATTTTTATTTATAACTCATATACTTTCATCTCTTATATATAAGATTATTTCATAATTGTATATCATATTAATTATAACTCGATGCCTAATAATTCATTTGCTTATATAATTTATTCTATTACAGTTGTTCTTTCCATTAAGATTATTCAAACATCTTTTATTAACTTTTATATATTCACATTTTCAAACAACCAAACAATCAATTTATATACACTATGATAATTCCTGAAAAATTGTTTCCTTTAAATATAAAATGTAATCGAGGTAAAATTATTTCATTTACCCAATTTGAATACTATGTCGATTTACCTCGTTTAAGTGTTTAGAAATCCCTATCCGCTCACTCTTCAGTTAGGGTACTAAATTCTTGCGGTCATCGCCCCGTATCTTCGTTGAGACTACCACGATCAAATATCAATCATCATGTTCAAGTGGATTTTATAGGAACCTAATATTCAAGTTTAAATAATCAAGCAAAATAACCTAAAATGCTCAAACATCTGACTTAGAGCGTGCCTACGGACTAAACAGGATCATGTACACGTGTAAGCGATCTAAGGTTAATATTGTGCAAACATCCTAAATATAAATCTCAAGCATCCAACTTAGAGCGTGCTTGGGGACCACTTGGGATTCCATACATGTGTATGTGGCCTGAGCTTATTATTGTCTTTACTACTTAATATGAAAAAAGTGCAAAAAAAGAAGCGCAAAGCATAGCGTGGGAATCAGATCTGATTCCCATCCATCCCGATCATAGGATTATTTGTCTTGTCCCAGATCCCTGGGCATGCCTTGATGCTTTCACTATGGATGATGGCTACTCTGGCTATACCATCGTAATTTGGTTTATCATGTAATCTTGTAGTTATTTATTCCAAAACAATTCGTCTATCAGAGCACAAACGTGTCGGCACTCATTCGTTCCATGCCCATCCATCTCATGAAAAAGGTAGAATTTTCAGATCTTTTCTCCCGGTTCATGGGTTCCCTCCAAGCTAGCTTTCTATAGGGGATCCTCCTGCTAGTTTGAAGATAGATCCTCTCCCGGGTCTCAGTTAGATTAGCGTAAGAATAGAAGTTCAACTCCCTCCTTTTCCGTTTCGGTTCCCCAAAGTTATCTTCAGCCTTCCACATTTCTTTATCCTTATCCATTCCTATCCGGACGATCCCCGTAATCCACAACATTCTCAGCTTCGGCATCTTCCTGGCATAAATATCTCTCAGCTTCGTGATAGAACTCCTTAAGATCCACTGGTGAGTCCTTTTCCAAAGCAATCTAAAGCCAGTCTTGCTAGCAAGTCCTGAAATTGACGCCATCAAAATCATGGATGGATCCGGCTTATGAAATGCTTCTGCCACCACGTTAAATCTAGTTAAGTAGTTAATTATAATTTAATATTTTGAATTAAATAAATTTTTTATTTGAAATAAACAATGAATTTTGGAATTTAAAATGAGAAAATCAATTCAAACCCATATTTTTGCCTGTCGCATTTTGTGAATGTTTCTCCAACTTTTTGCTTCCAATTTGAGAGCGTCATGAAATGCGAACCTTTGAACTGCCTCATGAATCTACTCACTAAGTCAGTCCACGTGCTTATGGATCGTTCTCCAACTGCTTGAACAACACTGTCCCTAAATCTGTCAAATTTAACCAAAAGCATCGCCCCGTTACCCCTTCTAAAGCACTCCCCATATGTCGAATGTATCTTATTAGATGAACCATCAGGTCTTTCCTTCCATTGTATATTTCCAGCATTAGAATTTTGAAATCGGGAGGATTCCTTACATTCTAGATGTTCGGGTGAACGGATTCCTATTAACATCCTCCAAGTTCTAGTTTAGCGGTCCACCCCTCATTATCCTCCTTACAAACTTAGCTATTCGGTTATTGTCATCCAATGAAGGTCTTTGATCAAATGTTATATTCTACCACTTGCTCCAGTGGGGGTACTCTAGCATGTACTTATCTGACTGTACATCTGCATTCTGATTTGCACCTCCAACTCTGTTTTCCCCCTGTTCCTTTGGGAATCTCTGGCATATACTCCTCCAGTTGTTGCATATTCACATTCTGACCTACGTTTCTAGCCCAGCATCATCCATCCTCAGCATTCCAGCTCATCCCAAGCCCAAACCAACATTGTCTTCCAAGTTGGTTTGTATAGATACCGAGAAGTAAGTAGTTGGTACCAACTGCTTCTGGTCGTGGGGGCAATACTCCAACTTGCTCCGCCCCAACTCCAGGTGTTCCTATATTAGCTTTTGGTCTTTGGTTTTGATTTCCAAAAGGTTCAGCTATTCCTTGTTGTTTCATCCTTTGTAATAATCCTCCTAGCATTTCCTGTTGTCTAGTTGTCACACTATCCAGCATTTCCTTCATCATTCTTTCCATCTCTTGTCTGGTTACATAAATGGATTAACGAGAATTCGAGGGCAACTCCTGGCTACGCCCAGGCTTTGGTTGGCTTCCTCCAACTTTTGATCTGGTGTTAGGCCACTTCATCTTTTTCAAATCTCATATTCAAGCTTCAAGTCTTTAGATCTAGTTCTCTCTCGGTGAAAGCACCAAAATGTTGTCGCCAAAAATGGCACAACACCCAGGTATCAGATGAAAGCATCAGTTCCATTAAAATAAACAAAAGCGGTAGAAATAGTAAGAAAATAAATAAACACATAAGAATTTTATAATGTTTCGGCAATCTCTGGCCTATGTCCACTTTATTTTTTATTTATCAGATGTTTGTGAGTCACTGTAGAAAGGGTTTGCTAATCTAAGTCCTAGAACAACAAATAGTTTCTTCCTAGGATACTTTTCTAGAGGAGAGGTAAGAGGTGAAAAAGAAGAAGACGTCTCTCCAGTCGAAGAATTAGATCCCGTTTTGATTGTCATAGGTTGTTATTTATAGAGAAACAGTTGCAGAAGTTCAGGATTCCACTAGAGTTGAAGATTAGAAGCAATCCCAAAGGCCCACAAGAGAGCACTCCGACTCTAAGTCAAAAAGGACCTCTCATTACCGAGAGGTTTGTCTTGGTACTGAAAAATTGTAGTTTAAACTTGTTCCATTCTCTTATTTTTGTTTTGATGATTTCAAGCTCTTTTCTATGAAGGTTGAGTCGATCCCGACGATTCCTTCGATAACACTTGTTTTATCCAACATTTGTTGCTTTCTGCTCATCAACCTTTGAAGTTTTTTATCTAATCTCCGAGAAAAGAACTTGATAATGACTTGTTGAAGTAGTACACAAAGTGTAGGGGATTTGGGATGCACTTAGAAATAAAATACCCCCTGTACCGAGAGGTTCCTCTCGGTACTGAGTGGTCTACTTAGTCTATTTTCTTTCTAAATTTCTCAAGTTCAACTCTTTTATTCTTCTAAGCATGGTTCCAAGTTCGTGACTCATCTCATCTTCATTTTGGCCTTCTAACTCTGATTGAAATCTTCTTTGGTCGAAAATAGGTTAACAATCTTAATCAACTATCTCAGATATTTATTTAAATTAAACCAATCAAACAACGGAATAATTACGTATATATGTTATTCTACCTTTTCTTGGCAATATTTCTCAATATATATAAATACATGGATTTATACTGCATTATAAATTTAGAAAATTAATTCCTCTCACCTAAGCTGTAAATCCTCAAGTATCAAATTCTTATCCACAGCTATTCTACGTTGTAGATAATCTCACTACTAGTGCAACGGTGAAGACTACACTCGATTGGACCTCATGTGCATGAGATGCAGATTTTATAAGAATGCCAATTATAAAATTAATTAATTAACTTAAGTACCATTATAATCCTTCTTCCCCAATCTCATTATCACCCTCTTATATGAAACACCCCACACCCCTTAACATACCCAAAAAGACACATTAAAAGGCGTGGTGCATTGTAGGTATAACTGAAACTAACAGAAACTAAGATTCACGAGACAAAAAATAGATAAAAGCAGCGGAAACTAAATAATTATTTAATTAAAACAAAGCTTCGGAATTAATTCATAAACAAGTTACCTGCCAAATACAACATTCAAAACCCATTGTGTCTTATGAAATGAAAATTAATTTCTCAAAATCAAAGTTTGTAATATCCCTCATAAATAAACCAATGCATACAAGAACAACAGCTGAAAATAAAGAAGTACATAGAAGAAGTCTCCTCCAAGAAGAACTCCAAACTGTCGCAATCTACTAGCTTCTTCCTTGATTTCCTAAAGGGAGAAATCGGGGGAAATAAAGGAGTAGATCAGACTAAAAGTCAGGTGAATGATAGTAATTATTAGAGTCTTTAAGCAAGATAAAAGTAATAGACTCTACAACAGTTCTAGTAAATAAGGATAACAAAGGAAAATATGAAAGAGCTAAACTGGAAATAAATATGATTAACTATTGCTCAATATATGTTAACTTTGATTTCTTGCACTTGTTTTGATTTAATTAGGCCGAATTCCTAATCCTGTAATTAGGCTATATTATTTTTCTACCCTTTGATCGGCCTTCTACTAATGTGGTTATGGCGGATCGGACTCTATAGCCCCTAAACAGAAGATACCGTGTCTACGGAAGACACATACTAAGCGCTATGGAACTCAATAGTGTCTTATTTCCTCTAAACGATGTTGCACCCTCGGTCACTGCTGGTTCGCACCATCTATTGCTCTCTCTATTGACCTTTTATTTACTCTAGATAACATAAGCATGCCCTCATCTCACTTTAGGCTAATGTGAGATCACCATGTCCATAGAAATAACAGGGGATGCTGTTGGTACTGGTCAATTTTATACAAAATCTAGTTGCGCCCCTTGTCCAAATCCCCATGATTTAGTCTTTTAATTATTAACCTCTTATCTATCCTAAATAGCATAAGCGTGTCCCAAGAGAAATGATGCCGGTATGGATCTTTTCTTTTAACTATTGACCATTTATCTACCCTAAACAGCATAAGAGAAATGTTGCCCGTATGGACCTTTTCTTTTAACTATTGACCACTTATCTACTCTAAACAACATAAGAGAAATGTTGCCGAGACGGACCTCTTATTTCATCTTTGCTTATTAACCAAGATAAATTATTTAAATAAGCCGTTACAATTTGTCTCTACTTCCTTTGCTTATTAATTTATCCTAAGTCTTAAAATAAGCCTCATTCTATTCTACATCTTATTATAACTTAACGTTATAATTTAGCTCATTTACTTAACCCAAAAGTCTAAATGTGAAAATAAGCTACACCTTTATTTGCTTATTTTAATCCTAATTTTAATTCATAATTAGGCCTGCAAATAGGTCAATTTCAGTCCAATTCCATTTTATTACAGTCGTTTCAATTTACATCTTATTTTAGGTAATTTCAGTTTTCTTATTGTCTAATCCATATTCACGAAGAAAAAGGAGAAATAGAAGAAAAATGACAGTTTCTAAAAGAAAATCCCAAACGTGGAAAAAGATGTAAATAAATAGCAGTTAACAGTAAATAATTAAAAATACTATAAATTACTATAATTAAACGGAAAAGCTATAACTAACTGAAAATAATAGCTAAAGAAATAGACTGAAAATAAATTTAAAACTGAAAATAACTGATAAAAAGGTATTTTCAAAACCGTAGAAAAACTACAACTATTGGAAACCCTATTATTTTAAATTACTTAAAGAAATCTTAAATTAATTAGAATCACTCATCTCCGGTCCAAATCTCTTCCTTTGGTCTTCCTGGATCCATGTGGAGTTGTAAAATAATTTTTTATTAAAAAGATTCTCTCCTTAAAAAATTATTCATTTTAGGGCCCTTCCTGAAAAGGTGAACCCCGACAAAGAAAATCTAGAATGAGAAAAAGTTTTAGGTCTGGGGGTCTATTTATATGTGTAGAAGTGGATCTCGAACAGTTAGATCTGGAGATTGAATAGGATGCAACCACGTCATAGGCTGAATAGGAGCCATCGGATACAGAAACGGAGGGACTGGATTCAACAAAAGGGTGCAAATGATGTATTCCAATGCTTCTCATTCGTACGAACGAACTATCATTCGTTCGCCTATTTTACAATGCGGGTCGACTAGGTGGTCGACCGCCCCTTTGCCCAGGTCAGTCGATCGGTCGTCCTGACCTTTTTTTCGTTATATTTCTTCTTATTTTGTTTATCTTATAACTTTGTCATATTAGCTCGGTTTCTGACATCCTATATATTGAAATTGACCAAAAAATTACCGTGGACATATTGGTGCAACTTACATGGCTTGATTCTAATAATTTCATGAAGTTATTTTATTATTTAATTAATTAATGAATTAACTATTACGAATTAAATTTTGGGTTGTTACACTATACATGTGCATGCATATAACTATACACACTCAAAACTCTCTCCTTAATTCCTCGCCCATTTCTCCACAAAAATTTGAACCATTGTCCATCGAGTCGTACTTCATGCACTCTCTATAATGGTCATAACGATATAAACCCCAGTTGTAACGATCTAACTTTTCGATCCTCGAATGTCGATGCTAAATACATCTATAGTATTCGTATGCCATGCGTCTAAGTGCTGGAAAGGTAGATATTTAAGGTAAAATAAAAAAAGAAGAATAGAACAAGAAAGAAAAACATAATATCAAAATCTTATCATGGAAAAATAGTATATAATATCAAAAGATAGTATAAATGATCACTTTGAATACAGAAATTTCAGAATTACAAAACCTAAGTACAATCGCCGACTAGGACAATTATAACTGCATGTCCTCACAATGTGCTTCATACATAATATAATGCAACAGAAATAGAATTAGACGGATACTAGAAGCCTCTAGCCCGTCTCTTGATCTCTGAAGCATCCAAAGTAAAACCTAATTTACTCGGCCTACTACAAAGAGCATACGGGGAATTTAGGTAAGACAGAAACTATGTGTTAGACATAAGTTTTGTATGAGAGAATCAAAGGTACATGTAACAGTAACTATTAAAATCATATGGATTACTGTAATAGTTTTCTCCTCAAAAGAAACCAACCATCTGATGAGTGATTATAGTGTTATAACAGAAAATATCTAAGGTGTAGAAAATAGATCAAAAAATAGCTAATGTGTAAAATACACAACAATACTAGGTATATGATCAATACCGCTTAGGTGCATTCGCATATGCGTAAGAATTTCCTTGGAGGTGCCCTTAATACGTCAAGAATGGTCCTCATGAATAGGGATCGAAGATATCCTTTCGAGCACCATATATCTCTAGATAAAATATACCATAAAAGGTAAGCTATAGCTGGTTAATGCCAGAGACATTAACTGAATATCATCAACTTCTTTTAGCAATATCAATAGCATCTCTTGATTTGGAGTTGATATACCCTATTTGGGTTCGCTAAACCCTTCATGCCTATGTACCCTATCTTTGATTTTAGTCATTTACTGATGTTGAGGCTATATTTGGCATCTCTCACGTAAGTCTTCATCACTTGAATAGAACACGAATCCCCATTGGATCCAATCATCTCCAACAGATCATGAATCACTACTTGGATTCAAGCATCCCAAACAAATCTTGAATCTCAACATAGATTTCCTCATAAGTCCTCCGATGAATTCTAACACTGTTCTCTATCCTGTAATACTCCTCAAGATAGACAATGCCATACGATAACATCGTTTGAAATGTTAACGCTGGCCTCTCCCTTGGACTTAACTTTATGATAGACGGTTCAACTCTATAACATTCTACGCCACGACCGCTTCCGAAACGTAGAATTTGTATACTAGTTAAATTCAAGGTTCGATAGTCGACTAATCGATTATCTAGTTAAAACGAATGCTTATAGAAATCAAGGTTCGCATACTTAACATGTTTTCGACATTCAAAATTATAATATCCCTCGATCAAGAGTGAAGCCAAGTAAGTTAGAGCACTAATTACATATCAAAGCCTTTCCTAGACACTTCAGTCTTTACACTCACGGATGACAGGTCTACCTCATTGGCTTTTAGTGCTAAGTATAGTATTGATGACATTCCGTAAATGAGTAAGAAATCAACACGATTAACAAGTTTCCAACCTTCCCAACATAACTATTCTTTGGTCAAGAGTGGAGCTGATAGGTTAGAGCATTATTGCTTCTATCCTTACTCAAATGTCAATGTTAACCCACACAAATAGATAAGCCTACTTCGTCGGCTTTTAGCATTACACATAGTCAATTACTTTTCAAATAAGAAATCACATAATTAATGATTTAGCCACAGAGAAATTCTAACCCCTTTTAAAATCATTTGTTTGCACTTTTAAAACCTTTTTAGAAATGATATATATATAGTATTTTATTTACAAAACCAGATATTTGATAAAACAATTTAAAAGATTAGATATTTACATAAAATATTAATAAAATAATTAACTTCTTTTCTAAAAACTACATATACTTAAATGCTTTTAAAATACTTTAAAATGATTATAATAGATTTTAAAACATTTACTCAAAGTATTACTTGAAAATAACAACTTTATAAATTTAATTAAAAACTTGGAAAAACCATTTTTCTATATGTTTAAAAATAAACCCTCTTCTTTAGAAATTCTTAACTAATTCTTAAAAATTCACAAAAATTTTAAACCACTTTTAAAATACTCTAATAAGAGCTGGGAAACACTTGTAAAAATAATGAAACAAAATATTTAAATTTAAATATACTTTCAAAACTTTAAAGTCCAAAACCAAGGGTAAAACAAGGCAATTTTGCACAAGTGTAAGTTTGGCCACTTTTTAATATGTTACTCAAAATTTTAACATTCAAAATTTTTAAAGAAGCAACCATAAATAATGAAAATCACAAATATGGTGAGAAACCACTAAGGATCTCTCTACAATGTTCCATAGAAATTTCCGAACACAAGACAATTCCTAAGTGCATCCATAGCGACTATCACTATAAGTGCACTTTCAAATCCAGGTCCAATTCAAACATATGTTCAACTAAAACCTATGTGCTTTCTTCCAAGGCTATGCTACAAGTCATAAAAGTCCATTCAGGTCCATATATATGGACTACTTATGCCATTTGCTTTCAAAGTAAGAATCGAAAGAATATTACAAACTTATATTTACAACAATATTAATATCCATTCAATCACAAAGAAATAATCAATCACAAGCACATAATACAATATATTTTACATTCAATGGTGAGTTAACTCACACTTACGCAAGTGAACAAGCAAGTCTAAGCAACCACTCCCTTCCCCTGCCTTGCAAGCACCTTGCTTCTTTCCTTCTCCTTTCTTTTGCACTTGTATCTAGCTATATTCAGCCTATACTTCTCACGACCTTCAATGGAAGGGGGTCTTGGATTCACTTCTTAAAGATAATAGTAGCTAAGAGGTGTTGTGATGTCGTCCTGATGCTTTTATCCAAGTTTGAGTTGATTTGGAGTTGTTTTGAAATTATTTTCTTTTAAGAATTTATGTTGAGGAAGAGTAAAAGAATGATAGCTTTTTGTGTAAAAAAAGTTAAATGGATTCAAGGGGTATGCCCTTTTTTTTAAGGATTCATATGGTGTTGCCTAACCTTCCGCTCACCCTCCATATGCCCATCAGATCTCCTTTACACTTGTTACCTTTAGCAAATGACTAAACTACCCTTACATATAAATATATCTTATTTGATAGGAGCTTATAGAATTATAACGACCCGCCATTTCGGCATCGAACACTGCCACTGTGTTCCACTGTCAAGCATCTAATTGAAAAAAGGGCAGATTGTTAGGGTGAATAATAAGAAAATAGCAGAGGACAGAGAAAACAAAAACTCACAGCGGAACCGACAACATATAATATAACAAGGGTAGTAGAAACTGTCACTCCAAACATACAGAGTATACCGGAGTTAAAAACAAACCTTAACAGCTTGACAGTTATATAATTCCGACCTTACAAATGCCGATAAGTATACTATATAATACAACGGAAAATTAAATCAGTACGATGGATGAATCTCTAGCATCCCTCCAAGACCTCCATATTACCAAAGCTAACCTGAGAAATTACTCAACTTGACCCAAGCGTTATAAATAAATAACACTCGGATCAGTCTGGAAATACCAGCGTGAGATAACTCAAATACTGAGGAACATATAAAAGTTCTGTGAGACCACGCCGCTAACGTGGAATGGGTTTTCACCTTACAAGAATAACATCTATACAAGAAAGAGCAGAAATAAATATCAAGAACAAATCCAAATAGGAATGAGTATAATTAATTAATATTAAACTAGACTTGAAAGAATGGAAATAAACCTAGTAAAATCCAAAAGTAGACAGAATGGACAGAACAAGGAAAACAGTCCAAGTTGATAGAATGGACTAAATAAGCTAACTATCCAAACTTGATAAAATGGATAGAATAAGGTAACCATCTAACTTGATTGAATGGACAGAATAAGGTAATGGTCCAACTTTGATAGAATGGACTGAATCAATATTTAAATGTCGTTATAAGAAGTTGGCTCTACTCATGGCAATTTAAAGCTAAAACAGATTTAGGAATACGAATCAAATAAGGAAAGGAAATTTTCCAACAATTGACAAGGAAGGTGCTCCACCCTTGAAGTATACGTCCAGTAATATACTTCTACGAAGCTCGTATACTCTGTGGCACTTTTCGGACAATACCAAGCTGGACCCCACCAAACCTTACCGAGAATCCAAATATTTCTAAATCTAAGTGCACAATCCAAACTAGATGAGATATGAAAATACCCTTTTGATGGAAGCAGCCCCATATAACTTGGCTTCTTCTCGTGCTTTGGATTTAGTCATTTTCGACAAAGGATGTTAAAGGAGCAATAAATCGTCTTAGAATGATGATAATAAAGTAGTTGAAGTAACTGATAGCTGAGATACCAACTATCGAGGATATAAAATGATTGTGTATGGAAATTAAGTCTTGCACTCTTTCCTGGTTAACAATAATTGATACGACGAAATGGTATTTCATTGAAGATGGTGTTGAAGACCGGGTATTTTCGAAAATGAAAGGATTACTTGTCGAATGGGATTTCATTAAAGATGGTGTTGAAGTAACTGAAGTAAATGATACGACGAAATGGGATTTCATTGAAGATGGTGTTGAAGACCGGGTATTTTCGAAAACGAAGGATTACCTGTCGAATGTCTCTGCACCGGGTTGCTCCGTTATAGAGATTTTATCACCTTTGTGATGGGGATTCCGGACGTGATTTGTGAATATTCGGATTTGCAAGGGCTTCTTTGAAGTGCCTTCGGTACCGTTCGATCCCAGAATGGACTTGTATGGATGTGTGTCCGACGTTACACTTTGAGATGTAAAGCTGGTTTCTATTAAATACATTTCTGTTGGTGGTGGAGAATTATTCTCTTAGCTTAACACCCTTCTCTGAGACGTACGAGCTCAGAGGTTATGTAGTTGATGGTTGCTAGTGATACATTCCTAATTTGGTAATGTGGCATACGAAGTGTTGCTGATCATTTGTTGATCAAAGCATGACATTGTGAAAAGTGTAGCTTTGTGGACAAAACCTCATCGAGCCTCACAAACCGGAAATGGTCAAAACAGGAAAGATGCGGCAAGGTTATGAGGGTCGCGCCCTTTAGGGTATGTCATTTACTTCTGGAAAAGGGTGGTGTCAGGTATGGAGCCTTGATATTTAACCTTTGTGGTTACCGCAAATACTCTTCTTTGTGGTTGTTGGTGTAGAGGATCCTCGGATAAAGGTCCCAAAGGACCGGGGGTTGGCATACTTGAGTAGTAGTTACCTAGTTACAGAGGTAACCTGGCCTTGTGTTGGAAGAGATCCGGGTAGGTTCTCGGGACGTCCCTCCAGAGGCGTACCCATGTGGCAGTAAGAAGTCCTTAGCCTGACCATTTGTTGGAAATCCAAAGAAACAATACGAGCCATTAACGATTGCAATTGTATAACCTGCCTCCTCAGGAGGTAGCTATAGCAAGCATAATATAATGGTACCTATGCTGGCTAAGATTAATATTATACTTTCGAAATGTTTTCCACACTATGCATTAATGATAATATTAAAAATGATTTTGCGTATCAAGCATGTTTGAAAATCATAAGGAGAAATCTCCTCCAATTCTGCGTTTGCATTGTTTGTGTGGTGGGAGGCCTTTTGGTAGTTTCATTTTCCAAAAAGCATAGCGGATTTCTTTTTATTTTCTTTGTGAAAATAACTATTTTTAAGATATCACACCAGTCCCACGACTGGCCTGGAGTTTATTGTTCCCTTTCTAAACTCTGGGTGCCCATAATTTTCCACACAGGCAACCTAGAGTTAGGTTATTGTTATTCTGGAGCGAAGTCAGAAAAGTGATGTTGTGGAATCAGGAGTTGGAGCTAGATGGCGAGGCGTATCACTTATACATGTAATATTTCTTTCTGCTGTTTGTTGATGTACACTCTGATAATGTAATGTGATGTAATATAATAACTGATATAGTTCTTGGTTTTAAAGATATTCATTTATCTATTATATTTGTTCCGCTGCGATATGAGAGATTCTATTTATTGTTTCTGTTCTTCTTCTATCTTCTTCTTCTTTAAACCCTAACGGTTCGGTTTTCCGGCATTCGACTGTGCGGCGTTCGGTAAAGTGGATGTACTGATGTCAACTTTCGGGCGTCGAGAAATCGAACATGTTACAGTAAATCTGTTTTTATAATGTGTTGAATAATGATATGCTTGAATTATGATTTATATGGATTGAACAAGTTAGTTAAAACTGAGATATACACGGTTTTTGGATAAAACCGAGATGAAATGATTTTTAAATGCCATGGGAAAATTAAATGTTGTAGAAAACATGATTCTAGAGATGGGTTCCAATTTTCATAACTATATGAATTTATGTGGATTTTATATTAGGTTCCAGTGAAGCAAATGATTTATTGGGTTATAAACTATTTACGGCCAAAATAATAATTATTTAGGTTTGAAATTTTTATATTTTGGAAAGCATATTAAAATAAAATTTTTGGAATTTTTCCAGATTTTTCCTACATGGTTTGATGAATATATAAAAAAATTTAAGGTATAGGACATAAATGTTTTATATATTTAATTAAGGAGAAGGGGTATTATAAAATAAAATTATTATTTAGTTCTGAAATTAGTGGCAGCACTTTTCTAAAAAGTGTATGTTAACCAACAGGAATTTGACAAACAAAGGAAACTTGGCTAGAAAATTATCTTTTAAAGTTAAAAACAAGAAATCATGCTTTTAGCATGTTTCAGCCATTTTTGGTATCAAACCATCTTTGATAACCCGAATTTTGGAGTAAGCTGTTAATTGATAATTAACTGGGTTAATTATTAGAAATACTGATTTATAAGTTAAACAAATAAATTTGATAATAAATATTCATATTTGGATAAATATTTTAAACAAATTAGATATAAAATATATATGTATATGATTTTATTAGTATATAGTTTGTTATTTTCTTTTAAAGATCATATTATATAAATTAAGGAAAGTAGTTACTAAATAAAAATTTAATATAAAAGTTTATGGAAACAATTAAAAATATAAATAAAGTATATATATATGTATAATTTAAGTACATAAAAGAGTTAATAAAGAAATTTAATACACTATAATATGCAAATTACAAGTGTAAACAAGATAAAATACTTTTAAACAAGTGTAAGAGAAATACATCATTAGATTAACAAATGTTAAGTGATTTAACTAGTGTCGCTTTCTATTTTATTTTCTTTATATTTTTAATAATTCCTAATTAAAACCTATATAAAAAACTAAATTTTCTTTCTTCATTTCTTTTTCTATTTTCCTACTTTTAAAACAAAAGAATAAACCATAAAGGAAACTCAGATCTGAGACAAATCAAATATTTAAACCAAAAATGAAAAGAAAAAAGAGCCTGTTAATGTTCAACCTGGGAAAAATCAAGGCCTGTACTAAAAGCAGTAAACAAGATAAAATTTGATACTGCAATCATCTTTGCAATCTACAACCTGAAGCTCATCAATTCAAATTCAAGCTAATTTAATAAAGATTATCATGCAATCTGCAGCATTCGGCCTGAAATCAAAAGTCTTAAATCGTCAAGTTCCAGTTTCAAAAGATATAAGCATTTTTTCTCTCCAATTCAAGTTCAAATAAAGCTTTCCTGTTTCAAAAATCAAGGCTCTCTGTTCATCTTCTTTCAGATGAGTTACCCTAAGATTTGATCTTTTCAAAATCCTATGACATGCAGTAATTTCTTGGAACAAAGTATATATGCATTTGCAAGATTATTATTTGAATTGCATGTAGATATATGATTATATGTTATGTGCATGTCTGAAAAATACGAATACTCTGTTCTGTTATTCAAGTTTTCAAAACCTGATCAAATTTAAATATCTCTTGCCTGATTCATTTTTAAACCTTGATCTATAAACGAAACTTGTTCATGTTAACAGGATAATTGATTTAAAAATATTTCTAGTAAGAATCTGTGGATAGGTTTAATAAAAAGGAAGAAAACAGTGAAATCCAATTCATATCAAAATTTCGATTTAAAAGAATTCTAGTTTCTTATATATAATCTTCTTCGTTTTCGAAATCTAGGATTTTTAAAAACAAAACTATGATTTTTAGACTTGTAATTAGTTAGATTTTGCAAGATGATTAGTTTTGGGATAATTGTATGTTGCCATTGATCGAAGTTGATCTGTGACTCATGGCCCAATGTGGACATCTATTTGTTTATTTATTTTTATTTTTATGATGTGTCTAAAATTAGTTAATACAACCAAGTGTAGGAGCAGGCAGTTATAACTGTTCCTGGCTGGGTTAGTTCATATAAAAAAATTCTTATGTGCCTTAGTAAGGGTGGTTGTCTATACTATCTATCAAATTTTAACGTAATGTGATAATTTGTGTTTCTATCTTTTATCTTTTACTTTACTTTGCCCTTGAAAATCTGCCTCCCCGTCACTTGGATTCACGACATGTGAATACCATGGATGTATTAGTGTCGATGTTTGAGAGTCGAGGAGACGGATATTCATATTTGGTATCAGACCTGAAGGTTAAGCGACAACCTTAGCTTTGGTGGGGTATGTAACACTCCTAATTTCATTGACATTATTCAGGAGATTTAATTAAACTAAATTAAATAAAATAATGTAGATAAAGAGATTGAGGTTGATTATAAAAAAAATCAAATGAAATTATATAAATGGTTAGGAAATTAAATATAAGGGCATTAGGGTAAATAAACATGCTTCCCACCCTTGTACGATTCTCGCTACGTCATACACACTCATTTTACTTAAAATAAAATTTTATAAACGTGAGAAGCAAGTTCGACCATTAGAAGGAAAGAAGAGAAGAGAAAATCAACTTAAATCTTAGGATTCAAGTTAGAAGGAATCAATCTTAACCAAACTTCAATTTCCTTATCCAATGTAAAGTGAATAATAATTTCTACATCTCTATTTTAGTTTTATAATCATATGATTTCGGGTTTTAGTGTAAATTTGTTTTTATAATGTATTGAATAATGATATGCTTGAATTATGATTTATATGGATTGAACAAGTTTGTTAAAACTGAGATATACACGGTTTTTGGATAAAACCTAGATGAAATGATTTTTAAATGCCATGGGAAAATTAAATGTTGTAGAAAACATGATTCTAGAGATGGTTCCAATTTTCATAACTTTATGAATTTATGTGGATTTTAAATTAGTTTCCAGTGAAGCAAATGGTTTATTGGGTTATAAATTATTTATGGCTAAAATAATAATTATTTGGGTTTGAAATTTTATATTTTGGAAAGCATATTAAAATAAATTTTTTGGAATTTTTCTAGATTTTTGCTACATGGTTTGATGAATAGATAAAAAAATTTAAGGTATAGGACATAAATGTTTTATATATTTAATTAAGGAGAAGGGGTATTATAAAATAAAATTATTATTTAGTTCTGAAATTAGTGGCAGCACTTTTCTTAAAAAGTGTATGTTAACCAACAGGAATTTGACAAACAAAGGAAACTTGGTGGAAAATTATCTTTTAAAGTTAAAAACAAGAAAATCATGCTTTTAGCATGTTTCAGCCATTTTTGGTATCAAACCATCTTTGATAACTTGAATTTTGGAGTAAGTTGTTAATTGATAACTAACTGGGTTTATTATTAGAAATACTGATTTATATGTTAAACAAATAAATATGATAATAAATATTCATATCTGGATAAATATTTTAAACAAATTGGATATAAAAAATATATGTATATGATTTTATTAGTATATAGTTTGTTATTTTCTTTTAAAGATCATATTATATAAATTAAGGAAAATAGTTACTAAATAAAAATTTAATATAAAAGTTTATGGAAACATTTAAAAATATAAATAAAGTATATATATATGTATAATTTAAGTACATAAAAGAGTTAATAAAGAAATTTAATACATTATAATATGCAAATTACAAGTGAGATAAAATACTTTTAAACAAGTGTAAGAGAAATACATCAATTAGATTAACAAATGTTAAGTGATTTAACAAGTGTCACTTTCTATTTTATTTTCTTTATATTTTTAATAATTCCTAATTAAAACCTATATAAACATCTAAATTTTATTTCTTCATTTCTTTTTCTATTTTCCTACTTTTAAAACAAAAGAACAAACCATAAAGGAAACTCAGATCTGAGACAAATTAAACAAATCAAACAATTAAACCAAAAAAAAGGAAAAAAAAGAAGAAGAAAAAAAGAGCCTATTAATGTTCAACCGGGGAAAAAATCAAGGCCTGTACTAAAAGCAGTAAACAAGATAAAATTTGATACTTCAATCATCTTTGTAATCTACAACCTGAAGCTCATCAATTCAAATTCAAGCTAATTTAATAAAGATTATCATGCAATCGGCAGCATTCGACCTGAAATCAAAAGTCTTAAATCATCAAGTTCCAGTTTCAAAAGATCTAAGCATTTTTTTCTCTCCAATTCAAGTTCAAATAAAGCTTTCCTGTTTCAAAAATCAAGGCTCTCTGTTCATCTTCTTCCAGGTGAGTAACCCTAAGATTTGATCTGTTCAAAATCCTGTGACATGCAGTAATTTCTTAGAACAAAGTATGATATGCATTTGCAAGATTATTATTTGAATTGCATGTAGATATATGATTATATGGTATATGCATGTCCGAAAAATATGAATACTCTGTTCTGTTATTCAAGTTTTCAAAACCTAATCAAATTTAAATATCTCTTTCCTGATTCATTTTTAAACCTTGATGTATAAATGAAACTTGTTAATGTTAACAGGATAATTGATTTAAAAATATTTCTAGTAAGAATCTAAGGATAGGTTTAATAAAAAGGAGAAAATAGCGAAATCTAATTCATATCAAAATTTCGATTTAAAAGAATTCTGGTTTCTTGTATATAATCTTCTTCGTTTTTGAAATCTAGGATTTTTAAAAACAAAACTATGATTTTTAGACTTGTAATTAGTGAGATTTTGCGAGATGATTAGTTTTGGGATAACTATATATTGTCGTTGATCGGAGTTGATCTGTGACTCGTGGCTCATGTTAGGGGTGGTTCGCGGAACGAGTATGGTGGGAAAAATAGTCTAGTATTTTCTGGAATGTCGTGGTGAGAGGGCGACATCGATCTAGGGTTTAGCTTGAGTTGGAGTTGTGGTTGTTCTCGAAGGGAATTTCAGTGCGGATGTTGATTCGAGTTGGTCGAAGCAACGGGAAAGGGAACAAGGATCTTAGGTAGAGGTCTAGGTATGTGGACGTGGCCTCTGGTGGACGGAGATGGAAGATTGAGGTGATCGATGTGTAACGACCAGGTATTTTCAACCATTCGCATCCATTATAAGTGCACAGGCAGACACTCATGCCGGAATTGAATTGCTCAAAATACTGTGTTGTAAATAAAATTTTGGCAAACCTCGGAATATACAATAAATAAAAATCACAGATCTCAGACACAGAGTATATAAAAATGCAGCGGAAGAAAAAGAGATAGTAGTTCATGAAGCTACTATATAAAATATAAGATACATCAGAGTTAAATAAGATACAACAGAAGAGTAACAGGATACATCAGGTACAAATCAGATACATCACTGAACCACTGGATACTGAAAAAAAATAGATGGCTGGATCTTCAAGGAAAGCTCCAACGCCGAAGGTGAATCTTGAATGCTAACTCAATCAATCTGACCCGAGTGTAAAGCAAAATACAAAACCCTCGAGTCAGGACATAATTACTTATAAACTGTAAATCAACTCAAGTGAACAGCAACAAAATGCATCAGTAACTTAAAGGATGCTTGGGACCGCCCATCCTCTAAGGATCCGTTAAACTATTTACTATGTAGTAATATACGCTATATACGGTAGTGTCTAATTAGTAAAGTATAATCATATAGAAAATAGCGTTAAGGGGATGGTGAACCTTAACGCGGTCGGATCTTTAAAACCAAAATCGTAGTGGGCTCGATATAAGGATATGACATGGCACGCGAGGCAATGCCAGGGTGGATACACCGTTTGCACTCCTGGACCGGTGGTGACGGCAAGCCAGCAACTTCCGCCCACCTCGAACAATACCCCCGAATCAAAGTGGCGCCACCGAATCGAATCACAACAGTAATAGAATGGTTTCCGATGGAGCATGCTCGATGAAAGGGTGCGACCCTTTGTGTAGCCCGGTATAGCTCATGTTTTAGTCATATATGCCAACTCACGGGAGTTGGGTCCACGTAATATATACCTCGAGAACGTCGCCACCATCCTACTTCATTCTGGAATCTCCACTGCGTACATAGTTGTTAAAGTGGATTTCGATATTGGCCGGCTATAAGACAATATCCGATCCCGGTCTCTTTAACAACCAATCGTTATTATAACCCGTAGTTATAACTTTAAAACAATATTTTATACTTCAAAATAAAATATCCTTTTCAATCCAAATCTTTATCAAAATAAAGATTAAATCATTTCCAAAACCATTTCAATATATCATCGTAAAATATCTTTCAATTCAAATATTTATCAAAATAAATATCAAGTCATTTCTAACCATTTCAATATATTAAATTTTCATACCCTTTCAACACTACCTTCCAGTTCCAAAATATCATATCTTTCAGAACTTCTTTTTAAATGATGTTAATATCAAAATGTCCTATCTTTCAAACTCCGTTTTTCAAATCATTAAATATCAAAAATATCATATCTTTCAAAACTTCGTTTCCAATCATTTTAATATATCAAAATATCATATCCTTTCAAAACTTCATTTTCAAATCATTTTAATATATCAAAATATCGTATCTTTTCAAAACTTCATTCATTTCAAATCATTATTCATTTTATTCATTCTAAAATACCATTTCAATTCATATTTTAAAACAGTTTATATTCCAAAAATTCTTTTTTTCATTTCAATGAAGTTATTATGCTTAATAATTAAATTATTAAATTTCCAAAAATTTCAACTTCCAAAGTTCATTTATTCACTTAAGTTTATCAAAACAGTGAAAATTCACTTTTCGCATTATTTAGAAAACTCTACGGAAAGTTCATTCAAAACAGTTCAATTTAACAAAAGACAACGTTTAAAAATGTTGTAATAGAGTTTTCTTAAATTTCAAATAAACTTAGTTAAATTCAAAAATCATAGTACTTACAACAATTTCAATAATAGTTTTTTTTTCAATAGCTTTTTTTTTAGTTCATTATCATCAACTACAGTATTTACAATTGCTGTAATATCATTTACATTGTAATTAATAACATTTCAAAAATGCAGTCAATTAACTTCAAATATTCAATAAAATTTCTCAACCAGTTATATTTTTATTAAAACATTTTTAACTTATAAAATCATACATTTTCACATTTATAAACATCATTTAATTTTCCTCAAGTTCATGATTTTATAAAGTTAAATTTCCATTCAAAAATCAAGATTTAATAATAATTCACTTATTAAAATGCAATGTTGAATTTTTTAAAATCCATTACATTAAATTTCAAATTAACACTTAAGTTCAAATTCTCAAATATAACTTTGTTTTATTTTCATTTACTTAACTAAAAGTTCACTTTTACGTCAATTTCATAAATTTCCAGTTTTAGTTATATTTTAAAATTTCAACTTACAATATTCATTCATTTCACATTTCAACTTTATTAAAATCATTAATATGATCTAAAAATCACTTTAAATTCATTTAAATTCAAATTATCATAAATTAATCATAATTTCATATTCAATTAAATCTCCAATTATAATTAAATCAAAATTTCCAAAATAACTTACGTACAAAATTTCTAACTTTTTCGTTAATTCATTTCACTTACAATTATTCAGAAAATCAATAATAATTTACAAAAATCCTTTTTTTTTTAAATTTAAAATCAAAATATTATAACAATTAAATTTCTAAAATATTTAAAATTTTAGAAAAACATATTTTAACTACGGGCCTGTATATAATTTTCTACGCTAGGTAAAGTGATACGGGTAATATATCATTTCAACCCGTAATTTACAAAGAAAAATCCGGGTTTTATCATTTCAAACCCGCAATCCCAAGTCAAAATGAAAAATTTAAAACCATTCAGGCCTATCATTTCAGCCCATAACATTTTTTCTAACAGGGAACTTGCGGTGTGATCATATACAGAAATAATATAAACAAGGTCAATATCACAATATACAGTCATATATCAGATGTCAGGTGAAAATTAACAGTTTTAACATGGTAATAATATGGTAATAACATGGCATAGCATATCATATGATCATCATTAACTTTCATAAACATTTTATATTACTAAACACTTGTCATCAATTCACTTTTCATAAGTATAAATGTCAGAGTGAGAAAGACTCACTTTTTCAAGCTGAAGACCAAAACAACAAACACAAGTGCGATTCCAAAAGCACGACAAGCACGATATAGCATGACTTTTGATTTGAATGAATGGAGAGCCTTGATATTTGTCTTGTAAACAATAACCAAAACAAGACAATATACACATAAATATTCAACGCAAAACAATGTTGAAACAATGAAAATACGAAGCAACAAAGGAATAGATTACTTGACCTTGCTTTAACCATTCAAATGCTTGGCCTAGGAGGTTCTTGGGTTCAGCCATGATGATGATATAGCTCAGGTTTGGCACCATAACTCACGACTAGAAGGAGTATGGAGTGGTAGGGTTATAACATGAAGCATACAATTGGTCAAGGCAACATATATGAAGTTTTTGAGCACAACAAGGCTCGGCCTTGGGTCAAGTGGGGCTTGGCCATACTTGTACAGGTTTGGACAGTAGATGGAGGGGTGTGGGAAGGTCTGGAAAAGGTGGTGGTGGTGGCCTATGGTGGTGGCCAAGGTGGTGGATGAAGATATGAAGTGAAAGGGTGGCTATCATGAATGTTTCAAGGCTTTATGCATTGTTTTTGTGGAGATTTGGTTCATGGAGTCTTGGCCATGTCAATTTCAGATCTGGACAGAGGCTAAGATGAAGTGTGGTGGTGGTAGCAAGGTGGTGGTCGTGGCTAGAGGTGGTGGCCATGGTGAAGTATGAAGGTGGTGAAGTAATAGTGGTGGCTAGTGCATTGTTTTGGACATTATTTGCAATTTTGTGGAGTTTTGTCACCAAGAGAGATGTGGCCATGGATGGATCTGAATGATGGATGGAGATGATGCCAAGGAAGAGTGGTAGGGGATGGTGGAGAGTATGGTGGTGATGGTGGGTGGTAGAGGCCAATCCAGAAAGCATAGAAAACTAGGCAAAATACATAGAAAATGAGAAGAAAAAGGAAGAAAAAGATGTAGCCATTACCAGATTTTTTCCTCAAGATGGAGGTCATGATTTTTAGGGTTTTGGAGCTTGAAAATTCATGAATAATATGAGGTAGTCGGCTGCAAAGGATGAGGAAAGGAATGGCTAAGATAAATTGATGTATTAATTGCAAAAAGAAACGGATAAAACGTCTTTACGTTTCAGGCTTTTAAGATCTCTTAACTTTCTAAACCTTTTGCATTTCCTTTCCTTTTTAATTTTATAAAAACAAAATAAACTCAGAAATTTTATTTAAAACCGAAACTAAGTAAGAATAAAATAAAATAAATAATTTATTTTAAGTAAAATAGAAAAAGGAAATAAGAAATTTCTTAAAAATAGCAACCCTGACATAAAAATAACAAGAAAATCTCCAATGACTATGGAAAATTTATTCCTACACAAAAAAAATATTATAACACAAAATTTGAATTAAAAATGGTTTCAAAAAATTTTCAAGGTAAAATAATAATTTAATTTTTATTAAATAGAAAGTTAAATAAAGAAAAATGCAGTAAATACCAACTAGGCTTTATAAATTGAAATAAATTCAAATAAACTTTAGAAAAATTATATTATCATTTTAAAAATACTTAAAAGTAAAAATATACATAATATAACAAATTATCACATATTAAAATTAAATATAACAAAGAAGAAGTAATTTATACAATTTAAAATAGTCATTGTAAATAACCCTATATACGCACAATATTGTAAAGGGTATAACTTCCACAGTTTACATCCGATTTCAACGAAACGAAAAGTGGTGTTCTTAGAATTTTATGTACTTTCATAATAAAATAAAATAAATAAAAATTTTAAAATTTTAAGTTGAAAGTCACAGTTTGACTATTTTGACCAAAATCAGCATTTCAGGAAAATATTCAACTTACACAAGTTTGGAATTATAACTCATACAAAATTCAAGATTATATTTAAATAATAAATTTAATCATTTCAAATAAGTAAAATAAGTTTTTAAATCAAAATCTTACAAAAAAAAATTAAAATATACAATAAAATAATTACAAAATACAGGGTTGTTACACTCTCCCCCACTCAAAACTTTTCGTCCCCGAAAAGGAATGAGGTATGGACGGGCACAGAAAAGATATAGTGAAATAGGACTAAGATAAGATGACATGAAGATTGAAGTTATACCTGATAACTGTTGTTATAGGTAAGTTTAACAAGGTGGAGGTGATCTTTCCAAGATCCTCCAGAATCAAGAACACAAGCACGAAAAAGGTGGATTCAAAATGATTACCAAAGGTCTATCGAGATTATAGAAAGATTTCTAAACAGAAATATTATAGAAAGATGCCTATACCGGTCTATAGCAAGATAAGGATGATAAGGACAACCAAAAGATAGTTTGAAAAACAAAATAAGGAAATGAATTTGAAAGCATGGAGATTTCAACTTAAACAGAGAATAAATCTTTACACAAGTTAACTAAATCTTAACTATCTCAAATTTCATTATCTTATTATCCAATCATCTTAAATTAACAATTTTTAGGACCATGGGTTTGAAAAATAATCATTTATTACACTCACATTGTACTTAATAAATTTTATTCTTCTTTATTCCTAATCAAAATTAAATTTATTCCTCTCAATATATTTATCACTCATGTTAAATATATTCACACTTTTTTTTTATAACTACTTCCTTTTATTCTTAGTTCTTTTAACATCATTTTATTGTAAGTCATTCAATTACCCTTTATTATATTTACCTCTGTTAATCATTTTATAATTAAAATTTAAGTGTATAACATTTATTATAACTACTCAAATTTTATTTATAAAATCTTTTTATATCGTATATTATACAATTACATTTTTAACTTCTGAAATTTTGGTAAGTTATATTTGAATGCAATTGTATTATACAAATAAAATTTCCAATTCAATCATTTCATGCTTGATATTCATCCAAAGTTTTGATTTTTTTTTTTGGAATTATTCTTTAAAATAAAATTTAAGAATTAAATTTTCGATTTCTTCAAACCATTTAGAGATAAGTAATAATATGTGTCAAATCAAATTTCAATCATATATATATATATATATATTATAAATCAAGTCATATTTTAGAAATTCAAATCAATTTAATTTCCCAAAACAAAGCTGTAGCAAGACTACAGAACAGTCTCCTAACTTCGAAACTCGAAAATGAACGTCGATGATGTCGCGATCATCACCGAAGTTATTTTCCAGCGACAAAGAGAAGAGCACTAATTTTGAACCTTCAAAATTCTTTGAAAACAAATTCTATTCAAAATACTTTAAATAATATAACCTTTTAAAACTTTAAACCAAAGTTCGAAATAATCGGAATTTAAATCCTCAAATTCTTGTTTTAAATTCATTTCGGTTCCCAAATAAATTTATAAACAAATATTTATAGATCTATTTGAAGAACAATAAATGATAAATCAAGTATTATCATTTCAAATTATCAATTTAAATCATTTCATTAAGTTCCATAAATTTACTTATATATCAAAATTTATTCCATTAACCAAATTTTAAAATAATATTGTGTCAGTTTGTTCTGTCAAAGTGTTTTAGAAATCCTATCGATAACGTTGATCAGACGAATCGATCAGAAACCCAAATCAACATCAACAACTCAAACAACACAATATATAAAACATTTTAAATTTTAAATACTAGTTTACAAATACACTATACATGAATAGATTTTCAAAGAAGGATAGAGATACAAATTTTTTTGATTAACACAAATCAAAGGAGATTATGATTTAAAAATAAGTTGGAAACAAGGATGACATGATTAAATAACAGAATAGGAAGATGGATAAGCTTATATAAATCATGGGCAACCTTAACCGGGTCAACCATGACTTAAAGAATAAGATCGATGTGGATTTTCTAGGGTAAATCTACATTCGACCTCAAGAGTTAGAGTTTGGAATAACAAAAGATATTAGCATCTAAACAAGGGATAGATAAGAATCTCTGGTGAATCGATGCTAATTGTAAAGGATTTTTCCCCTTTTTTCAATTCAATTTGAAATTGGCGTGACCGCCAACTCACTAAAAAGATCATTCGAAGCGGAGTTATGAAATGCTCTAGAGTCAAACGAAGATAAATAGTGAGAGATACGAATGGATTTTGGAACTGTAGGGAATGTTCCAAAATTCAAAGGAATCGAGTCAAAAGGGAGAGATTCAAACTCGAATGAAAGTGATTCTGTAAATACATTCACTCCATATGCTGAGTTTTGCCTAGAGCAACCTCGCTCTGATACCAACTGTAACGACCAGGTATTTTCAACCATTCGCATCCATTATAAGTGCATAGGCAGACACTCATGCTGGAATTGAATTGCTCAAAATACTGTGTTGTAAATAAAATTTTGGCAAACCTCAGAATATACAGTAAATAAAAATCACAGATCTCAGACACAGAGTATATAAAAATGCAGCGGAAGAAAAAGAGATAGTAGTTCATGAAGCTAATATATAAAATATAAGATACATCAGAGTTAAATAAGATACAACAGAAGAGTAACAGGATACATCAGGTACAAATCAGATACATCACTGAACCACTGCATACTGAAACAAAATAGATGGCTGGATCTTCAAGGAAAGCTCCAACGCCGAATGTGAATCTTGAATGCTAACTCAATCAATCTGACCCGAGTGTAAAGCAAAATACAAAATCCTCGAGTCAGGACATAAATACTTATAAACTGTAAATCAACTCAAGTGAACAGTAACAAAATGCATCAGTAACTTAAAGGATGCTTGGGACCGCCCATCCTCTAAGGATCCGTTAAACTATTTACTATGTAGTAATATACGCTATATACGGTAGTGTCTAATCAGTAAAGTATAATCATATAGAAAATAGCGTTAAGGGGATGGTGAACCTTAACGCGGTCGGATCTTTAAAACCAAAGTCGTAGTGGGCTCGATATAAGGATATGACACGGCACGCGAAGCAATGCCAGGGTGGATACACCGTTTGCACTCCCGGACCGGTGGTGACGGCAAGCCAGCAGCTTCCGCCCACCTCGAACAATACCCCCGAATCAAAGTGGCGCCACCGAATCGAATCACAACAGTAATAGAATGGTTTCCGATGGAGCATGCTCGATGAAAGGGTGCGACCCTTTGTGTAGCCCGGTATAGCTCCTGTTTTAGTCATATATGCCAACTCACGGGAGTTGGGTCCACGTAATATATACCTCGAGAACGTCGCCACCATCCTACTTCATTCTGGAATCTCCACCGCGTACACAGTTGTTAAAGTGGTTTTCGGTATTGGCCGGCTATAAGACAATATCCGATCCCGGTCTCTTTAACAACCAATCGTTATTATAACCCGTAGTTATAACTTTAAAACAATATTTTATACTTCAAAATAAAATATCCTTTTCAATCCAAATCTTTATCAAAATAAAGATTAAATCATTTCCAAAACCATTTCAATATATCATCGTAGAATATCTTTCAATTCAAATATTTATCAAAATAAATATCAAGTCAATTCTAAGCATTTCAATATATTAAATTCTCATACCCTTTCAACACTACCTTCCAGTTCCAAAATATCATATCTTTCAGAACTTCTTTTTAAATCATGTTAATATCAAAATGTCCTATCTTTCAAACTCCGTTTTTCAAATCATTAAATATTAAAAATATCATATCTTTCAAAACTTCGTTTCCAATCATTTTAATATATCAAAATATCATATCCTTTCAAAACTTCATTTTCAAATCATTTTAATATATCAAAATATCGTATCTTTTCAAAACTTCGTTCATTTCAAATCATTATTCATTTTATTCAATCTAAAATACCATTTCAATTCATATTTTAAAACAGTTTATATTCCAAAAATTCTTTTTTTCATTTCAATGAAGTTATTATGCTTAATAATTAAATTATTAAATTTCCAAAAATTTCAACTTCCAAAGTTCATTTATTCACTTAAGTTTATCAAAACAGTGAAAATTCACTTTTCGCATCATTTAGAAAACTCTACGGAAAGTTCATTCAAAACAGTTCAATTTAACAAAAGACAACGTTTAAAAATGTTGTAATAGAGTTTTCTTAAATTTCAAATAAACTTAGTTAAATTCAAAAATCATAGTACTTACAACAATTTCAATAATAGTTTTTTTTTCAATAGCTTTTCTTTTTAGTTCATTATCATCAACTACAGTATTTACAATTGCTGTAATATCATTTACATTGTAATTAATACCATTTCAAAAATGCAGTCAATTAACTTCAAATATTCAATAAAATTTCTCAACCAGTTATATTTTTATTAAAACATTTTTAACTTATAAAATCATACATTTTCACATTTATAAACATCATTTAATTTTCCTCAAGTTCATGATTTTATAAAGTTAAATTTCCATTCAAAAATCAAGATTTAATAATAATTCACTTATTAAAATGCAATGTTGAATTTTTTAAAATCCATTACATTAAATTTCAACTTAACACTTAAGTTCAAATTCTCAAATATAACTTTGTTTTATTTTCATTTACTTAACTAAAAGTTCACTTTTACGTCAATTTATAAATTTCCAGTTTTAGTTATATTTCAAAATTTCAACTTACAATATTCATTCATTTCACATTTCAACTTTATTAAAATCATTAATATGATCTAAAAATCACTTTAAATTCATTTAAATTCAAATTATCATAAATTAATCATAATTTCATATTCAATTAAATCTCCAATTATAATTAAATCAAAATTTCCAAAATAACTTACGTACAAAATTTCTAACTTTTTCGTTAATTCATTTCACTTACAATTATTCAGAAAATCAATAATAATTTACAAAAATCCTTTTTTTTTAAATTTAAAATCAAAATATTATAACAATTAAATTTCTAAAATATTTAAAATTTTAGAAAAACATATTTTAACTACGGGCCTGTATATAATTTTCTACGCTAGGTAAAGTGATACGGGTAATATATCATTTCAACCCGTAATTTACAAAGAAAAATCCGGGTTTTATCATTTCAAACCCGCAATCCCAAGTCAAAATGAAAAATTTAAAACCATTCAGGCCTATCATTTCAGCCCATAACATTTTTTCTAACAGGGAACTTGCGGTGTGATCATATACAGAAATAATATAAACAAGGTCAATATCACAATATACAGTCATATATCAGATGTCAGGTGAAAATTAACAGTTTTAACATGGTAATAATATGGTAATAACATGGCATAGCATATCATATGATCATCATTAACTTTCATAAACATTTTATATTACTAAACACTTGTCATCAATTCACTTTTCATAAGTATAAATGTCAGAGTGAGAAAGACTCACTTTTTCAAGCTGAAGACCAAAACAACAAACACAAGTGCGATTCCAAAAGCACGACAAGCACGATATAGCATGACTTTTGATTTGAATGAATGGAGAGCCTTGATATTTGTCTTGTAAACAATAACCAAAACAAGACAATATACACATAAATATTCAACGCAAAACAATGTTGAAACAATGAAAATACGAAGCAACAAAGGAATAGATTACTTGACCTTGCTTTAACCATTCAAATGCTTGGCCTAGGAGGTTCTTGGGTTCAGCCATGATGATGATATAGCTCAGGTTTGGCACCATAACTCACGACTAGAAGGAGTATGGAGTGGTAGGGTTATAACATGAAGCATACAATTGGTCAAGGCAACATATATGAAGTTTTTGAGCACAACAAGGCTCGGCCTTGGGTCAAATGGGGCTTGGCCATACATGTACAGGTTTGGACAGTAGATGGAGGGGTGTGGGGAGGTCTGGAAAAGGTGGTGGTGGCGGCCTATGGTGTTGGCCAAGGTGGTGGATGAAGATATGAAGTGATAGGGTGGCTATCATGAATGTTTCAAGGCTTTATGCATTGTTTTTGTGGAGTTTTGGTTCATGAAGTCTTGGCCATGTCAATTTCAGATCTGGACAGAGGCTAAGATGAAGTGTAGTGGTGGTAGCAAGGTGGTGGTCCTGGCTAGAGGTGGTGGCCATGGTGAAGTATGAAGGTGGTGAAGTAATAGTGGTGGCTAGTGCATTGTTTTGGGCATTATTTGCAATTTTGTGGAGTTTTGTCACCAAGGGAGGTGTGGCCATGGATGGATCTGAAATGATGGCTGGAGATGATGCCAAGGAAGAGTAGTAGGGGATGGTGGAGAGTATGGTGGTGATGGTGGGTGGTAGAGGCCAATCCAGAAAGCATAGAAAACTAGGCAAAATACATAGAAAATGAGAAGAAAAAGGTTGAAAAAGATGTAGCCATTACCAGATTTTTTTCTCAAGATGGAGACCATGATTTTTAGGGTTTTGGAGCTTGAAAATTCGTGAATAATATGAGAGAGTTGGCTGCAAAGGATGAGGAAAGGAATGGCTAAGATAAATTGATGTATTAATTGCAAAAAGAAACGGATAAAACGTCTTTACGTTTCAGGCTTTTAAGGTCTCTTAACTTTCTAAACCTTTTGCATTTCCTTTCCTTTTTAATTTTATAAAAACAAAATAAACTCAGAAATGTTATTTAAAACTGAAACTAAGTAAGAATAAAATAAAATAAATAATTTATTTTAAGTAAAATAGAAAAAGGAAATAAGAAATTGCTTAAAAATAGCAACATTGACATAAAAATTACAGGAAAATTTATTACTTCAGAAAATTTATTACTTCATGAAAAAAATATTATAACCCAAAATTTGAATTAAAAATGGTTTTAAAAAAATTTCAAGGTAAAATAATAATTTAATTTTTATTAAATAGAAAGTGAAATAAAGAAAAATGCAGTAAATACCAACTAGGCTTTATAAATTGAAATAAATTCAAATAAACTTTAGAAAAATTATATTATCATTTTAAAAATAATTAAAAGTCAAAATATACATAATATAACATATTATCACATATTAAAATTAAATATAACAAAGAAGAAGTAATTTATACAATTTAAAATAGTCATTGTAAATAACCCTATATACGCACAATATTGTAAAGGGTATAACTTCCACAGTTTACGTCCGATTTCAACGAAACGAAAAGTGGTGTTCTTAGAATTTTATGTACTTTCATAATAAAAGAAAAAAAATTAAAATTTTAAACTTTTAAAATTTTAAGTTGAAAGTCACAGTTTGACTATTTTGACCAAAATCAGCATTTTAGGCAAATATTCAACTTACACCAGTTTGGAATTATAACTCATATAAAAATCAAGATTATATTTAAATAATAAATTTAATCATTTCAAAAAAGTAAATAAGTTTTTAAATCAAAATCTTACAAAAAAAATTAAAATATACAATAAAATAATTACAAAATGCAGGGTTGTTGCACTATGATTGGGAATTCTGTCTGTAGGCGTTCGATTTCTTCATTTTTGCTCTGTGATGTGGATCGAGTTTCTGGGAATTCGATGGGGTCGTGATGATCGACAGCGACTTGTTTCGGTGCATGTCGGTTGAAGATGGGAAGAATTTGCTGAGTTTAAAAATGAAGGAAGGAGAGGGAATCGGGTTGGTCTCGGGGTTGTTGTGTAGTGGCACGAGTGAGACACCGAGTTTTGTGCGAGAGTTTGCATGATCGAGCACGGTTGAAATTTAGAAGAAGAAGAAGATAAGAAGAAGAGATGGGTCGGGAAACGGGACTGGTTCGAGCTTGTATCGGGTTTTGCTTGAGTTTTTGTGGAGTAAGCTCTGGTTGTAACTGGTTGCATTAGTTTATCGGGTTGGGCTAGGGAAGTGTTGTATTGGGCTTGTGTTGTTTTTTTATATTAAAAGACTTTGAAACATAAGTTTAGATATTAGGTTTCCAAGTAAAGATATTTATTAAGTTATCAAACAAATTTTCAAAATTCAAATTTATAAGTCAAACGTTCCCTAAATTTAATTAAATTGGTTTTGATAATTGTATTAATTTCTTAAGTATATTTTCAAATGGGATTCAAAATAATTAAATTAAGTAAGTAAATTAAGGATAGTATATCAAACCTTGTTGGTACAATGGTCGCAAGTGAGTTATATAAGTTAAATCCTAACATTTAATTTAAATGATAATTACTAAATGTAAGTAATTAAAAGATAAATTTGTTAAGGATTTATTAATTTAATAGTTATTAAAAGTTAAATTAATTAACAATCAAGGTTAATTAAATTAAGGATAATTAACCAATGGGATAATTACTTGATGAAAGTAATTAAAGGTTAATTACTTTATGGAAGTAATTAAGGATTAATTACTTAGTGTAATTAATTAAAGATTTAATTAATTTTTAAGAGATAGTTAAAGTAAATAATTAAGGATAGTTAATTACCGAATGTGATTAATCGGGTTTGATTAATGATGTGATTAATTAAATATTAATTATTAAATGTGATCAATTTGAAAAATAATTAATTAAAGAAGTAATTAGAGAATCATTAATTAATTTAAATTAATGAAAGTAATTAAAAAGTTAATTAATGTAAATGGTTAAGGATAATTATTTTGTGTAATTAATTAAAGGCTAATTACTCAATGTAATTAGAGAATAATTAATCAAGAATGTAGGATCGATTTCACCCTAGAGGGGGGGTGAATAGGGTGATAGTGTAAATTATAAAAATTAATCGCGGAAGCTTATTAATTAATTTCACTTCAGATCACAGAATAGCAGCACAGATATTGCAGAATATAAATAACAGAATAAAACAGAACAACACAGAATTTACCCAGCTTCGGCAAAACCCTGCCTACGTGCTGCCCCCAAGGTTTCTACTAGAAATTAGATAGTCCCTCGCTTACACACGTAAACTCGCTATACCCGCTATTGACTAATCTAACTCTACAGCTCAAAACCCTGACCACAACTCAACCACCGAGTTGCGAATTCCCAAACTACACACCGTAGTTTGTCCCCTAGTCACACGACTAGAAAATTAAAAACGGTTTAAAAAGAAAATACAAATTAAAAACAATTTTAAATAACAAAACCCTATTTAAATTTAAACCCTTAAAGTAACCCCAAATTAATACAGGCCGGCCCCTTATTCTTTTCTTCAACCCGTTCCTTTTGTTTTGTGAAAGTATGGCCGATCCTCTTTGTTCCTCTTTGCGAATTAGGGCTTTTGGTAATTTGCTTTTGCTCCTTGCGATTTAAACTAGGGTTGTGCAAAATTGAAGCGCCGCTCGATACAGTTTGATTGTATGCTGCGATGTTGTTTGCTTTGCTCACGGCTCTTCAATTTTGGATCGAGTTCGATTCGTGATTTCGGTATGTATGTTATCCTTTTGCTTTTCTGATTTTGGCTTGTTCGAACTCAATCAAGTGCCGATGATGATTTGTGGTAATTTATAGGATCCCAGTTCCTATAATTGCGTTCGTATCAATTTTGTTTGAATTTGTCAAATTCTTCATCTCGGCCACTTTATTATTCTTGAACGATTGAGATTTCTCTGACTTTGTCACTTCGTATTTGTGATGCTTGCTTACTTGATGTTCACGGCATCAATTTGGTCAATGTACATTACGGTGTTGATTAATTTCGTGGTTTTCTCTGGTTGACTTCGACTTGGATTTTGACTTGTTCAACATTGATTTCACTGCCACTTCGACCTCGACACTGAGTGTTTTCTTTGCATCCATGAATTTGTTGCTGATACTTGTATACTGCTGTGTCCTTTACTTGGTGTTGTAGCAGTTTGTATTTGCTGCATCTTGTAGTTGCACTTCTAGTTGGATATGTTGTACATCTGAGTCACTGTTGCCTTGTTGCTGTGTCATACTCGAAGTGTTTGCACTGCTGTGTTATGTAGTAATTGACTTGTGCTTAGTTGCATCACTGGAATATGCATATTTGTTCACTTGCAGTTGCACATTGATTATTTCTTGTTGTACTTGGCTTTGACTTGATTTTTTAAAACTACTGTCATATTTGGCTTTGGTCATTCGAGTTTGAGACTGTGGCGATTTCACTGTGTACTTGAGAATGCACTGCATATTTGGTTTGCTCCTTTGTTGATGTTTGGATCATTATGCTGTCTGCATTGATACTGCACTTGGTCTAGTTGTAACTGGACCTATAGCTTCCATCCATTTGAGTACTTGATTGTCACAGCTCTATATAGTTTGGAACTGTGTACATGTTGCTGCTGTGTTGCCAATTGGGCTTGTAGTTGATTTTTTGAGTCTGAAATTTATTTGCGAATTCATGTGCTTGATATTTGATATTGTCAGTGGTGCACTTGAGTTATATTACTGGTCTTTGCATTTGTACACTTGTTCATATGAACTGTTGTTCCATTTTTGGTCTGACCCTTCCATATGCTCTTTGATAATGTTGAACTTCACTGTTGCATTCCACTTGTGTTTGCACAGCACTGCATGTTATATTTCTTGATCATGTTGGCCATTTGGTCGAGTTGTAGTCCAGTCCACTCATGTACATGCTTCACTGCAGCCTTCTTTGCATTGTTCATTTTACTGTCTTTATTGTGGCATACTTTGATTCTTTTGAAACTGAGTTGCACACTACTGTCTTGGGTCTGGCCATTCTTTGTTGGTTCATTGGTGTTTGTACACTTTTGTTGCAGTGGTTCATCACTTGAACTTGCTTGCAGACTGTCTTGTGTTTTTGTAGCTTTCATCACTGGTGCATTCCATTTAGTTGCACTTGTGTTCTGTTCATTTCTAGTTGCCTCTTTGATGATTCATTGGTGAATATGTTGCATGCATGAGTTTGGTTCTCGGCCTATTGCATTTGACCACTGAACTTGACTGTTTAGTTTCATATTCATGTGTACTTTTGATTTGCGCTTGAGTTGAATCCAGTTACAAAAACTCGGATTTGACCTTGTGCTCGTGTCGTATTTTTGAATTTATTGCACCTGAGTTGAACCTGTCCGTATATTTGGGTTTGACCTTGTGCTCACCTGTCCCTGTAGCATTATCAAGTGTATATATCGGCGTGCACGGCCTTGTGGCATATACAGTAATACACTGTGTATGTCACAAGTTGTTCGTGTATGATGAATTCAAATTTAAATTATGACGAACAACCCAAATAACCGAGGCAAATCATATATTCAAAAATTATCTTCTATTTTTGAATTGCAAAAATATTTCTTTTTCAATTTTACTGCGTTAGTTTATATTTTTGCAGATTGCTCAGATGCTGGATTCAAGCTGGAATGAAGTTGAAGATAAATACGAGTGTGAGTGATATGTAGTGAGGTTATTAATGTAAACTGAATTGTGATGTAATTGTGATGTAATCAAAAATGCATATGTATAGTGAGAGCTTGAATTTGTACTATCAAAAATTGTAATAAATATTTGTTTGAATAAAATATTCGTTTGAATTCAAATTCCGTGTTATTTATTTTATTGTGCAAATATTTATTTAATCTGTGAAAAATAAAATAGTATATTATCAAATACATTTAAACGAATGTATATATGTTTATTATCATCAAACAAAAATCATATAAGCGCATATTCAACAATCTCCCCCTTTTGATGATAACAAACATATTTTAAGATCTTGAATATGTTAAATGTATTTGATCATTGATATATTCTAATTGCTCCCCCTATTTAAATGCTTCCTCTCTACATGATGCTCCCCCTACATATATGCATACAAATAAAAATATGCAAATGATCCTAGATGCAAATAGAAAATTATTTGACAAAATCTTAACTTTTCTCTCCCCCTTTTGTTATCAGCAAAAGAATAATAATGTTAGAGAAAATAGAGAAAAATAATAATCGATATCAATCCAACATTAAAACTCAATTGAATATAAATATTAAATTTCAATAAAAAATCAAACAAAAATCATAAATATTTTGTTAGGCGCATATTCCACTTTTAGAATGATGGAAATGATGTCATCATATAAAACCATACAGTTGTGACTATTAGTGGTATATTTATATCAGGAATTTGAATATCTACTAACCATGCATAACCGTTAGGACTTTTAAATGAGATTAGTAGTATTCCAATTTTATTTTAAAGAAAAATGAATTCAAGTATCTTCTAACCACGCATAACCGTGAGGACTTTTAAATGGGATTAGAATCAACTTGTTTATTTTACAAATCAACTTTTGATATGCGTTCCATACATGCATAACCGCGAGGACCTTTAAATGAGCATGGAAGCACATAACAAATTCCAAGTAATTCACCCATGCATAACCGTGAGGACTTTTAAATGAGAGTGAATACTTTGGTATTTATTTATTTTTTTTTATTTTTTTTATTTTTTTTTTAAAAAAAAAAGTGAAAATGAAAAACGAACGATTCCTGTTTAAAGTACCACATATCGACAAAATATATAGAATTTTGATGAATGATGGTTGATAGAAATATGATAGGTATAGAGATGGTCATGGAATTTTTACCAACAAAAAGTTTTATAACTCTTGTTTACATTTCTAAAGAAATTTTCTAATTATACTTTCTCGAGTTATAATATATAATCAATATCAACACTCATCACTTTTTCAATCACTATTTTTCTTTTCGATAATCATTTGGGAGTCAGATTAGTCATAATAGTCATTTAAAATCAAATTCAAAAATAATTATGAAATTAATTTTTCAAAAATGAATAATCTGAAAATGTGGTCAAAAATGATTTTCTCCAGGGGGTTTTGAAAAGAAAATTTTCTGCTATTTGAAAATTATTTGAAATGAAAAATATGCAGATATTTTCTTTGAAAAACGATGCAGTTACTAAATGTCTCAAAAAAAAATCACGTTTCACTAGTAATTTTTCTATCAACTAGATTACCAGTGTAATCTGCATCTGAATTTCTCTTTCACTCAAAATTATCATCAATTGAATTTTATAGACCAAAACATGAAGTGTGCACCAAAAATTTCAAACTCAATTTTTTCAGCAATTTAAATGACATTCTTTTGAATTTGAAATGAAGCCATGTAAATAATCGAAAACCGTGAATATAGAGTCAGTCATATTATATCCAGTTGTAATATCCAACAAAACACTATTTTTAATCCAAAATGATATATATGAAGTATTCAAAGAATTTAGAGATTTTTATAGTGTTTTTGGCATAAGAATATAATTGGCTTAACTATTTTGAATAAATCAGAATCAAAAATCATCATCTTTTCATCAATCACAATATTGGCTGAATTAATTCAAAATACGGTGCAGATTATCACATTTAACATATCGTTTAAAACATACCATACCTGTTTTACCTTTACGATATTTTTCGTTGTTGTCCGTTGTGATTCTGTCACCTTTATACTAGGCTAAGGAACTTAGCTTTGTCGCCCGTTGTGTTTCTGGAACAGCCAAAATCCAGAGAACACTATTGTTGTTCCTTATCCTGCCACCACACCTACACGGAAAAGGATTTATGTGACCTATTTGTTTTTATAGGTCCATGGTTGTTAGTGGCAGAAAATTTTGAAAAATAATTTTGTGTAGACCCAAAACTATTTATAATTGTTCCCTTTGGCACCCAAATTTGTTTAACTTTGAGAGATTTTATATTTGTGCCTTTTGGAACCCAAATCGGTATAGTTTTCACATGTTTGGGTCTATACCAACAATTATTGTGACCGTGTCCAAATTTTCTACAAATTGTGCACATAGAATTAACTTGATTAATCTTGTTTTCAACAATTTTCGAATTATTATACCCAAGTCCTTGTCTAACCGTATTAACAGTTTGCTTTCCTAATAGCATATTCAACGATTTTTCACTTTTTGAAAATTTATCTAAAGTCGTTGACAATTGTTGGACTTGTGATTTGAGAGATTCATTTTCGTTTAACAACTGTGTGCACTTTTTAATAGAATTCTCTCTCCTAGTATTTTCATTCTCCTTTAAAATCAGAATTTCATTTTCAAGCGATTTTATTTTAATTTCTGATTTTTTAATTTCTTCATTAAATGTTGGACACTTATCACACTTAGGGATCCTACTTTGATAGGTTTTAACTAATTGATCAAGTTGTTTATTACATTCTATCAAAGTATCTTTTTGAGATTCAAGTTTGGCGTATTTTTCCCTAAGTCGTTCAAAACAACCGTTTACTTCATGAAAATATATAAGCAACTCAGAATGGGTAAGTTTTGATACCTCACTTGGCTCGTCATCGTCACTGTCAGTTGTATCACCTCGAAGACACAATTCTGCCTTTTCGCTTTCACTGCCAGTGCTTTGATCATTCTCGTCTATTTCATCCCAAGTGGCTGCAAAACTTTTCTTTTTCTGTTTCTTTCCATGGCTGGATTTAATTTGTGGACAATCGGGCTTGATATGGCCGGGTTTGTTGGTTATAACAAATAAACTTTTGTTCTTCTGAGTAGTCTAGTGCTTTGGCTATTCTGCTTTTTACTTTTTGATTTCGAGCTGAATTTCCATGTTTTTGATTCCATTTTTTGAATTTCCTTATTAACAGCTCCAATTCTGCTGCTCCATCATCTTCATCGTTATCATCATCACTTTCGGTTGTTCCTTTGAGAGCTATTGATTTCTTTTGAGTGTCACCTCCTTCACGCTCTTCTTTGAATTTCATTTCTAGCTCATAAGTGGTGAGGTTTCCGATGAGTTCTTCAACTTTAAGTTGTTTTAAATCTTTCGATTCTTGTATGGCAGTTACTTTTGCTTCAAAGCTTCGTGGAAGGACTCTGAGGATTTTCCGGACTATTTCTAATTCGGTATGTTTTTCCGAGAGCTTTTGATTTGTATACGATATTGGAGAGTCGTCCGTACATCTCTTTGACATTTTCTTCCTTCGCCATTTTGAAGTTCTCGTATTCGCTGCTTAGCATTGCAAGGCGAGATTCTTTGACTTGAGATGTTCCTTCGTGAGTCACTTCTAGTATGTGCCATATTTCCTGCGCAGTTAGACAATGTGAGACACGATTAAATTCAAATTGATCCAATGAACAGATAATAGAATTCATAGCTTTGGCATTAGTATTTTGTAATTTATTTTCTAGTTCTGTCCATTGTTCCTTTGGTTTCTCTATTTCCTGATTATCTACAGTTATAGTTGGTATTCTATAACCTGTCTCAACAATATTCCAAGCGTCAATGGTTTTCAGAAAAATTTGCATTCTATTTTTCCAATAAGCATATTCACCATTGAACATTGGTGGTCTAACTATGGATTGACCTTCTGCAAAAGCATTATTAAAAGAAGCCATTTTAAAAATTCAAATTTTTAAACAAAAACTGATTTTTTCAAAAAAATAGAATTTTTAAAACAAATGTTGACTTCTATTCCTAGCTCTGATACCACTTGTAGGATCGATTTCACCCTAGAGGGGGGGTGAATAGGGTGATAGTGTAAATTATAAAAATTAATCGCGGAAGCTTATTAATTAATTTCACTTCAGATCACAGAATAGCAGCACAGATATTGCAGAATATAAATAACAGAATAAAACAGAACAACACAGAATTTACCCAGCTTCGGCAAAACCCTGCCTACGTGCTGCCCCCAAGGTTTCTACTAGAAATTAGATAGTCCCTCGCTTACACACGTAAACTCGCTATACCCGCTATTGACTAATCTAACTCTACGCTCAAAACCCTGACCACAACTCAACCACCGAGTTGCGAATTCCCAAACTACACACCGTAGTTTGTCCCCTAGTCACACGACTAGAAAATTAAAAACGGTTTAAAAAGAAAATACAAATTAAAAACAATTTTAAATAACAAAACCCTATTTAAATTTAAACCCTTAAAGTAACCCCAAATTAATACAGGCCGGCCCCTTATTCTTTTCTTCAACCCGTTCCTTTTGTTTTGTGAAAGTATGGCCGATCCTCTTTGTTCCTCTTTGCGAATTAGGGCTTCTGGTAATTTGCTTTTGCTCCTTGCGATTTAAACTAGGGTTGTGCAAAATTGAAGCGCCGCTCGATACAGTTTGATTGTATGCTTCGATGCTGTTTGCTTTGCTCACGGCTCTTCAATTTTGGATCGAGTTCGATTCGTGATTTCGGTATGTATGTTATCCTTTTGCTTTTCTGATTTTGGCTTGTTCGAACTCAATCAATTGCCGATGATGATTTGTGGTAATTTATAGGATTCCAGTTCCTATAATTGCGTTCGTATCAATTTTGTTTGAATTTGTCAAATTCTTCATCTCGGCCACTTTATTATTCTTGAACGATTGAGATTTCTCTGACTTTGTCACTTCGTATTTGTGATGCTTGCTTACTTGATGTTCACGGCATCAATTTGGTCAATGTACATTACGGTGTTGATTAATTTCGTGGTTTTCTCTGGTTGACTTCGACTTGGATTTTGACTTGTTCAACATTGATTTCACTGCCACTTCGACCTTGACACTGAGTGTTTTCTTTGCATCCATGAATTTGTTGCTGATACTTGTATACTGCTGTGTCCTTTACTTGGTGTTGTAGCAGTTTGTATTTGCTGCATCTTGTAGTTGCACTTCTAGTTGGATATGTTGTACATCTGAGTCACTGTTGCCTTGTTGTTGTGTCATACTCGAAGTGCTTGCACTGCTGTGTTATGTAGTAATTGACTTGTGCTTAGTTGCATCACTGGAATATGCATATTTGTTCACTTGCAGTTGCACATTGATTATTTCTTGTTGTACTTGGCTTTGACTTGATTTTTTAAAACTACTGTCATATTTGGCTTTGGTCATTCGAGTTTGAGACTGTGGCGATTTCACTGTGTACTTGAGAATGCACTGCATATTTGGTTTGCTCCTTTGTTGATGTTTGGATCATTATGCTGTCTGCATTGATACTGCACTTGGTCTAGTTGTAACTGGACCTATAGCTTCCATCCATTTGAGTACTTGATTGTCACAGCTCTATATAGTTTGGAACTGTGTACATGTTGCTGCTGTGTTGCCAATTGGGCTTGTAGTTGATTTTTTGAGTCTGAAATTTATTTGCGAATTCATGTGCTTGATATTTGATATTGTCAGTGGTGCACTTGAGTTATATTACTGGTCTTTGCATTTGTACCCTTGTTCATATGAACTGTTGTTCCATTTTTGGTCTGACCCTTCCATATGCTCTTTGATAATGTTGAACTTCACTGTTGCATTCCACTTGTGTTTGCACAGCACTGCATGTTATATTTCTTGATCATGTTGGCCATTTGGTCGAGTTGTAGTCCAGTCCACTCATGTACATGCTTCACTGCAGCCTTCTTTGCATTGTTCATTTTACTGTCTTTATTGTGGCATATTTTGATTCTTTTGAAACTGAGTTGCACACTACTGTCTTGGGTCTGGCCATTCTTTGTTGGTTCATTGGTGTTTGTACACTTTTGTTGCAGTGGTTCATTACTTGAACTTGCTTGCAGACTGTCTTGTGTTTTTGTAGCTTTCATCACTGGTGCATTCCATTTAGTTGCACTTGTGTTCTGTTCATTTCTAGTTGCCTCTTTGATGATTCATTGGTGAATATGTTGCATGCATGAGTCTGGTTCTCGGCCTATTGCATTTGACCACTGAACTTGACTGTTTAGTTTCATATTCATGTGTACTTTTGATTTGCGCTTGAGTTGAATCCAGTTACAAAAACTCGGATTTGACCTTGTGCTCGTGTCGTATTTTTGAATTTATTGCACCTGAGTTGAACCTGTCCGTATATTTGGGTTTGACCTTGTGCTCACCTGTCCCTGTAGCATTATCAAGTGTATATATCGGCGTGCACGGCCTTGTGGCATATACAGTAATACACTGTGTATGTCACAAGTTGTTCGTGTATGATGAATTCAAATTTAAATTATGACGAACAACCCAAATAACTGAGGCAAATCATATATTCAAAAATTATCTTCTATTTTTGAATTGCAAAAATATTTCTTTTTCAATTTTACTGCGTTAGTTTATATTTTTGCAGATTGCTCAGATGCTGGATTCAAACTGGAATGAAGTTGAAGATAAATACGAGTGTGAGTGATATGTAGTGAGGTTATTAATGTAAACTGAATTGTGATGTAATTGTGATGTAATCAAAAATGCATATGTATAGTGAGAGCTTGAATTTGTACTATCAAAAATTGTAATAAATATTTGTTTGAATAAAATATTCGTTTGAATTCAAATTCCGTGTTATTTATTTTATTCTGCAAATATTTATTTAATCTGTGAAAAATAAAATAGTATATTATCAAATACATTTAAACGAATGTATATATGTTTATTATCATCAAACAAAAACCATATAAGCGCATATTCAACAAAGAATGATTAATTAAGATGAAGAATTAGAGGATGATCAATCAATTGATTTGTAGTTAATTAATGTTGAGTAAGCAGGATTTAAAGATGATGAAAGTAATTAATTTAATCTATCTAAATTAATTAGAATGGTATGGCTAATTTATCTTGCTTATGAATGATTGAATGATATTTGAATGCTTTGGATTATTTGTTATCCATAATATGTGATTGTGATGCTTTGTGAAATGAAATGTTGGATTGAACAGAGATATAATGTGGTTATCTTTGACGAATTGTTGTGTAAAAGTGATTTCCAGTATTTAAATTTAATCACTTGAATAACTTGGGTTAAGATGACATTGAATTCGAAAAGACCGGAGTCGGTTATTAGTTAATATATGAAACCACTTCGATTCTCTATAGATTGATATGTGAAATCAATAGGCTGGTATGGAATGATTTAAGTGGAATGGACCATTTAATCTAAGGTTTGGTACTTAGAAATTGTTGTGTGAAATAAGTGATGTCTATAACAAATTGTGAATTTGTAAATTGATCGAGTTACCCCGGGTTTTATGTAAGTTTTATGCTGTTGTATTTCATGTTAGATGGGTTTACTTACGCTGGTTTCCAGCCTGACCCGGGTATTACTTTGATGCAATGCTCGGGTCAGACCGAGTATTACAGCTTTCAGGTAAGGACGTTTTGGAGCTCAGGAGGCGAGCTGGATGGCAGGAACGCATTGAGAATATTCCGTTGTCTATATTGTAGATTGTCTGGAATATGTAGTATTAACTGTACAGTGTTTGTGTAAATATTAGAAACTCTGATGTATTTAAGTGTAATTTGATAAGTACAGTTTCCCTTTGTATAACTGTTATTAGTTGATATTGTATTTTGATCCGTTGCGAATGTGAGATTCTGTAACTTGTTTTTTTTTGTTTTCTTCTTCTATCTCTTTCTTCTTTCCTAACTATCTGGAATTTTCGAGATCGAAAATTTCGGGTCGTTACATTTGGTATCAGAGCCAGGTTAAGCGAGAACCTTGGCTCCGTTGGGATTACTCATTAAGGATAGGTTCAATGGTAACCTAGGATGAGTTGAGTGTGTGTGTGTGTGTGTGTGTGTGTGTGTGTGTGTATGAGAGCATACTTGTTATTTTCTTATATAAAGATTTTAAATGATTTTATATAAGAATATATTTTGATATATAAAGCAATATATCTTTCTAATAAATATTAAGGTAATTAATTGTTAAATTATTGGAATTAAATAAGGTGGTAATAGAAATACAACCAAATTGAAATTAAATAAAGAAAAGTTTGAAATGGATTCAAACTGAAATCAAAATCTTGAATTTGGGAAAGATCTTCAAAATAAGATAATAATGAATTGGTTTCCAGATTTGATAATATTGGTTATTATCATAAATGATTGTTGTATTTAATAATAAAATGTGTGTTAATGAGTAAGCAAAATGAAATGTTTAAGAAAGTAAAACATTTGAGTAAGTATGACTTATAAATTGGAACTGAAGATGATTTAAATTGTGAAATTTTAAATCTAGGTCCAGAAATTTTAAATCTAGGTCTAGAAATTTGAAAATTGTTTCAAAGTGATAAAGAAATAATAATAAAATATTATTTAATGTATTTGAATGAAGGGGTCCTATTTCAAACAAGAGTGGTTTGAAAATTTAAAGAAATTTGTTTTGAATTCAAAACCAAAGATGGTCTAAAATTTAAGGATAACTTGGTGTGTAAAAGAAATAATATGTATAAATGAAGGATATACATAATATCAAAGATGGTTTGAAATAAACTCTAAATGTTGAGTTTTAAATTTTTATTTAGAATAAAATGTGAAAAACCAAAGTGATATAAGTTTTGAACTTATAGGTGGGAAAGAATTTTGAAATTTGAAGCGGGAATTCAAATTTTGAGTAGGGTTGACTGGATTAAGTAAATTGAACTTAACTTTGGGAAAGTTAAATAAGTTTAGAACAAACGACCTGAATTGGAAATTTCAAGATGAAATTGGTATTTAACTTGGGAAGTTAAATGGTTGATTTGAATTGGGAGTTTGTGCGATCTTAAAATGGGTTTGAGATATGGAAATTGGAAATGGATAGATATTTTAAGTAATTTGCATAATACCATCCTGTTGTTATTAATAATCTTTAAGCTGAAATTGGGTTTGTTTAAATGAATGAAGAAAGGGGTATGGTAATATATCCATTATAAAGATAAAATGGAATCATTTTGGACTTAAGATTTAGTTGTTAAAAAGGATTTGGATTATTATTTGAACTTTGAAATAGGTTAAAAATGGAATTTCGATTTAGAATTAAATGGTTTAAAGATATAAGTTGATTTGATTTAAAGGATTAAATCAACATTTAAAATTTAACTCGAATTTATAATTCGAGATGGTTTAAAGTTGAGATTTCAATTAAATTAGTTCAAAGTGGATTTGATTTGAATTAATTGGAATTGTGATTGAAGATGTATAAGTTAAAAATTCAAATGGAAAATTTGAATTTGATTGTTTTGAAATGAAATTGAAGATGAATGAGTTCAAATTCAAATGGAATTGGGATTAATTTAAACTAGAATTGAAATGATTTGAAATTGAAGCTGGTTCAATTTGAAATTAGTCCAAATTGATCTGAATAATTTGGAATTGTGATTAAAGTTGAATAGGTTTAAAATTCAAAAGGAATTTGATTTGAATTTGGAAAGAATCGAGGTTAATTCAACTTGAATTGGGATTAAATTAATTTCAATGGAAATTGAAGTTATTTAAATTGGAATTGAATCAATTTAAATGAGAATGGAAATTTAGATTGAATTGTTGGGAATGGAGACTGGGAATTGAACAGTTTGGCTTTGGACTATTTTCAAAATAAATTGTTTTAATATAAATCTATTTTCTCCAAATTATTTATTATACAATTCTTCTTTTAAAACCTAAAACTATCTTATACTTGTTTTACAATTATTTTTGGAACTATTTGACAATTTGTCAACTGTTTTATAAACAAATTACTATTTTCAACTACTTTATAACTAATTACTACTTCACAACTATTTTGCAATTATTTAAAATTTCTATAATTATTTGACTTTTTTCCAACTATTTTACAATTACTTAACTATTTTACAGATATTTTACAAACTAATAATTAATTTTCAACTACTTATCTATTTTTAAACTTTTCAAGCTTTTTTCTACATTTAAGCCGGGCAAAGTCCAAACTGTTTATGGTTAAATACCCAATTGAGATAAGAATTGAGGTGATAATCCAAATGGGATTGAAACAACTCTGAATAAATGAATAGAAATTAAAGTGAATGTGGAAAAGGGAATTGATTTAGCTAATAACCAATAAAGATAAATAGGTAGGATGTACGCATATTATTCTATTCGCATAGTGATTTGATCCAGATGCAAGCACAGAATTTCGAGATAGTTATATCGATCCGAATTGGGATTTTTCACTCGATTTTCGACGGCGAGCCTGGATATGGATTGTTGATTAGTTCTGGATATTCTCTATCATAGTTATGGCTATGCAAGGAGAATGACGGTTTCTGATCAACAAACCAGATCTGAGTCCGCACTAGAAAGTCGGGTGGACGGTACTAGATCGGAAGTGAAATTGTGTGATCGAGTGAGCATCAGATTGATATAGCGTACGGATGATATGTGTACATTGTACGGGTTTGAATGAAATTGATATTGGGAATTTGTGGATAAGAAATGTGAAATGATTTTTGAAATGAAAATTATATTTTATGAAATATACAATGAAGTAAAATGGAAATCAGATATTTCTATGATTAAAGGTTCACTTTATGAAGAAAAGAAATGAGAAATCAAATTTGAATATTTGATTTGGAATAAACAAAGTTATATATCTTTTTTATATAAGATAAATCTCCCCTTGTTGAATCTATTGCCAGAAGGAAAGGATTTTTGAAAATATTTGGAGTATAAAAGGGGTTTTATACAAGTTTGAAATGATCCAAAGATTTTTCAAGGATATATATATATATATATATATATAAAGGATCTTATGAGAATGATTTTGAGGAAAGGTTTGGAACCATTGAATTTGGAAAGGCTATTGATTATTGAGTAAAATCAATATTGGATTTGGAAAGCCTAGCTTGAGAATTATCGATTTTGGAATAAGGACATTTTATGGGATTCATACTAGGTGTATGATTTGGAAGATACTATATGCGTATAGTATAAAGTATTTTGAAATTGGATCTGGAGAAAAAGGCGCTCCCTTGGAATGAACTTCTCAGGAGTGCCACAGGGTGGTACTTCCTTGAACCCTAAGGGGGGTTCTAAAGTTGATCCTGTGAGGAGTCCGGACAAAACTAGTTCCTGAGGATTATGTGTAGTGTGTAGCGAAAGCCGAGGGCGCTGATGCCTGCAGAGGCATTTGGGTTATGTTGTGACGACAATGTAACTCAATGTCACTGTGATCTACTGCAGACCATAACGAAAGTCGTGTGTGCCGCTGAGAGCCAACAGTCTACGTTTGATTTTATATCTGTAGACTGCGACCTATGGTAACATAGCGAAAGTCGTGTGTGCTGCTGAGAGCCAACAGTCTGCTTTTGATTTTATATCGGTAGACTGCGACCTATGTGGGAGTGGAGGAATTTCATTTTTGGCAGCGAAAATCGAGGACGCTGATGCCTACAGTTACTTGGACTTTTGTTGTGATGACAACGTAACCCTGGAATGTAACTGCGATCTGTTGTGGGTTCCATGGCGTAATCGAGCGACGCGGAGTGCCTATAGTTACATGGACTTTTTCTATGATGGCAACGTAACCCAGGATGTAACTACGACAATGGATGGGGGTGATGATTTTCACAGCATTCTCACCAAAGATGTTTCCTCTATTTTCGAAATTATTTTCTATATCTTCAATAAAATTACTTTCCAAATATTTTCACTGGGTGTGGAAAATGGGTTTACCAAGTACTTATAGATTTTCAGTCCTACGTCTGATCAACGTATGACCGAATTTCTATCAAAACAAGGATAGACTTGTTGAAACATCGAGTTATAAAGTGTTTTTATACAAACTATTTTGGTAATATTATATAGATTTTAAAGAAATATTTTAAAAATGATAGAAGAATAATTTATCTGTTATAAGTATTTTTATAAATTCTGGCTTCGTTCCTTTTCGGGGACGAAAAGATTCAAAGGAGGGAGGAATGTGACAACCCGAATTTCGGAGTAAGCTGTTAAGTGATAATTAATTGGGTTAATTATTAGAAATACTGATTTATAAGTTAAACAAATAAATATTATAATAAATATTCATATCTGGATAAATATTTTACACAAATTGGATATAAAATATATATGTATATGATTTTGTTAGTATATAGTTTGTTATTTTCTTTTAAAGATCATATAAAAAGGAAAGTAGTTACTAAATAAAAATTTAATATAAAAGTTTATGGAAACATTTAAATATATATATATATATATATATATATATATTATTTAAGTACATAGAAGAGTTAATAAAGAAATTTAGTATATTATAATATGCAAATTACAAGTGTAAACAAGATAAAATACTTTTAAACAAGTGTAAGAGAAATACATCATTAGATTAACAAATGTTAAGTGATTTAACAAGTGTCACTTTCTATTTTATTTTCTTTATATTTTCAATAATTCCTAATTAAAACCTATATTAACATCTAATTTTCTTTCTTCATTTCTTTTTCTATTTTCCTACTTTTAAAAAAAAGAACAAACCATAAAGGAAACTCAGATCTGAGACAAATTAAACAAGTCAAACATTTAAACCAAAAAACAAGAAAAAAAAAGAGAGCCTGTTAATGTCTAACGTGGGAAAAAAATCAAGGCCTGTACTAAAAGCAGCAAACAAGAAAAATTTTTATACTGCAATCATCTTTGCAATCTACAACCTAAAGCTCATCTATTCAAATTCAAGCTTATTTAATAAAGATTATCATGCAATCAGCAGCATTCGACCTGAAATCAAATGTCTTAAATCATCAAGTTCCAGTTTCAAAAGATCTAAGCATTTTTTCTCTACAATTCAAGTTCAAACAAAGCTTTCCTGTTTCAAAAATCAAGGCCTCTATTCATCTTCTTTTAGATGAGTAACCCAAAGATTTGATCTGTTCAAAATCCTGTGACATGCAGTAATTTCTTGGAACAAAATATGATATTCATTTGGAAGATTATTATTTGAATTGCATATAGATATATATGATTATATGGTATGTGCATGTCTGAAAAAATGAATACTCTGTTCTGTTATTCAAGTTTTCAAAACCTGATCAAATTTAAATACTCTTTCCTGATTCATTTTTAAACCTTGATGTATTAATGAAACTCGTTAATGTTAACAGGATAATTGATTTAAAAATATTTTTGGTAAGAATATGAGGATTGATTTAATAAAAAGGAAGAAAATAGTGAAATCCAATTCATATCAAAATTTCGATTTAAAAGAATACCGATTTCTTGTATATAATCTTCTTCGTTTTCAAAATCTAGGATTTTTAAAAACAAAAGTATGATTTTTAGACTTGTAATTAGTGAGATTTTGCGAGATGATTAGTTTTGGGGAAATTGTAAATTGCCATTGATCGAAGTCGATCTGTGACTCGTGGCTCATGTTAGAGGCGGTTCATGGAACTAGTATGGTGGGAAAAATAGTCTAGTATTTTCTGGAATGTCGTGGTGAGAGGGCGACATCGATCTAGGGTTCAGGTTGAGTTGGAGTTGTGGTTGTTCTCGAAGGGAATTTCAGTGCCGATGTTGATTCGAGTTGGTCGGAGCAACGGGAAAGGGGACGAGGATCTAAGGTAGAGGTCCAGGTATGTGGCCGTGGCCTCTGGTGGACGGAGATGGAAGATTGAGGTGATCGATGATTGGGAATTTTGTCTATAGGCGTTCGATTTCTTCATTTTTGCTCTGTGATGTGGATCGAGTTTCTGGGAATTCGATGGGGTCGTGATGATCGACAGCGACTTGTGGGTGCTGCTAGGTTCGATCAGATCGACATTGAACTTGCGTGCATGTGCATGATGATGTTCCGGTGCATGTTAGTTGAAGATGGGAAGAATTTGCTGAGTTTAAGGATGGACGAAGGAGAGGGAATCGGGTTCATCTCGGGGTTGTTGTGTAGTGGCATGAGTGAGATGCCGAGTTTTTGTGCGAGAGTTTGCATGATCAAGCACGGCTGAAATTTAAAAGAAGAAGAAGATAGGAAGAAGAGATGGGTCGAGAAATTGTGACTGGTTCGAGCTTGTATCGGGTTTTGCTTGAGTTTTTGTGTAGTAAGCTTTGGGTTGTAACTGGTTGCATTAGTTTATCGGGTCGGGCTAGGGAAGTGTTGTATTGGGCTTGTGTTGTTTTTGTATATTAAAAGACTTTGAAACATAAGTTTAGATATTAGGTTTCCAAGTAAAGATATTTATTGATTTATCAAACAAATTTTCAAAATTCAGATTTATAAGTCAAATGTGCTCTGAATTTAATTAAATTGGTTTTGAAAATTATATTAATTTCTTAAGTATATTTTCAAATGGGATTCAAAAAATTAAATTAAGTAAGTAAATTAAGGAAAGTATATCAAACCTTGTTGGTACAATGGTCGCAAGTGAGTTATATAAGTTGAATCCTACCATTTAATTTAAATGATAATACTAAATGTAAGTAATTAAAAGATAAATTTGTTAATGATTTATTAATTTAATAGTAATTAAATGTTAAATTAATTAACGATCGAGGTTAATTAAATTAAGGATAATTAACCAATAGGATAATTACTTGATGAAAGTAATTAAAGGTTAATTACTTTGTGGAAGTAATTAAGGATTAATTACTTAGTGTAATTAATTAAAGATTTAATTAATTTTTAAGCGATATTTAAGGTAAATAATTAAGGATAGTTAATTACTGAATGTGATTAATCAGGGTTGATTAATGATGTAATTAAATAAAGATTAATTATTAAATGTGATCAATTTGAAAAATAATTAATTAAAGAAGTAATTAGAGAATCATTAATTAATTTAAATTAATGAAAGTAATTAAAAAGTTAATTATTGTAAATGGTTAAGGATAATTAATTTGTGTAATTAATTAAAGGCTAATTACTCAATGTAATTAGAGAATAATTAATCAAGAATGATTAATTAAGATGAAAAATTATAGGATGATTAATCAATTGATTTGTAATTAATTAATGTTGAGTAAGCAGGATTTAAAGATGATGGAAGTAATTAATTTAATCTATCTAAATTAGTTAGAATGGTATGGCTAATTTATCTTGCTTATGAATGATTGAATGATATTTGAATGCCTTGGATTATTTGTTATCCATAATATGTGATTGTGATGCTTTGTGAAATGAAATGTATTTGTAATATGATATGTTATGTTGGGCGAATTCTCACCCAGAAGATCTCGAGACCAAGGAATCACAGTTTCACCCGGGCTCGCAACCTCAACTTCGTTCAACAAACACAAGGCTCAATACAAGCGTAGAAGTCCATCCGACATTCTCAATGTACAAGCTCATTCGGCATAAGGACATTCGGCCATTGGCTCCCATTCGGCCACTAACCAACATTCGGTCATCCCCATTCGGCCACCGAACCAACATTCCACAAACTCCATTCGGCATGCCGGTCCAAACACATACCGAACCAACCCTCTCCTCTACGACCGATCCAAAGCTCCACCGATCCATCATCAAAACCCTACCACCGGACCAGCCACACCGGTCCATCACAACACTCCTACCACCGGACCAGGCTGGTACCGGACCAAAGTCCTACCGGTCCAACACCACACTTTCAAGGCCGAATGAAGCCTCGCCGAATCAGACAACTGCCAGTCCAGACTGCTTCAGCCTGGGCCCACCAGCAGCCATATACATCCAAGACCCCTGCCTACTACCTCACTCTATAAATAGAGGGGCAGGGGTACAACAATGGCAGACAAGTTTGAGAGCTCAAGCACGGAAGGAACTTTCAAACTACTTTCATATACTTGTACACAAAGCGTTGTACTTGTAATCTGAAACAAAGAAGATAATAACATATAAAGTGGACGTAGGCACGTTCTGGCCGAACCACTATAAATCTGTGTGTCTTTTACATTTCAGCCCCTGCTTTTTTTCATATTTACATAACTCATCTAAATCATTAAGAATCACATAAAATCAACTAAATCACACGACTTGGAGGTGTTTGCCCATTTTTTGCGCAAACATTTTTGGTGCTTTCACTGAGAAGTTCGAACTCGAAGCTTCAGCTTCCCTCATTCAACCTTCTTTCCCAATAGCACCCTTCATTGCCTAGGAAACATGACTTCCAGGCCAAGAAAAGACGCCAACAAGGGAAAGAACGCTGCAACTAGCAGTGCTCCAAATCCAGTGGATCTAGATCAAGAGAACTATCCCACTACAGCAGCAGTGCCACATGAAGATCAGGCAATTCCAACAGCCCCTGCCGCGGAACAACCGACAGTAATCACTAGAGCAGACCTAGACAGAGTTGTGGTGGAAGTGACTAACCGCTTCACATCCCAACAAGAAGCTTTGGTGAACCAACTCATGTCACGCTTGAGAGATGTCGAAGAATCCAACCGCAACACTGAATCATGGGATGAATATCAATCTGGAGGATCTCGGAGACAGCAAAGGTCTTCCCTCTTCGAGGAAGCCATCAACAGGAACAACAATGATAGGGGCCACGCCCGGACTCAGCCCGAACTCCGACTCGATGAAGCGCTTGGAACCGAACCCAGTGGGGGAGGCGCCAGGCGAGGGTCGGATGTAGCTGAGCCAGTCATGCCACCTAATCATAGAAACCCCGCTGAACGGAGCCGAGCTAGAACCCAGCCCGAAGTTGACCCCATGGAAATGCTCGAAACAGAACCCCGCAGGGGAAGATCAAGGCAGGGGGCAACTGTAGCTGGTCCTAGCATGCATCCGAGCAGCCAGAGGCAACCACTGGATAACGTCAGAAGTGATAGACTATACCATCCCTACAGGTCATCTGGACGAGATCGATCCCGTAGGGAAGAACCAAGTTCATTTCTATCCGCTCCAAATTCTGATGAAAGAATGGCACGACTATTCAGAGAATGCATCCAACGGGAGCAAAGGGACCGAGGAATAGGCGCTAGGGTCACCAGCCCCTTTACCCGCAATATCGAAACTGCCATCACCCCCCGGGAATGGAAAATGCCAACCATGGAACCTTACAAGGGAACTTCCGACCCCATCGTACACTTACAAAGATACACCCAGCATATGCTCATGAGCGGAGCAACAGAAGGGGTGCTGTGTAAATGCTTTCCGCTATTCCTAGCAGATCTAGCTACCTCCTGGTTCTGCCATCTACCCCAAGGATCTATCAGCTCATGGGAGATGTTGAAAGAAAGGTTCATTAGCCAGTTCCGCATCCATGTAGAACAACCCAAGGATGCTTATTCTCTATCCAATGTCAAACAGAAATCCGGAGAGACACTGCAACAATATCTAACTCGGTTCAACGCCGCAGCGGCCGCAGTCCAAGATGCCGATGAGAAACTCACCCTAATGGCCCTCTGTAGCGGTGTACACCCAGATACCAAGTTCGCAAGAAGACTAACTAAGGAAAAACCGGCTACTTTACCTGATTTCTTCCATGAAGCTGGAAAGTATATGAGACTTGAAGACGCCGCCACTGAGAGGCAGTCAGGGCAATAAGGTAAGACAACTTCGGACAAGGTTCCCGCTGCAGCCAAGGACACTCGAAGAAATGAATCTAGAGACAATGCTGGGGGCAGGAAGGTTGAAAAACGCCAATATCGACCAGGACCGAGATTTGACTCCTACACTCCTTTGAATGAAACAATCGAAAACATCTATCTAGCCACTCAGGGCGAACTCGGATACAAGCGTCCCCCGCACAAGAAAGAATCTGATAACGCACTCAAGTCTGGAAAGTTCTGTCGCTTCCACGAATCCCACGGACATGACACCAATGAATGCCACCACCTCCGTGACTTGATCGAAGAACACATCAGAAGAAGAAGGATGGAACGCTATGTGAAAGATCAGAACAGGACTCCAACTCCTGCCAATGAGAACCCAAAGCGACCCGTCCCCGAAGTAGGCGGAGGGAATCCCAACACTAGTGGCTCTAGTCAAGAGAAGATAGTGGTCCATACCATCTCGGGAGGACCACACATCGCCGACAGAAGCTGGGCGGAGATGGAAAGATATGGCAAGTCACTTAGAAATGCTGAAGGCTATGTTAACTTCATTATGGAAGAACACCATCCGAAACAGAAAGAGAGTGACGACATCGTATTCAGTAGGCGTGATTTAGAAGGAAGACAGTATCCGCATATGGATCCCATGGTCATCTCTGCCTGGTTCGGTCCAGCTAAAGTTTTCCGAATTCTAATAGACACAGGAAGCTCCGTAAATATCCTATTCAAGCATGCTTTCGACAAAATGAAGCTATCAATGAAGGATGTGTCTCCCTGCAACAAACCCCTGCACGGTTTCACTGGAGATGCGAAAATGCCCCTCGGGCAACTTGACCTCTTCGTCGAAATAGGAAGTCATCCCCGCTCCGTTGTGCGAAAACAAACGTTCGTACTAATAGAAAACCACTCGGCCTACAACGCCTTCTTGGGAAGACCAGCCTTGTCTGACTTCCAAATTGTCCTAGCCCCGTGGTGCCTAAAGATGAAATTCCCAACAGATAACGGAATAGGAGAAGATGAAGGAGATCAAGATGCCGCTCGAGATTGCTATGTAACTGAACTTCGCAATAACCGTAGAAAGGATAAAGGGAAAGATCCAGAGACTACTCTCTGCATGAAAAGCTTGGAAGCATAGCAACTAAAGAAAGCCCCTCCTCTTCGATACACCAGCGATCCTTTCAATGAACTAGACCCCAGGGATAAGGAGGAGGAGGCTACCGCTGAGCCTGCAGAGGCCATGGAATTCGTATCTGTAGACAAACATGATTCAAGTAGACTATTAAAAATAGGATCTCAGCTAAAAACAGAATTGAAGGATCAACTCATTGACTTTCTCCGCCACAACTTAGATGTATTTGCGTGGACACATGCCGATATGACAGGAATCTCCCCAGACATAGCATGCCACATGCTGAACGTCGATCCCACCAAGGTACCGATAAAACAGAAAAAGAGAAGCATGGGAGCAGAACGATCAGCAGCCCTCGATGAGGAAGTAAAGAACCTACTTGCTAATGACTTCATACGAGAAGCCATCTACCCAGAATGGATCTCTAACCCAGTACTAGTAAAGAAAGCTAATGGGAAGTGGCGAACATGCATTGATTTCTCCAACTTAAATGACGCTTGCCCGAAAGACTACTTCCCGCTCCCCCGAATCGATCAGCTTGTGGACAGCACTGCCGGGCACGAACTTTTATCTTTTATGGATGCATACTCCGGATACAACCAGATTCCCATGCACGCTCCCGATCAAGACCACACTAGCTTCATCACTGACCGGGGATTATATTATTACAAAGTCATGCCTTTTGGACTCAAAAATGCCGGAGCTACCTATCAGCGCCTCGTCAACAAGAAGTTCGCGGAATTAATAGGACGAACTATGGAAGTATATGTGGATGACATGTTGGTAAAGTCCAGGAGAGCCGACGATCATGTAAGCCACCTGAGCGAGATGTTTCAGGTACTTCGCCGATATGGAATGAAGCTGAATCCTCTAAAGTGCTCCTTCGGAGTGTCATCGGGAAAATTCTTAGGATTCATTGTCCATGCCAGAGGAATTGAAGCAAACCCTGAACAAATCCGGGCTCTAAAAGAAATAAGGATACCTTCCACTCGAAAAGAAATGCAGAGCCTAAACGGAAAGGTGGCCGCCCTAAGCAGATTCATTTCCAAAGCAACTGACAAGTGCGTCCCTTTCTTCGAAGCTCTCAAGAAAGACAAAGGAAAGTTCGAATGGACCGATGAATGCTTAAAAGCCTTCCTTAACCTGATCGAACACCTTCAGAAACCACCAGTACTCTCAACTCCAAACGAAGGCGAAGAGCTATACCTATACCTCGCTGTATCATCTCATGCTCTAAGCGCTGCCCTGGTAAGAGAAGAAGACCGCACACAACGCCCGGTGTACTTTATAAGTAAGAGATTTACAGGGGCAGAAGCCAGATATCCTAAACTTGAGAAATTGGCATATTGTTTATTGATCGCGTCACGAAGACTGCGACACTACTTCCAATCTCACTCTATCAGAGTTCTAACTGATCAACCACTAAGACAGGTGCTCCATCGTCCCGACACTTCTGGACGACTCCTCAAATGGTGCATTGAACTAAGTCAGTATGACGTCACCTACCATCCTCGCACTGCTGTCAAGGGACAAGCCATGGCCGATTTCATTGCCGAATTTACTACCAACGAAGGTAAGGATCAGTTTGAAATAGCAAAAGACATCAAGTGGAACCTCTTTGTAGATGGAGCATCGAACGAACAAGGCTCAGGAGCAGGTATTGTGATAATCACCCCCAGGGGAAGAAAGATGTACTATGCATTAAGGTTAGAATTCGCGGCCACTAACAACGATGCGGAGTATGAGGCAGTAATAGCGGGATTGGAGCTTGCCTTAGAAGTTGGAGTCAATTCTTTATGTCTTCATAGTGATTCTCAACTTATCGTAAACCAAGTACTAGGAGAATTCCAGGCACGAGGAGAACGACTCACAGCATATCTAAAGAAAACCAAACTGCTGCTCGATCAATTGGACCATTATCTAATCAAACACATTCCTCGAGAAGATAACCAAGGGGCCGATGAACTAGCAAAGCAAGCTAGTATGAAGAATAGCACCATTTCCGGAGCACTAGCCATCTCAAGGCAGCTAGCCCCAAGTTTCGAACAAGTGAATCTGATAACTGCAATCGAAGAAGGAACTTGGATGACCCCTATCCGGAAATATTTGCAGGACGGCACACTACCAGACAAACGTGATGAAGTAAGGAGAATTTTGAGGAAAGCTCCCCACTACACTATTCAAGAGGGCATCCTCTATCGGCGTGGCTTCTCTAGCCCCTTATTCAGATGCGTCGTTGGAAGGGAAGCCAAGGAAATCTTATTCAACATCCATCAAGGAAGTTGCGGAGATCACACTGGAGGGCAAACTCTGGCGAAAAAGATACTCCAATATGGATATTACTGGCCCACACTAAACAAAGACGCCTTAGACTTCGTCAAGAGATGCGACAGATGTCAGAAATTTGCCAAGATTCCTCGACTACCCACAAATGAGATTACTCAAATGACCAGCCCTTTGCTGTATGGGGAATTGATTTAATTGGCGAACTGCCAACGGGCAGGGGCGGAGCCAAATATGCTATAGTGGCAGTCGATTATTTCACCAAATGGGTGGAAGCGGAACCTCTAAATAAAATATCTTCAGCAAAAGTTATCAACTTCTTGATCAAAAATATTCTGTGCAGGTACGGAGTACCACTCAAGATCATATCGGACAACGGACTCCAATTTGACAGCGAAGAATTCGCCGACTGGTGCCAAGAGCATGGAATTCATAAAAGCTTCTCGTCAGTAGCTTATCCTCAGGCAAACGGGCAAGTCGAAGCTGTCAACAAAATTCTCAAAACCCTAATCAAGAAGAAACTTGAAAAGTCAAAAGGCGCTTGGGTGGACGAACTTCCCACGGCACTTTGGGCCTACCGCACATCTTTCAGAACATCAACGGGACATACTCCTTTCTCTTTGGCATACGGATCGGAGGAAATGCTCCCAGTTGAGACTATTGTTCCTTCCCACCGTAGGATCCACTACAATCCAGAAGAAAACGAAGAACTCCTCCTCATGTCTTTGGATCTGATTGAGGAAAGGAGAAACGATGCAGCACTCAAAGCAGCAGCTCACAAACAAAAAGTGGCAGCACTATACAACTCCAAAGTCAAGCATCGCGTCTTAAAAGAAGGAGATCTTGTCCTCAGGCGAATCTTTCCGCGCCCCGGGGCACTGGACCCCATCTGGGACGGACCATATGTAATTCATAAAGATCTCCACAACGGAGCTTATATTTTGTCAACAGTGGACGGAGAGGTGTTCCAGAGGGCATGGAACATCCGACACCTCCGTCGATACTTTTCTTAACTTGTACTTCCCATATGAAGTGAATTAACAAAGAGAATCAGTGGACGTAGGCATTTTCATGCCGAACCACTTTAAAAAATCTTGTCTCTTTTTAACTTGTTCCTTTATATCTTGGCTGCTTGTTAAGCTTTATCCTTTTCTGTTGAGCAAAATCTTATGGCATCTCCACTCAAGACGCACCACGGCCTCATCTGGACAAGGCCTAACAGGTACGCTACGATTCTATGCACTCGCCAATGAGACTCTTTTGCTCCAGCATCCCTCTGCTGCGGGTTAACTCATTGCTCGCGTCTGCCCTCAAAGCCAACTGTAATGAGCCGATTATAAGTCATCATAAAGGCCGACTATAGCCGATGGCAGCTCATTACGGCGTTCGGCTCGCTGGCAACTGTGAACCTACTTTAAGCCCCAACATAAGGTGTGGCCAGCCAGGGGTAGTTCACGGCCAACGGCACCCACGCTAGCCGGCCACGGTAAATCGAATAATACCCACGATTACGGACCATAATGGTTCGGGTAGTTACCGTGCGCGATCTCGGCTCCGATGTGTCTTAAGTGCGGCTGTGGTAAAAAAGAAAACTCCCCGCGGAGGCGTAAGATGGGTGACAAATGTCTCCAAGACCCACAGCTAGGGAAAGTGACTACAAAACCCGTTTGCCACGAACTTAAGCACATCGACGGCCTTCCGTGACTGAAAGTTTTACCTTTTCTATATTTCCATTTCATTTAAATACTTTTCTCCTATCCTGTATAACAAACTCTAAAGTACAGGAAATCAAATAGATAGCATTCACTCATGAGAATCTAAGCCTGCGTACTGGGTGGCAAGGTACTCAGATATATCCATGGTCAATTACACAAGAAGCTCGAAGCCACCGCCGGCAAATAAAACATGAAGGGCGGTACTCTCTCCTCTTGTACATAAAAACATAACTATAGCTTATTCATATGTCACACTAACATTGCAAAACATGAAATTATATTTCAAGCAAAGGCTTAACATCAAACACAACTAAAATCACAGGCATATACATGGTTATACTTCTCACGCAGCACATCAAAATGACAACAACATTTAAACATAACAAAATCAGCTTATATTATAAAATCACACAAAGTTATTCTCTGCAAATAATATTATTACAGTCACATCAATGTTTTGGACTAACGTAAACAACAGTAAAAAGAAATAAAAAGCGGCTGAATCCGGACAAGTAACCAGCTGCGTCCACACTCCATCATCAACTTCCCAAGCCTACTTGGCCGCAGGGCCGGAACCCCCAGCATGTTGATCGGAAGTTTCACCTGTCCAATTCAGAAGAGGAATCCACTAAACAAACGATAAACGATCAAGTTATGGAAACCCAGAAAGAAAAGGAAAAGAGAAGAATAACTCACCAGCGTCCGCCGCTTGATCCTCATCCTCCAGTTGCACACCCGCTTCCTCCGCAGCAAGCAACCGCATCCCCTCCTTCACCGCCGCTTGCTCCTCTTTCGAGAACTGAGCAGTAACCACATCCAGACTAAAAGCCGCTCCACCTTCCTTACCCGCATCGACCCTGGCCTCCTCTAAAGCCTGAAGATATATCTTGGCCATGACCCGGGGATAGTCATCCATCCAAGACAAGCTGCCCTCCTTCCAAGTACGGAAGTACATGTCCTGCAGCATCTCATCCATCATCCCCTCATTCTCCTCGAACTCCCTCACCCGGGCCTCGGAAGCCTGCAACTTGGCGACAGCGACATCCCTTTCTGATCGATATCTCGAGCAGTCAGCCTGGAGAGACCTCCTCATCTCCTCCATCTCCTCCTTTAACTTGACTTGAGCCATCTCCGCGGCCTCAAGCCTTCCAGACAACTCCTCTACCTGCTCGAGATCCGCATTCCGGACCTCATCCACTGTCGCAATGGCCATGTCGATCCACTCCTTGCAGGCGGCCTCCATCTTCCGTAACTCCGCCCTACTAGCTTTTTCCATGGTCTCTTTCAGACGCCTGGAGGCTTCCTCGTGCCGAGAAATCTGAACGGCTTGACCGGCAAGCTGTTCGGCCTGATCAGCGACCTTCAGCCGCAACCGAATATTAGCACTCCCAATCTCCTCCCCGGCCTTGACCAATTGAGCATGATACTTCATTAACTTCTTAGTCTCTTCAGCCACCCGATCGATATTAGCCTTGGCCTCGTCTCCCATGGTAACTACCCGAGTGGTAAGAAGATCAAGATCTAGGGACTTAGCCTCGTCTAACACTCGTACCATGGGGTTGCGGGGAAGGAGGTGTTCACCCGTGGCCTCATCAAATGAAATATCCCGAGAGCTTGGATCTAAATCAGGATGACCGGCAAAGGGGTCACGAGGCACGTCAGGACGCCTTATACGGATAACTGTGGGTTTCTTGGAAGGAGGTGGAGGGGGGATAAACTCCGTGCTCTCCTCCGTGGCATCACGAGGAGGCTGAACAGGAAGCTGCGGACCAGGGGAAGGCTCAAATAAAGAACGACTCCTCTTCTTTTTCTGAATACTCTCTTCGATGACCCCAAGAAGAGGACGGTATTTGACCACGTCCCCAGTACGACCAGTGGGAGGCTTCGCAGAAGCTCTCATCAACTTGAATTGTTCGAGGCGGTGTCGAACGTCTGACGTTGTAACCACCTGGCCTGCCCCTGAAATAAAGAACAAGTGTTACGAACATACAATGGTCCCCAATTCAGGAAACATGTTAAGTAAAAAGAAAGAAAAGTGAGAAGGCACATCTATTATACAAACCCTGCGGAGGAGTGGGGTACCGCAATAAGTCCTGAATCTCATTCCAGGACGGAAGTGAACCATAAAATATTTCTAAGTCCTTATCGAAAACGGAATCGACAGAGGACAAAAGTTCACCTTGCACCGCCGAAGTCGCCATGGCTGAGGAACCCCTGGGGGATGGATCGGCACCAGCCACAGCCTTGCCCGCCTCCTTTGCCTTTTCCACTTCCGATTCTTCCTCCGATTCCCCGAAGGCCTGACGGAGGGCCTCATCCAGTTCAGGATCTTTCCCAGAGGTTAAGGCACCAGCATCACCATCACCATCTCCATCGCCATCTCCTCCGCCTTCTGACTCTCCTTCCACATCGCCTCCTTCGCCCTCTTCCACACCTTCCCCCTCCGGGATGATCGGGCGAGTACTAGGAGAGGGGCCATCAGACTCCTTGAGCTTCTTACCCCCCACGACTGGGTGTTGTGCAAAGGGCTTCCTCTTGCCACTCTTCACCGTGGCCCCCTCCTTAGCTTTAGCGGCCTTCTCCTCAACCGTGTCCCTCTGCTTAACCACGGACTGGTGCGGCAGGATCAAGTTGTACTCCAGGAGGGTAGCGTTCCTGATCAGATAGGCGGCTGACCTGTCCCTCTCGGAGATAGCCTTAACTTCTGCTGCCATATGGACTAGGCGATCGCTCTCCACCACCGCAAAGCCACCTATCGCTAACAAACAACAGAAGCACATAAGGAAAGGAATTGCAATCAAGACAGGAATTACGAATAAAGAGTTAACTTACATCCGGAAGTGAAGCGACGAATGGAGACAGAATCGTCCCTCACAAAGAACCACTCCTTCTTGAACATGGTGTACTTTGAGTACAGGTCCAGGACCGGCTTGAAGGAGACGGCCGACTCTAAGCTAATGTAGGGGGACCCCTTCCTATAGCCCCTCAGATTATATAGATACCGGATTTCCCGGTTGGATGGAGGGCGCCCGTACCTCTTCTGGAAGATAGAATATAAGCACACCAAGATGGCATACGAGTTGGGCTGAAGCTGGAAAGGCGCCACTTTTAGATATGTAAGGAAGCTAACAACCCAGGCGTTGATAGGGGGAATGGCCCCGCACATGCAATGGTACCTGTTGTAGGCGAAATACCCTTCGGGAGGGTCGTATGGCATCACCCCGACTCCTGGAAGCAACATAAGCGTCCTATCTATCCTGAAAGAACGGGATATAGCATCAAGCTGCTCCTCCTTTAGAGAACTAGGGAAGCAGTCGGGAGGGGAGACCAGGAGCTCCTGGGGTCCATACCCCTCCACCAGCGATCTCGAAGCAGTTCCATGCTCCCCGGACACCGATTGGGCTGGGGGCACGGAAGAAGATTCTCCTCCATCCCTCGACTTCCGCTTATCTGATCGTGTTTCCGCCTTGCGAGACATTTATCTGCATACACAGAAGCAAAAAGACAGGTTGTTAAAACAAAGAATACAGAGATGTAAGCAAGCAAGCATACACGAGTCCAGAGTTCCACTCAGAGTCCGAATACAAAGTTCATTCGGCACTGGAAGTTCAAGACCATTCGGTAGTACAAGTTCAAGTTCATTCGGTGGTACAACTTCATGTTCATTCGGCACCGGTATCTCAAGTTCATTCGGTACACAGCACCATTCGGCATTGAAAGCCTTACGCGTATATTCGGCAAATTAGGTTCATTCGGTAATAAGGATCATTCGGCAAAGAGCATATACCTGGTTCGGCACGAAATGGTTCGGCAAAAGTGTGATTCGACTAAAGTTTGATTCGGTATAGTATTGGTTCGGCGCTTTTTGATTCGGTGAAGAAAACCTAAGGGGGTGTAGCCCCTATATATAGACTGGAGGAACACCACCGGACCAGATGGTTCGGCATACCGGACCAACCTCCAACCGAATGAAAACCTATACCTACTCGAAGCCGAATGAAACTGTCTCTACCAGCAGAAACCAGAAACAGGGGGCATGCAAGGCACCGCATTCAGATAAGTACCGGACTCTAGAACCGACTGATAAAATAGAAATTATGATAACAATGAATAAGTAGTAAATCTTTCACTGGCATGGGTTAATCATTTACACATGTACATGACCACGAACGGTCCACAGGCATGCTCTGAATGACCATTAACCCTATCGTCGTGAAAATTTACACTTTGATATCATTTTTTAAGCTCATCGGTTAAATGGATATTTGATTCTGATAATTATGAAATGGCTAAGCTACTTACACATGTACGGGGTCGCGAACGATCCCTAGGCATGCTCTGAGCTGGCGATAAAGCACCTTGACAAACGATCCAGGGACCCACTCTGACGTGTACCTGGCATCGATGATGTTAAGCCCCCTCGGGGCACACCTCTCGCCCCGAACGGCGCGATTCACTTTGTCTCAAATGCTTCGATCCTGAACGGTCGTTATCTGAAGGCACACTAAAACTGTAAATTCCTTTGCAGGACATCAACAGGATATGAACATCCAGCCCGTGGCATTACAAAACAAGCTTTCCTACCATAAGGAAACAAAGCGCGACACATGCAAGCACGTGCCCCACTTTGGGGGGCAAATGTTGGGCGAATTCTCACCCAGAAGATCTCGAGACCAAGGAATCACAGTTTCACCCGGGCTTGCAACCTCAACTTCGTTCAACAAACACAAGGCTCAATACAAGCGTAGAAGTCCATCCGACATTCTCAATGTACAAGCTCATTCGGCATAAGGACATTCGGCCATAGGCTCCCATTCGGCCACTAACCAACATTCGGTCATCCCCATTCGGCCACCGAACCAACATTCCACAAACTCCATTCGGCATGCCGGTCCAAACACATACCGAACCAACCCTCTCCTCTACGACCAATCCAAAGCTCCACCGATCCATCATCAAAACCCTACCACCGGACCAGCCACACCGGTCCATCACAACACTCCTACCACCGGACCAGGCTGGTACCGGACCAAAGTCCTACCGGTCCAACACCACACTTTCAAGGCCGAATGAAGCCTCGCCGAATCAGACAACTGCCAGTCCAGACTGCTTCAGCCCGGGCCCACCAGCAGCCATATACATCCAAGACCCCTGCCCCCTACCTCACTCTATAAATAGAGGGGCAGGGGTACAACAATGGCAGACAAGTTTGAGAGCTCAAGCAAGGAAGGAACTTTCAAACTACTTTCATATACTTGTACACAAAGCATTATACTTGTAATCTGAAACAAAGAAGATAATAACATATAAAGTGGACGTAGGCACGTTTTGGCCGAACCACTATAAATCTGTGTGTCTTTTACATTTCAGCCCCTGCTTTTTTTCATATTTACATAACTCATCTAAATCATTAAGAATCACATAAAATCAACTAAATCACACGACTTGGAGGTGTTTGCCCATTTTTTGCGCAAACATGTTAGGTTGAACAGAGATATAATGTGGTTATCTTTGATGAATTGCTATGTAAAAGCGACATCCAGTATTTAAATTTAATCACTTGAATAACTTGGGTTAAGTGACATTGGATTCGGAGAGACCGGAGTCGGGTATTAGTTAATATCCGAAACCACTTCGATTCTCTATAGATTGATATGTGAAATCAATAGGCTGGTATGGAATGATTTAAGTGAATTGGACCATTTAATCTAAGTTTTGGTACTTAGAAATTGTTGTGTGAAATAAGTGATGTCTATAACAAATAGTGAATTTGTAAATTGATACGAGTTACCCTGGGTTTTATATAAGTTTTATGCTGTTGTATTCCATGTTAGATGGGTTTACTCATGCTAGTTAAAGCCTGACCCGGGTGTTACTTTGATGTAATTCTCGGGTCAGACCGAGTATTACAGCTTTCAGGTAAGGACGTTCTGGAGCTCAGGAGGCGAGCTGGATGGCAGGAACGTATTGAGAGTATTCCGTTGTGTATATTGTAGATTGTCTGGAATATGTAATATTAACTGTACTGTGTTTGTGTAAATATTGGAAACTCTTATTTATTTAGGTGTAATTTGATAAGTATAGTTTTCCTTCGTATAATTGTTATTATTTGATATTATATTTTGATCCGCTGTGAATGTGAGATTCTGTGACTTGTTTTTTTTTCTGTTTTCTTCTTCTATCTCTTTCTTCTTTCCTAACTATCTGGAATTTTCGGGATCGAAAATTTCGGGTCGTTACACCTTCCGGCCTAGACCATTCGATTATTGTCAAAAGGTTATAGCCTTCGACAAGGTCAAACTTCAATGCATATGGTATCAAATTACTTGGTATGTAATGAATTAAACAAGGTCGAAGGGTACTTAGTTGAAAGTTGGTTGCCAAAGAGGTTGGGGTATGTTTGTTTTATAAACCAAAAGCTTATACCTGATTGCTTTCGAAAAGGAGCTATCAACTTGGTTGCTTTCGACCAGATAAATTATTTAAAATAAAGGTTTTAAACCTTTTGACGAGGTCGAAAGATTGCTGCCGCTTTATCATTGTTTTGTTTTGAACTTTCCGACACAATCGAAAGGTTATTGCCGCTTTTTTCAACCTTTCGAAGTCGTTACTTTTGACAAAGTCGAAAGGTTTACTTGTTTTAAAAACCAGCCGTTTCTCCAATGCTTTCAAAAAGTATCAAAGATTTCGACTTATGTTATTTGCCTTTATTTTATAATTGAAGTACAACCCAAAGCTTTCGAAGGAGTTGTTTTAAAAGGCATAGGCCTACTGTTTTAAATAATATGTTTTAAAGCTTTCGAATTAGTGCTTTCAACAAATTTGAAAGGTTGCCTCTAATGAAGTTGAAAGGTTTTCAAAGAAGGTTCTCCATATTTTTTAAATTGAACCCGGTGAGTTTACGAAAGCTTTATTTTCCATTGCTTTCGAAAGGTTTGCGTTTTAATGGTTTCGAATGATTTTCCAACACTTGCGAAAGTTTTGAGTTCCAATAGGGTCAAAGAGTTTGGAAAGAAGTGTTTCAAAGTAGAAAGAGGGCTGGAACCTATTATTTTAAAAAGATATGATTGAAACCCTTCGAAGGGGTTGAAATTAGTAGCTTTCGACGTTGACGAAAGGTTTTAAAATCCATAACTATAAATTTCTAAGGAAAACCATGGCTTATATATAGGAGTTTTTAATGGCTTTAAGTATGGAATTTTTAAGAACTATTGCCTTGATAAAAATATAAGTTAAAGGTGTTAACTATGTTTTATGAAATATATTTCAAGGACCCTAAACCCCTAGAAGAGGTATAGTTAAAATTGTTATTTTGCTTCTTCGGCTATGAGTATATTCACATGATAACCCTTAACTGTATTTTGGGGAAAAGGGGTAGAAGAACCAGCAAGGGTAACTTAATAGTGAATATGAATTGCCTAAACTCCTGAATGAGTAGAATTGTATCTAAGGAGTCGGGGTGACCATAAATATAGGATGCCTAAACTTTGTAGTTATTGGAGGTAACCAAAAGGTTCATAGTAAACCCATGAAAACTATAATAAAGTAATTATTGGTGTAACCAAAAGGTTCATGGTAAACCCATGAAAACTATGATAAAGTAATTATTGGTGTAACTAAAAGGTTCATAGTAAACTCATGAAAACTATGATAAAGTAGGTATTGGTGTAACCAAAAGGTTCATAATAAACCCATGAAAACTATGATTAATTAATTATTGGAGGAAACCAACCGGTTCATAGTTAACTCAAGAAAACTATGTATTAAGGATAGTTGGTAGGGGCTAATTGCTTTGTAGTCAACCCATGAAAACTATATCTGGATTAAGAATGAACATCATTCTATAGGTTTCTAGTAAACCCATGAAAACTATATCTGGATTAAGAATGAACATCATTCTATAGGTTTCTAGTAAACCCATGAAAATTAGGATGAGAATGTGGCTAATGGAAGTATCAGTAGGTTCCTAGTCAACCCATAAAAACGAGGATGTGAAGTGAGTTACTGGACAAATCCATAGGTTCCTAGTAAACCCATGAGAACTAGGATAAGGTGACTAGTTTTTGGAAGGACTAATAGGTTCAGGAGAACCCATGAATTGATTAAGTTAGCTGGCCAAAGCCTATAGGTTCTTAATTATCCTATGAAAACTTTGAATAGGACATGGTGACTATTAGGTATAGCAAAGTTATTAGTAAACCCACGAAAACTAAAAAGGTTAATAGCGACCCTAGAAACTATAATTATGATAAGGTGTCTGAGTAAACAGAGAATGGAAAATCCTAATTATTTTCAAGTATGCATATCATCATAATATTTTAAAATTGTAAGATTTAACTATTGTGGATGCAGAAGTACAGTATATGGCTTTATAAAGGTTTTAGGACACTTGTTATGAGAAAACACGATCCGCTAAGCGGCGGCGTCTCACTAAATATCTAAAAGGGATTGAGTGTTATATTATTATTTATATCAGGCTTTATATGTGACATCCAGGAATTTATGGCAATATCAATTTAATAATCTACATTAAAAATTAAATTGATTTGATAATATTTGTTAATAAGATTTGAATCGATTTAATAATCTTCTTTTAAATAAATATTTAACTGATAATTTATCTTTTGAAAACTAATTTAATTGTTTTCTATTTACAATATATATCTATATATTTGTATATGTATTGTAAATAGTTAATCTTTGTTTTAAATTTAATAGATAAAGCTATGTTTTCTAATTCTATTATTTTTGATAATTTGGAAATTTAATATTGAATAAATAATAATATGATTTTAAAAATACTCAAGATAAATTTAATTTGTTTAAAAATAAATTCTAGCCTAGGTTTAAATTTAAATACAAGATTGTTTTGTTCTTTTTACTTTAGCTTTATAAAATAAGTAATTTATTTATGTAGTGATTTCATTTATGAATTATTTTAAATTAATAATGAGTTATTTTTAAACAATAACAATAATGAAATATCTTTAAAATGGATTTTAAATGAATCGAAATTTTTTATTTTTAACTTATATATATATATATATATACACATATTTTGGAAAGCTATGATTTAAAATAAAATCTTTCAACAATGTTTAAAAATAAACTAAACTTTATAAATATGAAACATAAGTGTAAACCAAGTATAGGGTTATAAAAATAAGTTTGAATACATAAACTTAAGAAATTGTGATATTAACATAAAGATAAGAAATAATAAGTAAATAAAGTAATAAACCAAAGCAAATGACTAAACCAAATTTTGAAATGTGTATGTAAAATACAAAAGCAAGTAATCATGACTGTAAAATAGATATGCAGGCTAAAGAATAAATAAAACAAAATATATATGTACATGAAGTGATAAGAAATCAAACCAGGCTTTGTATAAATATGAATGTAGCCTGTAAAGAAAAATATACAAGGCAAGAATATAAACAAAGTAAAATAAAGCATGAAGTACCTAAGCATTTAATGCTTGCATAAGCAAGTCAATTCAAATTGTTTTGGAGATCATCACAGCCTCCAAATCTCTGATCAAAGAAAATTGAAAAAAAAAATAAAAAAAATGTACCAGGCTTTGTATATTGACTATAAAGTTTAGAAATGAAGGAAAGATTTAAAGAAAAAAAAATAGGGCAGGTTAGAGAAATGCAAGAACAAATGAACAAAGCAAAGTATAAACAGAGAAATGCAAAATATCTAAGCATAAAAATGAGGTTAGTAGAGACATAAAGTACATTGGCAATAAATGCTTTCATTTCTTAGCAGCTAATAAAGTCATTTCGAATTTGTATAAGATCATTTCAGCCTCCTAAATACAGTAATATTGCTTGATAAAACAAATTATTGTACAAAAAAAATATTGCTTGTCTCAGATGCCACCTTCCCCTAAAACTTCTTTATATACACATCTTCTTATTTTTAGTTCGTGCAAGTCATAGCAAACCTGAAAATATACAAGTTAGCATTTTTTTTAACTGAAGCATTACAACAAAGGCAAGGTGAATTAAAGAAAAAAAATCAAGCAAAACAACTTTCCAGTTTTTAAAGTTCTAACTGTTCAAACAAGGAATGCTCTGTTCATTCCAAAAGCAGGTGAGTAACACTTTTAAAATTACTTAAGTTTTAAAATCTGTTGCATGCTAATATTTGAATGCTTAAATATATTGTGTGAATATTTATATATTCATTTTTCTCTGGGTATTTGTGAGATGAAACTTCTGTATATGTCAAGCCTGCAAATCCAAACTGTTCTCATTATAAACTTGCTCTATTTTTCATTTGTTGTGAGTAACTTAAATTTCTAAAACTTAAGCATTTAAACTAGTTGCAAAGTTAAAATCTGGAATAAGTAAGATTTGTATGTATTCTTCTGTGCATATGGATGTGATCTGAGTACATATTAAAGTCTCTGTAAACAAACTTATCCATTTTGTTTTCAGGCTTGAGTTGATTCAAATCATTTTTATCACTTGATCCAATAGCTTTTAGTATTTTTAATACAAACAGAAATTGTTTATCTCAACATGGTATAGAGTTTAAGTTTTATTTAAGTTGAATAAAAATTGAATATTGTTCTGGAAATTCAAATATAACAGTGAAAAACTTGAATAAGAGAAAAACAAACATTGTAAATTATAAATTCAAGAACGTACTTTGAATCTCCGTAACAAAATATGAATTTTAAAACTTAAAACATGATTTTTAGTACTAGGAATTAAGAGCAGTTCTGGAATGAATGGAAAATGCAAATTTGGGATTTTTGGGGTGATCACTGTTTTTGGGTGGTCGGGGCTCTGCTTGATGATGGAGAAGCTTACCAAGGTGATGGGAAAAATGGTGGTAGGTGGTGCAGTTAGGCGTGGTGGCGGCGGCGACGAAATTCTTTTTCTAAACCTAGTTTTGCTGTAGTTCAGTTTTGGGTCTCGTTCGCCTTAAATCAGTGATCGAGCTCGACGTGCTCATGGGGACTCGAAGAGGGGATGTGGACGAGGTTGTAGCCGGAGACGCTGGCGTTCCAATGATCGGCAGTGGGAGGACGGTGCGTTGACAGGTTCGAGGTGTTGTTGCTTAAGTTGTTTCCAGGTTTGGAAATTTAACTCGATTTCGATTTGAGATGCCGTGAAAATTTTGGGTGGTCGCGATCATGTCTGGAGGCGGTCGACGACATGTTGAAGTTCAGGAGGGTGGCCGGAGTTGGCTGGCGCCACAGTGCACGTGCACCGTGCCATTGGAGTGCTGGGTTGTTCTTTCGATGTGCAGAGTTTTGCCTCAGGAAATACTCGAGTCACTCGAGTATGTGACTCGAAGTAAGGAAGGGGGAGACTCGAAGCGACTCTGGGTTGGTTCGAGACAGTGGATGGTTTCAGGTTTTAGCAAAACCTGATTTGTTCCAGTTTTAAATTTAGTTCAATATGAACCAGGATTTAAACAGTGTTTGAATTTAATGTTAAAATAAATTTAGATGAAACTTTTGAATCTAAGGTTTTCAAAATGAATTTGGACTTTTAAATCAAGATTTAAAATCAAGGCTTAAAAACAAAGTTTGGAATCAATGTTTAAACTAATGAATTCAAGTTTCTCTTGAATTCAAATCTGAAATTTAAATCAGTTTTTAAATCTAAATATATAAAATAAGTTCACATAAAATAGTTTTGAAAGGTAAATTTGTTTCAAATTAATATTTGAATTGATTTTGGGTATAGTTCTTTTATAAAGGAATTTTTGAATGGAAAGTAAATAAAGGGATTTAACTTGAATTTGCAAGTTAAAAATACAATGTAATTTAAAAGCTAAATTTTTATCTAAAAGTTAAGTAATGTAAGTTAAAGACTTATCTTATATAAGTTTCATATGTAAGTAATAAATGTTATTTACATTTATTTAAATGATTATAAATTGAATTTAAATAAATAATCCTTTTGAATCTTAAATTCAGAATGGAATTTGAATTTAAATTTAAAAGTGTAATGTTCTAATACACTTTAATATTAATTAAGTCATTTAATAAGAAATAAATTATCTTAAGAATAATTAAGGCATTAAATGATTTAATTAATAAGATAATAAAGGAATGGTGTATTTAGTAAAATTAAAAATTTAGATTAATTTATAAATAAAGATAAATTAAGAAGTAAATTAAGAGATGGTATTAGTTAATAAAGATAATTAACTAAGGATTATTAGTTAATTAATATATGTGATAAATTTTGGACAATTAATTAGATTAATTAGATAATCTATTGTAAATTGTTAAATGTAATTACTTAATGGAAGTAATTAAGAGATTAATTACTTATTTTAATTAATTTGGATAAAATGATTAATTTAAGTTAATTGATTTAGTTTAATTAATTTAAGAAAATCATTTGATATATTGATAAGTGTAATTACTTAGTGTATTTAATGGAGCATAATTACTTAAGGAAGTAATTAATGTTAATTACTGAATGTAATCAGTGAAAAGATGATATGTTAATAAAGTAATTTGGATAATTACTTTTGAAATTAATCAAAGGATTAATTAAAGGAGATAATTAATTTATTAATATGAGTAATTAAGGGTAGTTAATCGCTGGAATGTTATTAATCAAAGGTGATTAATAATTGTGTTTAATTAAAGATTAATTACTTAATGTAATTAATTTAATCAAAGTAATTTAATTTAAATCTAAATTAAAGATCATTAATTAATAATTAATGATGTAATTAAGAATTGGTTAATTAAGGAATAATCAATAATGGGGTGATTAATTTATGTAATTAATTAAGAATAAATGTAATCAATTATAAATGAAGTAATTAAATGTTAATTACTATAAATGATTTAGGATAATTAATCTGTGAAATTAAATAAAGACTAATTACTTATTGTAATTTGAGAATGATTAATCAAGGGTGTTTAATCAAAATAAATATTTAGAGGATAATTAATTAATTAATGGTTGTATAAGCAGGATTTATAGATGAAGTAATCAATTTAATTCACTATAAATTAATTAGAGATAGAAGTAGTTAATTTAATTCATTTTAAATTAATTACAAATGGTATGATTATAAATCATTTCTTATGGATGAATGATATTGATATTTCATTTGATGATTGTGAATTCTGATATGACATGAATAATATCTATGTGCTATGGATGTATGGTTTAAGTATGATAATATTTAATTATCTGTTTTGATGATGATATTAATTATCTGTTTATGATGATAATGTAATTGTCTACTGTGATATTGTGAATTATCTATATGTGTGTATATTGATAATATTGAATTGAACTGTTAAGACTAAATAGACAACTTGGCCTTAAAAGACACGTTTTGGATTTCGATGAGACCGGGATCGGTTTTCCTTATTTGGAACATCCGAAAACCACATCGGTTCCAAATTAACGATAGGTCGTGAATCTGAAGTGAAGATGAAGATTCAGAGTGCAAGGGTTATTATCGTTGACTCTGAGGGTGATTCCAAAATGAGTGTAACGAGATAATGCCTTCGGTTTCGTTCGAACCCGGAACGAACTTGTATGGATTGAATGCTTTCAACACATCGTCGGGTGGGCGATGAGCATTCTAAGAAATATGTTCTCTAAAGGCAACCATAGCCTCAAGCCTCACCAACCGGGAATGGCTAAAACAGGGGAGGTGCAGCAAGGTTAGGTGGGTCATGCCCAAGCAGGACAAGGATATTCCCCTGTTTAGATGTCCCTTATTTTTCGGCTGTGTGGGCAGTTGGTTGCAAACAACTGCGGGGTTTATCTTGTTCGGGACTGTTCAGTAAGGAATTGTTCCGGCCTTGTGTTGCAAGGGGTCGGGAGTGATCCTCGGTACGTTGATCTAGGCCACGTACTGTGACGGGCGGTACCCCAGTAGCCCTGCCATTATACGGAATCCACAATCCAATAAGTGCCAACGGTTTTGATTGTATTACCCACTTTTGTGGCTAGTAGCTGGAATTTAATGAATGTAACAATTTCGGCTATTTTCTATTTACTTGAAAACCCTAGACCTATTATAATATCACTGAATTCCCTATCAAATGTTTTGGTTAGCGTAAGGTAAAAACTTACCCATGTTTATGTGTGGGGAGTCTTACGTGATACCTTTTGTTTCAAAAAGGATTTTCAAATTTAAGCAACTTTAACCTGTTACTCACACCAGACCCATGTCTGACCCGGAGTTTATTTCTGTTTTTCATAAACTCTCGGGTATCCAAATTTTTACGGGTAGCCAAGGGATTCAGGTTAGCTTTGACGAATTTTGGAGGAGCAATGGAGCAGGAGGCTTTAGCGTTGTAGATATATATAGTTCCGATGTGTTGGTATCTCTGTATTGTTTGAGTTGTATCGAGTTGTATTAACTAGACAGGTGTCTATAACTGTCTAGTATGTGATGTATTATCTGTATAACTCTGATTGATGTTGTATATTATGTAAATACTTATGTGATTATTATAGTTTATTCTTTCCGCTGTGAGATTCTGATGTTGTTGTTCTTTCTTCTCTATCTTTTCTATTTTCTCACCCTTTTCTTTCGTCATGACGATACGGTTTTCTGGGCGTAGGAAGCCGGGTCGTCACAGTTGGTATCAGAGCGAGGTTGAGTGAATACCTAGGCTCTTGAGTGATTTCTTTCTTGAGAGAGCGTATTTGTAATTTTGATATATAATATATACATATATATATATATATATATTTCTACCTATTTGTTGGATTACCAGATCCGGTTTTCCAATATAAGTTATAAAGGTAGATAGGGTAGTGGTGTGTGTAACACAACTACCAATGGTTAGAGTTTGAATGTTTAAGGTTGGAAGTATAATTGTCGAGACTGTAGACCTAATACCGTCTCGAGTGAGCTTTGGGTGGTGTAAGGATTTCATCGATCTCTGAAGGAAATCTGTTAAGATTCAGAGTTCATTTTTGAAATGTAATTTGGTTGAGCTAGAGTTTGGATCTGTCGGTTGGGCAGAAGCAAGTCATGATATCTTGATATATCCAGGTGTAGTAGCTGTGTGATGAGACACAGTGACTATGGATATCTCCAAAGATGTTTCTTTGGAACAAGTAAGGAAGTGTATCTGTTCGGTTGTGGCTGTGTTCAGCTGGGTTTTTGTGTTTGCTTTGAGGTCTGAGTTTCTCAAAGATCTTTGGATTAGGAAGTTTTCTGGCTTAGCAGTTTTTCTTGGGGTAACTTCAGAAGCAGCAGAGTAGTTCCATTTTATCGATGGATTGGCCACATAAGCGTAAGCTGTTCTATTTGGTAAAGAGAGAGCAGTATCTTTGGAATTAGGCTGGATTGATCGCAAAAGTGACTTGCGATAGTTTGAGTGTTCTCTTGTGTTTCAGAGATATTTTTCTGGATGTCTTCTGGAAGTTAGAGTTTTGTCAGCATTTGGAGATAGAGTTTGGTATCAACTGGATTTCAGAAGTGGTACCGATGGATCAGCTTAGTAATAGGATGATTTTTGAGTTTTATTTTTGGAATGTGTTGTCCAATCTATGTTCGAGTTCATAATCAGCATTTTTATCTGTTCAGTCAGAGTGGCGCAGTGGAAGCATGGTGGCAGCTGTTTTAGTTGGGAAGCAATAGGATGATTGTAGTGTTTAGATTAGAGAGTTCTACAGGAAATTTTTCAGAATCTGAGGCCAGGTTTGGAGTGCGCCTGTTTTATCTTTTCCGGATAAGGGAAGTGAGTTCTTTTTTCTGATTTGGAATAGAGTTGTATTCTGAGTTTTGGTTGATATTTGGGAAGATCACTTTGTTGAATTGTCTTTGGTTCGGTTTGTTTCCAAGTAACATCAGCAAGAGTTAAGCTGATCAGAAAAGTTGTAGGCAGCATAGGATCGTCCGAAGAATTTTGGTGGATAAGAGACGGGAGAATTTGGATTTTGAAGTCGGAGATTTGATTTTGGTTAAGTGTTTGGTCTTCTGGATCGAATTGTCAGTTTCGATAACTGGAATTCATTGTGTTTCACGTATCTCTGAGGGAGTACGTGTAAGATCTATCTTTGGTTGTAGAACCAGCAGTTCAGGGAGTTTTGGTTGTTGATTCAGACTTGTCTGTAGTCTGATATCCTGTCTTGTTTTGTAAATCTTGATGAGTGGGAGTTCTGTAGCTTAGTAGTATTGATTGTTTAGATTCTGTAGAGCGAGTATCCCCATATTCATATTTGGGGAAACTCGAGAAAATTCTATCCGGAATCTTGTCTGGACAGTTAGATTTGTTTGTTTGGATGAATTGGTTGTTATGGTCACTAGCATATGATTAATATATGCTTGTGTTTTAGAATTAAATTTTTAATTAGATTATTAAATTACCTTTGTTTTAAATTTCGGGGACGAAATTCTTTTAAGAGGGGAGGAATGTGACATCCCGGAATTTATGGCAATATCAATTTAATAATCTACATTAAAAATTAAATTTATTTGATAATATTTGTTAATAAGATTTGAATCGATTTAATAATCTTCTTTTACATAAATATTTAACTGATAATTTATCTTTTGAAAACTAATTTAATTGTTTTCTATTTACAATATATATCTATATATTTGTATATGTATTGTAAATAGTTAATCTTTGTTTTAAATTTAATAGATAAAGCTATGTTTTCTAATTCTATTATTTTTGATAATTTGGAAATTTAATATTGAATAAATAATAATATGATTTTAAAAATACTCAAGATAAATTTAATTTGTATAAAAATAAATTCTAGCCTAGGTTTAAATTTAAATAAAAGATTGTTTTGTTCTTTTTACTTTAGCTTTATAAAATAAGTAATTTATTTATGTAGTGATTTCATTTATGAATTATTTTAAATTAATAATGAGTTATTTTTAAACAATAACAATAATGAAATATCTTTAAAATGGATTTTAAATGAATCAAAATTTGTTATTTTAAACTTATGTATATATATAGTATATATATATATACACATATTTTGGAAAGCTATGATTTAAAATAAAATCTTTCAACAATGTTTAAAAATAAACTAAACTTTATAAATATGAAACATAAGTGTAAACCAAGTATAGGGTTATAAAAATAAGTTTGAATACATAAACTTAAGAAATTGTGATATTAACATAAGGATAAGAAATAATAAGTAAATAAAGTAATAAACCAAAGCAAATGACTAAACCAAATTTTGAAATGTGTATGTAAAATACAAAAGCAAGTAATCATGACTGTAAAATAGATATGCATGCTAAAGAATAAATAAAACAAAATATATATGTACATGAAGTGATAAGAAATTAAACCAGGCTTTGTATAAATATGAATGTAGCCTGTAAGGAAAAATATACAAGGCAAGAATATAAACAAAGTAAAATAAAGCATGAAGTACTTAAGAATTCAATGCTTGCATAAGCAAGTCAATTCAAATTGTTTTGGAGATCATCTCAGCCACCAAATCTCTGATCAAAGAAAATTGAAAAAAAAATGTACCAGGCTTTGTATATTGACTGTAAAGTTTAGAAATGAAGGCAAGATTTAAAGAAGAAAAAAATAGGGCAGGTTAGAGAAATGCAAGAACAAATGAACAAAGAAAAGTATAAACAGAGAAATGCAAAATATCTAAGCATAAAAATGAGGTTAGTAGAGACATAAAGTACATTGGCAATGAATGCTTACATTTCTTAGCAGCTAATAAAGTCATTTCGAATTTGTATAAGATCATTTCAGCCTCCTAAATACAGTAATATTGCCTGATAAAACAAATTATTGTACAAAAAAAATATTGCTTGTCTCAGATGCCACCTTCCCCTGAAACTTCTTTATATACATATCTTCTTATTTTTAGTTCGTGCAAGTCATAGCAAACCTGAAAATATACAAGTTAGCATTTTTTTAACCGAAGCATTACAACAAAGGCAAGGTGAATTAAAGAAAAAAATCAAGCAAAACAACTTTCCAGTTTTTAAAGTTCTAACTGTTCAAACAAGGAATGCTCTGTTCATTCCAAAAGCAGGTGAGTAACACTTTTAAAATTGCTTAAGTTTTAAAATCTGTTGCATGCTAATATTTGAATGTTTAAATATATTGTGTGAATATTTATATATTCATTTTTCTCTGGGTATTTATGAGATGAAACTTCTGTATATGTCAAGCCTGCAAATCCAAACTGTTCTCGTTATAAACTTGCTCTGTTTTTCATTTGCTGTGAGTAACTTAAATTTCTGAAAATTAAGCATTTAAACTAGTTGCAAAGTTAAAATCTGGAATAAGTAAGATTTGTATGTATGTATTCTTCTGTGCATATGGATGTGGTCTGAGTACATATTAAAGTCTCTGTAAACAAACTTATCCATTTTGTTTTCAGGCTTAAGTTGATTCAAATCATTTTTATCACTTGATCTAATAGCTTTTAGGATTTTTAATACAAACAGAAATTGTTTATCTCAACATTATATAGAGTTCAAGTTTTATTTAAGTTGAATAAAAATTGAATATTGTTCTGGAAATTCAAATATAACAGTGAAAAACTTGAATAAGAGAAAAACAAACATTGTAAATTATAAATTCAAGAACATACTTTGAATCTCCATAACAAAATATGAACTTTAAAACTTAAAACAGGATTTTTAGTACTAGGAATGAAGAGCAGTTCTGGAATGAATGGAAAATGCAAATTTGGGATTTTTGGGGTGATCACTGTTTTTGGGTGGTCGGGGCTCTGCTTGATGATGGAGAAGCTTACCAAGGTGATGGGAAAAATGGTGGTAGGTGGTGCAGTCAGGCGTGGTGGCGACGGCGACGAAATTCTTTTTCTAAACCTAGTTTTGCTATGGTTCAGTTTTGGGTCTCGTTCGCCTTAAATCAGTGATCGAACTCGACGTGCTCATGGGGACTCGAAGAGGGGGTGTGGACGAGGTTGTAGCCGGAGACGCTGGCGTTCCAATGATCGGCAGTGGGAGGACGGTGTGTTGACAGGTTCGAGGTGTTGTTGCTTAAGTTGTTTCCAGGTTTGGAAATTTAACTCGATTTCGATTTGAGATGCCGTGATAATTTTGGGTGGTCGCGATCATGTCTGGAGGCGGTCGGCGACATGCTGAAGTTCAGGAGGGTGGCCGGAGTTGCCTGGGGCCACGGTGCACGTGCACCGTGCCATTGGAGTGCTGGGTTGTTCTTTCGGTGTGCAGAGTTTTGCCTCAGGAAATACTCGAGTCACTCGAGTATGTGACTCGAAGTAAGGAAGGGGGAGACTCAAAGCGATTCTGGGTTGGTTCGAGACAGTGAATGGTTTCAGGTTTTAGCAAAACCTGATTTGTTCCAATTTTAAATTTAGTTCAATATGAACCAGGATTTAAACAGTGTTTGAATTTAATGTTAAAATAAATTTAGATGAAACTTTTGAATCTAAGGTTTTCAAAATGAATTTGGACTTTTAAATCAAGATTTAAAATCAAGGCTTAAAAACAAAGTTTGGAATCAATGTTTAAACTAATGAGTTCAAGTTTCTCTTGAATTCAAATCTAAAATTTAAATCAGTTTTTAAATCTAAATATATAAAATAAGTTCACATAAAATAGTTTTGAAAAGTAAATTTGTTTCAAATAAATATTTGAATTGATTTTGGGTATAGTTCTTTTATAAAGGAATTTTTGAATGGAAAGTAAATAAAGGGATTTAACTTGAATTTGCAAGTTAAAAATACAATGTAATTTAAAAGCTAAATTTTTATCTAAAAGTTAAGTAATGTAAGTTAAAGACTTATCTTATATAAGTTTCATATGTAAGTAATAAATGTTATTTACATTTATTTAAAAGATTATAAATTGAATTTAAATAAATAATCCTTTTGAATCTTAAATTCAGAATGGAATTTGAATTTAAATTTAAAAGTGTAATGTTCTAATACACTTTAATATTAATTAAGTCATTTAATAAGAAATAAATTATCTTAAGAATAATTAAGGCATTAAATGATTTAATTAATAAGATAATAAAGGAATGGTGTATTTAGTAAAATTATAAATTAATAATTTAGATTAATTTATAATTAAAGATAAATTAAGAAGTAAATTAAGAGATGGTATTAGTTAATAAAGATAATTAACTAAGAATTATTAATTAATTAATATATGTGATAAATTTTGGATAATTAATTAGATTAATTAGATAATATATTGTAAATTGTTAAATGTAATTACTTAATGGAAGTAATTAAGAGATTAATTACTTATTTTAATTAATTTGGATAAAATGATTAATTTAAGTTAATTGATTTAGTTTAATTAATTTAAGAAAATCATTTGATATATTGATAAGTGTAATTACTTAGTGTATTTAATGGAGCATAATTACTTAAGGAAGTGATTAATGTTAATTACTGAATGTAATCAGTGAAAAGATGATATGTTAATAAAGTAATTTGGATAATTACTTTTGAAATTAATCAAAGGATTAATTAAAGGAGATAATTAATTATGGGATAATTAATTTATTAATATGGGTAATTAAGGGTAGTTAATTACTGGAATGTTATTAATCAAAGGTGATTAATAATTGTGTTTAATTAAAGATTAATTACTTAATGTAATTAATTTAATCAAAGTAATTTAATTTAAATCTAAATTAAAGATCATTAATTAATAATTAATTATGTAATTATGAATTGGTTAATTAAGGAATAATCAATAATGGGGTGATTAATTTATGTAATTAATTAAGAATAAATGTAATCAATTATAAATGAAGTAATTAAATGTTAATTACTATAAATGATTTAGGATAATTAATCTGTGAAATTAAATAAAGACTAATTGCTTATTGTAATTTGAGAATGATTAATCAAGGGTGTTTAATCAAAATAAATATTTAGAGGATAATTAATTAATTAATGGTTGTATAAGCAGGATTTATAGATGAAGTAATTAATTTAATTCACTTTAAATTAATTAGAGATAGAAGTAGTTAATTTAATTCATTTTAGATTAATTACAAATGGTATGATTATAAATCACTGCTTATGGATGAATGATATTGATATTTCATTTGATGATTGTGAATTCTGATATGACATGAATAATATCTATGTGCTATGGATGTACGGTTTAAGTATGATAATATTTAATTATCTATTTTGATGATGATATTAATTATCTGTTTATGATGATAATGTAATTGTCTACTGTGATATTGTGAATTATCTATCTGTGTGTATATTGATAATATTGAATTGAACTGTTAAGACTAAATAGACAACTTGGCCTTAAAAGACACGTTTTGGATTTCGATGAGACCGGGATCGGTTTTCCTTATTTGGAACATCCGAAAACCACATCGATTCCAAATTAACGATAGGTTGTGAATCTGAAGTGAAGATGAAGATTCAGAGTGCAAGGGCTATTGTCGTTGACTCTGAGGGTGATTCCAAAATGAGTGTAACGAGATAATGCCTTCGGTTTCGTTCGAACCCGGAACGAACTTGTATGGATTGAATGCTTTCAACACATCGTCAGGTGGGCGATGAGCATTCTAAGAAATATGTTGTCTAAAGGTAATCGTAGCCTCAAGCCTCATCAACCGGGAATGGCTAAAATAGGGGAGGTGCAGCAAGGTTAGGTGGGTCATGCCCAAGCAGGACAAGGATATTCCCCTGTCTAAGATGTCCCTTATTTTTCGGCTGTGTGGGCAGTTGGTTGCAAACAACTGCGGGGTTTATCTTGTTCGGGACTGTTCAGTAAGGAATGGTTCTGGCCTTGTGTTGCAGGGGGTCGGGAGTGATACTCGGTACGTTGATCTAGGCTACGTACTGTGACGGGCGGTACCCCAGTAGCACTGCCATTGTATGGAATCCACAATCCAATAAGTGCCAACGGTTTTGATTGTATTACCCACTTTTGTGGCTAGCAGCTGGAATTTAATGAATGTAACAATTTCGGCTATTTTCTATTTACTTGAAAACCCTAGACCTATTATAATATCACCGAATTCCCTATCAAATGTTTTGGTTAGCGTAAGGTAAAAACTTACCCACGTTTATGTGTGGGGAGTCTTATGTGATACCTTTTGTTTCAAAAAGGATTTTCAAATTTAAGCAACTTTAACCTGTTACTCACACCAGACCCATGTCTGAACCGAAGTTTATTTCTGTTTTTCATAAACTCTCGGGTACCCAAAATTTTACAGGTAGCCAAGGGATTCAGGTTAGCTTTGACGAATTTTGGAGGAGCAATGGAGCAGGAGGCTTCAGCGTTGTAGATATATATATAGTTCTGCTGTGTTGGTATCTCTGTATTGTTTGAGTTGTATCGAGTTGTATTAACTAGACAGGTGTCTATAACTGTCTAGTATGTGATGTATTATATGTATAACTCTAATTGATGTTGTATATTATGTAAATACTTATGTGATTATTATAGTTTATTCGTTCCGCTGTGAGATTCTGATGTTGTTGTTCTTTCTTCTCTATCTTTTCTATTTTCTCACCCTTTTCTTTCTTCATGACGATACGGTTTTCTGGGTGTAGGAAGCCGGGTCGTCACATTATATCTTACTTGAAGTTTTTTTTTTCACCTTAAACTCTAGAGTACTCAATTGATTTTGAGTAGTTTGAGGTTTAGGGTTTTCAGGTTCTTTTATTAAACGAATAAAGCTTCCGGAGGCATTCAGGAGGCAAATTGTTATTTAGAGTTTTCTTTTTCTACTGTGTATTTGTTTGTAAAGTTAGATTTATTAGCCTTACTATATACTCCGATCAACCAAAACGGAATCTTTATATGTTGCTTTTGGCGTAATTGTAATAATTATATTTTGTTGAACATGGTTAACGTAAATTGGGATTATGTAATGAACTTGAAATGTTTTGATTTGAATGTGGAAATGTGCTTTTTGGAACGTAATTTTTTCCATATTTATGTGATTTGTGTATCAATGTATCTAGCACCGACGTATTTGGTCGTCGAAGATTAATAACTATGGATGATTGCAGCATCCCTAGCCATTAGTTTTGGGCCTCTAAGCAGGGGGATGTTACAAGTTGGTATCAGAGCATAGGTTTATGAAATTTTAAAAGGAATAGCTAAACCTAAAAATCAAACATAATCCAATAAATTTAAAAATATGATCGGGGTTTGGTTTAACGCTATAGTTCATACTTGTATTTGATATGTAGGTATATATCTAAGTACATATTCCACTCTCTCTTATTCCGTTCTTTTGTATCTTACTAAGGCTTGTATGAAGATATACGAGAAAGAGGATATGGATGTAGAAAATGGAAGAGAAAATATAGGTGGAGGAAGCACCACTTCTAATGGAAATGTTCGACCTAACACTCGAAGGAGCCAAGGTCGACAGGCTAATGCAAACCAAAATGTTGAGGCCAATGTAGGTGCTGGAAATCCGCTAGTAGATGCCGGGATGGTGTATCAGTTGTTGGCTAATATTTTGCAAGCGAGAACTATTGGTAATGTTGGTAAATTTAATCTTGTAGTTCCGGTTAGATATAATTATGCTAAGCTGAGTAGAGACTATATCAGTCTGAGGAGAACGTCATTTGTTAGAATGGAAGATGCTGTTGAAGTAGAGAACTGGCTATTAAACTCTGAGACGATCTTTACATATTTATGCTTGAATGATGGAGAGAAGAGAAGGCAAGCCTCTAGATGGTTGCAAGGGTTGGCGTTTCATTGGTGGAACAGTGTGATGGCAGGAGTGCCGGAGGAAGAGTTGACTTGGGCTGACTTCAGGAGGAGGTTTGACTAGAGGTTCTTGTTTGAGGTTGCCAAGTCGACATTGATGAGGAAGTTCATGGATCTTGTCCAAGGACAGATGTCAGTGATCGATTATGCTGTTAAGTTTGATGAATTATCTCAATATGGTGATGCTTTGGTTAAAACTGATGTCAAAAGGAATGAGAGATTCATTAGAGGTTTGTGGTCAGAGATAGGCAGGATGGTTATGCCTTTGTAACGACCCAGGATTTTTAATAATTAAAATTTGGATATTTAATTAATTTTAAATATTAATAAGTGAATTTATAAGTCGAATAAAATTTAATTTGAATAATTGGATTTAATTGGATAATTAAATCGATAATTTAATATGTTAAATTATGGAAATAATTGAAAATTGAGTTAAATATGATTGAAAATGATTTGTAAAATTTTATTTTATCATATTGAAGTTAGAATGATATTTTAGAACTTTTAAAATCGAATTAAAAGTTTATTTGTGAAAATTGAATATTTTAATATTTAAATCGACTAGTGAAAATAGTCAATTTTTGAACAGTCTCAGAATTGAACGAAACCAGTTCCATTGGATCCGTAATAGTTATTTATTATCGGATTTCAATTTTCGTGTCAATCGGAGTTGTCGTTTGATCGTGGCAGCTCGAAACGCATCGAATTATTTTTAATATTAATTTGGCGAGTTAAAATAGCCATTTTTCAAAAAGTCTCGGATTTCGACGAAACCAGTTTCATCGGATCCGTAATGTGATATTATTGTAAGGTTTCAAATTTCATGTCAATTGGATTTACCGTTTGTCCGGTACGAATTAAAACGCCTAGAAAATCGTTTAAATCGGTTTAATTCAAATTGAACGTTTATAGCCATAACTCACACAGATGTCCGAATTAGCTTCCGAAACCTATTCCATTGTGTCCGGAACGCGGGGTAAACCTTAGAAACGCTGGTTACGGCGCGTGAATCGGAGTTCGGAATTTCCGGATTGAATAGTGTTTGAGAATTCCTTATAAATAGCCCCTACCCTTCAAAAAAAAAAAAAAAAAACCTAACCCTAATCTACAAACACAGCCGCCAGTGAAGAAATGAATGGCCGAAACGTTCTTGTCTTCTCCCTCAATTTACTCTTCATCCACCAATAATTACAAGAAACGTTCAACTGCAATGTTGTAGAGGGGAGTGTGCTCTACGAGATCAACGGCATGATCGTGTTTGGAGCAACGTAGAGGGAGAAAAAGGGGGCCGACGCACGTAAGTTGCGCACGAAATTCGAGGACAATGGTGAGGCCGAGCTTTGCAAGGTGGTGGCCGAGTATAGTACGTGTCGTGCTCTTCGCAATGGAACTTCCTGATCGTGTTTTAGTCGAGCATGGAGATGGTAATTTGGAACCCTAGCTTGTAGATGATGGGTTCATGTTGCGGTTGGGTTACTGGAGATGTTGCGTATGAGGAAGGAGATGAAGTTGAGGGCCGTGATTTGCAGGGGTGTGATCGTGTGGCTAGGATTTGATGAAGGTTTAAAAAAATAAAGTTTGTTGTAATTATAGTTATAAAAATTCGAGTAAACTTTGAAAAATCATAACTTTTTCATACGAGGTCGAAAACGCGCGAAACCAGTTGCGTTGGAATCGTATGGACGAGCACTACGTGACGCAATTGGATTGGATTCGTTTGGAGTTAGTGAAAATTTTGTGTAAAATTAAACGTCCGTTTAATTTTATTCGAAATAAATCGCTAAAACGAAATTGAAATCAAGGTGAGAACTTCTCGCTCAATCGAATCAATTTCGATTTTATTTTAAATAGTTAGATTTAAAATATTTGAATGCATGTTTGAATGATGATTGTCATCTATTGATTGTTAAAATAGACATTATGCGCCGTTAGTAAGCGGATGTTATTTATTAAAAACATATACCGCGAATATTTCATAAACAGTGAAATTGGTATTATATATAATACCAATATATATATATATTGGCATATGTATATATTGGAGTTATTGATTTCCCGCATCTTGTTTAGCGGATGAGACCCTATTGCGCCGTCTATTAAGCGGATAATATTTTAAATCCCATATACCGCGATAATTTCGTACTGGAGCGGAATTGGTATTGTGCTAATGTTTTTGGATGCAGGAAAACAGGTTGGAGGGATCCAACAGGATTCCTCAACAGTATTTATTTGATTTCAGATATTTTGATATTTGATAGATTATCATATCGATATATGATAACGTTGTTGTCGTGATTGACTATTTGGTATGTAGCATCATTGGACCAAATTTTGGAATTTTAAAATGATTTTCAAAGTGATTTTTGAAAGTATACGTTTATAAAATAATTTTGGAATTGATTCATTTTAAATAAATAAACGTATAAATTTTAATGTTATAAAAATTATATTTTTGAGAAATATAGTTAAAAGTTGATTTTTGAAATTATGGGGTTAATAATTCTATAAAATGGTTTAATTTGGGAAATTTGAATTTATTGTGAAAAGTTTAAATATAGGATTTATAAAATTTAATTATTTTATAAATCAAGAGAACGGTGAAATTATAAAAGGAGATTAAAGACGTTTTAAAGAATAATATAAATTGATTTATATTAAGAGATTTATAAATGGATATTTACAAATTGAAATATTGACATTATAAAACGAGTTTTTATAAGTGTTTGAATGAAGTGAAAATGAATTTCGTAAATGAATGGAATTTATAAGATTATAAATGGTGAAGTTATAAATGAAATTTATAAATAGTAAGATTTATAAATTTTGTGAAATTATTAAAGAATATATTTGGATGAATAATTGAATCTTATAAGTTATAAGATTTATAATTATGAAGTTCAAAGAAACAATTTTGTAAATTAATCGTTTATAAGTATTTGACTTATAATATGAACCTTTGTTTTATAATTGAGTTATAAATCGAATAGGTTAATAAAGGAATTTATAAGCGTTGTTTTATAAATCCGCAAACGACTTATTTTGATAAGTAAATTGTTGAAACTTATTAATGGAGTTATATTCACGTTTTGACTGTGAATAATCCTTTGAAATAAAATGAATAAAAGGATGAAATTTGTTAACGTAGTATATTCACGTTTTTGAATAGTGAATAATATGTTAAAGAAATTGTTTTGAATGAGATGTTTAAATTGAATTAAAACGATCTAACGATGTTTTAAGATATGTTAAGATTCGAAACCATAGATTTCAGCATTGATTGTTGAAATAGACGTTTTCGAGAAATATAAGGAAATGGTGGACTATAACACTGTTGTTATAGTAAATGATTTCCGAAAGGAAATGTTTTGTATAGTATTGGGATTTATATATCTATTTTAAATTTCGAATCCCTATACTAGTGATTTTGGGTTGTCGTAACGATGTTTTACGCAACATTCGTTTTGGCCCAAATAAATATGTTTAAAAGAATGATTTCCTTATAGAATGAAATATATACTAAATTTCGATTTGAGTATATTGAATATTTTCCAAGTGTAGAAAATAAATAAAATTTGTGAATTACTTATGAATAAATAAGTATGGAAATGTTTTCCAATATAAAGTGAATATTAGAGAATTTATCTTTTTGAAGATAAATTGAAATGAATAATTGAAATCGTATATGCATGGATATTTTGAAAATATAAATTCACTATGGAATTTATGAATAGAAAGGAAATTTGTTTAAAGATAAATATTGATTTATTTTTGAAGTGTGGAAATTATATATCTAGTAAAGATATTTTGGAAAATAAATAATTTGGAAAATTATTTGGAATCTGGTGATGTTGTGCATATCCATTGATAGTTCAATAACCGACTATCAATATTTTCCCTTGGAATGGGTAATTGATGTGATTTGTTTGAATGTGAATGCCACACTTATTTTTGAATAAGCGCTCACTATTCGGGCTAACCGGGAAAGGACCATGGGGTCGTATAACCCATTCCGAATATGTGATACGTCGTTATGAATTGCATTTGATGACCGGTGTTGAAGACCGAGTATTTGCGAAAGCGATAGAATAACCTATCGATTGTCTCTGCACTGGGTAGCTCCTGGTATAGAGATTCCCTAAGTGATGGGAAATTTGATCGGGATTGTGAATACCCGGATTGCAAGGGCTTCGTGAGAAGTGCCTTCGGTTTTGTTCGAGCCCGGAACAGACTTGTATGGATTGTATGTCTGACGTTACAAGTTGAGATATAAAGCCGATTTCTTTCAAATATATTACTGTTGGTGGCGGAGAATTTATTCTTTTAGCTTAACACCCTTCTCTGAGACGTACGAGCTCAGAGGTTATGTAGTTGAAGGTTATCAGCGATATATTCCCAATTTGGTAATGTGACATGCTGAGTGTTGCTGTGAAATGATCATTGTGTTGATTATTTGTGATAGGATCGTTTATTTGATCGTCTATCCTGGTGATCATTTCTATGATCATTTGTTGACCCAAAGCATGGCTTTTGTATAAAGTATGTTTTTGTGGACGTGACTTCGTCGAGCCTCACACCCCGTGAATGGTCAAAACAGGAAAGATGCAGCAAGGTTATGAGGGGTAGCGCCCTTTAGGATGTGTGAATTTCCTTCTGGAAAAGGGTGGTATCATGGTATGGAGCCCAGATACTTACTCATGTTGAAAACACTTTATGATTGTGTGAATTGATTGCGAGCGCTCGGTTGAAAGGTCCCAAAGGACCGGGGGATGGCATATTCGCTCAGTTGTTACTCAGTTAGGGGTAACCCGGCCTTGTGTTGGTAGAGATCCGGTTTGGTTCTCGGGGATGTCCATCCAGAGGCATTCTCATGTGGCAATCGGAAGTTCCTTGGCCTGATCATTCGTTGGAAATCCAAAGAAACAATACGAGACTTGTACGGTTTTAGTTGTATAACCTGCTATGGAATGTGGCGGTAACCTGCTATTGAACATAGTTAGCTATAGTAGGCATACGATAATGGTCGTATGTTGGCTAAGATTTATATTCTATTTTCGAAATGAATTTTTCTCTACACTATGCACTAGTAATAATATCAAATGTTCTTTTAAATGCGTATCAAGCATCTTTGACTATCATAAGGAGAAATCTCCTCCGATTCTGCGTTTGCATTGTGTGTGTGTGCGGGAGGCCTTATGGTAGTCTCATTTTTAAAAGCATTGCGAATTGACTTTAAAAATATTCCTCTATTTTGATTTTTAAAGATAAATAAACTGTTTTGAGTTCTCACACCAGTCACATGACTGACTCGGAGTTTATTGTTTTCCTTCCTAAACTCTGGGTGCCCACCAATTTCCACACGGGCAGTCAAGAGTTAGGTTTATCAGGATATTCTGGATATTCTGGAGTTGCTGGAGGCAAGCTGGATGGCATGGCGTATTACTAGTTTATATAGTATTTCTTTTTCCACTGTTTGATGTTGTTGTTGTACACTCTGATGATATGATGTAATGAAATGTGATGTAATGTAATAACTGATATAGTTCTTTGTTTAAAGATTATTCATTTATTATTATATGTTGTTCCGCTGCGAATTGTGAGATTCTGATATTGTTCTGTTGTTTTCTGTTCCGTTCTATTTTCTATTCTAGTTTCTTTTCCCTCTATTATCTTCTTTTCCTCTCTTCTTTCCTACTTTTTCTTTTTCTTAAACATTGATAATTCGTATTTCTGTTCATCATGAGTTAATCTATGGAGATTAGTGTATATTCAAGGAGTACGGATTTGCGGGTTTTCACATGCCTTATATTAGAGAACCTTATCATGTGATGGTGGAGATGACCGTCCGCCATGAGGAGATGCTTGCTGTTTCAGCTAGGGAGAAGCAAGTTGAGTCCCAGGGTTCTCAGGGAAGGAAAAGGAAATTATTTACGAAAAAAGGAGCCAGAAATGGGAAGGCCGCTAAGAAGGCGAAGGTTGATTTGGTGTTCTATAAGTGTGATAAGAAGGGCCATTATGCCCACGAGTGCAACAATGGTAAAGGAAAGAAGCCTATGGAGAAGAAGAATGTGAAATGCTTCAATTGTGACTAAGTTGGGCATTATAAGAACCAGTGTCCAGAGCCAGTCAGGACGGACAGAGGGAAGATGTTTGCTATAGGACCATTGTCATCTTCTAGACCTGCTACAGAAGAAAAGGGAAAGAATGTGATGGAAGATATGCTTTTGATACAGAGTATACTAGTTAGGGTACTTTTTGATATAGGTGCATCACATTCATTTATATCTCAGTATTTGGTTGATAGGCTATATATAGAACCCACGTACCTTGTTACTTCCTTAAGGGTTGTGAATCCAATAGGAGGGTATGCAACTCTTGGGTTGAGATGTGACCAATTAGAACTTGATTTGTTAGGTCATAAGATTGCATGCAGTTTGTATGTTTTTGATTCGGTAGATTTCAGGATCGTCTTAGGTATGGGTTGGTTGGGTAAGTATGAGGCTAGAATATTTTGCCATGATCAGGAAATATCATTGAGGCACATATATAGTCGTAACCAAACCATCTTCTCAGTGGAGAATTCCAGTAAGATTGTTTGGGCTTTGTTAAGTGCCATGGAGGTTGGAGATGAGCTTAGTCAAGTTCATGTGGCTAGAGAATTTGCAGATGTATTTGAGCCGATCGCTGGATTACCCCCGAAACAAGATGTTGAGTTTTGAATAGACCTTGTACGGAGAGCTGAACCTGTTAGTAGACCACCTCGCAGGATGTCACTAACAGAGATGAGGAAATTAGAGGTGCAACTAGTGGATCTTAAGAGAAGGAATTTTATCAAACCAAGTAGTTCGCCATGGGGAGCAGCTGCGGTGTTTGTAAAGAAACCAGATGGGTCGTTAAGGATGTGCATTGACTATCGTAAGTTAAACGAAAGGACGATTAAGAATAGGTACCTTCTATCGAGGATAGATGATCTGTTTGATCAGTTGAGTGAAGCCAGAGTATTTTCTCAGTTGGATTTGGCGAAGGGGTTCCATCAGCTGAGAGTGGCGGAGGATAGCATTCCTTTGACGGTATTTCGAATTTGGTATGATTCGTATGAGTGGTTGGTGATGCCAGCTGGATTGACTAATGCACCTGCTTTCTTTGTTGATTTGATGAACCGAGTTTTCCGAGAGCACTTGGATAGGTTCGTAGATGACATTTTGGTGTACTCTAAAGATGATAGAGAACATGAGATTCATCTTAGAGTGGTGCTGGAAACGCTGAGGCAGAATCAGCTAAAGGCGAAATTTTCCAAGTGTCATTTCTAGAAGAGAGAAGTTAAGTTTCTTGGTTATGTGGTTTGAGAGGATGGATTGTCAGTTGATCCAGTTTAGATAGAGGCAGTCAATAATTGGAAGAGACCAGAGACGGTAAACGAGAACGGGATTTTTCTTGGACTTTCTAGCTATTACCGGAGATTCATCAAGGATTTCTCGTGGATAGCAGTACCTTTGACTAATTTGACAAGGAAGGACGTGAAGTTTGTTTTGTCCGACATATCTGAGGAAGCATTCCTTAAGTTAAAGCATTTGCTGACCAATGCGCTAGTGTTAGTAGTTCCAGATGGTAGGGTTAGTGGTTTACACTGTTGCATGTGGTACTGGATTAGAAGTAGTATTGATGCAGAGGGGCAAATTTATTGCTTATGCATCTAGGCAGCTTAGACCATATGAAGTTAGATATCCTACTAATGATTCGGAATCGGCAGCGATGATCTTTGCCTTGAATACTTAGAGGCATTATCTTTTGAGAGAGAGATTTGAGTTGTATACTGATCATAGATCATTAAAGTATTTATTCTCTCAGAAGGATTTTAATATGAGGCAGCAGAGATGGCTGGATTTTTGGTTGCTTATGATTTCGGTGTAGAGTATACTCCTAGGAAAAGAAATAAGGTAGCAGATGCTCTCAGTAGTAAACATTAGAACGTGGTGTTAGCAATGTTGGCGGAGTGGAAGGATCTAGAAGCCTTAGCTAATTATGGTGTGCAGTTAAGATCGACTGCTACTTCTAGTGGAGGTACTGCCATGTTGTCTTATTTAGAAATTCGATTGGTGCTAATGGAGAGGATAGCTTCTAAGCAAAGATAAGATCCAGTTTAGCTGAAAGAATTAGAAGGCTTGAGGACGGATCGGAGATTGATGACCTAATGGATTTTAGTCTTGACTAAAGAGGATGGTTGACAAAGAAGAGACGACTTTGCATTCCGAATATAGAGAACTTAAGGAGGGAAGTTCTAGAGGAATGTCATCGATCGAATTTTACGATTCATCCTGGAGGAACCAAGATGCATCAAGATATGAAGAGGAGATTTTATTGGGAAAGTACGAAGAGGGATGTTGGCTTGTGGGTTAGGCAGTGTGTAAACTGTCAACAAGTGAAAGCTGAACATCAGAAGCCGAGTGGGTTACTTCAACCCCTGGATATTCCAGTTTTGAAATGGGAATCGATATCAATGGATTTCATAGATGGGTTACCAAGGTCAAGTAAAGGAAATGAAAGAATATGGGTTATCATGAACATGCTGACCAGGAGTGCCCATTCATTCTGGTAAAGTCAACCAGGACGGCACATGTTTTAGCTAAGTTGTTTATGAAGAACATAGTTAGACTTCATGGAATTCCTATTAACATGGTTAGCGACAGACATGCATTATTCACTAGCGAATTTTGGAGGAATATACTAGAGGTATTAGGTACCAATCTCAAGATGAGTACAGCTTATCACCCACAGACGGATGGGAAGACAAAGAAGGTCAAAAAGGTACGCAAGGATTTATTGAGAGCTTATGTGTTAGACTTTGGTGGATCTTGGGAAGATCACCTACATATGATTGATTTTTCCTATAATAATAGTTACCAGACTAGTATAGGAATGGTGCATTTTTAAGCTTTTGTATGAAAGGCCATGCAAATCGCCAACATGTTGATTAGAGACTGGAGACGGACTGGTCTTGGGTCCAGATTTGGTTAGAGAGGCATTGGAAAAGATTGAGTTAATCTGAGGACTAATAAAGGAAACTCAATCTAGGCAGAAGATTTATGTAGATAAGAGGCGTAAAGAATTAGAGTTCTCAGTGGGAGGCAGTGTTTTCATTAAAGCATCACCAATGAAGGGTGTACTATGATTTGGAAAGTCGGGAAAGGCGGCCTCGAGGTATTTTGGTCCATTCCAGATTATAAAATGGATTGGAAAGCTCGCTTACAAAGTAGAGTTGCCGAGCAGTTTGGCAAGTGTCCATAATGTATTCCATGTATCTCATCTTCGTAAGTATATGCATGATCCAGAAGCTACTATTCCTCAAACAGAGTTGGAGGATTTAGTAGTAGAGTTAGATTTGACTTTTGTTAGACAAACGGTTCGAGTTGTAGCAAGAGATGAGAAGAGGTTGAGGACCAAGGTAGTCTAGTTGGTGAAAATTCAAGGGAGCGACAACGAGAAAGACTATACTAGGGAGACGGAAGATAGTTTTCGAGAGGCTTATCCTTATCTGATTTGATGGTATGTCTGTAGTAGATCTATAAAGATTGATTGCTATGTTTGCTAGTTAGTCATTACTGAATTTCGAGGCGGAAATTCTTTAAGGAGGGGAGCCTATAACACCCCTAATTTTATTCACATTATTCAGGAAATTTAATTAGAACAAATTAAATAGAATAATGTAGACAAAGAGATTGAGGTTGATTAATAAACTAGGTGGCCGTGGTTAATAAATAAAATCAAATGAACTTATATAAATGGTTAGGAAATTAAATATAAGGGCATTAGGGTAAATAACCATACTTTCCACCCTTATATTATTCTCGCTGGGTTATACACGTTCATATTACTTAAAATAAAATTTTATAATCGTGAGAAGCAAAGCCAGCCGTTAGAAAGAAAGAAAAGAAGAAAAAATCAACTTAAAGCTTAGGATTCAAGTTAGAAAAAATCAGTCTCAACCAAACTTCAATTTTTGTATCCAATCTAAAGTGAATAATGTAGAATACAATGGCCTATGATTTTTGCATGATGATAATAAACATATATATTTTTAAATATATTTGTTATTGTACTATTTTATTTTCCACATAATTAAAAAAATATTTTTTGAATAAAATAAATAACTCAAAATTCTTATTTAAACAAATATTTTATTCAAACAAATATTTTATTACAAACTCAAATAGTACAAATTTAAGCTCTCCCTATATTTACACAACTTGAAATAAAAGTTTCAATTATAACACAAATTTCACTTTACAGTTTTCACCTCACTACATAATTCACTCATCGCTCATATTTGATCTTCAACTCTACTCCGGTCTGTATCTAGCATCTAAACTATCTACAAACTAAATACTGACGTAACCAAATTGAAAAAGAAGTATTTTGTAGTGCATAATGAAGTAAGTGTTTGAAAAAATTATTTGCCTTAGTTATTTGGGTTGTTCATCATTTTTTTAATTCATCCTACATGAACAACTTATGACATGCATAATGTATCACTGTACATGCTACAAGGTCATGCACATCGATATACACTTGCTTGTCAAAATTGCAGGGACAGGGGAGCACAAGGTTAAACCCAAGCCGAGACTGGATTCAACTCAAGTGCGAATTCAAATACATTATGATGGCAAAATCAAACATATAAGCATTCAGGCATGAAGACATATGAAGACTTCAAAAGTGCACCAAACCAGACTCCAAATGAACTCAACAATGCAAGGGTAACAAGACCAGAACATTTGTGCAACAAGACATGTACAAAGTGCAGTCCACACAAGCAAAGCTTCAGACATGTCAATGGATTAACATGAATGAACAAATGTAGACTAGTTTAATATACAAAGCAATCAAGCACTTCAATGAGACAAGACTCCAAAAAGCTCAACCAGACCAATGTGTACATGCATACAACATACAACATGAAGACTCAACGCAAGGGCTGCAACTAGACCACGCCGGCATGGATGGTTAGAGCATGTGGAACCAGACTAAGGCAACTCAGGCATGAACACACACATACAAAAATTCATACATGCTCACAAGCTACATTCAGGCATGACTATAATAACATGAAACAAAGCAATTAAGACCAAATGCACTCGTGAAAACAAGATAAATATGGAACCAGACTGCAATGCTTAGGAACTTTATGAGTTAACATGAATGCAAGCACTCGAGTGAACAAAGCAATGAAATGTTAGAACCCAGACTAGAACACAACAGTGCAGACTCATGAAGCCTCAACAAAATGTACACATGATGAACACACATAAAAACAATATGTTTATGCAACCAGACTTCAGAGATTACAAGAAATGGTCGGTGCATAAGCAGTTGTGAACACAAAGGAATCAACTAGACCAGATTAGTTTAACTAGAGGAAAGTCATAATGCAACATGAAGACCAACAGACTAGTACAACCAGACCAACTGAAAAACAATGCATATTATGGTAACCCGGAATTTCGGACATTTTTTAATTGGTAATTAACATGATTAAATTTATTAAAAACTGATTTGTAAGTTGAACAAATATAATTCTGATAAATATCTGGATATATATATAAATTGGAAACTATAATAAATGTTGAGTTATAAATCTCTGGATAAATGTATAATATATTTTACTATTTAATTCAAGATAAAATATCTATATATATATATATATATATATGCAAACTTTATGACGATGAAAATTTTAAGTGTATGCATATACAAGCATATAAGTGTGAATATTTATAATATCAAAAATTCACATAAGATATTTCTAATTATAATATATATATATATATTGTGATTAGGAAGCATTGATCTGAATTCAGTGAAATAATTTTCAAAAGCTAGTTAAAGTTAAATTCTATATTTTAAAACACTAAAGATAAATATTTATTAATTTAAAATATAATAGTTTAAGCTTAAAATAAGTTTAATAAAAGATTTAATATACTTTCTTTTAAAATTTCATGAGATAAATATAAGTTGTACATATAAAAATATAATTATAGATATAAAAACATAAAACATGTATAAATATAAAACTAATAGAAAATATAATATAAAAATATATAAAATAAGAATGCATGCAATTTAACAAGTGGAAGTGAATTATATGATGCAAATAACTAGTGGCATATTTCTTTTTCTTTAAATTTTAATATAAATAATAAAAGGAAAAAGAAGGTTGTTTAAAGTATTTTCATACTCATTTCTAAATCTCACCTTTCTTTCATCTTTCAAAATTAAAACTAAAGAGAAAATCAAACTTTAAGCTTTCAAACTGGAATCAAATAACTTCAAATTCAACTGAAAACTAAAGCAAAGATCCAAGATTCAACACAACTAAAAATCAAATTTTAAGATCTGTTGCAAAATCAACTAGCGGTTCAAGCTCTGTTTTCTGTTCAAACCACTACTGTGGGTAAACAAATCTTTTAAAAGCTAAAAACTTTTTGATTTACTTATGCATGTGATGATGAATGATAGTAATAACTTGTTTACTGTTGCATGAGTATAAAATATGCTTGCATGTATATAAATGTGAAATTGGTTGTGTGCAATCCTGTACATAAACATGTATATCTTTGCTCTGTTTCAACAGGCAAAATATGTTCAAAATTCATATTCTCATTCCCTATTCTCTTTTAGGTTAGGATCCTTTAAAGAAAAATGTATTCATTAACTAAATATAGTTTTTAAAAATGTCCATAAGTGTAATTAAGAAGGAGATTAGCTGGAAAGGAGAGTTTGTAGTAAAAATCAAAATTTAGTCCGAAAACCGATGATTTAATTTCCATGTTTTGATTATACATCTGGATTCATGAGTAGAAAAATTGAATTTTAGTGATGATATCATGATTTTTAAGCTTGTAAATCAAGAGAACTTGAGAGTTGAACAGGAAAGAGAATTTTGCCGAATTATGGTGGTCGCGAGGTTCTGTGGCTTCGGGAGTGTGGCCGGAGGAAGATCGAGGGTCGTCGGTTTCGAGGAAAATGGTATCGGATTTTTCTGATCGTTGTGGCGGTGAGGCGGTGTCATTGTAGGTTTTAGAACCTGATCAGGTCGACATTGTTTCTGAGGCCAATGCGGCGGCGTTGTCGCATCGAGTTGCATCAGAGGTGGGGGAAAATATTCATGGAAGTGTGGCGAAGGGCTGGGCTTGTCATCGAAGCATCAGGTAGTCAGAGTTAGGCAGGCGGCGGTGGAATTGGCGATGGGTTGATTTTTCCTGTGGAGTTCGAACACTCGATTTCGATTCTGGAAGTCACCGTGGGTTCTGGGCGGTCGCTTAGGTTGAGATGGTCATTGGTGACTTGGGTGAGATAGCGGCGATGGTCGGAGTAATTCCGATCATATGTTCACATGTACGCATGTCCAGGTGTGTCAATGTTTAGGTGGAGTTGATGTAAGTTTATAGAGAAGAGAGAAGCTCGGGGAAAAGAAGGGTTGGACTCAGGGAAGTGACCGGACGGGCTCATGTGTGTTTAGTAGCCTTTTTTAATTTAAAACAAAATGAAGTTCTAAAAATAAGATGAAGAAGAAGCTTTTACTCGGGTTTGAGAAGGGTGGAAGCACGGGATAGTCTCGAGTTTTCTATAGGGTATTAACAGTGTTTAAGAGCTAAATTAAAATAAGATTTAAACAATTTTTCTTAACCAATTTCCCTTTGAATGGTTAATGTTTGATTAAATATTTTGGTTAGTTAAAAGTTGTATAGTAATTTATTTTAAATTAAATTAATTAAGTTTAAAAGTACTTTATTATGTCCATTTCTATGTTTAATTCCTAAGATTATTTAAGTAAAATTAAATAGAGTTGTTAAGTAGATGGTTGGGAAATGTAAATTGTTTTAATTATTAACTAATTTAAAGATCTTATTATTTCATATGTTAATAATAAATTAAGAACAAAGGTTTATTAAATAAAATTAGATAATGTAATCAAGTAAATAATTAAGATAAATGGTTTATATTTTAATTAATTAAAGTCTTAAGTAATTATAAATGATAATTAATTAATTCCGTTAATAAATTAAAATAAAATAAAATGGCTAGTAATTAATCAATGATAATTAAGCAAGGTTGCAAGTAATTAATTCATTCATAATCAATAATTTGTGATTTAAATCAAATTAATTTTAAATTGTGTGATATAACTAATCTTGCTTAGGGATGATAAATTATATTGAATGGTTGATTTGATTAATATCTATAGTCAGTTAATCTATGATGTTCTGTGATATGAAATGCTTGGATTGAACTGTTGAAAAGTGTGAATCATTTATTTGAATAGTTATCTCAGATGAATTGCTGTGTAAATATGATATTCTGAAATTAAATTGAATTGTGGTTTTACCTAAACAATTTGGCTTAAAGGATGGCATTGAATTCTAAAAGATCGGGGTCGGATATCAACGGTATACGGAACCACTTCGATTTGTAATCTATAATTCTTTATAGATTTGATTATAAAATCAAATGGGCTGGAATGGAATAAATTAAGTGAACTTGACCATTTAAACTAATTAATGGTACTTAGATTTATTTTGTGGAATAAATATTTGGCTATAGCAAGATAAGAACTCGTATTGAGGTACGAGTTACCCTGGTTTTCAAAGTAGGTTTACCATTTAGTATTTCAAGTTAAATGGGTTTACTCACGCTGGTTTCCAGCCTGACTCGGGTGTTACTTTAATGAAATGCTCAGGTCAGACCGAGTATTACAGATTTTCAGGTTAGGGCATTCAGGAGCTCAAGAGGCGAGCTGGACGGTAGGGATGTATGGAGTATTTTCCACTGTGTATTTGAGATTGTATTGTTTGTAGTTTGGAACAAGTTGTCACAACTATCCAGTTTATTTATGAATGATTATACTCTGATATGTTGTATGTAAATTGACAGTTACAGCTTTTCTTTGTGTAAATGCTATTATTTGTATATTATATTTTGAACCGCTGCGAATGTGAGATTCTGTGTTTTTATTTTTTGTTACTTCTTCTACCTCTTTTCTTCATTACCCTAACAATCTGGGATTTTTGGCGTTCGATTGCTCGGCACTTCTACAGTGAATGTATTAGTGCCGAATTTTCGAGGTCGAAAATTTTGGATCGTTACATTTCGGTATCAGAGCCAGGTTGAGCGAAAACCTTGGCTCTGGTGGGGGTTACTCATTTAAATAAGGGTCAGTAAAACCCTAGAATGAGTCGAGCTATTATATGAGGGCGTAATTGTTATTTTCTTATATAAAGATATTAAATTTATTTTAAAAATGAATGATTCTTATATAAGCTTATATTTTGATATATAAAGCAATAATTTTTCTAATTATTATATATATTAAAGTAATTGGTTGTTGATTATTGAAATTAAATAAGAATTAAGTGGTAATATATGAATATATATCCAAATAGGAATTGGATAATATAAATTATGCAAGTAAATTGAGCTAGAAGTTGATTCAAACCAAAAAATAAATCCTGAAATTTATAGAAGTGTTTCCAAAATGCTAAATTAAGTTACCCTGGTTTTATTTTCCAATAAATTATGAGATAATATATAGTGAATTAGTTGCCAAATATGATAATCTTGGTTATTATCATGAAATGGTCGATATGTCTAAATAATAGAATGTTTAAGTAATAATTTATATAAGTATGACTTATAATTGAAAAGGGTTTACATTGTGAAGTTTTAAATCCCAATCAAGGAAATTTAAATTATTTCAAAGTGTTAAAAGATATAATAAATAATATTTTAAAATGTAGGAATCTTATTTTAAAACAAGAGCTGTTTTAAAATTTTTAAAGTAATTTGTTTAATTGAAAACCAAGAACGGTTTAAAATTTAAAGTATGACTTTTTGTGCAGATAAATAAATATGTATATGTATATATGTGGTATATACACAATGTCAAGTTGATTGGAAGCAAACACTAAGTGTCGAGTTTTGAATTTTCCCTTGAAATGTAAAACCTAAAAGGAAATAAGTTTTGAACTTATAAATGGGAAATGATGTTGATAAGAAGTTTAAAAATTTGAAATGGAGAATTCAAATTGAGTAAGGTTGACTGGATTAAGAGAATTGATTTTTAGGGGAAGTTAAATAAGTTTAACAAACAACCTGAATTGGAAACTTCAAAAGGAAATTGAGATTTAACTTAGGGAAGTTAAATGGGTTGAATTGAAAAGGGAGTTATATGTGATCTCAAAATGGGTTTGAGTTCAGGAAATTGGTAATGGACGCTATTGTTGGATGCTTTAGATAATTTGGATGTTTATTTACTTTAACATATCCTGCTATCATCCTGTTGTTATTAATAATATATGAAACTGTGAATCGGATTATTTGAATTGAATTAAGAAGTGGATTGAAATAATATATATTCATTACTGAAATAAAATTTTAATTTGAAACTATTTAAATAATTTTGATTTTAAGAAATAAAGATTAAACATATGGTAATGGAATCGTTTTGAAGTTCAGATTTAAATGTTAAAAATAAACTTGCAAACTAAAATTGTTAAGAATTGGTTTCAAGGTTAAAAGTTAAAATTGGGTAACAAATTGGATTCTATAGATTAAATTGTTTAAAAGTTTTGAACTCCTACTTGAACATTGAAATAAGTTGAGTAAAGGTAATTTAAAATGAATATTTGAAATTTGGATTCAGAATTGAAAATTGTTAAAGACATAAGTTGTTAAATTGAAAGTAAAGGTTAATTTGATTTAAGGGATTAAATCAACATTTGAAAATTTAACTCGAACTTATGTAATTCGAGATGGTTTAAAATTGAGATTGGAATTGAAATTAGTTCAAAATTAATTTGATTTGAATTAATTGGAAGTGAGTTGGAGTTTAATAAGTTTAAATTCAAATGTCATTTTCTTTGAATTTGGGATGGGAATAGAAGTTAATTTAAACTGAATTGAAATTGAATCAATTTAAATGGAAGTGGAAATTGGAAAGGGATTGAAATGAGAAATTGGGAAATTGAACCAGTTTGACTCTGAAACTATTTTCAAATAAATTGTTTTAATATAAACTGTTTTAAATCTATTTTTTCTAGCTATTTACTATACAACCTTTCTTTTAAAACCCAAACTATCTTATACTTAATTTACAACTATTTTGAAAACTAATTACTATTTTACAACTATTTTGCAACTATCTAACTATTCTACAACTATTCAACTATTTTACAACTATTTTATAACTACTTAACTATTTATAGCTATTTTACAACTAATAACTATTTTATAGCTACTTAACTATTTTAAACTTTTCAAGCTATTTTCTAAATTCAAGTTGGGCAGAGTACAAACTGTTTATGATTGAAGTGATAACCCAAATGGAAATTGAAGCAAGTGGGAACAAGTGAATAGAAATCAAAATGAATGTGAATGAAAGGAAGTTGACTTAGCTAATAATCAATGAAGATAAATACATAGGATGTACATATATCATTCTATTCGCATAATGATTTGATCCAGATTCGAGCATAGAATTTCGAGATAGTAAATCGATCCGAGTTGGAATTTTTTTCACTCTATTTCCGACGGCGAACCCTGGATATGGATGTTTGATTAATTCTGGAAATTCTCTATCATATTATGGCTATGCAAGGAGAACGATGGTTTCTAATCAAGAAACCAGATCTGTTTCTGCACTAGGAAGTCCGTTGGACGATACTAATTTGAAAGTAAAATAGTGAGCGATCAAATTTAATATTGTGTACGGATGATATATGTATGTTGTACTTGCTTGAATGAAATAGATATTGAAAATTTTATAAAGAAGTGTGAAAATAATTTTTTGTAATGGAAAAGTTTAATTTGGAAAATATATGATGAATAAAAGTGGAAGTTCGATATCACTATAACTGAAACTCATTTTATAAAAAGGTAAGTAATGTGGCAAATAACTTTTTAAAGGAAAACGAATTTGAATATTTGATTTGGCATAAATGAAGTATATATATATATATTTGTTATATATAATAAACTCCCCTTGTTGAATCTATAGCTAAAAGAAAAAGATCTTTGAAAAATATTTTATTCTAGTTAAAAGAATAAACTTATATGTGTGTATTTGTATATATATACAAATGATTTTATGAGAATGATTTTGATAAAAGGGAGGTTTTGAAACCCATTGATTTTGAAAGGCTTTTGATTTTTGGGAAAAATCAATTTTGGGAATTTGGAAGTTAAGTTTGGAACTATCGATTTGAGATATCAATTTTGTGTAAATGGGATTTATATGTGATACTATAAGAGTATGATTTGAAAGATACTTATATGTGTATAGTATAAAAAGTTTTGAGAATGCTACGGGGAAAATGGCGCTCCCATTAGGGTGAAACTTCTAGTAGGAGATCCATGGGATGGCTCTGCCTTGAGCCCTAAGGGGGGTTCTAAATTTGATCCTGGAAGGAAGTCCAGACAAACTGAAGTTCCTGAGGATTGTGGTTGGGTAGCGAAAGTCGAACGCGCTGATGCCTACAGAGACATTTAGGTTATGTCGTGACGACAATGTAACTCGATGTCACTGCGATCTACTGCGCACCATAGCGGAAGTCGAGGTGCAGCGATTGCCTACGGTCTACGTTTGATTTCGCTGGGAGAGCGACGTAACATCGGTAGACTGTGATCTATGAAGACAAAACGAAAGTCGTGTGGCAGTGAGTGCCTACAGGCTACATTGGGACTCGACTAATGTAGTCTGCGATCTATGTAGGAGTGGTAAAGTTTCATTCGGCAGTGAAATTCGAGGGCGCAGATGCCTACAGTTACATGGGTTTTTGCCGTGATGGCGGTGTAACCCTGGGTGTAGCTGTGATCTATGGCGGCTTCCATGGTGTAATTGAGGGGCACGGAGGCCTACAATTTTCTATGGATTTTGCCGGGAACGTAACCATCGGGTTAACTGCGACCATGGAGGGGGTGATGATTTCCAAAGCATTCTCACCAAAAATATTTTTTATATTTTCACAAAAATATTTTTCAAGTATTTTCACTGGGTGTTGGAAACGGGTATGCTAAGTACTTATAGATTTTCAGTCCGATGCATGGTCAACGTATGACCGAATTTCTGTAAGAACAAGGATAGACTTGTTAAGACATCGAGTCATAAAAAGTATTTTTATGAAGCTATTTTGGTAATATTATGTAGATTTATTTTAAAGTGTTTTAGAAATTTAAATAAAAAAAGTAAAGAGTTAAAAATGTTTAAGAATAATTTAACTAATAATAAGCATTGTAATCAAAATTCTTGCTTCGTTTCTTTTCGAGGACAAAAAGATTTAAATGGGGGAGGAATGTGATAACCTGGATTTTTAGAGATCTGTTAATTGGTAATTAACAAGATTAAATTTATTAATATTTTGATTTGTAAGTTAAATGAATAAAAAGTTGATAAATAACTGGATATATATATATATATAGGTTGGAAACTATAATAAATGTTGAATTATAAATCTCTGGATAAATGTATAATATATTTCACAATTTAATTCAAGATAAAATATCTATATATATAAATAGATATATGCAAACTTTATGACGATGAAAATTTTAAGTGTATACATATACAAGCATATAAGTGTGAATATTTATAATATCAAAAATTCACATAAGATATTTATAATTATAATATTTATATATATATATATATATATATATATATATATATATTGCGATTAGGAAGCACTGATCCGAATTCAATGTAATAATTTTCAAAAGCTAGATAAAGTTAAATTCTATATTTTAAAACACTAAAGATAAATAATTATTAATTTAAAATATAATAGTTTAAGCTTAAAATAAGTTTAATAAAAGATTTAATACACTTTCTTTTAAAATTTCATGAGATAAGTATAAGTTGTATATATAAAAATATAATTATAAATATAAAAAATAAAACATATATAAATATAAAACAAATATAAAATATAATATAAAAATATATAAAATATAAATGCATGCAATTTAACAAGTGGAAGTTAATTATAACATGCAAATAACAAGTGGCAAATTTCTTTTTCTTTAAAATTTAATATAAATAATAAAGGGAAAAAGAAGGTTGTTCAAAGTATTTTCATACTCATTTCTAAATCTCTCCTTTCTTTCAACTTTCAAAGTTAAAACTAAAGAGAAAATCAAATTTTAATCTTCCGAATTGGAATCAAATAATTTCAAATTCAGCTGAAAACTAAAGCAAAGATCCAAGATTCAACACAACTAAAAATCAAGTTTTAAGATCTGTTTCAAAATCAACTAGCGATTCAAGCTCTGTTTTCTGTTCAAACCAATAATGTGAGCAAAAAAATCTTTTAAAAGCTAAAAGCTTCTTTATTTACTTATGCATGTGATGATGAATGATAGTGATAACTTATTTACTGTTGCATGAGTACAAAATATGCTTGCATGTATATAAATGTGAAATTGGTTGTGTGCATGCCTGTACATAAACATGTATATCTCTGCTCTGTTTCAACTGGCTAAATATGTTCAAAATTCAAATTCTCATTCCCTAATCTCTTTTAGGTTAGGATTCTTTAAAGAAGAATGTATGCATTGACTAAATTTAGCTTTTAAAAATGTCCACTAGTGTAATTAAAAAGGAGATTAACTGGAAAGGAGAGTTTACAGTAAAAATCAAAATTTAGTCAGAAAATTGATGATTTAATTTCCATGTTTTCAATATATATCTGGATTCTTGCTTTAGAAAACTTGAATTTTAGTGATAATATCATGATTTTTAAGCATGTAAATCGAGAGAACTTGAGAGTTGAACGGGAAAAGGAATTTCGTCGAATTCTGGTGGTCGTGAGGTTTTGTGGCTTCGGGAGTGTGGTCGGAGGAAGATCGAGGGTCGACGGTCTTGAGAAAAATGGTATCTCATTTTTGATCGCCGTGGCGGCGAGGCAGTGTCATTGTAGGGTTTTAGAACCTGATCAGGTCATCATTGTTTCTGAGGCCAATGCGGCGTCGTCGTCACATCGAATTGCATCATAGGTGGGGGGAAAAGATTCATGGAAGTGTGGTGAAGGGATGGGCTTGTCGTCGAAGCATCGGGTGGTTAGAGTTAGGAAGGCGGCAATGGAATTGGCGATGGGTTGATTTTTCCTGTGGAGTTCGAACACATGATTTTGATTCTAGTAGTCATCGTGGGTTCTAGGCCGTCGCTTGGATTGAGATGGTCATCGATGACTTTTGTGAGATAGTGGCGATGGTCGGAGTAATTCCGATCATATGTGCAAGTGTACGCATGTCTGGGTGTGTCAGTGTTTAGGTGGAGTTGTTGTAGGTTTATAGGGAAGAGAGAAGCTCGGGGAAAAGAAGGGTTGGACTTGGGGAAGTGACGGGATGGGCTCGTGTGTGTTTAGTAGTAGTTTTTTTTAATTTAAAACAAAACAAAGTTTTAAAAAATAGAAGAAGAAGAAGCTTTTACTCGGGTTTGAGAAGGGTGGAAGCATGGGATAGTCTCGGGTTTTCTATAGGGTAATAACAGTATTTAAAAGCTAAAATAAAATAAGTTTTAAACAATTTTTCTTAACCAATTTTCCTTTGAATGATTAATGTTTGATTAAATATTTTGGTTAGTTAAAAATTGTATAGTAATTTATTTTAACTTAAACTAATTAAGTTTAAAATATTTTATTATATCCATTTCTTTGTTTAATTCCTAAGATTACTCAAGTAAAATTAAATAGAGTTGTTAAGTAGATGGTTAGGAAAAGTAAATTGTTTTAATTATTAACTAATTTTAAGATCTTAGTTATTTCATATGTTAATAATAAATTAAGACAAAAGGTTTATTAAATAAAATTAAATAATGCAATTAAGTAAATAATTAAGATAAATAGTTTATATTTTAATTAATTAAATCTTAAGTAATTATAAATGATAATTAGTTAATTCCAATAATTAATTAAAATAAAATAAAATGGATTGTAATTAATCAATGATAATTAAGCAAGGTTGCAAGTAATTAATTCATTCATAATCAATTTAATTTATGATTTAAATTAAATTAATTTTAAAGTGTGATATAACTAATCTTGTTTAGGGATGATAAATTATATTGAATGATTGATTTGATTAATATCTATAGTCGGTTAATTTATGATTTTTTGTGATATGAAATGCTTAGATTGAACCGTTGCTAAAGGTGAATCATTTATTGAATAGTTATCTAAGATGAATTGTTGTGTAAATATGATACTCTGAAATTAAATTAAATTGTGGTTTTACCTAAACAATTTGGCTTAAAGAATAGAATTGAATTCTAAAAGATCGGGGTCGGATATCAGCGGTATACAGAACCACTTCGATTTGTAATCTATAATTCTTTATAGATTTGATTATAAAATCAAATGGACTGGAATGGAATAAATTAAGTGAACTTGGACATTTAAACTAAGTAACGGTACTTAGATATATTTTGTGGAATAAATGTTTGGCTATAGCAAGATAAGAACTCGTATTGAGGTGCGAGTTAACTTGGTTTTCAAAGTAGGTTTACCACTTAGTATTTCAAGTTAAATGGTTTTACTCACGCTGGTTTCCAGCCTGACTTGGGTGTTACTTTAATGTAATGCTTGGGTCAGACCGAGTACTAGAGATTTTCAGGTTAGGACGTTCTGGAGCTCAGGAGGCGAGCTGGACGGCAGGGACATATGGAGTATTTTCCACTGTGTATTTGAGATTGTATTGTTCATAGTCTGGAACAAGTTGTTACAAATGTCCAGTTTATTTGTGAATGATTGTACTCTGATATATTGTCTGTAAATTGACAGTTACATCTTTTCTTTGCATAAATGCTATTATTTGTATATTATATTTTGATACGCTGTGAATGTGAGATTCTGTGTTTTTGTTTTCTATTTCTTCTTCTATCTCTTTTATTCTTTACCCTAACAATCTGGGATTTTTGGCATTCGATTGCTTGGCACTTCTACAGCGAATGTATTAGTGTCGAATTTTCGAGGTCGAAAATTTCAGGTCGTTACACATATGTATACTCATATCAGTTCAGATAAACAATACGGTGCATATGTGCATATAAGGATCTATAGCAAAATGCAAGGCAATTAAGCAAGGTATGGAGTACACACACAATAGTTTCAACAGTTCAGAGAATACAAGTGCACATGTACAAAGTATAACATCGGATCGTACATATATATACATACATATATGTATGTAAATACATGAATATATAGCAAAAATAGTGGAGCAACGGTGTTCAAAAAATCGTAACTATCAGTAGCAGTTCAAACAAAGTCAAGGAGTTGGTTCAAAAGTAATGGGTGGACTGTAAACAAACTGTTCGAACAAGGTCAATGAAAAACATCAGTGAATTATTCAAAATAACTGAATATTGTCGGCAAAGAATAGAACCAGAACAAAGAAAAAGTCGCAGTTTATATCATAATGAAAAATTCAGAATTTGGTTCAAAAATATGCGAATATATTAGGAGGTTAAATTAATCTCAAATTCAAACAACAAGCTGGAAGAGAATGATGAACAATTCACAGGAGCAAAGACCGGAACAAGTTCAAATCAATTCAAGCAAATTTGATCAATGAACAAGTTAGAGGTCTCACAATCGCTTGATCAGAAATCAATGCAAGCACCAAACTCACTGAAAAATTCAAACTAAAATATACGAACGAGACTATAGGGTTTTAATCCCTATAAATACCAAAATCATCATCGGCAAAGAGATCATCGAGTTCGAGTTCAAGCAAATCAACAGAGTAAATCAAGTAAATCACATACCGACATTCGAACTCGACATTGAAGCGACTGTGAGCAATCAGAGCCGGAGAGTCAATTGACGAAGCAAATCAAAGCAGTATCTTCACTTCAATCGATCGATTTTAAGTGGTGGTTTCAATTAAATCAAAACCTTAATTTTTCAAGAGCAATAAAAGGAACTGCCGAAGAAGTTACTCGAACGAAAAAAATAAAGGGAAGACGATTTTCACTTTAATTATCTATTAGGCCATGTCTTTTTATATTTACCGGGCTTAAGTTTTAATAGAGTTTTGTTGTTAGTTTTATTATTTTGTAATTTCCTTTCTAAAAGTGTGCAAATTTCTAATTGTGTAACTAGCTACAAACTACGGGGCATAGTTTGAGAATTCACAACTCGGTGGTTGAGTTGTGGCAGGGTTTTGAGCTAAGAGTTAGGTTAATCAAGTTAGCGGATATCACAAGTTTACATGTTTGTAAGCATCTGAGTACTTAATTTCTAGTAGAAACCTTAGGGCAGTACATAGGAAGGTTTTTGCTGAAGCTGGGTAAATCTGTGTGCGATCTCTACTACATTACTTTCTATTTTTTATTTCCGCATTAATTTCGAGTAGACACTATTCCCCTCGCCCCCACTCTAGGGTGAAAATGATCCTACAGAATAATAATTTATACATCTCTATTTTAGTTTTGTGATCATATGGTTTTGGATTTTAGTGTAAATCTGTTTTTAAGATATATTGAATGATGATATGCTTGAATTATTATTTATATGGATTAAACAAGTTTGTTAAAAAGAAGATATACACAGTTTTAAGTAAAACCGAGATGAAATGATTTTTAAATGCCATGGAAAATTATATATTGTAGAAAACATGATTCTGGAGATTGGTTCCAATTTTCATAATTTTCTGAATTTATGCGGATTTTATATTAATTTTCTAGAGAAGAAAATAATTTATGGGTTATAAATTATTTATGGCTAAAATATTAATCATTTGGATTTGAAATTTTTATATGTTGCAAAGCATACTAAAATTGATTTTTTAGAATTTTTCCTAATTTTTCCTAAGTGATTTGATGAATATATAAAATTATTTAAGGTATGAGACATAAATTTTTATATATTTAATGAAGGAGAAGGGACATTTTAAAAAATAAAATTATTATTCAATTCTGAACTTAGTGGCAGCACTTTTCTGAAAAGTATATGTTAACCAATAGGAATTTGAAAAACAAAGGCAGGTTAGTTGGAAAATTATCTTTTTAAGTTAAAAACAACAAAATCATGATTTTAGTATGTTTCAACCATTTTAGGTATCAAACCTTCCAACCCAGACCTTCCGACATTGTTGAAAGGTTATAGCCTTCGACAAGTTCAAAGTTCAATGCATATGATATCAAGTAACTTGTGTGTAATGAATTGAACAAGGTCAAAGGGTTCTTAGTCGAATGGTTGGTTGCCAAAGGGTTGGGGTACGTTTGTTTTATAAACCAAAATCTTACGTCTTCTTGCTTTCAAAAAGGAGCTTTCAACTTGGTTGCTTTGGACCAAGTCAATTATTCAAAATAAAGGTTTTAAACCTTTCGATGCGGTCGAAAGATTACTGTCGCTTTACCATTATTTTGGTTTGAACCTTTCTACACAGTTGAAAGGTTATTGCCGCTTTTTCCAAACTTTCAAAGTCTTTGCTTTTGACAAAGTCGAAAGGTTTACTTGTTTTAAAAACCATCCGCTTCTCCAATGCTTTTGAAAGTTATCAAAGCTTTCGAATTAGGTGATTTACCTTTGTTTTATAATTGAAGTACAACCTAAAGCTTTCGAAGGAGTTGTTGCAAAAGGAAAAGGCCTATTGCTTTAAATGATATGTTTTAAAGCTTTCGATGCAGAGCTTTCGACAAAGTCAAAAGGTTGCCTCTAATGAAGTTAAAAGGTTTTCCAAGAAGGTTCTCCACATGTTTTAAATTGAACCCAGTGAGTTTTTGAAAGGTTTATTTTCCATTGCTATCGAAAGGTTTGCGTTTTAGTGGTTTCGAATGGTTTTCCAATACTCGTGAAAGGTTTGAGTTCCAATGGGGTTGAAAGGTTTAGAAAGAAGTGTTTTAAAGTAGAAAGAGGGCTGGAGCTAATTATTTTAAAAAAAATGATTGAAAACCCTTCGAAGGGGTTGAAATTAGTAGCATTCGACATTGATGAACGGTTTTAAAACCATAACTCGGAATTTCCAAGGAAAAAAATGTCTTATATAAAGGAGTTTGTAATGGCTTTAAGTATGGAATTTTAAAGAAGCATTGCCTTGATAAAAAATATAAGTTAAAGGTGTTAGCTATATTTTATGAAATATATTTCAAGGACCCTAAACCCACACGAGTGGTATAGTAAATTATTGTTTTGTTTCTTCAGCTATGAATATATTCACATGACAACCCATAACTTTATTTTGGGGAAAAGGGGTTTAAGAACCAGCTAGGGTAACTCAATAGTGAATATAAATTACCTAAACTTCTGAATGAGTAGAATTGCATCCAAGGATTCAGGGTGACCATAAATATAGGATGCCTAAACATTGTAGTTGTTGGAGGTAACCAAAAGATTTATAGTAAACCCATGAAAATTATGATAAAGTAGTTATTGGTGTAACCAAAAGGTTCAGTAAACCAATGAAAACTATGATAAAGTTGGTATTGGTGTAACCCAAAGGGTTCATAGTAAACCCATGAAAACTATGATTAAGTAGTTATTGGAGGAAACCAATAGGTTCATTGTTAACCCATGGAAACTGTGTATTAAGACAGTTGACAGGGACTGATTGGTTTGTAGTGAATCCATGAAAACTATGTCCAGATTAAGAATTGACATCAGTCAATAGGTTCCTCGTAAACCTATGAAAACTAAGATAAGAATGTGGCTAATGGAAGTATCAGTAGGTTCATAGTCAACCCATGAAAACTTGGATGTGAAGTGAGTTACTGGATAAATCCATAGTTTCCAAGTAAGCCCATGAAAACTAGGATAAGGTGATTAGTTATTGGAAGGACTAATAGGTTCAGAGCTGAACCCATGAATTGATTAAGTTAACTGGCCGAAGCCTATAGGTTCTTAGTGATCCCATGAAAACTTTAAACAGGGCAGGGTGACTATTAGGTATAAGAAGGTTACTAGTAAACACTTGAAAACTAAAAAGGTTAATAGTGACCCTAGAAACAATAATTATAACAGACTAAACTGGGAATGAGAAATTCTAATTATTATCTAGTATGCATATCATCATAATATTTTGAAAATTTTAAGATTTAACCATTGTGGATGTAGGAGCACAGTATATATGGCTTTATAAAGGTTTTAGGATACTAGTGAGGGGAAAACCTGTTCTGTTAAGTGGCATGGTCTCACTAGATATTTAAAAAGGATTGAAATATTAGATTATTATTCATATCAGGCTTTATGTCTAACTTGAAGTTTTTATTTTCCCCTTAAACTCTCGGGTACTCAATTGATTTTGAGTAGTTTGAGGTTTTGAGTTTTCAGATTCTCTTCTTAAATGAATAAAGCTTCTTAAGGTATGTAGGTGGTAGATTGTTATTTAGAATTTTCTTTTTCCACTGTGTATTTGTTTGTAAAGGAAGATTTATTAGCCTTACTATATACTTTGATCAACCAAGGGGGCATCTTCATATGTCGCTTTTGGCGTAATTGTAATAATTACATTTTTTTGAACATGGTTAACGTAAATTGAGATTATGTAATGAACTTTAAATGTTTTGATTTGAATGTGGAAATATGTCTTTTGGAACTGTAAATTTTTTCCATATTTCTATGATCTTTGTATCAACATATCTAGCACGGCCGTGTTTGGTCGCTGAAGATTAATAACTATGGATGATTGCAGCATCCGTAGCCCTTTTTTTGGGCCTCTAAGTAGGAAGATGTTACAAGTTGGTAGCAGAGCATAGGTTTATGAAGCTTTAAAAAGAATAATTAAACCTAAAAAGCTTTTTTCAAACATAATCCAATAAATTTAAAAGTATGATCGGGGTTTGGTTTAACATTATAGTAACATACTTGTATTTGATATATACGTATATATATATATATATATATATATATATATAAGTATGTATTCCCATCCCTCTTAGACCGTTCTGTTGTATCTTACTAAGGCTTGTATGCAGATATATGTGAAAGAGGATGTGGATGGCGAAGGAACAAGAGAAACAAGACAAGATTCTTAGAAATTTGCAAAAATTTCTAATGGATAATCATGCAGACCCTATTGTGATTGAATATGATTTCTATAACATATGTATTCATAATCCATTAGAGGAGGAGGAGGAAGAAGAAGAAGAAGAGGAAGAGCACAAATGGACGAAGATAATAAAGTTATTTTCGTTGTAGAAGTCTGTTTTGACAAAAATGGTAATTTGGTCGAACAACATGGAAACTTTTTTCTCCATTACCCTAATTTTTTGATTCACAAGTCACCAATTGTCAAGGACTCTCGTTAGATTTTTTTTTATATTAATGTTTTTATATTTTGTGTACTTGTATATATTTGTGTCAATGTTATATATATGTGTGTGTGTGTGTGTAATGTAACATCATACATAATAAAATTAGATTTATGTTTCGCTTATTATACTCATTGTTAGCTTTTAGTTCCATAGTTTAAAGGGGAATTATATAGTTTAGGATTATTTTTTGTTAATGAAAAAAGGATAGAATTATAAAATAGATTAGATAGGCTTAGATTAAGAGAGAGCTAGTAGACTAAGGGTGAGGTGTTGGAATAAGGGCGAGTTGGAGTAGATTTTATAAACAAAGGTCGTCATCGTCAAAAAGGGGAGATTATTAGTTCCTAAGATGATGGGTTTGATGACAACAACCTTAGCACTTGTTATAAAATATAAGTACTAATATTCTTGTCTATATATGTATCTATAGGTTATTTATATACAGGTACCCAGAATGAAGACAGTACAATATAAAGATTCAAAACTGAGATAGAGATTCAAGACGGATGAATTCAAGATTGAAGAAATCAAGATTGAAGACTCATGGACATTAAGATTATCAAGAGTTCAAGATATCAAGATAAGTAATAGAGTCTAGATTTATGTTAAAACTTCACAATAGCACTAAAATCTTTATTCGGATTTTAATTATGGAATGGAATCCACCTTCTCTTTTTAATAATGGGATGGAACCCACAACCTCTGTAGTAGGATGGAATCCACGACCTTCTCTAGCGGAATGAAATCCATGAAATTTTCAAAATGATTTATTTTTTCAAAACTATCTTTCTAAAGTCATCTATATCAATTTAAATATTTTAATCTTAATTTAAAAACTATTTTTAATCATATTAATTTCAAAATCATCTCTTGTTTTTTAAACTATCTCTTGATTTTAATATTTTTTAAAGAAATCTATATTTGGTTTTTTTAATATTACTTTTATATTATAGATTATACATTTTAAGATTACATTCTAAAAACTCTTTTATAAGTTTAAACTATATTCAAAATGGTTTACAAAGTTTAGAAATTTTTTTGACAAGTTTTAGAATAGAAATCATTTTAAAGCAAAATCTATTTACAAAAATAACATAGGCAGGTCGACATCCCTCGTTCCCCCATGTCGACATGATACCGTAGAATTTAAAATTCAAATTTTCAAAAGAAGTGTCTATCCATCATAACCTTTCATGAATGGACATGATCGTTGTTCTCCTATAAATACTAGTTGTTTTCAACGAATTTTAAGTTAGTATTCTTTGTTTCTTCACTTCTTCTTCTGCACTCAATATTCTCTTATATTTCAAATGCTTTAATAAAACTCTACCAAAGTTCTAAGTGAATCAAACTCGATCATCTCTAGTTTAATTCTCGGCCACTCTCCTTCAAAGATCTCAGTGCTATTCAGAGATATAGGATCATTTTGTAATCAAAGATCGAAAGATCGAAGTGTATCAAGTCTCTCTCTATCAAAGTGTGATTGGAAACAGTGTGATTGTGGTCCATAAATCAATTGGATATGATTATAGCCCGTAAATCAATTAGGTGATCCTATAGCCTGGTTAAATCAAGAGAGTTTGCCCTGGACTCAAAGACGGGAGGGTGTATTTTGTGGTCTTGAAATCGAGGTTGTAATATCGACATTATATTTTAAAAGAAATCCGCACAAGAAATTGTGTGGGACTTGATGTAGGGTAAATGCGAATCAGCATAAAGTTCCGGTGTTTTCTTTCCCTTACCGCTTTTATTTACTATTTGCATCTATATTTGGTTTTTTTATTGTCTCTGTATTTGTGAATTGCATCTGTGTGGATTTAATTTGAAAATATTTCAAAAAGATTCAAAAAATTAATTGACCATTATTCACCCCTCCCCACTCTAGTGTTAATCTTGCCTTAAGATCCATAGTATGCATTTCCTACAAAGGCTAGCCTCTAAATATTTGCAAGAGTTAACGCTTTATTGGTGGAACAATGTGACGACAGGAGAGCTGAAGGAAGGGTTGACTTGGGCTGGCTTCAGGAAGAGGTTTGAGCAAAGGTTCTTGTTTGAGATTGCCAAGTCAGCATTGAAGAGGAAGTTCATGGATCTTGTCTAAGGATAGATGTATTTGATCGAATATGCTGCTAAGTTTGATGAGTTATCTTGATACGGTTATGCTTTAGTTAACATTGATGTCAAAAGGAATGAGAGATTCATTAGAGGTTTGAGGCTAGAGCTAGGAAGGATGGCTATGGCTCATATTAGAGAACCTTATCATGTGATGGTGGAGATGAATGTCCGCCATGAGGAGATGCTTGCTGTTTCAGCTAGGGAGAAGCTAGTTGCGTCCCAAGGTTCTGAGGGAAGGAAATTCTTTAAGAAGAAAGGAACCCAGAAAGGGGAGGCCGCTAACAAGGCGAAGGTTGATTTGGTGTGTTATAAATGTGATAAGAAGGGCCATTACGCCCACGAGTGAATAATTAGTAAAGGAAAGAAGCCTACGGAGAAGAAGCATGTGAAATGCTTCAATTGTGAACAAGTTGGGCATTATAAGAACCAGCGTCAAGAGCCAGTCAATGCGGACAGAGGGAAGGTGTTTGCTATACGACCACCATCTTCTTCTAAACCTACTACAGTAGAAAAGGGAAAGACTGTGATGGAAGGTACGCTTTTTATACAGAGTATACTAATTAGAGTACTTTTTGATACCAGTGCATCACATTCATTTATATCTCAGTATTTAGTTGATAGGTTATGTATAGAACCCACATACCTTGTTACTTCCTTAAGGTTTGCGAATCCAATAGGAGGGTATGCAACTCTTGGGATAAGATGTGACCAGTTAAATCTTGATTTGTTAGGTCATAAGTTTGCATGTAGTTCGTATATATTTTATTCTGTAGATTTCAGGATCATCTTAGGTATGGATTTGTTAGGTTATGAGGCTAGAATATTTTGACATGATCGATATATATCATTGAGGCACCTAGATAGTCATAACCAAATCATCTTCTCAGTGGAGAATTCTAGTAAGAGTGTTTAGGCTTTGTTAAGTGCCATGGAGTTGGAGATGAGCTTAGTCAGGTTCATGTAGCTAGAGAATTTGCAGATCTATTTGAGCCGGTCACTGGATTACCCCTAAAATGAGCTGTTGAGTTTCGAATAGAGCTTGTACCAGGAGTTGAACCTGTCAGTAGACCACCTAGCAGGATGTCACCGACAGAGATGAGGAAATTGAAGGTGCAACTAGTGGATCTTAAGAGAAGGAATTTTATCAGACCAAGTAGTTCGCCTTGGGAGCAACAGCAGTGTTCTTGAAGAAAACAGATGGGTCGTTAAGGATGTGCATCGACCATCGTAAGACAAATGAAAGGACGAACAAGAATAAGTACCCTCTGCCGAGGATAGATGATCCATTTGATCTGTTGAGTGGAGCCAGAGTATTTTCTCAGTTGCAATTGGCGATGGGGTTCCATCAGTTGACTGTGGCGTAGGATAGCATTCCTTTGACAACATTCCGAACTAGGTGTGGTTCGTATGAGTGGTTGGTGATGCCATTTGGATTGACTGATACACCTGCTTTTTTGTTGATTTGATGAATCGGGTCCGAGAGCACTTGGATAGGTTCATATTGGTATTTATATATGACATTTTGGTGTACTCTAAAGGTGAAAGAGAACATGAGATTCACCTTAGAGTGGTGCTGGAAACGCTGAGGCAGAATCAGCTAAAGGCAAAATTTTCCAAGCGTCATTTCTGGAAGAGAGAAGTTAAGTTTCTTAGTCATGTGGTTTCAGTGAAAGGATTGTCAATTCATCTATTTAAGATCGAGGCATTCAATAACTTGAAGAGACCAAAGACGGTAAACGAGATCAAGACTTTCCTTGGACTTGCTGGCTATTATTAAAGATTCATCAAGGATTTCTCACGGATAGCAGCGCCTTTGACTAAGTTGACCCGGAAGGACATGAAGTCTATTTGGTCCGACAAATGTGAGGAAGCATTCCTTATGTTAAAGCATTTGTCGATCAATGCACTAGTGTTAGTAGTTCCAGATGGTAACCAAGGGTTAGTAGTTTACATTAATGCATATGGTACTAGATTAGGAGCAGTATTGATGTAGAGGGGCAAAGTTATTGCTTATGCATCTATTCAGCTTAGACCACACGTAGTTAGATATCCTACTCATGATTTGAATTGATTGTGGTGATCTTTGCCTTAAAGATTTAGAGGCATTATCTTTTAGGAGAGAGATTTGAGTTGTATACCGATCATAAGTCATTAAAGTATCTATTCTCCCAGAAGGAGTTGAATATGAGGCAGCAGAGATTGCTGAAGTTTTGGCTACTTATGATTTCGATATAGAGTATACTCCATGGAAAGAAAATAATGTAGAAAATGCTCTCAATAGAAAACATCAGAACGTGGTGTTAGCGATGTTGGCAGAATGGAAGGGTCTAGAAGTTTTAGACAGTTGTGGTATGCAGTTAAGATCAACTGTTACTTCTAATGGAGGTATTATCATGTTGTCTTGTTTAGAAGTTCGACTAGTGTTGATCAAGAGGATAGCTTCTAAGCAAAGAGAAGATCCAGTTTTAGCTAAAAGAATTACAAGGCTTGAGGTCGGATTTGAGATTGATGACCTAAAGGATTTTAGTCTTGACCAAAGAGGATGGTTGAGAAAGAAGGGACGACTCTGCATTTCGAATATAGAGAACTTAAGGAGGGTAGTTCTAGAGGAATGTCATCGATCAAAGTTTACAATTCATCTTGGAGGAGCCAAGATGTATCAAGATATGAAGAGGATATTTTATTGTCAAGGCATGAAGAGCGATGCTAGCTTGTGGGATAGGTAGTGTGTAAACTGTCAATAAGTGAAAGCTGAACATCCGAAGCCAAGTGGGTTACTTCTGCCTCTAGATATTCCATTTTGAAAATGAGATTCGATATCGATGGATTTCATAGATGCATTGCCTAGGTTAAGGAGAGGAAATGAAAGCATATAGGTTATTGTGGACAGGCTGACCAAGAGTTCCCATTTCATTCTGGTAAAGTTAACCGGGACGGCACTTGTTTTGGCTAAATTATTTACGAAAAACATAGTTAGACTTCATGGGAATCCTAGTAACATAGTTAGCGAAAAAGATGCATTATTCACTGGCAAATTTTGGAGGAGTCTACAAGAGGTATTAGGTACCAAGCTCAAGATGAGTACAGCTTATCACCCATGATTGGATGGGTAGAGAGAGGGTCAACAAGGTACTCGAGGATTTATTAAGAGCTTGTGTGTTAGACTTTGGTGGATCTTGAGAAGATCACCTACATCTGATTAAGTTTTCCTATAATAACAGTTATTAGACTAGTATAGGAATGGCGGTCTTTTGAGCTTTGTATGGAAGGTCACACAAATCGCTAGCATGTTGGTTAGAGACTGAAAACAGATTGGTTTTGGGTTCGGATTTAGTTAGAGAGGCGTCGGAAAAGATTGAGTTAATCCGAGGATGGATGAAGGAAGCCCAATCCAGGCAGAAGAGTTACGCAGATAAGAGGCATAATGAATTATAGTTCTCAGTGGGAGGCAGAGTTTTCATTGTAGTATTGCCAATAAAGGGTGTAGTATGACTTGGAAAGTCGAGAAAGTCGACCCTGGGGTACGTTGGTCCATTCTAGATTATAAAAAGGTTGGAAAGCCCCCTTACAGAGTAGAGTTGTCGAGCAGTTTGGTAGGTGTCCATAATGAATTTCATATGTCTCATCTTTGTAAGTATGTGCATGATCCAAGGGCTACTATTCCTCAGACAGAGTTGCAGGATTTGGTAGTTAGATTTGACTTTTTATATACAGCCAGTTCGGGTTGTAGTGAGAGATGAGAAGAGCTTGGGGACCAAGACAGTTAATTTGGTGAAAGTTCAATGGAGCAACAATGAGAAAGACTGTACTTGGGAGACAGAAGATAGAATTCGAGAGGCTTATCCTTATCTACTTTGATGGTATGTTTATGGTACGTCTATATAGATTGATTGCTATGTTTGCTAGTTAGTCCTTACAGAATTTTGAGGACGTTCTTTAAGGAGGGGAGCATGTAACACCCCTAATTTTATTTATATTATTTAGGAGATTTAATTAGAATAAATTAAACTGTGTAGAGAAGGAGATTGAGGTTGATTAATAAATTAGGTGTCCGTGCTTAATAAAAAAATCAAATGAACTAATATAAATGGTTAGGAAATTAAATATAAGGGCATTAGGTAAATAACCATACTTCCCACCCTTATACTATTCTCGCTAGGTCATATACGTTCATTTTACTTAAATAAAAATTTATAACCGTAAGAAGCAAGGTCGGCCATTAGGAAGAAAGAAGAGAAAATCAACTTAGATCTTAGGATTCAAGTTAGAAGGAATCAATCTCAACCAAAATTCAATTTCCATATCCAATCTAAAGTGAATAATAATTTTTACATCTCTATTTTAGTTTTATGATCATATGGTTTTGGATTTTCCTGTAAATCTATTTTTATGATATATTGAATGATGATATGCTTGAATTATGATCTATATGGATTAAACAAGTTTGTTAAAAAGGAGATATACACGGTTTTTGGGTAAAACCAAGATGAAATGATTTTTTAAATGCCATGGTAAAATTATATGTTGTGGAAAAAGTGATTCTAGAGATGGATTCCAATTTTCATAGTTTTCTGAATTTATGTGGATTTTATATTAATTTTCTAGTAAAAAAATGATTTATTGGGTTATAAATTATTTACAGCTAAAATAATAATTATTTAGGTTTGAAATTTTTATATGTTGGAAAGCATATTAAAATTGATTTTCCTAAGTGATTTAATGAATATATAAAATTATTTAAAGTATGGGACATAAATGTTTTATATATTTAATTAAGGAGAGGGCATTTTATAATATAAAATTATTATTTAATTCTAAAATTAGTGGCAGCACTTTTCTGAATAGTATATGTTAACTAATAGGAATTTGACAAATAAAGGTATGTTACTTGGAAAATTATCTTTTAAGTTAAAAACAAGAAATTTGAGTTTTTAGCATGTTTCAGCCATTTTAGGCATCAAACCTTCCGATCAGACCTTCCAACATTGTCAAAAGGTTATAGCCTTCGACAAGGTCAAATTTCAATGCATATGTATCAACTTACATGGTTTGTAACGAATTGAACAAGGTCAAAGGGTACTTAGTCGAAAGGTTGGTTGCCAAATAGGTTGGGGTATGTTAGTTTTATGAACCAAAAGCTTACGCCTGCTTGCTTACAGAAAGGAGCTTTCGACTTGGTTGCTTTTGACCAGGTCAATTAATTAAAATAAATGTTTTAAACCTTTCAACGCAGTCGAAAGGTTACTACCACTTTATCATCGTTTTATTTTGATCCTTCTGACACAGTCGAAAGGTTATTGCCTGTTTTTTCCAACCTTTTGAAGTCGTTGCTTTCGACAAAATCAGAAGGTTTACTTGTTTAAAAACCAGCCACTTCTCCAATGCTTTTGAAAGGTATCAAAGCTTTCGATTTAGGTGATTTACCCTTGTTTTATAATTGAAATACAACCTAAAGCTTTTGAAAGAGTTTTTTTAAAAGGCAGAGGCCTATTGGTTTAAATGATATGTTTTAAAGCTTTCGAAGTAGAGCTTTCGACAAAGTCGAAAGGTTGCCTCTAATGAAGTCGAAAGGTTTTCAAAGAAGGTTCTCCACGTATTTTAAATTGATCCCAGTGAGTTTTCAAAAGGTTTGCCTTTTAATGGTTTCGAATGGTTTTCCAATACTTGTGAAAGGTTTGAGTTCCTATGGGGTCGAAGGGTTAGGAAAGAAGTGTTTTAAAGTTGAAAGAGTGCTAGAGCCTATTATTTTAAAAATATATGATTGAAACCCTTCGAAAGGGTTAAAATTAGTAGCTTTCGACATTGCTGAAAGGTTTTAATACCCAGAACTCTAAATTTCTAAGGAGAACCATGGCTTATATAAAGGAGTTTGTAAAATTTAAGTATGGAATTTTAAATAAGTATTTCCTTGATAAAAATATAAGTTAAAGGTGTTAACTATGTTTTATGAATTATATTTCAAGGACCCTAAACCCATAGGAGTGGTATAGTAAAATAATTTGTTTTGCTTCTTCAGTTGTGAATATATTCACATGATAACCCATAATTGTATTTTGGGAAAAGGGGTAGAAGAACAAGCTAGGGTAACTTAATAGTGAATATAAATTTCCTAAACTCATGAATGAGTATAATTGCATCCAAGGAGCCAGGGTGACCATAAGTATAAGATCCCTAAACTTTGTAGTTATTGGAGGTAACCAAAAGGTTTATAGTAAACCCATGAAAACAATGATAAAGTAGTTACTGGTGTAACCAAAAGGTTCATAGTAATCCTATAACGACCCGGAATTTTCGGTCCCGAAAACTCCAGATAGTTATGAAAAAGAAGAAAGAGATGGAAGAAAAGGAAGAAACAGAAACACAAAATACAGAAACCTCACATTCGCAGCGGATCAAAATATAATATCACATAAATAACAGTTTACAAAGAAGAACTGTATCAGTGCACTTATACTTTATACATCAGAGTTACAAACATTACCAATCACTGGGTAGTTTAAAATAACATGTCCTAGTTATACAATAACATATCACAGCGGAAAACTCTCCATACGTTCCTGCCCTCCAGCTCGCCTCCTAAGTTCCAGAACGTCCTTACCAGAAAATCTGTAATACTCGGTCTGACCCGAGCATTACATCAAAGTAACATCCGGGTCAGGCTGGAAACCAGCGTGAGTAAACCCAACTAACATGGAATACAAAAGCATACAACTTATATAAACCCAGGGTAACTTATATTAATTTTACAAATTCACAATTTTGTCAAAGACAACATATTTCACACATCAATTTCAAAGTACCAAACTTAGATTAAATAGTCCAATTCACTTAAATCATTCCATCCCAGCCTATTGATTTCACATATCAATCTTTAAAAAAATTCGAAGTGGTTTCGGATATTCACTAATGACCGACCCCGGTCCCTTCGAAATCAAACCGTATCTTAAAGGCCAAGTTGTTTTAAAGGTTTAAACAATTCAATTCATTTCCAATTCAATACATTTATTAAATTCACACAGAATTTAATATAGATAAATATCACACATTTATTATTGATATATCAAAAATCATAACAACAGAATATTACAGCATATCATCCAATAGATAAAATCCAATAGATATCAACCCATAGATATCATTCAAACATTTTACACAAACGAACATCCATAAACAGGAATTATAAATCCACGTTATAATTAATTTAATTACCTTAAATTAAATTAATTACCTATGAATTTATCACCTAAACCTATTAAAAAAATTATTAATTAATTTCAACTTTTACTTAATTAATCACTCCTTGATTATCTTATCAATCAATTTATTAATCTCCTTTATTTCAAAGTAATCAATCCTCAATTATTTTTATAATCAATTGATTAACCTTTAATTAACTGATTAATTATCCATTTTCTATTGATTAATAACCTTAATTATTAATCAATATTTCGTAATACAAATTAATTAATCCATAATTCTTCCTATAATTAATTTATCATTAATTAGCTAATTACCTCTTAATTTATCACTTAATAAATCTTTTATAGTTAACTAATAAAACTAGTTAAATTTTACTTAATTTCCGCAATTAACTTAGTTAATATCAAGACATTAACCCTCCATCGTCTTAAGATAAAAACATTTTACATTAACATCATTAAATATTTTAACATTTTAATTAACCTTTACTTAATTAAATCCTTTATTTAAGACTTGGAATAAAATAACCATTTAACTTGATAATTTTAAAGTTAACAAAACTAAACTTCCTTAAATAACTTAAACATTATCATGTAGAGGTTTCAAAACTAAATACAATTTGTATTTTAAAATTTACTTTTATAAAATCTTAAACTTACATTTTAAATTAATGTTTAAAATCACTTTAAATTTCATTTAACAAAATTTAATTTAAAAACCTTTAAAAATTCATAACCAATTGTTTAAGAAATAATTAGTATATATAAGGTAAGTTTATATAAAAGTTTAATCTAAACTTAAATTTAAATTTCAAAAACAAATTGATTTAAATCATTTTAAAACTATTCAAAAAGCTGCTTCTGGTTTTACCCGAAGCCCACTCGGACCAATTCCCGAGTCAATCCACTTTTCTACCCATTTCAAAAACTTAGTTTAAATTTAAGTTTAAAAACCTGTAGCTCTTAACACCAAATTTCACTCGAGTTACTCTCGAGTTTTCTTCCCAAATACTCGAGCAGTCTTACGAGTAAAACCCTACACCAACATCAGATGTTCCACCACCTTGTGCACCTGCACAGTGAACTCGATGTCGGTGATCACCACATATAACTTTGACACATCGAACCTTACAGGAGCACCAATGTCCGATCACCCAAAATTATTCACATGTCTCGAATCAAAATCGCGCTAGGAAGTTGAAAGCTGAAAGCCATAACTTCAACAGAAAAGCCTCGATCACCTTCCTCCGACCACCACATTTATTGCAAGTCTAGCCACCTCTTCGCCTATCTGCCACGAACCCATCCCCAAGGTCCCATTACACTCGATGCACCAAAGAGAGAGAGAGATGATCAAATCTTCATGTTCGACCAATTCTAGGGTTATGGACTAGATCACCTCACCGCCGACACCACGACCATCATTTTCGCCTCTAAACATTTTTCTTAGCCACATCGTACATCCTTCCTCCTCTAGACAAAATCTTGACCCTCCAACGACGGCCGATCACCAGAGAATTCCAAAAACTCTCATTCCAGTTAACACTGAAATCCTCCTTCATCCAATTACTAAAAATCTTGATTTTTCTTTTAAAAATCCTGATTTCCAGTGATGATTCAAGATGTAAACTTGAATCCATAAAATTAATCATTTGGTTTTATCAAGATATTATGATTATCACTGTATTCCCAGACTTTAGCAAACTTTTAAATTTTAAAACATTGGTACATATTTTTAAATCTTAGATCAAGTTAAAAACTTAACTAATTTGCTTTAAAATCCAAGATTGGCAAATATTAGGTAAAAGAATTGAAATTTTGTTTCAAAATTTTAAATTCTGTATCAGGAACAGGGTAGCACAGAACATGCACACCTATCTTAATCACATATTTCAACTTTCATACAGAAAATCACATAAATATTCCCAAGCTAGCATCAGTTATCACAGAAATTTCCACATGCAACAAGCTATAGTTTAGTTAAGCTTTTAATTTAAAAGTCACTCACCTCTTGAAGTCGAATAGAGAGTAAGCCTGGAAAATGATTCATGCCTTTGAACGGGAATCAAAATTTGAATTTTGCTCTGACTTGCTTGATCATTTAGGTGATCTGATTTTCTTGCAACTTGTATTTGATTCTTAGTTTGCTTTTAGGTTATTGAGTGATCTGGACTTGATTGCATGATGAATTTGGACAGAATTTTGATTTGCACCTTGTATAATGCTTCAGGTTTGATGAGATCGTGATTTTCATCTTTACTTTTTTTTCATTTTTTTCATTTCATTCATCTTTTTTTTTTAAACATTAACTTACCTAATTTAATTTTAAGAAAACAAATGTTGCCATTTGTTTCTTGCATGCTATTTTAACTTACACATGTCAATACATGTTTTTATTACCTTACAAATGTAAAAGAAAACCTTTATTTATATTACTTTTACACTTATATATAAAATTTCTATTATACTTATATTTCTTTTATGCTTAACACCTTTATATATATATACAACCTATATATATTTAAATAAAGTATGAATCCCCTATTAAATCCAACTTTGCTGCATTTTATTTTAAATGCCCTTCTTTTGAAAATCATTAGATTAAATTCAAACAAAGCTTCCTATTCTCAATTTACATATATATATATATATATATATATATATATATATATATATATATAAATTTGAAACGTTATCGTAAATACAATTTATTTTGAGATATTATCTTTTAGATTTTAAATTTAAATCCAAATTCAAATTCATTTCAATTTAAAGTCCAATTTTGAAATCAACCCAAATATATGTAAGTATTAAGCAACACAAATTAAATTTGTAATCAAAATTTTTATTTAAATCTATGTATATATATACACTCAATTACAAACATAAATATTTATTTGATCAGATTCATTTGTTCAATCTATAATTCAGTATTCCTATTAATTAAAACAATTATATTATCAATTACAGATACCCAGAAATCCGGGTTATCACATTCCTCCCCCCATGAATCTTTTCGTCCTCGAAAAGGAACAAAGCCAGAATTTTATTAAAATGCTTTTATCAGAAAAAATATTCTTTGATCATTTCTAAAACACTTTTAAAATTTACATAATTTTATAAAATAGTTTTTACGAAGATACTTTTTATAACTCGATGTTTCAACAAGTCCATCCTTGTTCTCATAGAGGTTCGGTCATACGTTAATCAGACGTAGGACTGAAAATTTATAAGTACTTGGTAAACCCGTTTTCAACACCTAGTAAAAATACTTTAGAAAATAATTTTATTGAAAATATAGAAAACAGTTTTGAAAACGAGGAAATATCTTTGGTGAGAATGCTCTGGAAGTCATCACCCCCATCCATGGTCGCCGTTACATCCTGGGTTACGTTGTCATCGCAGCAAAAGTCCATGTAACTGCAGGCTCTCCACGGCCTCTCGATTACGCCATGGAACCCACGATAGATCGCAGTTACTTTCCAGGGTTACGTTGCCATCACAGCAAAAGTCCATGTAACTGCAGGCACTCTACGGCCTCTGATTTTCGCTGTCGAAATGAAACTTCTCCACTCCTACATAGGTCGCAGTCTACCGATATAAAATCAAACGCAGACTGTTGGCTCTCAGCGGCACACACGACTTTCGCTATGTTACCATAGGTCGCAGTCTACCGATATAAAATCAAACGCAGACTGTTGGCTCTCAGCGGCACACACGACTTTCGCTATGGTATACTCTACTCATAATCCACAGGAACTAGTTTTGTCCAGACTCCTCATAGGTTCAACTTTAGAACCCCACTCCCCCTGGGGCTCAAGGCAGCACCACCCGGTGGCACTCTTGAGAAGTTCATTTCAAGGGAGCGTCTTTTTCCCAGAGTCATCATCAAAACATTTTATACTATACACCTATAGTATCTTCAAATCATACACCTAGTATGATCTCATACAAAGCTCCTTTACACAAAATCGATTATTTCAAAATCGATAATTCTCAAACTAGGCTTTCCAAATTCTCATATTGATTTTACCCAAAAATCAAGAGCCTTTCCAAATCCAAAGGTTCCTAAAACCTTTTCTAAAATCCTCATAAGATCCTTTATATATATACAGATATATATAATTTTTAAAACTTTAGATCATTTCAAACTTGTATAAAACTCCTTTTATACTTTAAAACATTTTCAAAAACCCTTTTCTTCTGGCAAAAGATTCAACAAGGGGAGTTTCATTTTATAAAACAAAGACATTTAACTTTGTTTACTCAAAATCAAATATCCAAATTTGTTTACTCCTTTCAATATCATTTTCATTCAAATCCGTACGATGTACACATATCATCCGTACGCTATACCAATCTGATCGCTCACTCGACCACACAATTTCACTTTCGAATTAGTATCGTCCACCCGATTTCCTAGTGCGGACACAGATCTGGTTTCTTGATCAGAAACCGTCATTCTCCTTGCATAGTCATAACTATGATAGAGAATATCCAGAACTAATCAACAATCCATATCCAGGTTCGCCGTCGAAAATCGAGTGAAAAATCCCAACTCGGATCGACATACTATCTCGAAATTCTGTGTTCGAATCTGGATCAAATCATTATGCGAATATAATAACATACGTACACCCTACGTATTTATCTTTATTGGTTATTAGCCAAATCAATTCCATTTCTATTCACATTCACTCTGATTTTCATTCACTTACTCACAATTGCTTCAATCCATTTGGATTATCACCTTTATTCTTACCTTGATTGGGTATTTATCCATTAACAGTTTGAACTCCGACCAGTTTATTTAGAAAATAGCTTGAAAATTTTAAAAATAGATAAGTAGTTGGAAAATAATTACTAGTTTGTAAAATAGTTGGAAAATAGTTAATATAATTATAGAAATTTTAGATAATTGCAAAATAATAGTAAGATAATAATTAGTTTTTTAAAATAGTTGGAACATAGTAATTAGTTTATAAAACAGTTGGAAAATCGTTAAACAGCTTCAAAAATAATTGTAAAACAAGTATAAGATAGTTTGGCTTTTAAAAGAAAGGTTGTATATATAATGAATTTCTTAGAAAAATAGGTTTATATTAAAATAATTTATATTAAAAATAGTCCAGAGTCAAAACTGCTCACTTCCCAATTTCCATTCTCATCAATTCAATTTAAATTTCCACTTCCATTTAAATTGACCCAATACCAATTTTAAATAAGTTCAATTTCCATTGAAATTGATTCAACCCCAATTTAAGTTGAATTAACCTCAGTTTCTTTCCAAATTTAACTTTATTCAACCATGATCTCAAACTCTACTAATTCAAATAAATTTCAATTGAACTAGTTCAAATTTCAATTAATTTCAACTCCAATTTGAATTAATCCCACTTTCAAACTACCTTTCCAAATCAAGTTGAATTATTCTTGATTTCCTCCCAAATTCAATTCAAATTCCATCTGAATTTAAAACTATTCAACTTTAATTACAATTCCAAATCATTCAAATCAATTCGGAATAATTTCAAATTGAACCCACTTCAATTTCAAATCGTTTCAAATTAATCCAATTCAAATTTTCCATTTGAATTTTATGCTTATACATCTTCAATAACAATTTCAATTAATTCAAATCAAATTCAATTTGAACTAATTTCAATTCAATTTTTTTAAGCCCACATTCTAGAATTTCATTTTAAATCAATTTAATCTTTCAAAAACCATTTTATTAACCAAATTCAACCTTAAAACCAATTTTCAACAATTTCAGTTGAAACTCTATTTTAAACACCTAGATCTCAAGTCCAAAGTGATTCCATTTCTCCATTTTCTAACTAAAGTTAAATTTTCTTTTCTTTTTATCTCAATAATAGATATATTACTACAGTCCATTTCTTCATTTATCAAATCCAATTTCAGCTTAAAGATTATTAATAACAACGAAAGGGTATCATTCAAATTATTTTTAAACATCCATCCATTTCCAATTTTCGGTTCTCAAACCCATTTTGAGATCACTCAAATTTCCTAATTCAAATCAACCATTCAACTTCCCAAGTTAAATCTTAATTTCATCTTAAAATTTTCAAATCAGGTTGATCATTCCAACTTATTTAACCTTTCCAAAGTTAAACTCAATTCACTTAATCCTGTCTACCTTACCCAGTTTGAACTTCCATCTTAAATGTTAAATTTTTCATAAATAATCTTCCCACTTATTAAGTTCAAAAACTTATCACTTTGGGTATTATATCTCATTCCAAATTTAAAACTCAATATTTTGAGTTTATTTTAAATTATCCTTGATATCGTATATCAATGCATATATACATATTTATTTCTTGGCCCTCCCAGCCATGTTTTTAAAATTTTAAACCACCTTTGGTTTTAATTCAAAACAAATTCTTTTAAAGTTTACAAACAACTTCTTATTCTAAAATAAGATTGCATTCAAAATAGTTTGAATAATATTATTTCCTAAACACTTTGAAAACAATTTCAAATGTTTAGATTTAGAATTCAGAACTTCACAGTTGGAAACCAACTTTAATTTACATCGTTTCAAATTTACAAGTTATTCTCTTTTTAAATGGTTACTTCCCTAAAACATTTTATTGTTTATTTGAAAACAATCATCCCATTATTAAACACAATAACCATTCTATTTCTTCGGTTTGTAACCAATTCTGGTTCATCTTATTTAGAAATTCTTCCCCAACTTCAAGATTAAATTTCAGTTTGAATCCGTTTTAAACTTATCTTTATTTAATTTCAATTTGGTTGTAATTCTATTACCACTTAATTTAATTCCAATATTTAACATCCAATTACCTTAATATTTATTAGAAAGATATATTGTTTTATATATCAAAATATATTCTTATATAAAATCATTTAAAATCTTTATATAAGAAAATAACAAGTACGCTCTCATATATATATACTCAACTCATCCTAGGGTACAACTTACCCTATCCTTAATGAGTAATCCCACCAGAGCCAAGGTTCTCGCTTAACCTGGCTCTAATACCAAAAGTAACGACCCGGAATTTTCGATACCGAAAACTCCAGATAGTTATGAAAAAGAAGAAAGAGATAGAAGAAAAAGAAGAAACAGAAACACAAAACACAGAAACCACACATTCGCAGCGGATCAAAATATAATATCACATAAATAACAGTTTACAAAGAAGAACTGTATCAGTACACTTATACTTTATACATCAGAGTTACAACCATTACCAATCACTGGACAGTTTAAAATAACATGTCCTAGTTATACAATAACATATCACAGCGGAAAACTCTCCATACGTTCCTGCCCTCCAGCTCGCCTCCTGAGTTCCAGAACGTCCTTACCTGAAAATCTGTAATACTCGGTCTGACCCAAGCATTACATCAAAGTAACACCCAGGTCAGGCTGGAAACCAGCATGAGTAAACCCAACTAACATAGAATACAAAAGCATACAACTTATATAAACCCGGGACAACTTATGTTATTTTACAAATTCACAATTTTGCCAAAGACAACATATTTCACACATCAATTTCAAAGTACCAAACTTAGATTAAATAGTCCAATTCACTTAAATCATTCCATCCCAGCCTATTGATTTCACATATCAATCTTTTAAAAAAAATCGAAGTGGTTTTGGATATTCACTAATACCTGACTCCAGTCCCTTCGAAATCAAACTGTATCTTAAAGGCCAAGTTGTTTTAAAGGTTTAAACAATTCAATTCATTCCAATTCAATACATTTATTGAATTCACACAGCATTTAATATAGATAAATATCACACATTTATTATTGATATATCAAAAATCATAACAACAGAATATTATAGCATATCATCCAATAGATAAAATCCAATAGATATCATCCCATAGATATCATTCAAACATTCTACACAAACGAACATCCATAAATAGGAATTATAAATCCATGTTATAATTAATTTAATTACCTTAGATTAAATTAATTGCCTATGAATTTATCAACCAAACCTGTAAGAAAAAATTATTAATTAATTTCAATTTACTTAATTAATCACTCCTTGATTATCTTATCAATCAATTAATTAATCTCCTTTATTTCAAAGTAATCAATCCTCAATTATTTTTATAATCAATTGATTAACCTTTAATTAACCGATTAATTATCCATTTTCTATTGATTAATAACCTTAATTATTAATCAATATTTCGTAATACAAATTAATTAATCCATAATTCTTCCTATAATTAATTTATCATTAATTAGCTAATTACCTCTTAATTTATCACTTAATAAATCTTTTATAGTTAATTAATCAAACTAGTTAAATTTTACTTAATTTCCACAATTAACTTAGTTAATCTCAAGACATTAACCCTCCATCATCTTAAGATAAAAACATTTTACATTAACATTTTTAAATATTTGAACATTTTAATTATCCTTTACTTAATTAAATCCTTTATTTAAGACTTGGAATAAAATAACCATTTAACTTGATAATTTTAAAGTTAACAAAACTAAACTTCCTTAAATAACTTACACATTATCATGTAGAGGTTTCAAAACTAAATACAATTTGTATTTTAAAATTTACTTTTATAAAATCTTAAACTTACATTTTAAATTAATGTTTAAAATCACTTTAAATTTCATTTAACAAAATTTAATTTAAAAACCTTTAGAACTTCATAACCAATTGTTTAAGAAATAATTAGTATATATAAGGTAAGTTTATATAAAAGTTTAATCTAAACTTAACTTTAAATTTCAAAAACAATTTGATTTAAATCATTTCAAAACTATTCAAAAAGCTACTTCTGGTTTTACCCGAAGCCCACTCGAACCCATTCCTGAGTCAATCCACTTTTCTACCAATTTTAAAAACCGAGTTTAAATTTAAGTTTAAAAACCTGTAGCTCTTAACACCAAATTTCACTCGAGTTACTCTCGAGTTTTCTTCCTAAATACTCGAGCAGTGTTACGAGTAAAACCCTACACCAACATCAGATGTTCCACCACCTTGTGCACCTGCATAGTGAACTTCGACGTCGGTGATCACCATAGATAACTTCGACACATCGAACCTTACCGGAGCACCAATGTCCGATCACCCAAAATTATTCACATGTCTCGAATCAAAATCGAGCTAGGAAGTTGAAAACTGAAACCCATAACTTCTACAGAAAAGCCTCGATCACCTTCCTCCGACCACCAGAGCTATTGTAGCTCCAGCCACCTCTTCGCCTATCTACCACGAACCTATCCCCAAGGTCCCATTACACTCGATGCACCAGAGAGAGAGAGAGAGAGAGAGAGAGAGAGAGAGAGAGAGATGATCAAATCTTCCTGTTCGACCAATTCTAGGGTTATGGACTAGATCACCTCACCGTCGACACCACGACCATCATTTCCGCCTCCAAACATTTTTCTTAGCCACGTCGTACATCCTTCCTCCTCTAGAAAAAATCTCGAACCTCCAACGACAGTCGATCACCAGAGAATCCCAAAAACTCTCATTCCAGTTAACACTGAAATCCTCCTTCACCCAATTACTAAAAATCTTGATTTTTCTTTTAAAAATCCTGATTTCCAGTGATGATTCAAGATGTAAACTTGAATCCATAAAATTAATCATTTGGTTTTATCAAGATACTATGATTTATCACTGTATTCCCAGACTTTAGCATATTTTTAAATTTTAAAACATTGGTACATATTTTTAAATCCTAGATCGAGTTAAAAACTTAACTAATTTGCTTGAAAATCCAAGATTGACAAAGATCAGGTAAAAGAATTGAAATTTTATTTCAAAATTTTAAATTCTTTACCAGGAACAGGGTAGCACAGAACATGCACACCTATCTTAATCACATATTTCAACTTTCATACAGAAAATCACATAAATATTCCCAAGCTAGCATCAGTTATCACAGAAATTTCCACATGCAACAAGCTATAGTTTAGTTAAGCTTTTAATTTAAAAGTCACTCACCTCTTGAAGTCGAACAGAGAGTAAGCCTGGAAAATGTTTCATGCCTTCGAACGGGAATCAAACTTTGAATTTTGCTCTGACTTGCTTGATCATTTAGGTGATCTGATTTTCTTGCAACTTGTATTTGATTCTTAGTTTGCTTTTAGGTTATTGAGTGATATGGACTTGATTGTATGATGAATTTGGATAGAATTTTGATTTGCACCTTGTATAATGCTTCAGGTTTGCTGAGATCATGATTTTCATCTTTGCTTCTTTTTTTTTTTCTTTTTTTTCATTTCATTTTCATTCATCTTTTTTTTAACATTAACTTACCTAATTTAATTTTAAGAAAAAAAATGTTGCAATTTGTTTTTTGCATGCTATTTTAACTTACACATGTCAATACATGTTTTTATTACCTTACAAATGTAAAAGAAAACCTTTATTTATATTACTTTTACACTTACATATAAAATTTCTATTATACTTATATTTCTTTTATGCTTAACACCTTTATATATATATACAACCTATATATATTTAAATAAAGTATGAATCCCCTATTAAATCCAACTTTGCTCCATTTTATTTTAAATACCCTTTTTTGAAAATCATTAGATTAAATTCAAACAAAGCTTCCTATTCTGAATTTACATATATATATATATATATATATATATATATATATATATATAAATTTGAAACATTATCTTAAATCTAATTTATTTTAAGATATTATCTTTTAGATTTTAAATTTAAATCCAAATTCAAATTCATTTCAATTTAAAGTCCAATTTTGAAATCAACTCAAATATATGTAAATATTAAGCAACACAAATGTAATATCCCGGAATTTCCAGGAGTTTAGAATGCTGATAATCTCTTAATTTAATTTATTTGAATTGATAAAATTGTTATTTTCACAGATAAATTACATAAGTAATATTTTAATTATGGTTATAAATTGGTTTTAAAATAAGATTAATTATTTTATTTGTGTGAATAAATTCTAAATTGGTATATTGTTTTCAAAATTTATAAGTATTTAAATTTGTGTATTTTAAATTGATTTTAAAATAGGATTTATTATTTGAAAATAATTATGAGCTAATTTTAAAATAGATGTTTATATTTATTTAAAATTATTTTAGATTTGATTTTAAAATTAGACTTTGGAAATGAATATAAATTTGAATTGTATGTGTTCATTGAATACAAGGCTTGGAAATAACATTTTAAAATAAGTTTGAAATATTGTATATAAATTTTATTTAAATCATATTGGTTTCATTTCCTTTTAAAGATTGTATTTTATATAAATTTAGAATACATTTATAAATGTATAAGTATATTTGTTAACTAGGAATTTAACTAGAAAAGCATTTTCAAACTAAGAAGAAAACAAATTAGTAATTAGGAAACTAATTTAAAAGCCTTTAAAAATCACTTATTAATAATATAAAAATACATTAGACATGTGTTAAGTTTCTAAATCACTATTTTAACAAGTGTTACAACATTAATGCAAAGTTGAGACAAGTGTCCATTTTGTTTAAAATTTTCTTTTTTAATTTATAAAATCTGAAATTAACATTTATATAAACCAACATTCTTTCTTTTCATTCCTTTTTCTTTAAAAATCTAAATCCAATTCTAAGAGAAACCTAAAATTTTCATGCATCTTCACTTCTACTTCCCAAAACCAGAGAATACATAAATCTGAAACCTTTATGCTCAAAGCCTGTTATCATTTCCTCAAACAAATGCTCAGCAGAAAACCTGAAACACTCCTCAAATTTAAACACTCCTCTCAAATAAATATGCAGTGCAACATTTTGGAAGTCTGCATCATCTTCCTAGTGCATACATGTCTCCAATCCATTGTCTGCATCAATCTACTAATGCATGCAAGTAAATCCAAATGCTCACAGCAATTCAGTTTCCAGTGGCCAAGTTTTCAAAGCATTTCAAAAAAATTTTAAAGCAAGTTAGTCTGTAACAAAATTTCAAAACAAGGAAATATCTTCAGATTTGCATCCTGAAGCAAGCACTCCAGTTTTATAAGCCACAGCCATTTCAAAACAAAATTCAAGCATAGCAAGTTTCAAAATGCAAACATGAAGCATTTCTGTTTCAAAGGCTTCCTGTTCTTTTTCAAGTTCTCTGCTTTCTACAGATAAAGGTGAGTAAACTTTTTACTAAAACTTAATTAGTTATTAGCTGTTGCTATAAGTTTGTGAAGATGTTACATACATATATGTTTACCTCTGTATAAATATGTGTTATTATGTTTGTTATGCTTGAAACCTGTGTATGCTTGTTGCATAAATAACTCTCTGTTTTTATTTACTGCAGAATGAAGTTTAAATCTAAACTTCAAACTATTTTTTGTTTAAAACAACTAGTTAAAATACAGATTCAAAAAAAAATAAGTTAGTTAAGCATAAACTAAGAACAAAGAAATTAAGCTAAGTTCTTGTTTTGTAAATTTCTCTGGAAACAATAGTACTGGAACAAATAAATATCAAAGTGTGAAATCAAGTATTGAAATTTGATGTAATAACTATATAATTGGGAATGTCATTGTTAATTATGAATTTTGAATGGAAATTCAAAAATTTTGAAACTATTCAAAGTATGAATTTGGGTTTTTTCCTGCAAATTGGACTTTGGTCTGTAACTGGTGATCTTTTTAACTGGAATACTTGAGATTCTTCAAGAAGTTAGGTGATTCATCAGAGTGTATAGAAAAAATAGCAGAAAGATTTTTAAATCATTTTGGAGATTGATTTTGATAGGGATTTGATTTAAACCTAGTTTTTGAATGATATTTTAAATCGATCACTGCATCATCCCTACTGCATCGAGCTTGATATGATTCTGGAAGAGGATAGTGTGATGGGTCAGGGAACCATGGACGTAGTGGTGGCCGTTGTAGTTGATCGGAGGCGTTTCGTGTTGGGATTTTCTGGTGGGGTTTTAGGGATTCAGTACTTCTTACAGGCTCGATTTTGATTAAGGGAAGATTTTGAGTTTTGGTGAGTCGTGGAGGCTTGTAGGGTGGTGGAGTGACTCGGCGGTGGGTTCGCTGATGACCAGAGAGGGTCTGGCGATGGTGCAAGGTGCACGGCGACTTGATGGTGTCAGGGTTGTATTTGGGTTTGATTTTGTTTTGTGTTACTGGAATTGAGTTCAGGTTATAAGGGAGGAGACTCGGGAAAAACTCGTGCATTTTTGGTCGTGGCTCGGGTTTGTACTCGTGTGATCTGGGTATTGATGTGCTGTGCTGTGCTAAACTGTTAAGTTGAACAGTTTTGAGTTTTAGAGTAAAACAGTTTTAAAGATTTAAAATCTTTGTGCTTTGTTTCGTAGGTTCCAGTAAGGGTTGAACCCAAATTAAAGTGATGACAAATATTTCAAATTTAAATAAAATAAGTTTTAAACTTCAATAAAATTTTAAGTTAAATTTAAAGTATTTGATTTGAAATTGAATTGTTTTATAAATAAACTTGTATAATGATTAAGTATCTTAAAGTTAAATCTTAACATTATTTCAAATCTTATTTTGGAATATTAAAGAGAATATTAAGTAAAGTTTTAAACTAATTTGTGGAAATGATTTATTAATTAACAAATGAAGATTAAGATAATTTATTTGGAATTAGAATTGTTAATTAATAGAGGTAATTAATGACTTCTTTATAATTTAATTTATGAATTAAGTTAAATAAAGATTTCTAAGATTTATTTAAGATAATTATTTTATCTTAAATAATAATTAAGTATTAATAATGTGTAATTAGTTAGTTAATTCAAGAAGTTTAAGTTAATTAAATAATTTAATTATTATTTTAAAAAGGGGTTAATTAAGTGGTTAATTAAGTATAATTAATTATTTAATTAACTATTAATTAAGTTGATGATTTAATTAATGTCAAATGATTAATTAAATTATAATTACTTATTAACTAAGTAATTAAGGGTTAATTAAATAGTAATTAATTAATAAAGGTTTTATTAAGTTCTAAATGGGTTTTCTTAATTAATAATTAAAGGATTATTAAATTATAATGAAAATTAATTAAGAATTAATTAACTGTTTTATTTAGGTTAATTAATTGTAATTAAGAATTAATTAATTTTAATTATGAATTAATTAATTTGTAATTAAGATTATTAATTAATAATTAAGTTTATTAATTAATGATTAAGAGTTAATTAATTAGTTAATTAAGTTTAATTAATTAATTATAAAAGTAATTAGTAATTAATTACTTTTGATTAAAGAATTGATTAATAATTAAGGTTTATTAATTAATAATTGAAGATAATTAATCTGATAACTGAAGATTAATTTGGTTAACGAGTAATTGAAGGATGAATTACTCGATTATGTTTTATGAGATGATTGAAATCAAGTAGGTTAATTAATTTGTTAATTAATGAAATAGGATCACTTGATAAAAGATTAAGTATGTTTACTTAATAAGTTTTGATAAGGTTAATTATTTAAGATAAGTAATTGATTAATTACAGAGGTAATTGAGATAAGGTAATTACTGATTTGGGAAGTAAATTTTAATGGGTAATTACTTGTTGAAGTAATTAAAGGTTTATTACTTGGTGTAATAAATCAATGAATTTATAAAGTAATTAAAAGTAATTAAGAAGTAATTAATAATAATTAATTACTGTATTTAAGTGATTAATTAAAAGCAATTAATCTAAGTATGATTAATTAAGGATCATTAATTGATATGATTAATGAAAATAATTAGGGATTAATTACTTTATTAAAGAGTTAATTATTCAAGGTTGATTAATTGGAATGATGATTAATTAATTTGTTTAATTAATGGTTAATTAAGCAAGATTTATTGTGATAAAGGTAATTAATTTAATTAATTTTAAATTAATTAAGTAATTAGATAATTAATTTAATTCACTTTAAATTAATTAGAGATAGTTAATTTAATTCAGTTTAAATTAATTATGTTATGGTTTGAGTTAATCATTGCTTATGAATGATTGGATGACATTGATTGTCTTGAATGCTGTGTGATCTCAGTAATGAGATAAGTATGGTCGTATGATAGGAATGCTTGGTTGAATTGTGATTATCAATTGGGATGTTGATATATTGATTATCTACTATGATATGGATTATATGAATTACCTGTTATTTGATAATGTTGCTTATCAATTGTGGCCTGTGAATTATCTATTCTGTGTATATGTAGATAGTTGAATTTAATTGTTTTAAAACCTTTAAAACAACTTGGACTTAAAAGACACGCTTTGGATTTCGATGAGACCGGGATCGGGTTTCCATATTTGGATATCCGAAAACCACATCGATTCCAAATAACGTTAGGTCGTGAATCTATGTGGAGCTTTGTGAAGACTCGAGGTGTAAGGGCTATACGTCAGTATAACTCTGTGGGTGATTCCGTAATGAGTTGACGGAATAGACCTTATAGATTCGAGATGGTGGTTTAGAGTGCAAGGGTTATTGTCGTTAACTCTGAGGGTGATTCCAAAATGAGTGTAACGAGATAATGCCTTCGGTTTCGTTCGAACCCGGAACGAACTTGTATGGATTGAATGCTTTCAGCACATCGTTAGGTGGACGATGAGCATTCTAAGTTATATGTCCTATAAAGGTAATCGTAACCTCAAGCCTCATCAACCGGGAATGGCTAAAACAGGGGAGGTGCAGCAAGGCTTCGTGGGTAGCCCCCACTGGAGAGTAAGATTTACCCCTGTCTAGAGGTCCCTTTTATTTCGGCTGTGTGGGACGGTTGAATAGCTACAACCGTCGGGGTTGTCTTATTCGGAACTGTTCAGTAAGGAACGGGTCCGGCTTTGTGTTGCAGGGGATGAAGGGAGTAATCCTCGGTACGGTGATCTAGGCCACGTACTGTGACGGGCGGTACCCCAGTAGCCCTGCCATTGTATGGAATCCAAAATCCAATAAGTGCCAACGGTTTTGATTGTATTACCCACTTTTGTGGCTAGTAGCTGGAATTTAATCATGTAACAATTTCGGCTATTTCTTATTTATTTGAAAACCCTAGACACTATTATAATATCATCGGATTTCCTATCAAATGTTTGGTTAGCGTAAGGTAAAAACTTTTCCATGTTTATGTGTGGGAAGTCTTACGTGATACCTTTCTTTTCAAAAGGTTTTTAAAGTTAAGCAACTTTAACCGTTTACTCACACCAGACCCATGTCTGACCCGGAGTTTATTCTGTTTTTCTTAAACTCTTGGGTACTCAAATTTTTACGAGTAGCCAAGGGATTCAGGTTAGGTTTTTAAGCTGGCTGGACGAATTCTGAAGGAGCAATGGAGCAGGAGGCTTCTGCGTATAGCTATAGAATATTCCGCTGTGTTTTCTCTGAGATGATGTTTTTGAGTTGTATTGAGTTGTATAACTAGACAGGTGTTTATAACTGTCTAGTATGAGTTGATTATGCTGTGTAACTCTGATGTATATGATACTATGTAAAGTATTAAGTGATTAATATAATTTATTCATTCCGCTGTTTAGATTCTGATGTGTCGTTTCTTTCTTCTTCTCTATCTTTTCTCTTTTCTATCCCTTTCTTTCTTAAAAATGATGCGATTTTCCGGAAGTGGAAAGTCGGGTCGTTTCACTTGGTATCAGAGCGTTAGGTTGAGTGAATACCTAGGCTCTGTAGTGGTGTCTTTCTTGAGAGAGCGTACTTGTAATTTTTATATATAATTATATATATATATTTCTACCTATCTGTTGGGTTACCTGTTCGGGTTTCCCAATATAAGTTATAAAGGTAGATGAGGTAGTGGTGTGTGTAACACAACTACCATTGGTTGGAGTTTGAATGTTTGAGGTTGGAAGAGTATTTGTCGAGACTGTAGACCTAATACCGTCTCAAGTAACCTTTGTAGTTTGGAGTAAGACTTCATTTGATCTCTTAAGGAAACCTGTTAAGGTTCGAAGTTCATCTTTGAAGTGTAAGTTTATTTGCGCTCGTGTGAGCGGATTTTTGAAAATTGGATATGTTGGTTGGACAGAAGTAAGTGAGGGTATTTTGATACCACAGGAAGTAATAGCTGCGTGATGAGATGCAGTGACTATGGATGTCTCTGAAGATGTTTTCTTTCGAAGAAAGTTTAATGAAGTGTGTTTGCTTCGGTGTTGTAGCTGAGTTCAGTAGGGTGTATGTGTTTAGTTAGAGGTCCGAGTTTCTCAAAGAACTCTGGATAAGAAGTCTTTGGCATCTGTGTTAGCAGGGCAGTTTGGGGGTGTTCTCGGTGTTGGCAAGAGATCTTTTTGGTTTAGCAGTTTTCTGGAATGGAGTTTAGAAGCAGATTAGTGGACCCGTTTCTTCGATGGGTTGGCTAATTAAGTTTAAACTGTTCTGATTAGTGGAGAGAGAACAGTATCTTGGATATTGGATTGGCTGATCGCAAAAGTGACTTGCGATGGTTTGGTGATTACATTAGATAGTCTTTGCTTGGATTTGTGGCATATCTAGAGGATGAAGGAGTTTTGGGATTGCTGAAGATTTTTCTGGATATATCTTCAGGGAAGTTATAGATTTTACCCGCATTGGAGATTGAGTTCTGAATCGACTTGTCAAGAGTGATGCAAGTGATTCAATTGGGTAGAAGGTTGTTTCCTAGGATTGATTGTTGGGTGAAGCAGCTCTGTATTTCTTGGAACTCCTGTTGAACCTTTTTGTTGGGATGTGCTGTTTTGTCTGCATTTTTATCTGCTCCAGATCAGAGTGGCGCAGCGGAAGCAAGGTGGCTGTTGTTCTTGAATAGAAGCAACTGGATGTTGCAGTATTTTGGATTAGAGAGTTTCTACTGGAATTTTTCAGAATCTGAGGCAAGTTGGCGAGTGATTCTGTTTTGTCTTTTCCAGGATGGGAGAGGTTGTTTTCTACTATTGATAGTAGAATTTGGTTTTGATTTGTGGATTGATCTTGTGAGGATCAGATGGTGAGTTGATCCAGTTGTTTGTAGAAGTATCAGTAAGGGTTGAGCTGATCAGGAAGGTTCTGTTGGCAGCCGGATTATCCGGTAAGTTTTGAGGTTAAGTAACACAAGAATTTGGAATTCGAAGTTGGAGACTTCGATGTTGTTGAGTTTTCTCTGGTTAAGGAAGCTATAAGATTTGGTGAGCTCCGTAGTATATAGGATTCTTCTGAGTTTTTGTAGAGATCGGTGCTTTAGTTTGGAGAGTTGAATTGCCGGTTTGGAAGACTGGAATTCAAAATATTTCACGTGTCTCTGGGGGAGTACGTGTTTGGTCATCACTGGTTTTGAGACCAGTAGTTCTGTGAAGTTTTAGATGTTGATCAGACTTGTCTTTGGTCTGGTATCTTGTGTTGAGTATAGATCTTGCTGAGTGGGAACTCAGTAACTTAGCAGTATAGCTAGTTTGAGTTTAGTAAAGCGAGTATCCCTGTGTATATACTGGGGAAACTCGAGTAATTTAGGAAATTTATCCGGATCTGTGTCTGGATAGCTAGTGTTGTTTGATTGAATTGGTTGTTTGGATGGAATTGTTTGTTTGATTGATAGTGTATGGCTGTATGTGTTTGAATTGGTTAAAATAAAATATAATTCTGGATTATCATTGTTTTAAATTTCGAGGACGAAATTCTGTTAAGGGGGGAGGATTGTAATATCCCGGAATTTCCAGGAGTTTAGAATGCTGATAATCTCTTAATTTAATTTATTTGAATTGATAAAATTGTTATTTTCACAGATAAATTACATAAGTAATATTTTAATTATGGTTATAAATTGGTTTTAAAATAAGATTAATTATTTTATTTGTGTGAATAAATTCTAAATTGGTATATTGTTTTCAAAATTTATAAGTATTTAAATTTGTGTATTTTAAATTGATTTTAAAATAGGATTTATTATTTGAAAATAATTATGAGCTAATTTTAAAATAGATGTTTATATTTATTTAAAATTATTTTAGATTTGATTTTAAAATTAGACTTTGGAAATGAATATAAATTTGAATTGTATGTGTTCATTGAATACAAGGCTTGGAAATAACATTTTAAAATAAGTTTGAAATATTGTATATAAATTTTATTTAAATCATATTGGTTTCATTTCCTTTTAAAGATTGTATTTTATATAAATTTAGAATACATTTATAAATGTATAAGTATATTTGTTAACTAGGAATTTAACTAGAAAAGCATTTTCAAACTAAGAAGAAAACAAATTAGTAATTAGGAAACTAATTTAAAAGCCTTTAAAAATCACTTATTAATAATATAAAAATACATTAGACATGTGTTAAGTTTCTAAATCACTATTTTAACAAGTGTTACAACATTAATGCAAAGTTGAGACAAGTGTCCATTTTGTTTAAAATTTTCTTTTTTAATTTATAAAATCTGAAATTAACATTTATATAAACCAACATTCTTTCTTTTCATTCCTTTTTCTTTAAAAATCTAAATCCAATTCTAAGAGAAACCTAAAATTTTCATGCATCTTCACTTCTACTTCCCAAAACCAGAGAATACATAAATCTGAAACCTTTATGCTCAAAGCCTGTTATCATTTCCTCAAACAAATGCTCAGCAGAAAACCTGAAACACTCCTCAAATTTAAACACTCCTCTCAAATAAATATGCAGTGCAACATTTTGGAAGTCTGCATCATCTTCCTAGTGCATACATGTCTCCAATCCATTGTCTGCATCAATCTACTAATGCATGCAAGTAAATCCAAATGCTCACAGCAATTCAGTTTCCAGTGGCCAAGTTTTCAAAGCATTTCAAAAAATTTTAAAGCAAGTTAGTCTGTAACAAAATTTCAAAACAAGGAAATATCTTCAGATTTGCATCCTGAAGCAAGCACTCCAGTTTTATAAGCCACAGCCATTTCAAAACAAAATTCAAGCATAGCAAGTTTCAAAATGCAAACATGAAGCATTTCTGTTTCAAAGGCTTCCTGTTCTTTTTCAAGTTCTCTGCTTTCTACAGATAAAGGTGAGTAAACTTTTTACTAAAACTTAATTAGTTATTAGCTGTTGCTATAAGTTTGTGAAGATGTTACATACATATATGTTTACCTCTGTATAAATATGTGTTATTATGTTTGTTATGCTTGAAACCTGTGTATGCTTGTTGCATAAATAACTCTCTGTTTTTATTTACTGCAGAATGAAGTTTAAATCTAAACTTCAAACTATTTTTTGTTTAAAACAACTAGTTAAAATACAGATTCAAAAAAAAATAAGTTAGTTAAGCATAAACTAAGAACAAAGAAATTAAGCTAAGTTCTTGTTTTGTAAATTTCTCTGGAAACAATAGTACTGGAACAAATAAATATCAAAGTGTGAAATCAAGTATTGAAATTTGATGTAATAACTATATAATTGGGAATGTCATTGTTAATTATGAATTTTGAATGGAAATTCATAATTTTTGAAACTATTCAAAGTATGAATTTGGGTTTTTTCCTGCAAATTGGACTTTGGTCTGTAACTGGTGATCTTTTTAACTGGAATACTTGAGATTCTTCAAGAAGTTAGGTGATTCATCAGAGTGTATAGAAAAAATAGCAGAAAGATTTTTAAATCATTTTGGAGATTGATTTTGATAGGGATTTGATTTAAACCTAGTTTTTGAATGATATTTTAAATCGATCACTGCATCATCCCTACTGCATCGAGCTTGATATGATTCTGGAAGAGGATAGTGTGATGGGTCAGGGAACCATGGACGTAGTGGTGGCCGTTGTAGTTGATCGGAGGCGTTTCGTGTTGGGATTTTCTGGTGGGGTTTTAGGGATTCAGTACTTCTTACAGGCTCGATTTTGATTAAGGGAAGATTTTGAGTTTTGGTGAGTCGTGGAGGCTTGTAGGGTGGTGGAGTGACTCGGCGGTGGGTTCGCTGATGACCAGAGAGGGTCTGGCGATGGTGCAAGGTGCACGGCGACTTGATGGTGTCAGGGTTGTATTTGGGTTTGATTTTGTTTTGTGTTACTGGAATTGAGTTCAGGTTATAAGGGAGGAGACTCGGGAAAAACTCGTGCATTTTTGGTCGTGGCTCGGGTTTGTACTCGTGTGATCTGGGTATTGATGTGCTGTGCTGTGCTAAACTGTTAAGTTGAACAGTTTTGAGTTTTAGAGTAAAACAGTTTTAAAGATTTAAAATCTTTGTGCTTTGTTTCGTAGGTTCCAGTAAGGGTTGAACCCAAATTAAAGTGATGACAAATATTTCAAATTTAAATAAAATAAGTTTTAAACTTCAATAAAATTTTAAGTTAAATTTAAAGTATTTGATTTGAAATTGAATTGTTTTATAAATAAACTTGTATAATGATTAAGTATCTTAAAGTTAAATCTTAACATTATTTCAAATCTTATTTTGGAATATTAAAGAGAATATTAAGTAAAGTTTTAAACTAATTTGTGGAAATGATTTATTAATTAACAAATGAAGATTAAGATAATTTATTTGGAATTAGAATTGTTAATTAATAGAGGTAATTAATGACTTCTTTATAATTTAATTTATGAATTAAGTTAAATAAAGATTTCTAAGATTTATTTAAGATAATTATTTTATCTTAAATAATAATTAAGTATTAATAATGTGTAATTAGTTAGTTAATTCAAGAAGTTTAAGTTAATTAAATAATTTAATTATTATTTTAAAAAGGGGTTAATTAAGTGGTTAATTAAGTATAATTAATTATTTAATTAACTATTAATTAAGTTGATGATTTAATTAATGTCAAATGATTAATTAAATTATAATTACTTATTAACTAAGTAATTAAGAGTTAATTAAATAGTAATTAATTAATAAAGGTTTTATTAAGTTCTAAATGGGTTTTCTTAATTAATAATTAAAGGATTATTAAATTATAATGAAAATTAATTAAGAATTAATTAACTGTTTTATTTAGGTTAATTAATTGTAATTAAGAATTAATTAATTTTAATTATGAATTAATTAATTTGTAATTAAGATTATTAATTAATAATTAAGTTTATTAATTAATGATTAAGAGTTAATTAATTAGTTAATTAAGTTTAATTAATTAATTATAAAAGTAATTAGTAATTAATTACTTTTGATTAAAGAATTGATTAATAATTAAGGTTTATTAATTAATAATTGAAGATAATTAATCTGATAACTGAAGATTAATTTGGTTAACGAGTAATTGAAGGATGAATTACTCGATTATGTTTTATGAGATGATTGAAATCAAGTAGGTTAATTAATTTGTTAATTAATGAAATAGGATCACTTGATAAAAGATTAAGTATGTTTACTTAATAAGTTTTGATAAGGTTAATTATTTAAGATAAGTAATTGATTAATTACAGAGGTAATTGAGATAAGGTAATTACTGATTTGGGAAGTAAATTTTAATGGGTAATTACTTGTTGAAGTAATTAAAGGTTTATTACTTGGTGTAATAAATCAATGAATTTATAAAGTAATTAAAAGTAATTAAGAAGTAATTAATAATAATTAATTACTGTATTTAAGTGATTAATTAAAAGCAATTAATCTAAGTATGATTAATTAAGGATCATTAATTGATATGATTAATGAAAATAATTAGGGATTAATTACTTTATTAAAGAGTTAATTATTCAAGGTTGATTAATTGGAATGATGATTAATTAATTTGTTTAATTAATGGTTAATTAAGCAAGATTTATTGTGATAAAGGTAATTAATTTAATTAATTTTAAATTAATTAAGTAATTAGATAATTAATTTAATTCACTTTAAATTAATTAGAGATAGTTAATTTAATTCAGTTTAAATTAATTATGTTATGGTTTGAGTTAATCATTGCTTATGAATGATTGGATGACATTGATTGTCTTGAATGCTGTGTGATCTCAGTAATGAGATAAGTATGGTCGTATGATAGGAATGCTTGGTTGAATTGTGATTATCAATTGGGATGTTGATATATTGATTATCTACTATGATATGGATTATATGAATTACCTGTTATTTGATAATGTTGCTTATCAATTGTGGCCTGTGAATTATCTATTCTGTGTATATGTAGATAGTTGAATTTAATTGTTTTAAAACCTTTAAAACAACTTGGACTTAAAAGACACGCTTTGGATTTCGATGAGACCGGGATCGGGTTTCCATATTTGGATATCCGAAAACCACATCGATTCCAAATAACGTTAGGTCGTGAATCTATGTGGAGCTTTGTGAAGACTCGAGGTGTAAGGGCTATACGTCAGTATAACTCTGTGGGTGATTCCGTAATGAGTTGACGGAATAGACCTTATAGATTCGAGATGGTGGTTTAGAGTGCAAGGGTTATTGTCGTTAACTCTGAGGGTGATTCCAAAATGAGTGTAACGAGATAATGCCTTCGGTTTCGTTCGAACCCGGAACGAACTTGTATGGATTGAATGCTTTCAGCACATCGTTAGGTGGACGATGAGCATTCTAAGTTATATGTCCTATAAAGGTAATCGTAACCTCAAGCCTCATCAACCGGGAATGGCTAAAACAGGGGAGGTGCAGCAAGGCTTCGTGGGTAGCCCCCACTGGAGAGTAAGATTTACCCCTGTCTAGAGGTCCCTTTTATTTCGGCTGTGTGGGACGGTTGAATAGCTACAACCGTCGGGGTTGTCTTATTCGGAACTGTTCAGTAAGGAACGGGTCCGGCTTTGTGTTGCAGGGGATGAAGGGAGTAATCCTCGGTACGGTGATCTAGGCCACGTACTGTGACGGGCGGTACCCCAGTAGCCCTGCCATTGTATGGAATCCAAAATCCAATAAGTGCCAACGGTTTTGATTGTATTACCCACTTTTGTGGCTAGTAGCTGGAATTTAATCATGTAACAATTTCGGCTATTTCTTATTTATTTGAAAACCCTAGACACTATTATAATATCATCGGATTTCCTATCAAATGTTTGGTTAGCGTAAGGTAAAAACTTTTCCATGTTTATGTGTGGGAAGTCTTACGTGATACCTTTCTTTTCAAAAGGTTTTTAAAGTTAAGCAACTTTAACCGTTTACTCACACCAGACCCATGTCTGACCCGGAGTTTATTCTGTTTTTCTTAAACTCTTGGGTACTCAAATTTTTACGAGTAGCCAAGGGATTCAGGTTAGGTTTTTAAGCTGGCTGGACGAATTCTGAAGGAGCAATGGAGCAGGAGGCTTCTGCGTATAGCTATAGAATATTCCGCTGTGTTTTCTCTGAGATGATGTTTTTGAGTTGTATTGAGTTGTATAACTAGACAGGTGTTTATAACTGTCTAGTATGAGTTGATTATGCTGTGTAACTCTGATGTATATGATACTATGTAAAGTATTAAGTGATTAATATAATTTATTCATTCCGCTGTTTAGATTCTGATGTGTCGTTTCTTTCTTCTTCTCTATCTTTTCTCTTTTCTATCCCTTTCTTTCTTAAAAATGATGCGATTTTCCGGAAGTGGAAAGTCGGGTCGTTTCAACAAATTAAATTTGTAATCAAAATTTTTATTTAAATCTATGTATATATACACACTCAATTACAAACATAAATATTTATTTGATCAGATTCATTTGTTCAATCTATAATTCAGTATTCCTATTAATTAAAACAATTATATTATCAATTACAGATACCCAGAAATTCGGGTTATCACAAAACCCATGAAAACTATGATAAGTAGGTATTGGTGTAACCAAAATGTTCATAGTAAACCTCTGAAAACTATGATTAAGTAGTTATTGAAGGAAACCAACATGTTCATAGTTAACCCATGAAAACTATGTATTAAGGACAGTTGGTGGGGGTCAATTGATTTATAGTGAACCCATGAAAACTATATCTGGATTAAGAATTGAATCAGTCAATAGGTTCCTAGTAAAGCCATGTAAACTAGGATAAGAATGTGGTTGATGGAAGTATCGGTAGGTTCCTGGTCAACCAATGAAAACTTGGATGTGAAGTGAGTTACTGGGTAAATCCATCGGTTCCTAGGAAGCCCATAAAAACTATGATAAGGTGATTAGTCATTGGAAGGACTAATATGTTGAGGAGGACCCATGAATTTATTAAGTTAACATGCCGAAGCCTATAGGTTCTTAGTGATCCCATGCAAACTTTGAATAGGATAAGGTGTCTATTAGGTATAATAAGGTTATTAGTAAACCCATTAAAACTAAAAAGGTTAATAGTGACCCTAGAAACTATAATTATGACAAGGTGTCAGACTAAACTTGGAATGGGAAATCCTAATTATTTTCAAGTACATATGTCATCATAATATTTTGAAAATGTAATATTTAACCATTGTGGATGCAGGAGCACCGTATATGAGTTTATAAAGGTTTTGAGGGGAAACCTATTCCACTAAGCGGCGTGGTCTCACTAGATATTTAAAAATGATTGAGATGTTAGATTATTATTCATACCATGCTTTATGTTCGACTCGAAGTTTTAGTTTTCCCCTTAAACTTTCGCGTCCCCAATTGATTTTGAGTAGTTGAGGTTTAGGGTTTTTAGGTTCTCTTTTTAGACGCATAAAAGCTTCCAGAGGCGTGCAGGAGGCAGATAGTTATTTAGAGTTTCCTTTTTCCACTGTGTATTTGTTTGTAAAGGCAGATTTATTAGCCTTACTATATACTCTGATCAACCAAGATGGCATCTTCATATGTTGCTCTTGGTGTAATTGTAATAATTATACTTTGCTAAACATGGTTAACACAAATTGGGATTATGTAATGAACTCGAAATCTTTTGATTTGAATGCGGAAATATGTTTTTTGGAACTATAATTTTTTTCCATATTTCTGTGATCTGTGAATCAATGTATCTAGCACCGTCGTATTTGGTCGACGAAGATTAATAACTATGGATGACTACAGCATCCGTAGCCGTTAGTTTTGGGCCTCTAAGTAGGAGGATGTTATAGGGTATGACTCTTTAGAGATAGGATTAGTAATACCCTAGAATGCTTTAATCTTTGAGAGTGCATGTTTAGAAACCTTATCTGAATAAAAGTTGTGCAATGTACCCATTCCAAAAGATAATTTCGTCTTTGTATTCTAAAGTTATCTTACTAAATTCAGGTAGTAATAAATAAGTACTCATAGAGAATGAAGGAGGGGAAATAGCAGCACTACAATAACCAATGGTTGAGCTCCAATCGTTGTTGTAGAAGAAATAGCTCCCATACAACCCCGGGTTAATTTTGCCACCTGTGCAAGAATTATACTAGTTGAGGTGGAAAACCATTCAAGGGTACAGAAGCTATCATTGAAATACAAGCTTGGATTAAATCATGCGAAAGGATCTTCAAAGCATTGAACATTAATGATGAGCAAAAGAGATTTTTGTCCTCGTGGCAACTTCAAGAAAGGGATCTGGCTTGGTGGAGTCTGTTACCCTAAATGATTCGGAGGAAAATTTCTCTTAGGAAAGATTTAAGGAGGTTTAGAAGGAGCGGTACATGCCAGCGTATGGGAAATCTCGTCTTTATAGAAGTTTTATGGATCTGAAGTAGGACAAAATGACTGTCGAGGAGTATGTAAATAAGTTCAATGAATTATCTTATTTTGGGCTAGGTCTAATTGACACGCCTTTAAAGAAAAACAAGAAGTTCATTTTCGGGATGAACAAGAAGTACCAAAGCAGGACGACTGCTCATGTTATGGGGTTATTTATAGATTTGTTGGATATGGGATTCCATTATGATACATTGGACAAGACGAAGCCAGTAGTAGCTCAAACCAACAATAACAACACCACCAATAATTGGAAGAAGAGGAAGTTTAAACAAAATAGGAAAAAGCCAGGTCAAGGCAAATCAAGAGGAGAAGCCCAAGGTAACCGTTTGAAAGATGCTGTGTGTTACAATTGCCAACAAAAGGGCCACCTAGCGACTCATTGCAAGAACCCCAAAGTTGATTTTCCACCACCAAACTGCTATACTTGTCATCAGCTGGACACATGATCGAGAATTGTCCGATCATGAGGAAGGAGAGCTAGCCAGAGTCTATGTAATAAAGGATGAGCCTTCAACCTCTCAGGATGTGAAGAGAATGGGAGTTTTGGAAGGTAATATTTTTATCAAAGATGTTTTAGTTAAAGTATTGTTTGGTACAGGAGCTTCTCATAGTTTTATTGCTCAGAAAACCGCAGAAGAATTAAAACTTGAACCTAAGATAGTTGATGCCCCTATTTGTGTGACGGATCTTATAGGTGTTACCACCCTTTGTATGAATTGTGAAAAAATCCAAATTTTTCACTCTTCCCATCAATTTCCTTTCGACCTATATGCCTTAGATTTTATTGGGTTCGAAATTTTTCTTGGTATGGATTGGTTAACTAAGTATAAAGCAGTTCTTGATTGCATTAGTAGGACGATAACCTTATGGACTGGTTTGGGAAGTTTATAGAAATATCTTATGAAGATCCTATCTAAGGAGGGGAAGTTTCCTATATGCATTAGACTCATCCCAGGAAGGATTAGGAACCATACTTATTGTAGAAGAATTCCTAGATGTGTTTGAAAAAGTGAAGAGTTTACCCCCACATCGGGAAATCGAATTTCGTATTGATTTGATTTCTGATGCAAGGCCAAAACAACGGGACCGAAGGAGAGGGAGGAATTGAATAACCAAACTCAAGAGCTATTAATGAAAGGGTTAATAAGACCAAGTCATTCAAGTTAGGGATCGATAGTAATTTTTGTTGCCAAGTTGGATGGATCTCTGAGGTAGTGCGTAGATTATAAAGATCTGAATAAACAAATGATTAAGAATAAGCATCCTCTACCTTGAGTAGATGACTTGTTTGATCAGTTACATGGTGCTCAGGTATTCTCAAAAATCGATCTAGCTACAAGATTCCATCAGTTGAGAATCGCAAAAGAATGCATCCATCTAACTGCATTTAAAGGTCCGAACACTTTCTTCAAGTGGTTGGTTATGACTTTTAGGCTAACCAATGCGCCTGCTAATTTTGTAGACCTTATGAGTAGAGTATCTAGAGATGTACTCAATAAATTTGTGTTAGTCTTCATTGATGATATTCTTATCGATTCAGAAGAAGAACATGAAAGGCATCTAGAAATTATGTTGGAGATATTAAGAAATAATGTGCTTAAAGCCAAATTCTCCAAATGCCATTTTTGGGAAAAAGAGATAAGATATCTTGGACATATAGTGTCAAGGGATGGGATTTCAGTAGATCCTATAAAGGTTGCAGTTGTTTAAAACTGGAAGCAGCCTCAAACTCCTAAAGAGATTCGTAGCTTCTTAGGTCTAGTAGGGTATTACAGAAGATTCACTCAAGACTTCTCAAAGATTGCCTACCACCTAACAAAGTTGACCATGAAGGATGCTAAATTTATCTGGACTCCTAAATGTGAAACAGCATTCTAAGAACTTAAAAACAGGTTAACAACTGCTCCAGTCCTAGCAATTATAAATGGAAATAGTGGATCAACCGTTTATACAGATGCTTGTGGACAAGGAGTTGGTGCAGTTCTGATGTAGGAAGGGAAGGTGATTATTTATGCAGGAAGACAACTAAATACTCATGAGAAGAATTATGCAGCACAAGACTTGGAATTATTAGTCATGGTGTTCACATTAAAATTATGGAGGCACTATTTGCTGGGTAAGAATTCTTCGTAGTTTATTTCAATAAACCTTTGAATTGACCTTAGTAGATAAAGTTCCCTCTTTAAATTAGGTGAAAAATTTAAGCTCTTTACAGATCATAAATCTTTAAAGTATATTTTCACTCAAAAAGATTTAAATATGAGGCAGTAACATTGGTTGGAATTTCTTGCATCTGATGATCTAGATATTTTATACGCACTCGGGAAAGCCAACGTAGTATCTTATCCATTAAGTGGAAAATATTTCGTTGTTTCTTATTCGGTAGTAACTCCATCTCTTCTAGAAAGAACAGCCGGTAAACAGAGAGAAGATAGAAAGTTTGAAAAGTTCACTAAGACAACTAAAGAAGGAAGAAATTCAAGCTTTGAACTGGACAAAAGCGGAACATTACCATTGAATGGGCGAATTTGTGTTTTGAATGTGGAAACTCTTAGACAAGAGGTATTAGCTGAATGTCACAAAACCAAATTTTACATTCATCCAGGAATTAAAAATGTACAAAGATATGAAGTGCACATTTTGGTGGAAAAACATGAAGAGGGACTTGTCCACTTATGTTAGCAGATGCGCCAATTGTCAACAAGTCAAGAGCAACCAGCAGAAAATTGCAGGGTTACTTCAAACTATGGAGATTCTAGTTTGGAAGTGGGATCAAACATCAATGGATTTTATTGATGGCTTACCTTGAACAAGGAAGGGGAACGAAGGCATTTGGGTTAACATAGATCGATTAACTAAAAGTGCACATTTCATTCCAGCAAAATCAAAAAGAACCGCTGCAAGCCTTGCAGATATATATATATATATATATATGAAGGAAATTGTACGATTGCATGGAGTTTCGAGCAGTATAGTAAGCGATCGCAATCCGATCTTTACTAGTTAGTTTTGGGAAGCATTACAGACCGCTTTAAGAACAAGTTGAATCTAAGCACTGCCTATCACCCCCAAACCGATGGACAGATGGAGCAAGTCAATCGCATTTTGGAAATCTTCAAAGAACATGTATTCTAGACTTTGGCGACTCATGGGAAAATCATTTTCATTTAGTAGAGTTCTCCTATAACAACAGTTATCAAGCTAGTATCGGCATGGAACCATATAAAGCTCTATATGGTCGTCCATATAGGTCACCATCATGTTGGATCGAAATCGAAAATCAGTTAGTACTTGGTCCTGATATGTACGAGAAGCTTCAGAAAAGGCCGATATGATTAGAAAGAAGCTAAAGGAAGCCTAGAGCAGACAGAAAAGTTAAGCAGACCAAAGGCGTAGAAATCTGGAATTCTTAGTTGGAGATTCGGTCTTTTTGAAAATATCTCCGATGAGAGGAGTGGTGATTTGGAAGAGCTGGAAAGTTAGCACCTCGATATATTGGACAATTCCCATTCTTGAATGAATCGGCCCACTAGCTATCGAGTGAAATTACCAGAAAGATTGGCAGGAGTGCACAATGTTTTTCATGTATCTCATTTAAGGAAACATGTGCATGACCTAGGGCAAATCATAGAAACAGCTGCTCAGGAGGATTTGGAGGTGGAACCGAATTTGGCGGTTATTAGACGACTCGTTCGGTCATTGATACTGATGAGAAATGATTAAGGAGGAAGGTTGTAAGGTTAGTCAAAGTTCAACAGAGTGGAGATGCTGAGGATTGCACTTTGGAAATGGAGGTAGAATTAAAAAGGCATATCTCGAATTTAGGAAGGAAGAATGAACTATATATATCATGTCGATGTAGTGTAATCACCGCCTGTGGTGTAGTCACTTATCCATATTTTTGTATATATTCATTATATCAAATATATTTCCTTTTGAGCTATTTTCTTATCTTGATTTCGAGAACGAAATTTTTTTAAGGAGGAGAGTCTGTAACGACCCGTAGATATATCACTTTAAATAAATGATCATTTAGCTTTATCGATATAATAATAATTTTGTAAATAATTATTTATAATAATTTATATGATTTTATAAATAAAATATGATCATTTTTATTAGTTAGTAATGATAAGAAAATGTATTTTCAAAAAAAATTTACAAAAATATGCATATTAATTTAAAGGAGAAAATATGACCAAAAATCAAAATCGGGATCTCTAATGATACAACATGTGAAAGTTGTTCAATGTTGTAGGGATATTTTACATACACATATATACGTACAAGTGCATATATGAAACATGCACATAAACATATATATACCAAAATAATTAAGTATAAAAGTATAATATAAAATATATAATATATTTTAAGACTTCTTATTCCTTAAGCATATATGAGTCAAAATATGCATACATGAGAAGATGGAAGTGATGGGCACATGGGGGGAGGCTTTTGTCATGCCTTGAAAGGAGGGAGGTGTGTTGGTGAAGCCTTGAAATGGTGATGCAAAAGGTGATGTGTGCATAGATATTATTACTCTCTTCTTTTCCTATAAATACCCTAATCACTTCTCTTCGTTTTTATTCATCTTCTTCTTTATATTTCTAAGCTTTGTCTTCCACTTTAATAGCTTCTACCTAAAGATAAATAATGTCAAATTTTATTTCAAAAGGAATTTGAATTATAATATATAGTCATATATAGTTAAACACCTCAAAATAATCCCGAAACTCCACTATTTCTCTTCGTTCTTCAAATCTCCGCCCCACTTCATCAATTGGCTGAGCACTTCTTTGCTCCACCCTAGGCCATGCACCCCAAGCCATCTCAAGTCTTGGTCGAGGCATCTAAGAGCTAAAATCCAAAGAATAGTGAGCTTCGAAAACCGTGTAGCGGAGCTATAGTGAATTTTTAATTAATTGTTAAAAGCCAAAGATGAGAACTCCTATACTATTATATTATATTTTGAATGATGATATGATGTTTGAAATGTATGTTTAATATTCTTTGATCATCAAGTTTAGATTGTTTCATATGAATGTTGAAAATATATGCAAGTCATGAAAATATACATCAATGAGCACAAAGAAAACCACTTTTCTTGAATTAATAAAAAGATATTAATGGAATGTTAAACCTCTTTAAAAATGGTTTAAAATGAGTTTGAAATGTTTTATAAACAATTAAAAGTATTTTGATGAAGTTTGAATGAGAATTGGAAATTTAGTCAAAAATAGGTGTGTCGCGTAAAGGCAGTTCGCGATTTCACGGCATAAAAGTCAAAAAAGTGTAAAAGATGGAATATAGCTCGGAATTCTTCGAGATAAGAATTTTCCGAACTATTACATCCATATTTTTCCAAAGGAAAAATAAAATCGAGATTTCGATTAGTATATTTTGAAATATGAGTAAAACAAGTTTAGGAAAAATCGCGGTTTTGCAGTTCGAAATCCAAAACTGGATTTCTTTGGAAATAATGTTTTAAATTTGTTCAAAATTATGAAATAATTCTTATAAATGCTTCAAAAAATTTAAAAGTAATTTGAGTAATAAAAAATGAATTTTCAAATAATAAGAAGTTGTTTTGATCAATATAGCTTAAAAGAGCACTTTCCGCGGCACTTTTTCTATAACTTTTGAAATATAGCTTAAACTTAACAATTCTTTTCCAAATCTTTTATAAATATTTTCAAATGGATAATTAAATGTTTTTATAATAGTTTGTAATTTTTTTAATTATTTAAAAAGAATTTAAATAAATGTTTAAAGAAAAGCCAGTATAATTAAGTGGTTTAATCTTGGCTCTAAAAGACGAATGGTGGACTGGATTTTTCTATTCGTGAGATCCAGATGTAAGATGCTTAAACTAAAGAGATGTTCAAGAGCAACCACTGCCATGGCTCACTTGGCCACTTCCCTAGGCGAGGGATAGATAAGGTCGAAACGTCGGAAACGTGTTAACTGTAAAAAGGTTTTAAGAAATCAAAAGCAATGATAAGAGGGGTTTAATGATTCCGTATATACATGAAAGAATGTTTAAGGAATATATATATCTCCAAAAGAGATTTTGATAAAAAGAAATAAATCAATTAAAGAATGATTCCCTATTCACAAGAACATTTATTTATCGATGATTGTTTCGAAGGAACCGGGTCGGATCTGGATGATTCATATCCGAAGACCACTTCAAATAGATTTACGTATTTGCAGTGAAGACATGGATATGATATTTGGGGATTTTCATAATAAAGGACTTATTGTTGATTAGTTGGTGATAAACTTCCAATATACATATAGTAGTAGTAGTCTCTTCGTTATGAAATATCCAATGCAAGAACTAAACGCTACTAATCCTAGGGTGAATTCCCGACATGATGTGGTAGAAGAGTGCCTTCGGTTAGTCCTATTCCTGGACAACTTGTATGGACAAATGTCTGTCGTTGCATTTATAGTTACATAAGTGATCTCTATGGATGTATCATTTGTTGGTGGTGGAGAAGGCAACTTCTCTTAGCTTAACACTCTTTCCTGAGACGTATGAGCTTAGGAGTAATGCATTTGTAGAAATTAAATGTGTGAGCATGGAATGGCACTGTGGCATTCAAAGAAAGATGGTGTGCAATGTGAAAGGTGACTGTTAACTCAAGCCTCACACTAAGAAATGGCCGAAGCTGGGTAGATGCGGCAAGGCTATGTGGTTCACAACCATTAGGGTACAATCATCCCCTTCTAGATATATTTCTACCCGCTATGACGTTTGGGTTTAAATTATTGTAGTGTATGCTAAGAGACGTCTCGAATAGGTTGGTAATGACCGAGGTAATGACATATTCGGTACTATCTAGGAAAAGGTAGGCCGGTCTTGGTTTGGTAGAGGGCCATCAGTTGGGCCTCGGTTATTCCACTTAAGAGGTACTGTCGGAAGTAGTCCCTTCACCTGGTCATTTGTATGGAAATCCATTCCCCGATAGGTTTACTTGCAAATATTTTCAAAGATATGTCATTAAAAATAATATCAAGTATTTTTATGTAAGAATGTTTTGGTTATCATAAGGTAAAAACTCATTCGCTTTTTATGTGCGGCGTGGTCTTATAAGATACTTTTTTGCTTTCAAACAACGTATATTAAGTTCTCACACCAGTCCCATGCTGAGTCGCTGACCCAGAGTTTATTTTGTTTTCTCTTTTAAACTCTGAGTGCCCTATTTTCAAGGCAACCAAGTATTCAGAATTCTATTTGGAGTATTTTGGGAAGAGTATGTTGGAAAAGGTTTTTGAAGCGTGGATCTAGAGCACCCGATGTGGATATCTATCTGTCTATTTATTTTTATTTTTCCACTGTGTCTAAGTTAATACCAGAAAGTGTGGGAGCACGCAGTCATAACTGTTCCTTGCTGGGTAAAACTCTGATGTGCCCTAGTAAAGGTGGTTGTATGTACTATCTATCAATTTTAACATAATGTGAAAATTTATGTTTTTACTTTACTTTACCTCTGAAAATCTGTCTCCCCGGCACTTCGATTTATGGCATGTGAATACGTGGATGTATTAGTGTTGATTTTTGAGAGTCGACGAAACGGGCCTTCACATCGGCTATGGGAGGTCGACGGTGTTTGCGTAAAAAATGGCCGCAAACACCCAAAGTCGTATGAGTTGGTTGATTTTATGTTGTATTTAGTGATTTGGGTGATTTATGCAAATATATAAAAAGCAGGGACTAAACTGTAAAATACACACAGATTTATAGTGGTTCGGCCAGAACGTGCCTACGTCCACTTTTTATGTTATTCTCCTTTTTTCTTTAGATTACAAGTACAAAGCTTTGATTACAAGTATCTAAAGTTGTTTGAGAGTTCTTCCAGGCTTGAGCTCCCAAACTTGTCTCAAAACTTCTCTCCCATTGTTGTACCCCTGCCCCTCTATTTATAGAGTGAGGCTGGGGGCAGGGGTCTTGGATGTTTATAGCTGCTGGTGGGCCTGGGCTGATGCAATCTGGACTGGCAACTTTCTGGTTCGGCGAAGCTTTGGTTCGGCCATGCTTGGAGAAGGTTGGATCGGTGGAAGGAGAGTGTCGGTCCGGTGGTAGGTTGAATGGTGGTCCGGTGGTCACCTGGTTCGATTGTTTGGTGGAGGATGGTTGATCCGGTGACGCTATACTCGGCATTTTGGTCCGGCATTGGTTGTGTGGTGTTGGACCGGATGGACGCTATGCCGAATGAGTCATATATTAGGAGTGCCGAATGACCTTAGGCATGGATTGCCGAATGAGTCCGTATGCTTGCATAGCCGAATGAATATGAGAGTATAAGGCCGAATGGACTTTGTATTCGGATCTTGAGTGGAACTCTGGACTTAGGTACGCTTGCTGGTTGCTTCTTCTTAGCTCGATCGTGGTGGAGACGCGCTCAACATTGATATTCCAGTTTTGACCAAAAAATGGGATAACACTTTGCCCCCCAAAATATGCCTTGCGATAGGAAGGCGTGTTTTGTAATGCCATGAGCTGGATGTTCATATCCTGTTGATGTCCTTGCGGTAGGAAGGCGTGTTTTGTGAGGCCATGAGCTGGATGTTCGTATCCTGTTGACAACCTGTAAAGAGCTTGATATTTTATATGGCCCCAAATGACGACCGTTCGGGATCGAGCTATTTGGGATGAAGCGCGGCCGTTCATGGTCAAGCGCCTAACTTCAAATGACGACCGTTCGCGATCGAGTCATTTGAGGTGAAGTGCGACCGTGCGCGGTCAAGCACGTAAATCCATGCGTCGATCGTTCGGGATCGAGTCATCTTCGGTGAAATGTGACCGTTCAAGGACAAGCGCTCAACTTCAAATGACGACCGTTCGGGATCGAGTCATTCGAGGTGAAGTGCGACAGTGCGCGGTCGAGTGCGTAAATCCATGTATCGATCGTTCAGGATCGAGTCATCTGTGGTGAAATGTGACCGTTCAAGGTCAAGCGCTCAACTTCAAATGACGACCATTCGGGATCAAGTCATTCGAGGTAAAGTGCGACAGCGCGCGGTCAAGTGGTGGGCCTCAAATGATGACCGTTCGCGATCGAGCCATTTGAGGTAAGGTGAGTTGTGCCGTTCGAGGCGAGTTTGTGACTGTTCGAAGTCGGGTGCCGTTCGAGGCGAATTGTGACTGTTCGAAGTCGTGTGCCGTTCGAGGCGAATTGTGACTGTTCGAAGTCGGGTGCCGTTCGAGGCGAATTGTGACCGTTCGCGATCGGGTGCCGTTCGAGGCGAATTGTGACTGTTCGAAGTCGGGTGCCGTTCGAGGCGAGTTGTGTGTGCCCGGGGGGTACTTAATAATATCAGTGCTGGAGTTATTGTTTGGGGGAGTTTTTCGAATCAAAGACTTTGGCAGTTCGCTACCATGCAAGAGGTGCTCGTGGACCGTTCGCGATCCACGGGCATACAAGTAAATTTGCAAATATCAAAGCAATAATCATACGAATTCCACAACAGGAATGTTCAAGTCAAGATCAAAGCAAGACGAGGATGTCAAAGCGTAAACTCTCACTATAGTGCGGTCTGTAGTCATTCAGAGCATACCTATGGATCGTGCGCGATCGCTTACATGTGTAAATGATCTAACCGTGCTAGTGAGAGGTTTGCGACTTGTTCATCGCTTTCGACCTGCCCCCCGAGTTCAGGAGGGAATTTTACCTGCCCCCTGGATGAGCGTTCATTTCTTGAGCGTTCATTCCTTACCAGGTTTCTCAGAGGCCCCTATCTCTCTCTCTGGGATTGGATCAACATGCTCCATGTGTGGGTGCCCCCTAGCTCTGGTGCTACGCCAGATGTCCTGCTCCGTTCTGAATTCCAGTTGCTCCTTGGATTTGTGCTCCAATTTTCCCAATTTGTTGAAGTAAGTTCTGGGTCATCTCTTCTTGTCTTCTCATCATGGCCTCCATCTCATCCCTAGTGATGAAGATCGACGCTTGATTCCCTCCTGAGGAAGCCTCTTGACTTCCTTGGTGTTCACTTCTCTCTGGCCTTTGCCTTCTACTTGTTTGTCTCGTCATAACTCTTAGATCTGAACTCTTAGATTTTCAAATTCAACTTCTATCCGATGTAGCGGGAGCTGGTTCTTCTCAGTGAAAGCACCAAAATGTTTGCGTAAAAAATGGCCGCAAACACCCAAAGTCGTATGAGTTGGTTGATTTTATGTTGTATTTAGTGATTTGGGTGATTTATGCAAATATATAAAAAGCAGGGACTAAACTGTAAAAGACACACAGATTTATAGTGGTTCGGCCAGAACCTGCCTACGTCCACTTTTTATGTTATTCTCCTTTTTTCTTTAGATTACAAGTACAAAGTTTTGATTACAAGTATCTAAAGTTGTTTGAGAGTTCCTTCCAGGCTTGAGCTCCCAAACTTGTCTCAAAACTTCTCTCCCATTGTTGTACCCCTGCCCCTCTATTTATAGAGTGAGGCTGGGGGCAGGGGTCTTGGATGTTTATAGCTGCTGGTGGGCCTGGGCTGATGCAATCTGGACTGGCAACTTTCTGGTTCGGCGAAGCTTTGGTTCGGCCATGCTTGGAGAAGGTTGGATCGGTGGAAGGAGAGTGTCGGTCCGGTGGTAGGTTGAATGGTGGTCCGGTGGTCACCTGGTTCGGTTGTTTGGTGGAGGATGGTTGATCCGGTGACGCTATACTCAGCATTTTGGTCCGGCATTGGTTGTGTGGTGTTGGACCGGATGGACGCTATGCCGAATGAGTCATATATTAGGAGTGCCGAATGACCTTAGGCATGGATTGCCGAATGAGTCTGTAGCTTGCATAGCCGAATGAATATGAGAGTATAAGGCCGAATGGACTTTGTATTCGGATCTTGAGTGGAACTCTGGACTTAGGTACGCTTGCTGGTTGCTTCTTCTTAGCTCGATCGTGGTGGAGACGCGCTCAACATTGATATTCCAGTTTTGACCAAAAAATGGGATAACAGACGGGATATATCAATGTTTTTATTGGACTGATATTTTAGTGGTAAGGCTGGCATATAGGGTATGACCACCAGTATTCCCGAGTGGTCATAAGTAAAGACTTTGGTTATGCCTTGATGGGTTTCACTTCTTATTAGCGTAGAATTTGTATGGGATATGCAAAGACCTCAATGTTTATAGTTATTTGTTTGTCGAAGGTAGGCTAGTTAACCTTTAGATGAGTCTTTGAGATGCATTAGTGATACAGCAAATTAAATTATAAAGTCGTATTCAGGAGTCACCAACCTTTGTCGTAGGATCGGATTGACTAGCAATTACATTGCAGAAGGCCTGCTTTGGGATTGAGTTATTAAATGGCCAATGGGTCTGACTTCTTCTATTTAAGAAGTACTAAGTGGCCTAGGATTTTCTTTTTGGTAGTACAAAGTCAAATATATCGGTATACATATAGTTATACCTTGGAGAAGGTTAGACATGTCGTATGTGTGGATGGAATCACATAGAATAGCCTTGAATAATGGACATAACACTTAAATAGAAATCAATAGGTATGAGTTAGTGTTATGAAAAAGTATATAATATTCCAGTCACTAAAATGTGGTTCTGACCCTTCTCACTACAATCTACATGTTAGATTTAGAGGGACAGGCTACTGGTGCAAGATGGTAACTACGGATGGTCAAGTCTTCTCATTCATGCTCCGCACTGGCAAGGAAATCAGATGCTAAAGGAATAATATTGATTCCAAGGTAGTAGCCTTAGTTAGCATATATGTTATATTATATTTTACTATTCTGCTGTGAGTATGCTCTATGATATATTTATGTTTATTATTGGTTATCAAAACCAACGAGCTGTATCTTAATAGTCATGGGTTTCGATTTTATTGAAATTTAGGCCCATTAAGGTGAGGGTTGTTACATACTATGACGCTTGCTTGGGCAAGTATCACATTGTCATTTAGAAGAATTACTGAATCTTCGCAAAACTAGTCAAGAAGTCCTTCTTCGAGCCATCACAAGCATTCCAAACTATACTATGCTTTAAATATTTTACAATGAATAAAGATCATCCAAATAACATACGATGCCCGATCTAATCCTTTTTTCACTTGCATGACTTCATTGTTAAAATAGGGTCTACCACTTGACTCCTTTCATGCAAACTCTGAATTGAATCCTTGGTTAGACCGCTAAAATTTCCTCGCACGACTAGAGTTGCACTTCATAAATCTTTCAGTCACGTCAAGAATCCAACTCACGTGCCCGCCTTTAAGAATCATGTGAAAAACATTTCCTAACTGTGCAAATCACCTAGAAACCTTGCGCTCGAACAAATGATTAAAACTGGTATGTGAATGGATTGATCCCTTGAAAATATCCCTTAAGCACATGGGATTAACCCTATCATCAAAGGTTTACTAACACAAGGAAAAATTTTCTAACATGAACGACCTCATGAAAGATGCATATAGTTATTCGCTCGATCTTTGCTCATTAGTGGGCATTCATCAAACCCTACTTGGATGCAAGCCATACTTCATAAACCAACACCACGTAACTCAAATGCTCGTGCATCAAGTTTGAATGGTAGTACTCTCGGTCGTTACATCTTAGCTCAATAACTATGGTTACTCATACAAGGTTTGACAAAAGAAATTACCTACTATAAAAGGTGCCAATTTCAGTCGATCTACTAGGTAACTAGCAAAAGATAAATATACAGCCCAAGTATTAGAAAGAACAAAAGAAAGTAACTTATGATTAAAGCACACCTTGCTACATGAGTTTCTTTCCTTTTGCCCAAGCAGTTTACTTACTAGGACCCAAAAATGCCTTTAAGGCATATGTTACCACCACTCACTCACCTCTCAAAAGTGTAGGACAATACTTTATCAAGTGATCAAGCCAACCACAATTGAAGCACTTATGCTTCGCTTTAGCTGGATCACATTTCATAGCGAAATGCCTCATGTGCCATAAGAGTGGCATACTAGGTCGGCTTTCTTCTTTGGATTAGCTTGATCTCTCCTTGTATCCTGGCCTTTGCACTTCGGTTGGAACTTCAGTTTTCTTACCACCATTGCTACCTACACTGGTACCTTATGGGTGCTCTTATGGGGGAAAGCTATCATCATAAGACTATCAAAGTAGCCTCTACTTGGGTAAGACTAAGCAATCAAACCACAACCAATGCATTAAGACCCTTGGCAAATTCCTTGCAAATTTCGACAGGGTATTAAATATATCAAAATGTAATTTAACCAAAAAGCTTAAATTGGTTAATGTTCTCTATCTTTGAAGAGCTGCCCAGCTACAGATGGATGAAAAACTTAAACCATATACCTCACTTTGTCTCCGAGATAAACAAAGGCTCGAAATAACATTTAGAATCAATCAAAATCATGTCTTACTCATCAACCTCCACTATTATTATGTCCCACCAAGCCAAAGCCTCCCATTCAAGGTGATGGGAAGTAACTCTAAGTCCATATTAGAGAAAGCCCTCTTAAATGAATGGGCGCACGCCTGTATCTCTGTAGCGACCCGTAGATTTCATGGATTTAATTTGGTTAAATTAAGTTGTAATTAAATTTAGAAGAAAAATAAATAAAAAACCTACTTATAGTAATTCGAAGTTAATTCAAATGATTTTAAGTAGTGAAAAGAATTTTACCAGTATATGAGTTGAATATGAGGAATTTGAGGAAATTATTAAACTAATATAATGTAATAAACATTGTTAACAGTAAATGGAATATGATAATAAGAAAAATTGCAAGTTTGTATTTATGGGCGAAATAATATTGATAGGTAATAATTGTTGTAGAGAACAAATTACGAATGTTATAAATTGTATAATGGTAACAACTATTGTTCGTTACCAATGCATTTAATTTATAGCGATTAAATAAGAAATAACTGAAAATTTTGAAGGAAAAATCAATAGAAAGGTTAACTACATGCATAAGATGGAAAGTTGAATAGAATTCTAATAAATGATAATAATGGAAAATATATACAATCAATGTAGGTAATTTGAAATTACAAATGATTAAACGTTTCTTGTGATAATGAATAAATAACGAAAGGAGTAAGCATATTTATTTAGAGTATTAATTACTATTGGGTAGAGATTTAAGTAACAACGTTTAATGCAATGTAAGTAATGACATTTTAAGTCAATAATAAGGAATTGGGAATCATATCTATGAAATGATAACGAGAATACAAGATAATAAATGCCAATTAAGGGTAATAATTAAGAAACTTAATGAAATCCCAATTTTATACAAAATAATTTAAAGGTCAGGTTTGGTTATAATTTGAACATAAGTAAATTGAATTTGTAGTATGAAAATATATGCAGAAATTGATTTTTGTAATAAAGGATTTTGTATGTGACAAAAAGGTAACGGTAGTGTTTATGGTAGGTTGCCTATTCATTTATTTAGATTGTTAGTTGGAACTGGAAATAAGTTTGTAATAAATGTAAATAAATGATACATTTATGTAACCAATGTAAATTTTACTTATAATATAGCAAAAGGTGGATTTAAGAAGTGAAATTGTAGAATTTGAAGCTAATTAATAATAGACATAGTAAAGATGGCAATCCAATCAAATGCGTAGGAATCAGATTTATTGGAAGGTAACCTAATTTATAAATAAATGGTAAGTATTAAGATATAATTCTATATAAATTGAAACTGATTGTAGATTTAGTGTAGTAACGTTAAGGCTAACTAAATTTGCTTTATAGATGGAATTAAAATCAAGATGGATAGGTAACGAACTTAAAAATTTAATAAGTGAATTTATTTCAATCAGTGCAATAAAAGGATACGTAAATAAATGGTAAGATGAAATGGTAAATTTTTGATGTTAATAAAATGATTTTTTTTTTTTTTTTTTTTGAATTGAAATAAGTATTATAATGGGCAAATTTAGTTACTTTAAGGTGAAACGGAAATTTTAACACAATAGTTTGAATGCAATATTAAATTCATCTAATTTATAATAAAGATTCGTTAGATTTATTTAATAGAAATTTTGGGACATTTAATAGATAATTGCTGATGTTGAATGGAACAAAGGAATTGAATTTAACATGAATAGCATGAATATTAATAAAAGAAATTATGTAATAATTGATTTATTTTAGCATTTATGAATGAAATAGGAATTTAGGTTTAAGCAAGTGATGAATAAGATGTTGTGCAATCCAAATTAATATAGTAATTGTGAGTAATAAGAGCTTATTTGAGATTCTAATTTTTTTATATATGTTTTACAATTTCAATATAAATGGAAATAGTAGCAATACAAAGAAAGGCAGAATTTTTGAATATAGTAGTTAAGAAAAGGCAAACAAATCCTTCCATCTAAATCCAATTTAAAATAAAGCTTAATTATTGCAGTGGTTAGAATTAAATATTATGCTAGTCGAATACTAACTAATTCATTGAAATACCTATTCATGAAAAACAATTGAAAGGTTTTATTTGGTTATAATTGGTAGATTTGAAATAAATGTAAAGTTATATTAATTGACGTAATAATACGCAGTAAACTATAAGGTCATAGTCAAAGTTAAATTTAAGTAAATTCTTGGAATTTACAATATCTGAATTTACCGTAATTGAATTCAAACACTGAAATTTAAAATGAATTTAAGAATAATATTGTGAATCATGAACCAAAGTATGTGGCATCCCTATTTGGATAAAGAATGAGTATATAAAAGGTTAAAATCTAATATACGGGGTTTTGAGCATTTAATTTTATAATTCTTAAATATAGGAAAGTGCAGAAATTAATACTGCAAATTGATATACTTATAATTTTAATTCACATCCAAGCTTGTTAAATCATTTGAAATTGATTAAATTATATAAGTAATAAAATTTGGACAATTTTAGAATATAATATAAAATTTGGATTTTTGTAATTTATTTTGATTTATTTAATAAATATTAAAAAATAGCCATTTTTGTCACGGACTCGGATTTCGACGAAACCAGTTTCATCGGATCCGTAACGATGAATTATAATAATGTTTCAAGTTTCGTAGCGATCGGACTTGTCGTTTGATCGTACGGACTCGAAACGCCTTGAAATTTACGCATTTTGAAATCAATGTGAAATTTTTGTTTTTTTAGCATAACTTCTTCATACGATCGAATTTGGACGCGAAACTTTTTCCATCGCGTTCAGAATATTTTAAAACACCTATTTTGATATATAGTTTTAACAAATCCGACTCCGGAGGCATAGCGGGCTTTTTGGACCATGGTTTGTCACGCACGTTCGCGTATCCAGTCTAGCTACCCTACCTCTAGCCTATCTATAAATATACATCTATAAACCCTAGCTCCTTTCTTTTTCATTTGCTGTACGTTCATTTCTTCACTCCTTTCTCTTCCCCAAATGTATACATCTCAGATCCAATTCCAGATCCATCCACAGTTCAAAATCAAAAGTCAAAACTCAAAAATTTCAGAAAATTCCAGAAAAAATATATGTTGAAGTATTCGATACGCGTAAATTACTGGTGAAATTCGTTTTTCAATTAGAGCTGTCGTTCATCCAGAATAAATTCAAACAGCCCCAAAATCGTTCATCATCGTCGCGCAAAACTTCGTCGGATCGGAAAACGGTTTCTGGGTTTTGGAGAGGGAACCGAGGGGATCGCATCTATGTATTTTGTTTCGAGTATCAACGGTTAGATTGGGCTGTAGAATTCAACTAAGGTTGGTGATAATTGGCGCGGCTGTGTTCGTGCGTTCTGTTCTAGAAGAAGGTGCGTGCGTGTAAATATTAAATGTGATTGAATATGTGTTCCATTTTGTATTTTTTTTTTTTATGTTTTCATTCGCAATTTTCGACATAACGTTCTCATACGAACTCCGTTTGACGCGAGATTTTTTTTGTTAGGATCGTATTAAAATTCCGGACTCGATGACGCTGGTTTGGACGAATTCTGAGACGGGCGAATTTTTGGGTTTAAATCGGGTTTGAATTCGATTTAAATTCAAAAGGTGAGTGTTTTGACCCACTCACAACTACTAGAAGCTTTTATGTTCGTTAAATAAATTTTAGAAATGAATAGAAATTTAATTATGAGCTTTTGGTATGATATTTCATTTATATCTGTTGAATTGCATTTTATTGAATTTAACTATTAATTTAATTGATTTATTGCGTGTTAATTAGCTGTTAGAAATTATTGTTGCATATGAACTGCTAGTTAACAGTTATGTCAATTATCACTGAATATAAATTGTTAGATTAATAGTTGATAAAATTTAATTTGAATAAACTGCCAGTTATCACCTGTTATATATGATCATATATATAATTGTTATTGATTGATATTGATCGATGTTGTGATTGGATGATGGATGTGTTGTTGAATGAATGTTTATTTGGATATCATTAAACTGCAAGTTAGTATGCATTTACATTTCATTCGGGATTGCGGTTTGAAATGATATACAACCGCAGTTTTATTTTTTTAATTGCGGATTGAAATGATAAATATCCGTATCACTTGACCATAGGATAGAAAACTATATACAGGCACCGCGGTCTATATATAACTATTTTTAAAATGTGATTTCTATGGTTTGGATGGAATACGGTTTATAAAATCTTAAATTTTTATACTGAATAAATGTTTTCTTCCATATTTATATACATATGAAGTTGAAAATTTGAAATAAAAAGGTGTATAAATCTCTTTATTAAAATGGAAGAAAATTTAGAAAATGGAGTTTGATAATTTATATCCTATGTTTAAATGTTAAGTTGGAAATTTTAAGATATTTATAATTGGATTGTTCCCAAATAAATTAAAATGAATATTCTAGTATAACTTGAATTGAAAAATATATATAATTTATTACTAGAAATTGAAGTCTTATTAATTATGGATTCTATGTGAATATTCAAGAATAATTAATAGAACATTTGATTTGAAAGAATAAAATCCAACTTTAGTTGAAATATTTATACTCAAAATGGATATACGTATATATATGAATTTATTGAAATGGTTTTGGAACTTGAAGCGATATTAAATTTTGGTTTTAACTTTAAATAAAGAAATGTATTGTAAAGCCACGAGAAATATTTCTTTTCAAAGTAACATTTAAGTTAAACCACTTATTTTATATACTGTTGAATATCCAAACCATTTAGTTTTGAAAGTAATGGTTTTAAAAACTATGGATTTCGAAGTATTATGTTGAAAGTTAATATTCAAATATTTGGTTACAAGGAATTATAAATTTTAAAAGTGGTATAAAATTTTGGAAAAGATTTATATTTGGGAAATGATATCATTGATTTGGGTTTTATAAAATAATATCAAAATGAATCTTTTTGGGTTTTAAGGAAGAAATGATATCGGAATATTATGGTTTTGAAATGGATTATATTCTGGTTTTAAAGTATAAACTATTTTTAAATGACCGCGATGTTATAATAACGATGGGTTGGCAAAGAGACCGGGATCGGATATCTGACATACTCTCTGTCGATACCGAAAACCACTTTGACTAACCATGTACGCGGTGGAGATTCCAGAATGAAGTAGGTGGTGGCGATGTTTCCTGTAAGGTAAATACGTGGACCCAACTCCCGTGAGTTGGCATAAGGTGGCTAAAACAGGAGCGATTCTCAGGCCAATGAGGTCATTCCTCTGATCGGACGCTCCTCTTCGATATTATACTTTGACTTGGATTGATTCAGTGGCCACTTCTATATTTTGATTTTGGGGAGTTAGTCCGAGGTGGGCGGTAACTGCGGCTACGCGTTTCCACCAGCCTGGATAGCAATTGGTATATCTACACTGGCATTGCCTAGTTGTGCCGTGTCACCTACCATATCGCGCCTTGTACGAGTTTGGTTTTCTCCCGTAGCCCGTGTGGTATCCTCTAGTTGCTTCCCGAGTAGGAGGAGCTATGATATTGGATGGACTACTGGGACTATTACGTGTTAAGGTGGAAAATGTAAAGCCTTAACGCTATTTAAAAGTAAGTTTATTTTATAAATAGACACTATTATAATAGCGCAATATACTACATAGTAAATAGTTTAACGGATCCTTAGGAGATGTAAATCCCGAACATCTCTTGAGTTACTGTACTCATATTTATATTCTGTTTATTTAACTCACATAAGATTTTCTAGTCTGACTCGAGTGTTTTTGTCTTTTCAAATTCGCTCGGGTCAGTCCGAGCGTTTCAGGATAGCAGATTTTAGCTTTGGAGGACGAAGACGAAGAATCAGTATTATTTTATATATAGTATTGCACCACACTCTTTCTATTCCGCTGCATTGCTTGTATTGGTATGTGTAACTCTGATATTTATTGTAAAAGAAGAATCAAGCTTTTGTAAACTGTTTATGAACTGTATATTTGTTATTATATTTTATCCTTCCGCTGTGAGATTCTGTTTTGTTTTTTTATTTCTTCTCTGTTTTTCTTATTTACCCCATAACAATCCGCCCTTGCGTATGCTTTGAATTGGCACGTGTGTCGGTTTAAAGTGTGCAAAAAGGCGGGATGTTACAGTTGGTATCAGAGCTTTGGTTTAGCGATAAACCTTGGCTTTGTGGGGTTTGACTCTTTGTTAATAGGATAGAAATATCCTATGGGAGTCGCTGAGTGTATATATATGAGAGAGCGTATTTGTTAGTGTTAATAAAAGATTTTGATATTGTGTTAATCTGTTCCGCTTTGTATTTATGAATTCTGGTTGATGCATGGGACGCTATGCCATCAATAGGGATTTCTAAACACTTAATAGGACAGACCGACATAATATCCGTTTTTAATATAGGTAAATGAAATAATTTTGCCTATTAAATTTTCTATATATAAAAATAGTTTTATAAAGATATATATATATTTGGTTGCTATAGATTGGGTGTTAGAAAATAAAAATATCTATAATAACTGAAGCTAAGTTGAAATTATGATAAATCAAATTGGAGATTTTAGAACTTAAGTCCGGGATTTTTTTCCAAATCTGTTTCAAAGGATTTATGAAAAAAAAAATGATTCGGTTTATAAGTATTTTCTTATAAAAATATTTCATATAATTTGGAAGAATTGTTTTAAAGAAGATTTTGGAAAAAAATTAAATTCTGTACTTTCCCCTCTGTCGCTGGAAAATAAATTTGGTGATGACGGCCGCATCATCAACTTTCATTTTCGAGTTTCGAAAGGGAAAGGCCACTGTAGTAAATTCTACTACAGATTTGTTTTGAATTTATTTGAAATTTTTAATTATTTAAAGATAATTAGAGATATAAAAGTTGCAAGACATTAATTACCTATTATTTTGAAATAAATTGAAATTTAACCCGGTATTTCATAAAAAAAAAATTTTTTTTCCGTTAATTAATTGTTTAAAGGTTGTTAGTGAAATAAAAGTTAAGTAATAAACGAATTGAAACCTCTAATTGAAATAAAAGAATAACTGCAAAGCTATAAAGAGGAATTTGCATACATATGAGACAAAGGGGTAATATGAATAAACATTAAATGTAATAAAGAATGAAGATTAAACTTGTATAAGTTCAATTGCAATTTCCTTAACATAAATAACTTACCAAATATAAAAGTTGAAGTGTTAAATGAGAAACTGGAATTGAATATTTTACAAGTAGGAATTTAGGAAAAATGAAGTATTCAATAAATCACTGTTATAACAAGAATTTATTGGTATAAACTTAAGTGATAATTGAAATTTTACCCAAATTAAAGGTGAGTATTATTAATAGGTGATTTTAACTTAAGTAAATAAAATGAAATTCTTTAATAAATAAAGATTGATGTGTAGGGTTATAAACTTAAGTATGTTTTAAAATGCTACTAGTAATATAATAAAAAGTAGGTAATATAAATAAATGTCTGTAAACCATAGATAATGAATTAATAAGATCCTTTATTTATAAAAATGGAGGTTTTAAGGTTAATAATTTAAGTGTAAGTAGAGGGTTACTGTAATTAAATATAATAAAACGTAAACATTAAATAAAGGAATGAAATTAAGGGTAAGTTGAAATTGTAATTTATAAAACGAATATATATTTATTGAATCATTAATAAATAAAAAGGAATTGAGAAGAAACTTGTAAATTTTCACTTGCATTCTTAAACATACATAACTTACCATATAATAAAAGTTGCAATGTTAGTAAGAAAATGTAAAGGAGAAATCTTACAAGTGAAGAGTAAGGAAATGAAGATATTCAAAATATTTGTTGTTATTAATGAGAATTTATTTTATAGACTTAAGTAATAAAAAGGAAATACAAATATAATAAATTTTGAGATAATTGGAAAATAAAACTTGTAAGAAATAAAGAAATTCCTCCATAAATGAAGGAAAGAAAATCAAACCACTAAATTATGAAATAAATGTATAATAAGCTATTTGGTGTTGATTTGAATTGTTTGGTTGATGTATGGTTGTTGGGTAAGGAATTTTGGAGTTGTTGGAGGAACAATAATCTATCTCTATTCCATTTAAGACTGTTGAGTAAAGGATGCACTTGATAGTTATTTCTCACTCCGTAAAATTTCAGAATTTGAACCCGAACAACTAATGGTTGTTGATTGAATGATTGTTGTTTGTGGTGTGTGCTGTTTGTTAAAATGTATGGTTGTTGCATTTGATTTGGATATGAATGATTGAATCTGCCCAAACATTTCACTGTAATATAGATATTTAACTTTTAGATTATATAAGTGAATACAGGGGTTGGAAGCAACTGCTACTGCTTTTGGTTCCAAAATAATAAGCGTATTGCCCGACAAATAGGTACGTTTTCGGATTACGATTAAAGCGCTATTATATATATTTTCCCGTGTTGGGATATTTTATTTTGGATATATATGTAATATATTTATATATTTGGATATTATATTTTCTCCAGAGTCCCTCCGTACAAAGGAGACTCTGCCAAAAAATTTCGTAAATTTTGGACTTAGAATTTTGTTAAAGATATTTTTCCAACTTTAATAATTTAAGTATTAAAAGACATAATGATTATAAAACAAGTGTAATTCATTAAAGGAAATTAATTTAGTAAATTATTGTTATAAGTTAATATTTGAAACTAGATATACTGTTTTATTCTTCTATCTCCCTTCCTTTTCCTTTTCGGGGACGAAAAGTTTTGAGTGGGGGAGAGTGTAGCGACCCGTAGATTTCATGGATTTAATTTGGTTAAATTAAGTTGTAATTAAATTTAGAAGAAAAATAAATAAAAAACCTACTTATAGTAATTCGAAGTTAATTCAAATGATTTTAAGTAGTGAAAAGAATTTTACCAGTATATGAGTTGAATATGAGGAATTTGAGGAAATTATTAAACTAATATAATGTAATAAACATTGTTAACAGTAAATGGAATATGATAATAAGAAAAATTGCAAGTTTGTATTTATGGGCGAAATAATATTGATAGGTAATAATTGTTGTAGAGAACAAATTACGAATGTTATAAATTGTATAATGGTAACAACTATTGTTCGTTACCAATGCATTTAATTTATAGCGATTAAATAAGAAATAACTGAAAATTTTGAAGGAAAAATCAATAGAAAGGTTAACTACATGCATAAGATGGAAAGTTGAATAGAATTCTAATAAATGATAATAATGGAAAATATATACAATCAATGTAGGTAATTTGAAATTACAAATGATTAAACGTTTCTTGTGATAATGAATAAATAACGAAAGGAGTAAGCATATTTATTTAGAGTATTAATTACTATTGGGTAGAGATTTAAGTAACAACGTTTAATGCAATGTAAGTAATGACATTTTAAGTCAATAATAAGGAATTGGGAATCATATCTATGAAATGATAACGAGAATACAAGATAATAAATGCCAATTAAGGGTAATAATTAAGAAACTTAATGAAATCCCAATTTTATACAAAATAATTTAAAGGTCAGGTTTGGTTATAATTTGAACATAAGTAAATTGAATTTGTAGTATGAAAATATATGCAGAAATTGATTTTTGTAATAAAGGATTTTGTATGTGACAAAAAGGTAACGGTAGTGTTTATGGTAGGTTGCCTATTCATTTATTTAGATTGTTAGTTGGAACTGGAAATAAGTTTGTAATAAATGTAAATAAATGATACATTTATGTAACCAATGTAAATTTTACTTATAATATAGCAAAAGGTGGATTTAAGAAGTGAAATTGTAGAATTTGAAGCTAATTAATAATAGACATAGTAAAGATGGCAATCCAATCAAATGCGTAGGAATCAGATTTATTGGAAGGTAACCTAATTTATAAATAAATGGTAAGTATTAAGATATAATTCTATATAAATTGAAACTGATTGTAGATTTAGTGTAGTAACGTTAAGGCTAACTAAATTTGCTTTATAGATGGAATTAAAATCAAGATGGATAGGTAACGAACTTAAAAATTTAATAAGTGAATTTATTTCAATCAGTGCAATAAAAGGATACGTAAATAAATGGTAAGATGAAATGGTAAATTTTTGATGTTAATAAAATGATTTTTTTTTTTTTTTTTTTGAATTGAAATAAGTATTATAATGGGCAAATTTAGTTACTTTAAGGTGAAACGGAAATTTTAACACAATAGTTTGAATGCAATATTAAATTCATCTAATTTATAATAAAGATTCGTTAGATTTATTTAATAGAAATTTTGGGACATTTAATAGATAATTGCTGATGTTGAATGGAACAAAGGAATTGAATTTAACATGAATAGCATGAATATTAATAAAAGAAATTATGTAATAATTGATTTATTTTAGCATTTATGAATGAAATAGGAATTTAGGTTTAAGCAAGTGATGAATAAGATGTTGTGCAATCCAAATTAATATAGTAATTGTGAGTAATAAGAGCTTATTTGAGATTCTAATTTTTTTATATATGTTTTACAATTTCAATATAAATGGAAATAGTAGCAATACAAAGAAAGGCAGAATTTTTGAATATAGTAGTTAAGAAAAGGCAAACAAATCCTTCCATCTAAATCCAATTTAAAATAAAGCTTAATTATTGCAGTGGTTAGAATTAAATATTATGCTAGTCGAATACTAACTAATTCATTGAAATACCTATTCATGAAAAACAATTGAAAGGTTTTATTTGGTTATAATTGGTAGATTTGAAATAAACGTAAAGTTATATTAATTGACGTAATAATACGCAGTAAACTATAAGGTCATAGTCAAAGTTAAATTTAAGTAAATTCTTGGAATTTACAATATCTGAATTTACCGTAATTGAATTCAAACACTGAAATTTAAAATGAATTTAAGAATAATATTGTGAATCATGAACCAAAGTATGTGGCATCCCTATTTGGATAAAGAATGAGTATATAAAAGGTTAAAATCTAATATACGGGGTTTTGAGCATTTAATTTTATAATTCTTAAATATAGGAAAGTGCAGAAATTAATACTGCAAATTGATATACTTATAATTTTAATTCACATCCAAGCTTGTTAAATCATTTGAAATTGATTAAATTATATAAGTAATAAAATTTGGACAATTTTAGAATATAATATAAAATTTGGATTTTTGTAATTTATTTTGATTTATTTAATAAATATTAAAAAATAGCCATTTTTGTCACGGACTCGGATTTCGACGAAACCAGTTTCATCGGATCCGTAACGATGAATTATAATAATGTTTCAAGTTTCGTAGCGATCGGACTTGTCGTTTGATCGTACGGACTCGAAACGCCTTGAAATTTACGCATTTTGAAATCAATGTGAAATTTTTGTTTTTTTAGCATAACTTCTTCATACGATCGAATTTGGACGCGAAACTTTTTCCATCGCGTTCAGAATATTTTAAAACACCTATTTTGATATATAGTTTTAACAAATCCGACTCCGGAGGCATAGCGGGCTTTTTGGACCATGGTTTGTCACGCACGTTCGCGTATCCAGTCTAGCTACCTTACCTCTAGCCTATCTATAAATATACATCTATAAACCCTAGCTCCTTTCTTTTTCATTTGCTGTACGTTCATTTCTTCACTCCTTTCTCTTCCCCAAATGTATACATCTCAGATCCAATTCCAGATCCATCCACAGTTCAAAATCAAAAGTCAAAACTCAAAAATTTCAGAAAATTCCAGAAAAAATATATGTTGAAGTATTCGATACGCGTAAATTACTGGTGAAATTCGTTTTTCAATTAGAGCTGTCGTTCATCCAGAATAAATTCAAACAGCCCCAAAATCGTTCATCATCGTCGCGCAAAACTTCGTCGGATCGGAAAACGGTTTCTGGGTTTTGGAGAGGGAACCGAGGGGATCGCATCTATGTATTTTGTTTCGAGTATCAACGGTTAGATTGGGCTGTAGAATTCAACTAAGGTTGGTGATAATTGGCGCGGCTGTGTTCGTGCGTTCTGTTCTAGAAGAAGGTGCGTGCGTGTAAATATTAAATGTGATTGAATATGTGTTCCATTTTGTATTTTTTTTTTTTATGTTTTCATTCGCAATTTTCGACATAACGTTCTCATACGAACTCCGTTTGACGCGAGATTTTTTTTGTTAGGATCGTATTAAAATTCCGGACTCGATGACGCTGGTTTGGACGAATTCTGAGACGGGCGAATTTTTGGGTTTAAATCGGGTTTGAATTCGATTTAAATTCAAAAGGTGAGTGTTTTGACCCACTCACAACTACTAGAAGCTTTTATGTTCGTTAAATAAATTTTAGAAATGAATAGAAATTTAATTATGAGCTTTTGGTATGATATTTCATTTATATCTGTTGAATTGCATTTTATTGAATTTAACTATTAATTTAATTGATTTATTGCGTGTTAATTAGCTGTTAGAAATTATTGTTGCATATGAACTGCTAGTTAACAGTTATGTCAATTATCACTGAATATAAATTGTTAGATTAATAGTTGATAAAATTTAATTTGAATAAACTGCCAGTTATCACCTGTTATATATGATCATATATATAATTGTTATTGATTGATATTGATCGATGTTGTGATTGGATGATGGATGTGTTGTTGAATGAATGTTTATTTGGATATCATTAAACTGCAAGTTAGTATGCATTTACATTTCATTCGGGATTGCGGTTTGAAATGATATACAACCGCAGTTTTATTTTTTTAATTGCGGATTGAAATGATAAATATCCGTATCACTTGACCATAGGATAGAAAACTATATACAGGCACCGCGGTCTATATATAACTATTTTTAAAATGTGATTTCTATGGTTTGGATGGAATACGGTTTATAAAATCTTAAATTTTTATACTGAATAAATGTTTTCTTCCATATTTATATACATATGAAGTTGAAAATTTGAAATAAAAAGGTGTATAAATCTCTTTATTAAAATGGAAGAAAATTTAGAAAATGGAGTTTGATAATTTATATCCTATGTTTAAATGTTAAGTTGGAAATTTTAAGATATTTATAATTGGATTGTTCCCAAATAAATTAAAATGAATATTCTAGTATAACTTGAATTGAAAAATATATATAATTTATTACTAGAAATTGAAGTCTTATTAATTATGGATTCTATGTGAATATTCAAGAATAATTAATAGAACATTTGATTTGAAAGAATAAAATCCAACTTTAGTTGAAATATTTATACTCAAAATGGATATACGTATATATATGAATTTATTGAAATGGTTTTGGAACTTGAAGCGATATTAAATTTTGGTTTTAACTTTAAATAAAGAAATGTATTGTAAAGCCACGAGAAATATTTCTTTTCAAAGTAACATTTAAGTTAAACCACTTATTTTATATACTGTTGAATATCCAAACCATTTAGTTTTGAAAGTAATGGTTTTAAAAACTATGGATTTCGAAGTATTATGTTGAAAGTTAATATTCAAATATTTGGTTACAAGGAATTATAAATTTTAAAAGTGGTATAAAATTTTGGAAAAGATTTATATTTGGGAAATGATATCATTGATTTGGGTTTTATAAAATAATATCAAAATGAATCTTTTTGGGTTTTAAGGAAGAAATGATATCGGAATATTATGGTTTTGAAATGGATTATATTCTGGTTTTAAAGTATAAACTATTTTTAAATGACCGCGATGTTATAATAACGATGGGTTGGCAAAGAGACCGGGATCGGATATCTGACATACTCTCTGTCGATACCGAAAACCACTTTGACTAACCATGTACGCGGTGGAGATTCCAGAATGAAGTAGGTGGTGGCGACGTTTCCTGTAAGGTAAATACGTGGACCCAACTCCCGTGAGTTGGCATAAGGTGGCTAAAACAGGAGCGATTCTCAGGCCAATGAGGTCATTCCTCTGATCGGACGCTCCTCTTCGATATTATACTTTGACTTGGATTGATTCAGTGGCCACTTCTATATTTTGATTTTGGGGAGTTAGTCCGAGGTGGGCGGTAACTGCGGCTACGCGTTTCCACCAGCCTGGATAGCAATTGGTATATCTACCCTGGCATTGCCTAGTTGTGCCGTGTCACCTACCATATCGCGCCTTGTACGAGTTTGGTTTTCTCCCGTAGCCCGTGTGGTATCCTCTAGTTGCTTCCCGAGTAGGAGGAGCTATGATATTGGATGGACTACTGGGACTATTACGTGTTAAGGTGGAAAATGTAAAACCTTAACGCTATTTAAAAGTAAGTTTATTTTATAAATAGACACTATTATAATAGCGCAATATACTACATAGTAAATAGTTTAACGGATCCTTAGGAGATGTAAATCCCGAACATCTCTTGAGTTACTGTACTCATATTTATATTCTGTTTATTTAACTCACATAAGATTTTCTAGTCTGACTCGAGTGTTTTTGTCTTTTCAAATTCGCTCGGGTCAGTCCGAGCGTTTCAGGATAGCAGATTTTAGCTTTGGAGGACGAAGACGAAGAATCAGTATTATTTTATATATAGTATTGCACCACACTCTTTCTATTCCGCTGCATTGCTTGTATTGGTATGTGTAACTCTGATATTTATTGTAAAAGAAGAATCAAGCTTTTGTAAACTGTTTATGAACTGTATATTTGTTATTATATTTTATCCTTCCGCTGTGAGATTCTGTTTTGTTTTTTTTATTTCTTCTCTGTTTTTCTTATTTACCCCATAACAATCCGCCCTTGCGTATGCTTTGAATTGGCACGTGTGTCGGTTTAAAGTGTGCAAAAAGGCGGGATGTTACAATCTCGGTAGTGGTCGTGGAACTCAAATATGGCTTCATGCCATGGTCAAGGATATCCTGGCACAATTTCGGAAAGTCTAAAGTTGGTTGAGTAAGAAATATTGGTGTCCAAGGGCTATACCACCAATAACGCCAACCGCAACTATGTAAATGCTCAAGCCTCATGGGTGGTGTAACATCCTGTGTTCTAGCCAAATAGTCTCTAAACTAATCAAACATCTCAAACTGCCTATTTGCAGTCGCTTTTGTACTCTGTCTGCTTATACAAATAGCTTAAATGAATATACCATAGCAACCAGCAATAGAAATAAAAAAATTCCAGAAGACAAGTGGTGTATCCAGTATTATATAAGGGAAAAATACAAGAATGCTCTCTCAACGTATCTCCTTCTACCAGATTGTTTAACTCAAACCGATATATCTGGTCCTGAGTGTTGAACCTAAGATTTGATACCAAATGTAACAAACCACCCAACATAATATCCTGAAATTAGCATCAAATGACAATGTCTAACTTTCGAAGACCTTAGAAGACAAATTATCGAGGAAGGAAAATTTAAAACAAGTACTGTGCCAAGGGATATCAATAGAATCTCATAGCAGAATGATAACATATAATATCTCGAATATATATATATATATATGAACAGAAACAGATAACAACATGTGTATAAGAGACTGTACTAGCGAAAGTAATTGATAGATGAATATCGATACAGAATGTCAGAATACATCAAACTCCCCATAGTACAGGGTTCTTAATATAATATCTGATACATCAAGTCTCATATATAAATACATTTCTATCATGCACTACTACAATCTCAAGTATATATACGAAGTATCAACATTACCTCCACAGAATGGTCCAACTATCGTGAAAGCATATCCCCATAAGTACCTAACTCGCAAACTACTCAATCGAGTACTCGAGAGCTGTCATGACATAAACCAATAAAGTCAGAAAAAGGGTAAGACATAAAGCCTGGTGTGAGAGATACTATATATTAAAACTATATAAAAATAAACGGGAACTACTAAGGCATAGTCCATCCTCTTCATGAACGTGGCTTAGAGTTAATCTGAACTATCCCTAAACAAGCAAATTAAACCTGTCTCAAAGACAGGAAATCATTCCATAACATACTCTTCTCTTGTAATCAACGAGTCAACACAACTAATATTATGTAGCTGCCCTATAATAATATACCATGATATAGGTAACTGGATACATAAAGGTACAGTAATCATGACATAAGTCTATCAAGAAGTATGTAATAAATAATAATAATAATAATAATAATAATAATAGCCAACTAATGACACACACAATCATATTAATAAGAGACAACCAAGGAATACAATTTGATACCAATCATTGCTAATGAGTTAACCAGATATGGGCATCTAACATGTCTAATGATATCCGTCTAGGGTCTGAAATAAATAGAGTCAGTACCTCGTTATACCATAAACCCCAAGCCGCATCTAGTGTGATGGACCTAATGTAGATCTCACCATACCCCACAGTGAATATAAGTGATATATGACCTACTATAGATATTTAATACCTATATGGATCTCATCATAACCTAATGATTCTTGTTGAGGGTCCAAATTAAATAGAGTTGGTACCTAAATGTACCATGGACCCTGAGCCACATCCTAGATGATGGGTCTTGTGTATATCTTATCGTGCCCCTCGGTGAGCATATGTAATATATGACCTATTCTATATACTTTGAACCTATATGGATCTCACCTTGTCCCTCATTGAGCATAGGTAATATTAATCCAATTTCAAGACTTGAAGTCGATAGTCTAAAATAACTAGATTCGGTTCTTTAGCTAACTATAGAACCCCAATCGCACCTAGAGTGGTTAAATGCGTGGAGGTGTCACCATACCCTATGGTGGGCATAAGTGATATATGACCTACTTTAGATATTTGAGACCTATCCGGATCTCATAGTACCCCACAGTGAGCATAAGCGATACATGATCCACTCGTAGATGGTCATCACCATCCATCATCGTACCCCTCAGTGACCATATGTGATACATGACTCATCCGCAGATGATTATCATCATCTACCAACATGTATAGTTACTAATATAAGACTAATACGATGTAAGGTCACTAATACAAGACCAACGATAGAAACGATCACTAATATAAGACCAATACTATTCATCAAACCATATATACCCCAATGTCAAAACCAAGGGGTACAGACTTTCATACCACTTCCTCGAGTAGCCTAAAAGTATTTCCAAAGTCATAGAAGGAAATTGGTTCAGTCCGAAAGCCAAATGCTCTGGATCTGAGCATTATTGCTCGACGCAACCACTGACTAGTGTACCGGTCAGTACTACCGGTCCACTAGTCCATGCTTTGGGCTAGGCAAATTTTCCTAGCTTGGAGCATGATTTGAGGTGCGATTTTCGCTCATTTTTTTGTGCCACCTTCTCCATCAAGTCACCCGACCATCCCGCCATGTTGTCTTCGTACACAGTTGAAATTTGGTGCCTTACGGTTGAGTCTTTATGCTGATTCCTTCAAGTGTTAAGGAGAGATATCTGTGTCATGATGAATCATTTTCTCAACCGTTTAGCAGACAAAATGTGATATGCAACTCAACAACCCAACTACACTCTACCCATTGTCGTCCTTCATTATAGATGTATATTTATATGTTAATACACACAAGGCACACTAATTCACACACATTCACACATATATTTTAATAAACAATTCGATTATTTAATAATCAAATCTTACCTTTGTTTACTAAATATTTTCTATAAAGTCCAAATATCTTCTACTATTTTATAAATCATGCAACTATTTTATAAAATTAATAACTAATTTATAAATCATTTTAAACCATCTGACTTATTTTTAAAATTCATACTTTTAATTTCTAGTTAGTAATAAAATGTATAATAATATTTATATCCCTAACAAAACAACAAACTAGAGTTATTTAATTTATAACTATGTTTCAAATTAATAATTTCCACTACACCAATCAATTTATAACTATGTTTCAAATTAATAATTTCCACTACACCAATCAGCCCATTTTATCACTCTTTTCTGCTTTCAAATTGTAACAGTAATAACTGTTACAAATTTCTCTCAATTATTTTCATTGCAAAAGTTTGTCACGGATATTACCTTGACTATATCTAGTACATTCGTGAATAATTGAAAGTACCATGGATATAATGTTAATTTTACCTTCTCCGGTTGCTTATCCTATTTCTCATGCACACATTTCATCATTTTCATATGTTCGCTCCTTTCTAGGGTTAGGGTTATCGCCTCCGTCGTGTTCTACCATCGCCTCCGTCGTTCTACCACCGCCTCCGTCGTTCTACCACCGTCTCAGCCGTTCTGCCACCGCCTTCATCATTTATTCTCCACCAATTTGACAATGACAAAGGAAGATTAGGGCCTGTGTTCTAGTTCGGCGCTCAATTGGAAAAGCAAGTTCGGTATGTATCACGATTTTCCAATTTTGTCGTATTTCGAAATTTACTCCTTTGGTCACAATTGCAGTATTGTTCGTTTTTACTGTAGAACGTATTTGCAATAATATTGTTACCTTTTTCATATTTATTTTTGTCTCTCCTCTTTTGGGAAGAGCGTTAACTATTGCCATGAGTAAAGGTACAGTGGTAAGAATTTAAGCTTAGACATCATAATGAGCACTGAATGATTTGTGACTATATGTAAAACTTAAAAGGAAACTTAGGCAGCCATTCGTGACAGAAGATGATGAGTTGATTATCATAGAGCAGATACTTAGGCATCTACTATTTATCTTAAAATTTCAGCACAATTGGGTTTTTGAAAAACTTATTTGTATTTTTTTTAGTAGGAAATATGTATAAAATCTTCTAGTTACTGTATACTTAGAAGAGGCATCCTGCATCTAGAAGGCTTACATTGTTGTTTGTTAGTAAGAGGTATCTGATAAGGTTTAGTAACGGGATGAAACAAGAATAATAATCATATTTGAACATGGATGGAATCAAATTTACTTTGTTTGACTACACAAGGACAATGCAGATACCAATTTGTTCTCTTTTCTTTTACATGGCTTCAGTTTTATTTTAGATTAGAGTTGTTATTGCATAAGTTTGGCAGATGAAGTTCAAACCTTTTAGAATATGGTCTATCTTGTGCTTGATGTGTGAGTCACATAGTTGTACATTCGACATTCTTTTACTATGCTACAGACTAGCACTGTCCTTGTATGGTTGGAAAACAAACTAGGACTTTCCTTCTGATTTTAACTCCCATCTCGTTTTCTACTACATTCTAATCTAGTTTTACCTAAAGTATTGTTTTAAATAAATCAAGGAAAGAATTCAATAATCTAATCTTTGTGGTTATAACATTCTATTGTGGTTATAACATTCTATTATAAAGACATTGTCAATTTTTTTCGACAAAGTTATCATATATGTCAAAGGATACAAATCCAAAACCTCTAGTAACAAAACTCAAAGAAGATGTCTTGTTACAATATTACTTTGGACCCAACATTGCTTTTTATACTCAAACTCTATGTTATTATAGTTTGATCCTTAGACTTCTTGATTACTTATCATAACAACTCAAGCTCAATCCTTAACATTATTATTACAACCCTTCTTTATGGCTCACTCAAGATTGACTCCTAACTTCTTGTATTTGATGATGAATATGGAGGAGGGTGCCTTTATTTATACCAATAGAAAGTTCTGGGAACAAATATAAATAAACCTAAAATAATGAGTGTTCTAAGAAAGATATGCATAAAGTAATCAATGAAATATTTTATAAGATTTTTCAGAATGACAGCTGAGATGTAGACTTCAACTTCTTGAACTTGACATAATTGAGTTTTATGGTGAATATATCATCAACTTCAAACTCTATGAATTTGTGCTTGTATGGAAGATTGAATTCTGAATACAATCAAATGTATCGCAGTTGATTATCATAGGCTACAACGTCGAGGCTTGGGTGTACTACGTCGAGACTTGGGTACGGCGCAGCGAGAATGCGGCGCGGCAGAGTGGTGGTGACTTAGGGTTAGTTTTTTATTTTGTGCGTGAGGAAATGAGGTAGCAGAATCGCGACCTCCGAGGTGTAAATCGGAGTTTTGGCAGTACATGTAGCCGATTCGGGTTCAGTTTTGGATTCGGATTGGGGATGGTAGGGCATGGGTCAGGAAGTGGAGGAGAGAAGATGTTGGAGAACCATTGGACCGCGGAGACAAGGGAGATGTCGGTGACGGCTGGTTGTGATGTAGGGAGAAAATGGAGTTCCTTGCCATGTAGAGGTGTCACCCACCTGATCAGCAGTCAACGCGAGAGACTCATCATCTTCTGTTAGAAATGTTAAAAGTTGATTATCATAGAGCAATTCAACAGAACAGTCAATGTACAGCTCGAAGGAGTTCAACCTCACAATGTCCTTCACCATAACTTTGCCCTTATCCTTCTTGCTCCTGCTGCACAATCTCCTGCTTAATTTCCTCGCAATGCTGGATCTGATAGAGGAATGAGAGACCGAACTGAACATACTGGATAGTTTAGAGAGTGCATTTTTGGAACGGGAACGGAGGAGCTTTGCTCCTCTGCATTGCTCGGCCTGGATAAGGAATCGGACGGTGAGGAAAATCTGTTTTCTGGGGAGGGAGATTACGTAAATCCTTTGATCACAAAAATACTCCTGCTAGTACATTATGCAATGAAGCTAGTGATATATGTTGATTTTCATTTCTCTACTTCTTGCATTTTACATCAGAAGGTCTACATCTCTTCTATTTCTTCTGTGATTAACTGAATATTGAATCCAATGAAGCTTGGCACTATTCAAGCAACAAGAGTTTAGACAATATAGTCATGATTACAGAGATAATAACACAATGAGTGAACTTTCAATTAGTTGTCTTTTTTGTATATTTTAACATTTAATTTTATTCAGATCGTTAGAAGTTGCGATGTAAAGTAACTATTGCAACTTAATTTAAAAGTTCAGTTTCTAAGCATGTAAACTTATATATATACTAAGAAAGAAAACTATTAATTATATCAGTTTCAAGAACATTCAGTTTTTCAATTTGCATGATTTTCTTTTGTTCTGTTTTCAATTTGCAGGTAATAATATTATTTTAAAAGCAATGTCGGGATATATATGGAAAGTGCTAGGATATTGTAGAACCGAAAAAAGGAATAGCTGAGTAAGACTATGAATATTACTAAACCTGCAGGTAATAATATTATTTTCAATTTGCAGGTAATTTCCAGCATGAACATCTGCATGAAAGGTGTCGCATGCAATTAAACTCCCAAACCTGGATACAATCAATGTAAGCCTAACCACATTTAGTGTAATCTATTATCTAAAGATGTCTATGTTTGTAACTCAAAATTTTGGTAGCTCTAACTAGACAAATAACCATGTTAAACTATAAAAAAATGAAGAAGCTAGCAAAAGATATAAAATTATTCAGTATACTAGATATACAAACTATCACATATGTTATCTTTCTATCACATATGTTATCTTTGTAAATATAACACTTAAATGTAATGGTTTCTTTTTATTTTATTGTTTCAGTAAGAAAACTTTGAACCAACTTTATTAGTTGTGGAATACTAAGTATAATTTACATTATTTTACATTCAGTAGGTTGAATGGTAGAGATATTTTACATGGGCATGTTTTCTTGAGTAGGAACAGTATGGACATGTGGTAGAAAATCAGAAGCGGCAGTTATAAAACATGAAAGTAAAAAAGTGTATAATTAGCCATATAGTATCTCAGTCTTGGACTTTCTAATTATTCTTTGCTTGTTTTTCTGGTGCGACTGGCTGAGTCCAGCTAAAGCACACTATTGCACATGAAGGTTCTGCTCATTTAGCCTATTCTACATGCCTTTTGGTGTGATTTTCATACTTCAGTCCAACCACACATCTCAGTCATTAGGTCTGCATCTTGTCGCAGCCTAGTGTATCCTACTGCAGTCCATTTTACCCTCATCAACTCTCGAGTACGCTCATTTCATTTAAATTAGATATAATCCATTCAATTATTTACATGTAATCCTAATAGCCTGCTTTGTTGATCAATTTACTTAACAGTGTTATTTTTGATGATAACCCAACCTGTTCAATTTTTTCACGATTATTCTCATTTTACATCTATCAATTATTTTGATTAATTTACTTAACTGTGTTAAACAAAATAACTTATAAAAATTGTGATCTATCATTACTTCAGATTAAAATGTAGATAAAATTCCCTTTTTTTATTCAAGCTTAAGAAAGTTCTTAGAACCATTTTTCAAACTGGCACTCTATTAATTCTGCTTTTTGAATTGAAATAATATTTTTCCATATACGAAAAATAGAGAACTATCCAACTCATTCATTGTCTATGTTCAATGTATGTTTGTTATATGTAGATGCAATTTGCAGGTGTGAAGGGTGAGTGATGGATGTAATGTGACAGTTTGGGGATGGTTCAGGGGAGTTTCTACCGTGTAGAGTTGTGCAGATTTGGATGATATAGCAGAAGTTGCTGGGTGAGCAAGTGATTTGGTTGGAGTTCAAATGGTCGGAGGGTAGCATTGTACTGTATTGTTTTGATGTTATGGCAGAGTTAGGCTGAAATGTGAAGTGGTGGCACTGGTTAACGGAGATGTTTGGTGCAGTTTGTTGCAGTTGTATGTGATTAGATGTGGGTGAAGGTGACTTTGTGGTGATGATTCAGGGGTTGAAGGGTGAGTTGAAACTATAGTTTTTTCTTTTGAAGTGGTGGGGGTGTGATGACAGTGAAGATGGTGCTGCAGTTTTAAATATAGCAGTTGAATGGTAGATTGTTTGAAATGCTTTGTAGTAGTGTGGCAGCTAGAGGAAGGCACTGCAGTGAGAAGTGTACTGGTGGAGGGAAGTGGATGAAATGGTACGGTGGTGTGCACTATTTGATGGGGTTATGTTGTGTTTGGTCAAGTTGAGATTGATATGTAGTCTTTGGTCAAGTTGAGATGTTAGGTGGTTGTGAGGATGTTGCAACAGTTTGGTTGATGAATAAGGACAGAGGATGAATGGTGATGATAGTAGCTGGTATGTGGATGTGCTTTGATGGCATGGAGGACTGTGGTGGCAGTTTGCAGTGTTTGGTTTGTGTTTGGTGCTGTGGGAGAAAGACAATGAGGCAGCAGGCAGTAGTTGTTTCTGATATGTAGGGGAAGTGAATGAGGGGGATCAGAGATCGGATGGTGGCTGGTAGGTGTTGATAGTGTTGACAGTTTTGGACCCTCAAGTACTGCATTGAAAGTATATAAATTGAAAAAGGTTAACATTTGTATTATTATATAGTAATCTATGCGCATTAACTTTGGTAGAAAAAACCTTACCATGTAAACCTTACTATGTATTATTATAAGCTGAGCAACCTTAGTTTTTTTACTGAGCTTACTACTCAGTTACAAACTAAGTGGTGAAGCTTAGTTACAAACTGAGATTAGCCCAGTTTATAAACTACGCTGTAAAGCGCTATTTTTAACTGAGCAAAACAATCAGTTTTTATTATCATATTTGATGCAGTTCTATTTTCAAGTACAATGAAGCTTTCCTTCTTTTTGTTTTATAAACTGAGCATTGTTTATGCATATGCAGGTTTTAATAGAAGCTACAGCAGAAAAGCAAAAATCAGAAGCAAATAAAAGTTGGTCGAGTTAGTTATGGAGGTTTTGTAATTTGGCCGGAAAGTCGCATTCGTTGTTTGTAAGCTTTTAGACGTATTGTGCTAGGAAAATTCAAAGTTATCATGGGCTTTGTAAAATTGATATGAAGTATTTAATATGTATGATGTTTGTTTCGGAATTTGGTGCTACAGTATTGAAATTTGGTTACATGTTTGTTATTACTATAAATTTGAATTCGTGTCATTGAATGAAATCTGTTTGATGTTTGTTGTTACATGATATATAGTTTGATACTGTTTTAGTTATCACGGTTATAAGTGTTAGAAAATAACGTTTCGTAATGGTTATAACTGTGACAAAGTATTCTTTTTGGTAATGGTTATAAATGTTAGAAACTATTGTTCTATCACGGTTATAAGTGTGAGAAATTACTATTTTGTTACGGTTATAACCGTGAGTGAATACTATTCTGTCACGGTTATAAGCGTGAGAAATTACTATTTTGTCACGGTTATAACCGTGAGCAAAAGTGTGACTGAATTTACCCATGGTATCTATTTTCACGGTTATAACCGTGACAAATTAGTTTTGTTACGCTTATAACCGTGAGGAAATTGCCTTTCTGGTGTTGTGTTCTATTTAACTATATTCAATACGAATGGAACACAATACGCGCATATGGTATCTTAATCAACTATCTCAAATGTCTGCTCAAACCAATCCAATCAAACATGGGAATAATTACATAAATATGTTATTTTACCTCTTCTGTGTAATATTTCTCAATATATATAAATATAGAGATTTATACTACATTATAAATTTAGAGAATTAATCCGCTCACCTAATATCCAAATCCTCAAGTGTCTAAATCTTGTCCACATCCATACTATGTCATAGATAAACTCACTATGAGTACAATGTGTAGATCGCATCGCAAGTCGACCTCATATGTGAGAGATACAAAATTTATAAAAATACAAATTATAAATATTAATTAACTTAATTGATTGATTAATTAATTCAAGTACCTTAGTAATCCTTCTTCCCCAATCTCATCATCCCCTTCTTGTACATGTGCATGCATATACCCATACACACTCGTACCTCTCTCCTTGATTCCTCACCCATTTCTCCACGAAACATCGAACCATTTTTTCTATTGCGCCGCACTGCGCACACTCTTCGCAACTGTCACTGACATCAACTCTTGCTATCTCCTTCAAATCGTAACCATGTTAAACCCATATGGCTAGGAAAAATTCGTGATGCTCAAATCATGGCTGAAGGAGCCGCACATCTCCAAGGGAAAGCCAATGATGCCTTTTCTTTCGCCTAACTCCTCTCCAATTTCTACCAAAAGACAACCATATCCAAACAAGCAAAAGTGGATCTCAGCTTTCCTCACCGCATATACGATCGATACAATATATGTAAATCCCTTCCCTCCAGAGCTTGGCAGATTCTGGTCTCGTCCTTTAACGTGGACTGTAGCTTCCTTTGGAGAATAAAACCTGCAAAGTAAATAATTAGACACATATTCATTTATTTTCCTTTTTCGAACAGAAGAAAAGTAAGCGGGGAGGAAATATCTAAGTGAGTAAGTGAGTGATTATGTACTAATTTTTTTTTATTTAATCTCTTAAATAAATCGCTATACGTTTTGAGCTCGTACGATCACATAGTACACCCGATCGCCACGAAAATCGTTTACTCTCACCACTTTGTCTTTTCAATTCCGATGGTATAAATTTCTTTGACTAAAATGTTGTTCCAAGATGATAATTTCATACATTTCGTGGTTGTTTTGGCCATCGAATGGCCTGATTCCAAAAATGCTCGGACGTCTCAGAATCAATTTCTCATCCTAGAAACATGACTGGTCGGTCAAGATCCCACTGGACCTTACTGCGCATGTATTTTTATAAAATACATATACATTACGTAAATCTTAAAAATACCATGACTCCAATATAATTATATTATACTTATTTTGATTTACAACGTCAATTCGAATTCAATGGAAGTGGTCCCGAGTCCTTATTCAGCCATATGCCAAAAAAAAATTAGATTTCGGACGTTTAATTAATTAACGATTCAATATTTAAATTAACTATTTAAATATTTAGTCATGAAAAAATATAGATTGTTATAGAATATGTATCCTTAGCCCAAGTCGGTTATTGCTCCCATGGATGAGCTTCCGTAAGCTAGCGTGGGAGGCAAGAGGAAATGGAACAATAACAAGAAGAAGAAACTTTAGAAGGGTAGTTAGAATAAGGGCAAGTTGGAGCATACTTGCTATAACTGTGGATAGAGGAGCCATCTCAGCAAAAATGAGAAAGGGTGTTTTAATTGCAACAAGCCAGTGTATATGAAGAAGGATTTCCCAAATCCGTTGAGGAACCAGCAGGTTGTGTCTACTTACTCTTTGAACGTTGTTCCAACTTCATCGAGTGCTCCATCGATACTTGGGATTTGAAAAGAAAAGAAAAGAATAGTCATTATACAGGGTATGCTTTCTACTTCTGATATGCTTATACATGTTTTATTCAATATCGGGCTTTACATTCCTTTATATCTAGTGATTTGGTATATGTATTAGGATTGAAACCTAGGGTAGTTGATCGACCCTTGATTTTCACAAACCCAGTTGGAGGATCAAATAGCCTTTACATGGTTTGTCGAGACATAGCCTTATCGGGTTATGGATGTTTATTTGCTTGTGATTGCTTTGTTTTGGTTTGTATAGGGTTTGGTATTATATTGGGGATAGACTGACTATAGAAGTACATAGTAGTGGCAGATTATGAGAGGCAGTTGGTGACGATAGGGATATATGACAGGCATAGATTGGAGATAGGCTGCCTACCTGATGATGAGGTGATGGTTAGCTTTCTATACTCACTTGATATCCCACATGACGATTTTTGTTTGTGCCTATAGTAAGGGAGTGTTCGGGCATATTTGAGAAGGAGACATGATTACCAACACATAGAGAGATAGAATTTCATGCATATTTGGTGAAGGTTGTTAGACCTATTGTTATTCTACTGGGGCATATGGCATCGATAGAGCATAAGGAACTAAATGTGCAAATGAATAACCAATTGCAATGAGGGTTCACTTGATGGAGTATATCTAAGTAGGGAGCACCTATAGTATTTGCCATAAAGGCGGATGTCTCTTTGAAATTGTGTGTAGATTACCGTGAGTTGAATAAGGTGATGAAGAAGAAGTATCCACTCCCTTGCATTGACGACTTGTTCGATTAGCTCCATGGTACTAGAGTGTTCTCTCAATTGGACCTTGCAATGAGATTTCATCAACTTAGAGTAGCGAACTAGATTATGTCAATTGCAGCATTTATATGCCATTTGGATTTTATGAGTGGCTGGTCTTATGGCTAACCAACATATCGGCATACTTTATTAATCTCGTGAACAGTGTTTTTATGGGTTGACTAGATAATTTTGTAATTGTGTTTGTGGACAATATTCTTTTTTTATTTTAGGATGAAGGAAGAACACAAGGAGGGTTTGAGGATTGTTCTTGAGGTGTTGAGGAAGCATTGATTAAAGGAGAAGTTTTCGAAGTTACTTTTAGAGGAGGGAAGTGTGATTCTTGGGTCATCTTATTTTCTGAGCAAGGCATTGCTGTAGATCCTACAAAGGTGGTAGCGGTGCAGGATTGCGATCGACCCAAGACCACTACAAACGTAAAGAATTTCATTGGACTAGCGAGATAATATAAACATTTTATCAAGGATTCTCTAAGGTAGCAGCACCATTAACCAACTTGATAAAGAAGAATCAGACTTGTGTATGAGATGTGAGATTTGAGCATGCATTCGTGAATCTAAAGGAAAGGTTGAACTAGTGCATTGGTATTATTCATTCTGAGTAGGAATAAGGAGTTAATATCATACACAGACGCTTGTGGTGCTGGACTAGGTGCGATGTTGATGCAAAGGAGAAAAGTTGTTGCCTACGTTGGTCGATAGCTAAAATCACATGAAAGGAAGTATCTGATTCATGATTTGGAGTTGGCGGAAATAGTGTTCACTTTGAAGATATAGTGGCATTATTTTCTTTGGTAGAGATTCGAGTTGTATATGGACCACAAGTCGTTGAAGTATCTCTTCTCCCAAAAGGATATTAACCTTCATTAGTAGCGATGGTTAAAGTTCCAAGCCTCCTACAATTTTGACATTTCCTATATGCGCGATATGGGAAATGCGGTCGTTGATGCTTTGAGTAGGAGACATGTCATCTTGGGAGCGATATTCCTAAAGTGGAAGCAGTTAGAGTTTATTGTTGGCTATGATTTTAGACCATGATGTGAGCTAGAGACAGAAGTGTTGGCTGGCTTGATGATCAGACCTAGTCTGATTGAGTGGATCGATACTAGTCGAAGGAGAGATGCTAGAGTAGCGGAGATCATGACTTGATTGAGGAAGGAGTATAGTGACTAGAGTCTGAGGAGACAAAGAATTATGGGCTTGACCATGATGGTTGGCTCCATAAGGACGGGAGATTGTTTGTTCCTGATGTTGATGGATTAAACAATAAGGTGCTACGAGAGTGTCATCATTCGAGGTTGACTATACATCCCAATAGCAATAAAATATACCATGATATGAGGCAAACATTTTATTAGGAAGGGATAAAAAAGTTTGTCGAGGCACTCATCTCGAAGTACATGAACTGTCAGTTTGTAAAGGTAGAGCAAAAGAAGTTGAGTGGTTTGTTGCAACAGATAAAGATTTCCAAGTGGAAATAGGAACTAGTTTCGACGAACTTCATTAATAGACTGCCAAAGACTAGAGGAGGGTATGGTAGCATTTGGATCATACTCAATAGATTGATGATCAGTGCTTGATTCATAACCATCAAGTCTAGCAGAACGACTTTCAAATTGGCTGAGATATATATGAAGTGGGTACTGCAATTCCATAGTGTGTCAAAGAGCATTATGAGCGGTCGAGACACGTTGTTCACCAACGGGTTTTGGAAGAGCTTACAAGAAGCATTAGGGACGGAGTTGCATCTCAGTACGACTTATTACCCACAAACTGATGGGCTGACTGAGAGCGTGAATCATATCTTGGAGGATCTCTTACAAGCTTGTATTCTCATTTTTAATAGCTTGTGGGATGATCATTTACATTTGGTAGAGTCTGCATACAATAATAATTTTCAGTCCAACATCAGTATAGCACCATTTGAGGCATTATATGACCGACCAAGCAACGCTCCTTCATGGTTGTGGGAAGTAGACGAGAAACTGGTACTTGGACCAGATATGATTAGAAATACTTCAAAGTAGATCGAAATCATTCAATGATAGCTACTCAAGATAGACAAAAGTGCTACACTGATAGGATAAGTTGTGACTTAGATTTCCCCGTTGGTGGTATGGTGTTTGTTAAGATCTCTCCGTTGAAAAACGTTGTACGATTCTATACTAAGGGGAAGTTGGGGCTGCGATTTGTTGATCCTTTACTGATACTTGAGAGGATTGGGAACTTGGCTTACAGAGTTGACTTATCTCAAAAGATGGTGGGTGTACACAATGTATTCCAAGTCTCTCACTTGCAGATCTTTATGCATGGCTCAGGCGTGATAGTTCAATCAAACCATCTTGATGAGATCGACATTGAACCATAAGCTTCGATACCTTGTAGCCTATTCGTTTATCGGACATGATACGAAGTAGCTTAGGAGAAAGACGATAGAGCTAGTAAAGATTCAGTGGAGTGAGAGTGAAGAAGATTGTACTTGGAAGACGGAGGAGAGCAAGAGCTTTGCTTACACGGAGCTCTTTATTTGGTGAGATTTTCTTTTTATCACATTTACTTTCACTTTTGATATTATATAAGGTAGTTTAATATCCTGCACGCTAGGGCATGCATAGATATCATTTCCTGCTTATATGTGCATTATTGATGTTTAATATGTTTTCTCCTAGATGTTTTGGGGCTAGTTATTCTTGATTTTACCTTGTTTGGGAATTTGGATGGCAAAATACTTAAAGCGTAAAGAGCGTAAGGACCCGTATATCGAAGGGTTGTAAAATATTGATTTTAAAATATGTTAGGTCGTATGATACTATAAACTTGGAGGATGTTGAGTAGTGGCATTTTTTATCCCAAGAAATTTTATCGAACGATTTTACCCTTGAAAACTTCTAATGGATATAAATTTTGACAGAAGATGAATTAACATCTGGGACCACTTCTATTAAAAATATACGATGGTTTCTGTTTCCATAAAGTGGTCATAGTACGATTTAGACCTTTTGGTTATGACATATGGCTATTTGAAGTTTGATAATTTTTTGAGCAGCTTAATAGGTAATTAGTGAGATTGAGGAGAGATCCAATAACCCATTTTGAGTATAAAGGTCATATTGGTTAAAATGAACATCCCCAAATCATTTCTACCATCTCCTAAATAGGTCTAAGCCTCCATTAACCAATTCTTCACCTAAAACCTTCTCTTTTTTCCTCCAAATCAACTCTAACTCATATATTAAGTGTAGATTAGCAAGGGGGTTAGTTATAGATCTTCAAATCTATATATTTTTAGGGAAGAAAAATAAGGGTTTTTCTTTTCATTTTTAGATTTAAACTCGATTTGCATGCAAAACTTGAGTTTTGGAGGGTTTGGTGAGTGGTTTATCATCTCTTACCTTAGTCTGTTTGTATGTGTCTATATATATATATATATATATATATATATATATATATAACATGTTTGGACCCATTTTTAAAGTCAAAACTGATTTTTAATGATGTTTTAGAATCGTTCCTGTAGTAAAATGTGAATAAATGGATTTTTGGTGTTTTCCACATGTTATTTGATGTTCTAATTGCGTTGATATATGTTAGGCTATGTTGTGGATATACGATATGATGATTGCTAATATGGGTTGTGTGATTTTCATGCTTGAATGTTGTTTGATGCATGTGTGCCATTTGTGTGTCTGCTTGAATGGTTTAATATGCTCATAAGAGGGAATTGGATATAATAACAGTGAAAGCAGACTTCGATGGATGGGTTCTAGGATGTTGGGAGTTGAATCAATCTTTGTGGAATGGGAGCGGATCGAAGAACAGAGTGTAGCGGTGAAATCGGTGGGAAATTAGAAATTTGACTTACTACAGCATTTCTACCCAGTAGCGCTTGGAGTCGCACTTTGGACCTGTGGGTGGTAGGTTAGGTCATGCTTGGGGTAGGCGTGTGGAGAAACCATGTAGCAAATGCTCTCTTGTACTGCTGTTGTTCAATGGTTGGGCAAGGAAAGTTGTTCTGGGGTGCTTGGTGTTGTGCTCGGGAAATTTGAGTGTTTGCTTAGGGTCGGTCACGGACAAGAAATTGGATTCGATGGGCGAACAAGTAGAGATGTTTAGTGGGTTCTTGGTGTCATGCTTGGGAAATTTGAATGTTTTCTTTAGGTCGGTCCCGGATAAGAAATTAGGTTTGGTGGTTTTGGGGTTGGATGCAGTTAAAGGAAGGCTGGTTGGAGTTTTTCAAAGGATGCTTTATGTCCGACCTAGGGCATACCCAGACAGAAATTTTAAAATTTTGGTCGTGACGAGGAGAAACTTCAGGATTTCTTAGGACTTTTTCCAAGGGTCCAATAGGCGATTAGAGTGCAGTAGACGACTCCAAATGACTTAAGATGACCATGGATTTCATGAGGCGGCTATTGAAGCGATGGCGTAGAGTGTTTCGATGCGACGATGGCGACAATGACCTCAGAACTTTGCTGTGACGGCTCTATAACTTGCGATGAGTGTCTAAAGGCGTTCCGAATATGAGGATCCATGTGGCAAGTGACTATGGCATCCGGTGATGGACCGAGAGGACGAACTTTGTGTGATAGCTTATGGGGTAGAGCATGAGGTTGTGATGCTTGTGAGTGGGACAGGGTAGTTTATGTGCACCTAAGGTAGTCTACGTGTACCCATATTGTTGGATGTCTACGTGTGTGCAGTCCTTAGCCATCTGTGTGAGAGTGAGTTGAGAATTTATGTGGTAGTTCTACTATTGATACATGTGCTAAGGAATCAATGGATAATTTTAAGGTTGTGATGCTTATATTTAGGATAGGGTAGTCTACGTATACCCAGGGTAGTCTTCGTGTACCTATATTTTTAGATGCCTGCTTGTGTCTGGTCCCTAGCCATCTACATGGCAATGAGTTCAGCATCTGTAAGAGTTATCGTATATCTAAAGCACTTAAGTGAGAAATGCAAGGTTGTGTGATGGATGCTACGTTTGTTATGTGCCTGATATGCTGTGTGATACCCTTATATCTTATATTTTCCACTTATGATGGTAGATTAGCATGTACTGTGTTTATGTGATAACTCTCTGGATGCAAGGACGGATCATTTATGGCTATTCATACCCTATAGCATTATTTACTATATACGATTTTTAGAATATTTATAGATGATGTATCGCTCACACCAAATTATTATCTGATCCGAGGTTTTATGTTTTGCATTTTATTACCTTACATACTCTTAAATAAGTAGATTAGGGATCACAGGTCTAGACAGTGCATGAAGTTGTATGGAGTATGAGCAGAAGCCAATGCTTACATATATCATAATTTGGAGCTTGCTTTCGCTAATATTTCTCTATGTAGTACCGTGGAGCTTTGCCAATACATGAATTACTTAGAGACGATTATAGAGTTTATTTTGAAGATTGGATGCATACTCTCTATTATTTTACTTTTATATAACTATGATGAATTGATGTACTCTGATTGTTCTGGTTCACTTCTATCGCGCCTTTTTTACATCTATTTTATTATTATATTTTGTCTATGCGTGGTAAGATGTTTGATAGGCCCTATGTTTGGATTTTCTTTGTTTTATACCTTTGGCTACCATCCTGCGCTGGCCAGGTACCTCCATGCCGCACTCTACAGGTATATTGGGTACTGATGGTGTAGGATGTCGTCACATTAACAACATGCCATTTTTAATCCTCTAGCTTAATGTTTGTATCAACATCCAAACCACGAAAGCTGAAAACGATGAATCATTGGGTTATATAATAATAATAAATAGAGTAATGTTCTAAACAAATTTTTCAAAACACATAGCAAAATGAACAATATATAATTAAATATCCATATATTCAAACTAAACCATAGTCGTATGTTTGTACAATATCAATCCCAATCATTTACGACTATCACACTTAATATCAAATGTCAATATATAAAATATCTACATAAGTAAGTTTTCATCATCCACACCTAACAATAATAGACACTTAGAAAAATGTGGAGAGAGGTCGACATACGTTCGAGTGAGTGAAACAAATTTACATAACATATACTACAAATATACTTATGTAACATCGTTATTGTCTAACATATAAGCAAACATACCTTGGCTAGTGCCATCTACATCCATAGAGTTAGACAAACATAAAATGTATGGTTGAATACTTAATTAGGGTCATATCACATTCAACGATACAATATATAGTGACATCGTAAACTATGTCCTATGCACATTACCCGTTCGACTAATGGACATTAGTCGTGGGTACTGAGAGAGTTATGGTTATGCCCTCAAGGGCAATTTATTATTTATTATAAATTATTAATCTGTAATAAAATCTCTCTTGAAATAAAAGGTGTTTGTTTTTCTATATATACTTGTTATATTGTGATATATTGATTTAAGTATATCTAATAAAAAAAATCTTTAAACGAAATTTTATGTGATAATAATTACAAAGACTTGTAATCAAGTTAAACTTATCACAATATTAAGTGCATAATATTTTAAACATTCTTGTTCAAGATGTTTCGAGAAAGGATTTCGATATATCTGTTAAGACCAGAGTACATAACGCTCTTCAAATGTTGGGCAGTGTATTATTCAAGGTTGTTTGGGGTGCTTACGGGTTATGTACTAACAATTATTGAATAACTATGGCATGTCTAATCCAAAATTTCTTGTTGGTTAACAACAATTACGTGAAATAGGAAATCTCGGATGATAATAATGCACAATTCTCTCGACTTGAAAATACTATTAAACTTTAATATGGATATTTGTAACACCCTGTAATTTAATGTTAGTAATTTAATGTTAGTTATTTATTTAGTTAGTTAGTTAATTATGCTTCAAAAAAGGAACTTATGCAAATGATGGAATTTGACCATGGAACTTACACCATTGCATTTGTGGCAAAAATTATGAGCAACTTTCATATTTGGAGTTTTGCAATCGAAGTCCAAACGAAGAAGTTACGGATGAAAAACAAATTCTAAATGAAAATAAATAAATAAATAAATAAATAAGAAAAACTAACATTTATTAATTACTCATCCGGGCCCACAGGCCGACTGATGTGCACGTAAATGTGCATATTTTTACTTTCATATTTTATCAAATTTAATTAAATAAATGATCATCTAGGATACTTTAACATGTTTAAACCAAAATTCAAGTTATTTTCAAATCATCATTTATTCATCTTCGTGTAGGGGAAAATTGTCATTTTTTGTGCATATATTAATCTGAGAAAATTTACTTTGAAATTTCTATGTTATTTAGTAGGAATTTGAATTCAAATTACAAGTGGCTTCATGGAAAATATGCATGCATAAGAGGAAAAAAGAAATGAAGATGGAAATAATTCATTTCATGAAACATGGAGGACTTCACCAACCCACTTACCATGATGTACAATTAGAAGCTAATGCATATGCTAATAGAGTTTAAAACTACATGCATATTTAAGTAGAGGATTAACACATGCTAATGATTACTTGGTGGCCACACTACCTCAAGGGTAGTTCCCAAAAAATGGATTAGGGTTTCAAAACATGTATAAATACCCAATATGTTCATATAATTAGTCTCTCCTCTCTTAGCCTTCTCTTAGCCTCTTCTTTAGTTAATTTAGTTAGAGGCTCAAAAATAAAAACTCTTTTTCATTTTCATGGCTATTTAGCCATTTTATTTCATGTACTTCTTTATATGTAATTTTAATTCATTCTCTTTTTATTTACATGCTCTTTTTCTTTCATGTTAGTAGTTAGTTATATTTTATGCAAGTAGCCTAGCTTTTATTTCATTTGGCTCTCATTGTCTTTTTGTTTTTGTTTCATGTTGAAATCTACATTTATTGATATGGTAATACATATGAAAAGCTAAACCCCTTCAGTTTAATGGCACTGAAGCTCTCTTATCATGTAGATTCGACACTTTAATCATTTATGTTCTTTTTTGTGCTTAATGGAAATGATTGAATGGTTAAATTTTGTTGTTATAAATTTAAATTTGATAGCTTATATTGTTGACACTAAAAAGGCTATGCTTAAACAAACAAAACACATATTACCTCTTCATCTACATACGTCGTTGGTAATGAAGTAATTTTAAAATCAAAATTTGATGATCTATATTTCTAATCAATAGTTAATAGGTCATGCTTAGAATATATTTTATTTTCGAATTCATTGTCATTTTTCATGAGAGTTGGCAAGTTATTTACGGGTTGTTTATAGTTTGATGGTATATATTGGGCTAATTAATAGCACGAATATTCTATACTTATGATAAACACATCAATTAGATTCACTAATGACCAAAAAAGAGAGATCATAATTTCACGTTATGTTGATTTATGTAATTAAGAGAGTGGATTTATCTCTAAATTACCTTCAAACTTTCATATTTTTATCCATTTTCTTTTGCTATTTTTTCTACAATTTTAGCTTAAAACATTTTCAACTTCGGTTAATTTGATTGAACGAAAATTTTAAAATCTAAAAAATTTCCTACGGATCGACTCATACTCGTCATGTACTATCATTGCACGCCGTGCGCTTGCAGTTATTTTTAATTTAAATTTGATCGGCTATTTTCTAATCGGATAGGAAATCGTCCAATTCGAAAAAGTTTTTGACAACATTGCCAGTGAATAGTCTTGATTTTATTTTCTATTCTTCAAATTATTTTTAATTTGATTTTACTATGTGTTTGTTGTGTGTGTTAACTTGCATCTTAAGAAAAATTGAGTTCTAGTTGCATTTGCATTAGCATTTCTAATTGGAAAAAAAAAATCACACTTAAAAATAATAATTTCATTCTCATTTACAATTTTTGTTTTGATTTACATTGAATTGCATTTTTTGTGCACAGCACTGTTACATTTCAATTCCTTGCACTGTGCTCAAAACCGTGCCATTCAACCAACTACAATTCATCTACCTTACAAACTCCTCTTCCCACAACCAAGCAAGTCAATCACTCCAGCTACTTAAACCAATACAAAACAACTTGCCACTGCAATTTACCACCTCTGCTCCTCATCTAACTCTGCCACCAACTAAACGTACTTCAATCCATCACAGTAACTTCCTGCTTCTCCTTAAAACATCACTTCAATCCGACCACTACAATTTAGCCTTGCCTTACCGCCTGACATACTTCTAGTCATCGCCACTCCCGCCTAACTGCAATTTCATCATCAAACCCAACTGTGCACACAGTGCTACACAACCCTCCTCTGACCACAAACCTTCACTTCGACCCACTTTTCCACTCCTAACCACTTACGTGCACTGCAACACTTCTGCCATCTGCCATCTTGTCAAAACTGCTACAACCCCACTAATTCATCTCATAACTGTCTTTCTCCTCCATCAAACTCCCCTATTCCCCTCACCAACTTCCTCCCATAACTACTGCATCACCAGTCTCCTGCCTCCAAACATCACAGCACGCTCCTTACTGCCATTCTACTCCATCATCATCATACAGTGATACTTTCCAGCACACTACTTCACACTATCAAAACACCTCTGCCATTCTACTGCTCTACATCAATTTCAACTACCTGCTTCACACCCTCATTTACAGCATCAAACTCATCATACAACATCAAACTCTACAAACTCCTGCTGTTCCATTGCATTGCCATCCACCACCCCATACAGTCCTCCACTGTCATTCAAGTCATCATTAACTTCTCACCCATACAGTTCTCATCAAACAATAACTGCTGCTCCACATTCCCCAACCCTCTGCACGCCCTCCCTGCTCCATAATCACTGCTCATTCACTGACATTCAACCTTGCTACATCCTACAACCCACACAACCAACAACTCACATCACTGACCATACCCATTTCGGCTATCTCAAACAAAACCAACCTCTGCTACACCTTCATCACATCAAGTATCCTCACGTCTTCTTCAATTCAACCAATACTCCACACCACAACAAATTCTACCATCCCCTACCCACAGCAACTCCACCACCAAATTCCAGCAATGCAACCTTCCATCAAACGCCACACCATCCTCTCTGTTAATCACCGCAATCCTCTACCTCATGGCAATCAATCCCGCATTTGCCTCGAAGAAAAAAAATAGAAAACAACAAATCCATCCACATTGAACGCAACACCACGAACCCAGAAAAACTTTACCTTTTCTCCTCGATCACTACGCAACTGCGACCTCCTCCAAATCAACCACCGCAAACCAATCCCATCCATCACTGCAAACCTGCTTGCCTCTTCCCAACTTCGCCTCTCCCAACTACAACTTGTGAACCACCCCTTCTCTCAGCAACCATCGCGACACTCGAACATGCAACACCAAAAACGCTGAACCACCTTCCTCTGCCAAATCGAACAAATCGACTCGACAACCCAATTCGCCAAATCGACCACTCCATCACGCATTTCTTCAAACACCAAACCGCGACTTGAATTAATTTCTTTTTTTTTTAGCAAAAAATTGCAAATTTTAGTTATTGTGATTTGACTCGTTTTGTTTCAATTGTGGAATTGAGCTGCAGTGTTGAAGTTTATTGCTATTTTATTGTTTGAACGAAAGTGTTTGTGGGTTGGTCCGAAAGTGTTTTCTTAACGGGCCGGGGTGGGTTGTCTTCTTGTTTTGTTTAATTTTAGTTTTTTTTAGTCCATTTCCCTTTTTGTTTTTCAATCCTCTTCTTCTTTTAAAAAAATAAAAAAACAAATTGTATTGGTTTCAAATTTTTCTTAGTTTCTTTCTCTCCAAAAAAAACAAAAACAAGTTTCAATTCTTCCCAATATAAAACGAAAAAGAGCGTGTTTTGGTTTTCTTTTGTTTTTCAAATTGGTTTAGTTTTTTTTTCCCTTTGTGTTGTTATATTCTTTTTTCGTTTAAAAAAAAGAAAAGAAAGAATACGGTATATATCTTGTTTTTAATTGCAGGTTTTAGAAAATCAAAAGGGAGGAACTGCTTGCTTAATAACTGCTTTACTTGCTTACTATAAAAAAATTGCCGCTTTAAAATAAATTGCTAATAATTCTGTACGCTCAGCTATTGTGTACTCTTCCATTGTTTTTATTTTTGCTTTGCATTGTTGGTTTCTTGCATTTTTTTATAAAAAAAACAAATTTCATTCGTAGTTGCATTGTTAATACACGTTTAATTTCTACTTTGCATTTCATCCTAGAATTTTGATTAATAATAATGGTTAGGCATCAATAATACTTAATTGTATATTGACAAGTTGTCCTCTTTCGACAATTTAATTTTTTTGTGTCTAGGCTATGGTAGAGCAATAACCATTTATAAATATTACAGTGATTCATAAATATTATAGTAGTTTTTTCTCTAAAGGTACTTAAACCTTCGGCTGCATTGCTACGGTGATTCATGGTGCATCGATAAATCATGTACGTTACCTGGCTGTGAACTATCTTGTTGGATTAACGCAAAATATGATTATACAATTTTGGGTTAGTAGTTATTTAGGATAGAAAATTTGTAATTAAACTCTTGCATTCATTTAGTTGCATTAGTTCATACATATTTTAAAAAAATCCAAAATCCAAAAAAAAAATTGTAAACATTTCTTAACTTAGTTTCTAGATCCTTTGAAATTTTTCAGTCAAAATCAAAAAAAGAAATTAGTTAGTTTTTAAAAAATCCAAAAAACTATAAAACCTTTTCAAAAACAAAAAAAAAATCCAAATTTTTTTTTCAAATTTCCCTTTAGAAAAATAAATTCCTTTTGGTTAATAGTTTTCCTTTTAAAAGAAGAAAAAACATTCTTGAAAATGTTCGAGTTTCCCAACTTATATGAATTTTACGACAGCCAATATAATTTCACTCCAAATTCTTATGGATATTCTAATGACAAACTATTGTACAAACAATTCGAATTTTAAGCTACAAAATTTTCAAAATGATGAACAACCCTTAAATCTGGAAAATAGCATTGAAATGATTTCGCCTTTAATTGAACTCTCTACACAACAAAATCGAAGGATAAATGATTTGTGTAATTCATATTTGTGCAATAACTCAAGTCAAGAATTCCAGAATAATCAAAATTTGAATTTACTTCAAAATTCAAATGATTTCGAATATAACACATGCCAATTCAATTTCGAACTTCAAAATGAGTATCAAAGTCAAAACGAAAATGGAAACAACTTTTTAAATGATTTTGGCAAACGGAATAATCTCGACTATGATGCGATTGATAATTTTTGTTCTCAACAAACTCAAATCAAAAATTCTTAAGTTAGTAATTATAAATTTGATTTTGTTAAGCAAATGGACGAAATTTACAATGATTACATGGATTTTTTGTTTGAAACTTATATGAAACAACGTAAGAAACAAAATCAGATCCCAACATGTGACGAGTCAAATTATAATCCATCTTTTATCATAATTGGCGATTTTCAAATAACAAATTTTGAAATTGAAAACGGCAATCAAAATGAAGTTGTTGAAAAAACGGTAGTTAAGTTGGATTTCAATTCTTTTGAGGGTAAGAAACTCAATTTGAAATTGATCTTCCTATTTCCAATTTCGAAAATTCGAATACAACAACTTTGGATTTTTAAATTGATACATGCGGTAAAATTGTTGATAATCCAACAAAGAAAGATGAATTTAATGAACACAATTTTTTTGGACTTTTCGAAGATGAGTTGTTGAATTCCGAAGGGGAAGATTTAAATCACCATTTTGATTTTGAAATAAATAATTTTGATAAAGTTTTCAATGATAAGTATGAATTTCAAATTGGTGAAAATAAACTTGAACTTCAATCACTATTTTGGCATGTTTGATCTGACTTGTTATTGAAAAGAAAAAAAATACCACTTTGAAAAAGTTTGATAATCAAATAAGGATTCATTTCATAGTTACACTGTGTTACCAACCGAAACAATGAGTCAAACTATAGTCTATTTGTTATGATAACTTAATTTTTGTTGGAAATTTGATGAGTAAATGACTTAAATTTTCAAGGTAATGACCAAAACTTATTTTTAACTTGTTTGTGTCGATTTAAAAGTAAATCCTTCATTTGTAAATATTTTCAAAAATTTGCATTCATCTCTTTGTGAATAAATCTTGCATTTAGGAATTTTTCACCATGCATTTGGATTTTATGGGTAATATCTGCTAAAACTTTCACGAGACAACACTAGTCCTACTAGGGACATCTAAAGGTTTAACAGTTTATTGCATACGCTCAATGCAATCGTGTTTCCTACGCAAACGAATTTATCTTAGTTTTTAGTCTATTAAAGGACAAATAAAAAGATAAGTGTGGAGGTATTTGATGTGCACGTAGATGTGCATATTTTTACTTTCATATTTTGTCGAATTTAATTAAGTAAATGATCATCTAGGGTATTTTAACATGTTTAAACCAAAATTCAAATTATTTTCAAAGCAGCATTTATTCATCTTCATATAGGGGCAAAATGGTCATTTTTTAGCATATGTTAATTTGAGAAAATTTACTTTGAAATTTCTATGTTATTTTATAGTAATTTGAATTCAAATTACAAGTGGCTTCATGGTACGCATGCCCAAAAGAAAATAAAGGAATGAAGATGAAAATAATTCATTTCATGAAACATGGAGGACCCCACCTACCCACTTACCATGATGTACATGCACATGCTAATAGAGTTTAAGCTACATGCATATTTAAGTGGAGGATAACACATGCTAATGATAACTTGGTGGTCACACTACCTCAAGGGTAGTTTGGAGAGTTTCCAAAAAATGAATTAGTGTTTCAAAACACGTATAAATACCCCATATGTTCATGTAATTAGTCTCTCCTCTCTTAGCCTTTTCTTAGCCTCTCCTTTAGTTAGTTTAGTTAGAGAATCACAAATAAAAACTCATTTTCATTTTCATGCTTACTTAGCCATTTTATTTCATGTAATTTTTTATTTGCAATTGTAGTTCATTCTCTTTTATTTACATGCTCTTTTCATTTCATGTTAGTAGTTAGTTTTATTTTATGCAAGTAGCCTAGCTTTTATTTCATTTAGCTCTTTTTTTTTGTTTCATGTTGCAATCTATATTTGTTGATATTGTAACAAATATAAGAGGCTAAATCTCTTCAATTTAGGGGTAGTGAAGCTCTCTTATCATGTAGATTCAACACTTTGATCATTTATGTTCTCTTTTTATGCTTAATGGAAATTATTGAATGGGTTAAATTTTGTTGTTCTAACTTTGAATTTGATAGCCTATATTGTTAACACCAAATAGGCTATGCTTAAACAAACAAAACAAAATTTATCCCTTCATCTACATATGATGTTGGTAATGAAGTGATTTTAAAATCAAAAATTGATGGTTTATATTTCTAATCAATAGTTAATAGGTCATGCTTGGAATAGATTTTATTTTCAAATTCATTGTTAATTTTCATGAAAGTTAACAAGTGGTCTAAAGGGTGTGTTATAGTTTGATGGTTTATATTGGGCTAATTAATAGCACAAATATTTCATGCTTATAATAAACACATCAATTAAATTCACTAATGATCAAAAAAAGAGATCATAATTTCATGTTGTGTTGATTTATGTGATCAAGAGAATGGATCTATCTCTAAATTGCCTTCACACTCTCATTTTTTTATCCATTTTCTTTTTCTAATTTTCCTACATTTTTAGCTTAAAACACTCTCAACTTTAGTTAACTTGATTGAACAGAAATTTTAAAATCTAAACAATTCCCTACGGATCTACCCGTACTCGCCACGTACTATCATTGTACGCCGTGCACTTGCGGTTATTTTTAATTTAAATTCGATCGACTATTTTCTAATCTGATATAAAACCGACCGGTTCGAACACCGACCTGTCATTGGGATTGGTCGACACCGAGTAGTCGATCGGTGCGCCATGGGTAATCGATTGTTCGCCTTTAGGCGGCTAGGGTTAGCTTAGGCCCATCAGCTCGGATTTAATATATTTCGATCTAACTGTTCTGGTCGATTCTAGAGCCAATAAATTCAGGCCTAGCTCTCCCTTCCCTTCTCATATTTTTCTAGAGGCGGTAGCGAAGCTCTACCGTCTCTTCTTCTCTACATTCTTTCTAAATTATAAAAATAAGATATTTATATATGTATTCATATAAATCGGAGAAGAATAGAAATCTAATAGAAAGGAGAAGAGAAGTGAATCAACTGTTGGATCATAGGTTTTGATTGCTGACAAAAATTCATGAATCTACGACTACGACATCATCCTGACTCAACGACTCAAAGTATGGTTCATATAGTTATATATTTTAACAAGAGTCATCAAATATGTATATAGAGTCTAGTAAGTGCTTTGTTAAAATCTTTCCTCAAGAATCATCATTCACATTCAAATAAACTTGCATGCATATTTTAATCAAAATCAAGTTTTCAAAAAATGCATGGAGCGGGGCTCGAACCCAAGTCACTAGTTTGGAAGGCATGTACTCTAACCAAATGAGCTACTGCTGTTTTTGTTTAACAATAGAGTTCAGTCGACTGAACAGGAACAGTCAGTCGACTGAAACTGAAACAAATTTATACACATGCACAGTTTCAGTCGACTGAATTTCCTGCACAGTCGACTGAATTTTTTCCTGAAAATTTTTCTTCATATTTTCAGTCGACTGAATCTCCTGCTCAGTCGACTGAATTTAAACCTGCGAATTTTCTCTGAAAAGACACCTTCTTCTTCCCAAGAGTTGCAACCATTCATCAATGGAAATGGAAGCATCTCTTGTTTGCAACCTTTGACAACATATGCATCTCTTCTACAAGTATAAATTCATGATTCTAGCATCATTTAATTCACCAAATTCTCTTGCTTTAATCTAACTATTCTCTTGTTCATATTTTCTAAATACTCTCAAAGCATTCATTAATCTATTGCTTGAATCATTGTTTTTGTTTATAACATTCTTTTTGATTCATAGCAATTCACATTTCCTAAATCTTCACAAATACATTGCATATTCTCGAGGATAAGATTATAGGAATATTGTACTACATTAGACTCATTAGTGTTGAAAAGAACACAACAAGTCGAATATTGTATTTTAGTAATTGAGTTGAAGTCCTCTTCGGTAGTTGAGGCAAGAAATCCCGTTCGGTTGTTCGGGTAAGTTGTAAACCTATTCCTCCGGGTGAAGTGAGGGTGTTAGTTAGTGAAATTCCTAAGTGAAGCTTAGGGACTGGACGTAGGACGAGTGGTCCGAACCAGTATAAAATCCTGGTGTCTCCTTGCATTTACCTACTTTATATACCTAGACTATTTCATTATTCCATATTACACGATCCTACCGCATAGCCCCCTCTTTCAATTGGTATCAGAGCCTGGTATTTTAGAGATCGTAACAACATCCTAGAATAAATGGCTACAAAGAGATCTAGTCAAGGCAATAAGAAGAGGAAGAGCAATAAAGAAAAATCAAAGGAGCAAACAAACAAATGCTTCATAGCAAAAGATAATGAGGTTAGTGATCTAACTTTTGATGATATGATAGAAATAAATTCAAAACTTCTAGACACTTTAAAAAGTCTCAAAAGAAAATATAAGGAAGCTCTAGAAAATCAGAAGAAAGCAGAATTCGAAAGAGATATGCTTAAAGACGAGAAGAAAATATTAGAAGAAGAACTTGAGAAAATTCAAGATTCACTCTTTGACAATTCTCAACTCGCTCTATTAAGTCAAGAAATAGAAGCTCAAAAAGAAAAGAATAATGCTCTAGCTTCTGAGAATCATGAGTTAAGAACAAAAATTAAAATTGTTGAGTTAGATAACACTAGTCTCAAAACTAAGCTTGATGATATTACTAAAAATATTTCCAATTTTAATAAAGGGAGAGAAAATTTATCCAGGATTATTGAAAATTCTCAACCTGCTTCAAATAAGAAGGGATTAGGTTATGTTAAGAATTCAAAAGCTCTCAATGATAAAAGTGGTTTAGGATATAATAAAACTGATCGTAGAAATAGCACTAGATATGCTTTCATGTATGGTAAAAATGATAGTGCTAGTGCTAAATTTCGAGTAAAGCCTAAATCCAATTTTTATAGAAATTCAAATACTACTATGACCTATAATGTTGATAATTTATTTAGAAGTACAAAATCATTAACAGGAAATATGAATAAAATTATCTAAGTATATGGGTTCCTGTTAATTGAAAAAATAGAGAAAAATACATTAATGATTATTTTGATATGGTAGTTAATAATGAAAATTATATTTATAAAGGTTCAACCACACCCAAATGGGTATGGTTTCCTAAAAATTAGGAAATTATAAGAACCTTGGGTATCGCATGCTTTAAATGTTAATTTTTTTTCTGATACCTTACATTATAAGTAGTAGTTATTTTGTTTTATATTGCTCTATGTTAACACTTATGTAAAATATTTTTTATATCATCATATAAACTCTCCTTTTTGTCGATGACAAAGGGGGAGAAAGATATTGCTCTCTAACACAATTTGCAGGAATAAACCATGTAAGCACAGATTAAGGGGGAAAAAGACTAAATAGGAATATATAGCATAGATTCAGGGGGAGAAATCGATAGCACAATTACGGGAAGATATTCAGTGAGAGAGATATGATCAACAAAGCTTGTCAAAGATTCGTTCATAGAAAATGGAGTTGTCATCATCAAAAAGGGGGAGAATGTTGGATCATAGGTTTTGATTACTGACAAAAATTCATGAATCTACGACTACGACATCATCCTGACTCAACGACTCAAAGTATGGTTCATATAGTTATATATTTTAACAAGAGTCATCAAATATGTATATAGAGTCTAGTAAGTGCTTTGTTAAAATCTTTCCTCAAGAATCATCATTCACATTCAAATAAACTTGCATGCATATTTTAATCAAAATCAAGTTTTCAAAAAATGCATGGAGCGGGGCTCGACCCCAGGTCACTAGTTTGGAAGGCATGTACTCTAACCAAATGAGCTACTACTGTTTTTGTTTAACAACAAAGTTCAGTCGACTGAACAGGAACAGTCAGTCGACTGAAACTGAAACAAATTTATACACATGCACAGTTTCAGTCGACTGAATTTCCTGCACAGTCGACTGAATTTTTTCCTGAAAATTTTTCTTCATATTTTCAGTCGACTGAATCTCCTGCTCAGTCGACTGAATTTAAACCTGCGAATTTTCTCTGAAAAGACACCTTCTTCTTCCCAAGAGTTGCAACCATTCATCAATGGAAATGGAAGCATCTCTTGTTTGCAACCTTTGACAACATATGCATCTCTTCTACAAGTATAAATTCATGATTCTAACATCATTTAATTCACCGAATTCTCTTGCTTTAATCTAACTATTCTCTTGTTCATATTTTCTAAATACTCTCAAAGCATTCATTAATCTATTGCTTGAATCATTGTTTTTGTTTATAACATTCTTTTTGATTCATAGCAATTCACATTTCCTAAATCTTCACAAATACATTGCATATTCTCGAGGATAAGATTATAGGAATATTGTACTACATTAGACTCATTAGTGTTGAAAAGAACACAACAAGTCGAATATTGTATTTTAGTAATTGAGTTGAAGTCCTCTTCGGTAGTTGAGGCAAGAAATCCCGTTCGGTTGTTCGGGTAAGTTGTAAACCTATTCCTCCGGGTGAAGTGAGGGTGTTAGTTAGTGAAATTCCTAAGTGAAGCTTAGGGACTGGACGTAGGACGAGTGGTCCGAACCAGTATAAAATCCTGGTGTCTCCTTGCATTTACCTACTTTATATACCTAGACTATTTCATTATTCCATATTACACGATCCTACCGCATAGCCCCCTCTTTCATCAACTATATGCATATTTGAGGTAATTTATATATTTGTATCTATTTTCTCTCCCAATTCCAAATCTCTTCTCAGATATATAGTTCTAATGTATGTATATACCCTTTATACATATCTCTTGGACTAAAATGGATTTGAAGATGAATCAAAGGTTCTATTTCAGATTTAGAGATTTGAATTGCTTTTAAAAGGTGAGCAGGAAATTTTATAGATTATTATAATTTGAAAATTATACCATTAGTGCTTATTTGATTTTTATGCCTAACTGGATAATTGTATATGAGTTGTGGTAAATAAATTGAATATGATCTGAATATAATAAATATCGCTACATATTCTTATTTATGAATTGATTTAGAATTATTTACAACCTGATCTAGAAATCTGTCCCAAAAGTATGAATTTGGAATATTGATTTGAATGAAATTTATTCCAGATAAGAAATAGGTTGTATAATAATGCTATGAACTTTGATTATTACTCTTATCTTGTTGGAATAAAAACTTTTCAACATTTGTAATTATAGGAATTTAGATTCGTTTAATATTTGTAAATTAGTTTAATTTCTTTCCCTTTTTAGAAAAATACAGCGTTTTATCTAGTAAGGGATAGATGCAAATAAAAAGAGAAAAAGATGTGTAAAGTACGAATTCATTGTAATTTACACTATCTATTTTAGTAATAAAAAAGATTATTCCTTATAATTCAAACGATGTAATCTTTTATATTTTAAAGTTGAATATTTTGTTTCGGACTAATTTATGGAAATTATAGCGGATAATTGTTTAGATATGATTCCAACAATTGAACATGAAAGAGAATATTTTAGTGAAGGTATATCACTCGAATATATTTGATAAAAGTATATATTTGTACTTAATTTACTACACTTACAATAATTAGAATAAAACTTATCTAATAAAGATGTTTGCACATAATATTCGTGTTTATGATAATTAATTAATGGAAAGGAATTTAAAAGGTTGTAACTTCAACAAATGGGAAATAAATATGGAAGTTGCAATAATTTGATAGGGTAAATGGGTTAATGGAACTGATAAATAAAGAAGTTGAATTAATAACCATGGAATAGCTAAAAAGGTTACTAATTTGATTAGTAGTCAAACATAAATGTCTTAGGAAATGTGCATTAGGATTTTATGGACAAATCGACATGTATGAACATAAAAAGGAAATTTATTGGTAAACAAGTATTTAAGGTAAATCTTATTGCCTCAAATAAAAAGAGAATTAGTAAGCTATATCCAATGTCTACCTAAGATAATAATAAATAAATACTTAGGATGGTTAATTGGACTTAGTAGGTTAGTGATGCGAGCTCAGTAGAGTCACTCGAAGGAAGACTACCCTTGGCTATAAGGCTACCAACAGTCGGGTGCACTTACTACTGATGTGAGAAATCACTAATCCTAGGACCCATGACGACGTGAGAGATTGGGCTTGCTTTCTTAATTGGAAAGTATTAAATGGTCTAAATTTGGAATTGGGAGTGGGGAGGGATATGTCCATAAGGGTTCGCTTCTAGTTTGAGGTATTAAGTGGTTGTAGGGTCCGCCTCTCTCCTAAAAGGAATTATTAAGTAACCAAACGAGATTCCAAATAAATAAGGATGTCTCTAAAAGGGTTTACTTCAGTGTTGAGGGATTAAGTGGCTATAGGGCCCACCTTGCTACCGAAAGAAGTACCCTAATGAGATTCCATATTTATAATTAAGAGTGAAAGTGGATACCTTGGGAAGGGTTCGCTTTGGGTTTGAGGTATTAAGTGACTGATCTAAGGGTTCGCCTCTCCCCTAAAAAGTTGTATTAAGTAACCTGGTGAGATTCCAAATGATGTCAGCTAGATAATACCAGTAAGGAATCCGCATTGGGGTTAGATATTAAATGACAAAGGCACATCTATAAATAGGTGTTAAATGGTCAAGGGTCTGCCTAGTCCTTATTAATGAGATACTACGTGGCTTGGATACAGTCTCTCACATTGCTAAGGTCGTAATAACGATAGTACCAATGAGGAGTTCGCCTGAGGATAGGTATTAAGTAACGTAGGACTTGCCTAGAATATAGGTATTAAATGTTTAAAAGTCCGCCTAGTCCTTTTAAAGGTATTAAGTGGTTTGGGTACTGTCTCTTACATGGCTACAATTTTATTAGTGATAGACGCGGTAATAGTTGAAAATTAAATGTTGGAAGTCTGAGTTAGTGGTTAGAGGTCTTTGTAGGTATGACCCACCGACCGTTGACAACATTATTGGAAAGCCACATTGGCAATAGGTCTTAAATAACGGGGTCTACCTTAATTGAGGTCTTAAATGGAAGAGTCTTCCTATTTCTCTTTTAAAAGTAGTTTGTGGTGATTATAGAAGCCTGCTTCATATTTCGAAGTATTAAGTAGAAAATGGGTTTAGAAGTATTCGATGGTTGGTAAGACTTCATCAGTATTTTGTACATTGGAAGGGTACGTAATTAATCGTGTGTGCAATGCAAGGTTAGAATTGCTAACCTCAATAGATATAATAATTAAATGGAAACCTCTTGGTATAAATTTACGTTATGGATGGTTTATAGATTTTTCATCACCAAAATGTTGTTCTGACCACCTCCTCATTACAACCCACATGATAGATCTAAAGGAATAAGTCTGTAGAGTTGGATTTGCTTTGTTGTTGAAGAAGTCATTTTTTTTCTCTCATGCTCGACACTGTTGTGACCATCTGTTATCTAAGGAATACCATTAATTCCATGATAGTAGTCATAGTCAGTATTCTTTTTCTATTATTATTTCCGCTTAGAGATCTGTTATCCAAGGAATATCATTAATTCCAAGATAGTAGTCATGGTCGGTATTCTTTTTCTATTATTATTTCCGCTTTTAGATTTTTTCTATCAATCTTTGATAAAGCTCATGCTTATTTGTAGGTATCAAATCCAACGGTTGGTGCTTTGATGGACTAGGGTTTCGGTTTTTGTCGATATTTAGGCCCATTAAGGTATGAATTGTTATATTTGGTATCAGAGCCAGGTTTGTAGATCAGAGGAATTAGGATAAATTACATACTTTCCTATCTAGCAATATAATATTTTTCCAATTGATTCTATGAGTTCCGACTATAGAAGCAATTGTAGTTTCACTTCGAGGGAATAGGCAAAGTAGCTATAGGTTGGAAATATTTTAAAGTTAAGATTTTCAAGCGGACTCCGAAGTATCCCACGGAGTGCTGGTGATGCGTAAAGCGCTACTGATGAAGAGCATGAGTAAGACATATGGCAGAATCCCAAAGACTAGACAACTTGATGGTTGAGATTATAACTGCCCTGTAATTTGGATTTTGATGATGAGTTTTAGTCGAAGACACGCATTTATTCCAGATGGGCGAGAAATTAGATTTTGTATGTTGTAGTTGTACGAAGACAAGTTTTTGCTAGGGTGCACTCATTGATCACCTCTTTAATAGCAAATCGGATTTTTATTTGAGAATTAGTATCAATTCCTTAGTCTAAAACCAGTGAGAGAATTTTTATAAAGTATATTTTGGAAATACCTTAGAGTTTGGAAAAAAAAGTTTTCAAAGGATGTCTTCTCCCAAGGATTTATTTTGGAAATTTTGTTTTAGGAAGTTTTTAAATTTTAATTCCTAAAGAAATACGTATTCCACTAAGTTGATCGTGTTAAGAAATTTTAGTTTATAAAAGATCAATTTTTGAAATTCTTAAATATTCATATATATTAATAAAGGCTTGGTTTTGATTTTTGGTAAGGAAATAGTTTTCAATTTGAGAAATTTGTATTTTAAGAAGGATTTTTGGAAACTCTAAATATTTATATATAATTTTGATTTTTAAGGGAAGTTTTGGCATGAAATAGTTTATATTATTTAGAAACAGATATATAGGAGCATATATTCAGCTCAGTGATTTTTTGGTTTATAAAATCGAGGTTTTTAAAATCTTCTCTCTTTAAGGTACAAATAAAATAGGAATGACATTCAATTTATTGGGATATGTAGTTTGAAGTGTTGTTGTACCATCAGCTATTGGAAGAATTAATTCTATGCGAAGTAGACAGGAAATAGCAGCTAGAATATTTTTAGGTTTTTGGAATTGTTGTTGGTCGCAGCAGTTTTGTTGGGACTACTGTGAATTGCCGGAGCATGGTTAGGGACTAGCGGTAGGCTTTGACACCGCTATAACTAGGACAAGAATTTTTCAGATCGTGTTGACTTTAAGAAGATGGCACGAAACGATTGTTATTATTTTAATCCGACCCTGATTGGGTCTAGGTTCAATTAATGCCCAAAGTCCATCTAACAGTTGACCACCTAGCGGGAAACCTATAGTGGTCAATCAGTTAACAAGTTTTGGAACAACTTGAACTTGAAATGGGACTATAAAAGTCTCTTTCGAATTTCCCCAATTGCCTTCTCTCATTCCTCCTTCCTCAACAAACCGAACCTAATCTCCAACCTCCTCCTTATTCAAGTATCAACCTCTCTCTTCCATTCCTCGCATAGGCAATGCTGTTTTTCTCTAGGAGCAGCAGCCTCGCTTATCCCTCGTGCTGGTTTTGCATGTTAGATGTCGCCCCACCACCACTTCAGATCCAAACCCGATTTCCTCCCTCCGACCACTTCTTAGCTCAAGATACCTTTTCGCACTGTCGATTTTTTATCGCACCATTGTGATCTCAACCCTCTAGAGGCTACTTGGCTGGACCAGAATGAGCAAAAGGTTCGTCATTTGTGGGCTAAAAGAGCTATTTGTCGTAGTAGGATTTGCACCGAACCTCTGCTTCGAGACTTTGGGCGAGAATGTTACCCATATTGCATCTGCCTTTTCGATCGAGAAATAGTTTGATTCATTCGGAGGTGAAGTGTATCTTGATGAGCTGATTAATGATGATCTCGTCGAGATTTTAAAGACCTCCACGAAGGACGTAGACTTGGACGATTTTGAAGTGACCAACTCAAAGATTTTTGTAGCACATCTTTTCTCAAGATGCCGGTGTTTGGAAGACGGATAATCTACGCCTGACTGCCCATCTGATTGTGAGCATCATTCCTCACAATGTCATCCCTAAGACGGGAAATTACCATTGGATTTATTCCTTAGCGCGGAAGACCACTTATGCTTGTACTGGTGGCTTTGCCATTAATTTGACTCGCACCCTTTTGATTCAATATGTTTATTAGAGATTAGCACTCTACAGAGTCACTTTCCATATTTTCGTATATCCACTCTCGACTTTAGGTAATACGGGTGAATCTTTACGGAGAGGTGGTTCGGTAGAAGATTCCTTCTGCCATCACTAGGTCCTTCCTTGGGAAGATGGCAATTCTGAAGCCATTATTAACACCAGTAGCGCCAATGGCACGAGATTGGGTGTATAGTCGCTATGCTAGGACCATTCAAGGGTCGCAGCAATGGATCGAGCTCCAGCCATGGAGTAAGGCATCTCATAGTCTATGGGCACTATTTTAGGATTTATGGTGTTGTTTTCTTTTCCCTTTCAGCATTTGTTCTTTTCTTTTAGGTTTGTTTGAGTTGTAATTATTAATTTTCTCTTGAAAAAGGCACGCACAATACTATGAATTTCTATTTATTTATCGTGTTATTGCTTCTGCACATGCAAAACTACTATATGTGCGTAGTAAAAAGTAGTATAAATATGGGAATCCCATAATGACACTTAACACTAACAGTTAATGCAATATAAGACTGGAAGCTTAGAATAGTTGGAAAATTTTAGCAAAAGACATGATAAAGTTATTTTGGGATCACGGGTCATTGCTCATATTCCTTAAAAGCTAAATTTTTGAATAATAGACGTGTTAACATTTTTTTATGTAAAATGTCAAGTTTTAGGGTAAAGCTTACTTGTAGAATTATGGAATTTGGTTTATGCGTTTAGCGCATAACCAACTTCCGACTACGTTGAGTTTGTGGCTTGTTTTATCAAAGAATTTGAAAAGGAAAACATTTTGAAAAGTTTCTCCTTGATTTGAAAAGTTTCCCTTTCAAATTTTTTTTTTAGTTTTTTAGTTGTTTTTGGCTCTTAAATTAATTTTAGAGTTTTTGTCCAAAAATTTAATTTCAAGAGAAAATGTGCGTCTAAATATTTTGGGATCTTTTTTTGATGTACAAATTGAAAAGTGAGAATGATTTTTATGAGTTTTGAAGGCCACATGTTAGGCGTAGGGAAGTAAAATAGAGTTAGAATTTGTGAATTTAGCGGCACATTAGGATCGACGATGCGATAAGTAAAGCGATAATAAGAGAAAAACTATTTTAGCCTTGGGTGTATAACCATTGTGCTAGGACCATTCAAGGGGTGTAGCAATGGATCGAGCTCCAGCCACGAAGTAAGGCATCTCATAGTTTATGGGCATAATTTTAGGACTTATGGTATCGTTGTCATTTCCCTTCCAGCATTTGTTCTTTTTTTTAAGGTCCGTTTGGCTTGTTACTGTTAGTTATCTCTTGAAAAAGGCACGCACAATACTATGAGTTTCTATTTATTTACCATGTTATTGTTTCTGCATATGCAAATTGCTCTTATATATGCATAGTAAAGAAGCGGTATAAATATGGGAATCACATAATGACACTTAACACAAACAGTTAACGCAATATAAGATTGGAAGCTTAGAATAGTTGGAAAATTTTAGCAAAGGACATGATAAAGTTGTTTTGGTACCATGGTTCATTACTCATATTCCTTAAAAGCTAAGTTTTTGAATAATAGATGTATTAACATTTTTCTATGTAAAATGTTAAGTTTTTTGGTAAATGTTGGTTATAGAATTTTGAAATTTGGTTTATGTGTTTAGCGCATAACCTACTTCCGATTACGCTAAGATTGTGGCTCGTTTTATCAAAAATTTTGAAAAGGGAAATATTTTAAAAAGTTTCCCCTTGATTTGAAATGTTTCCCTTTCGAAAAAAGTTTTTAGGTTTTAGTTGTTTTTTGCTTTTAAATTATTTTTACAGTTTTTGTCCAAAAATTTAATTTCAAGGGAAAGTGTGCGCCTAAATATTTGGGATCTTATTTTGACGTACGAAAAAGTGAGAATGATTTTTATGAAATATTTTATTTTAAAGGCCACATGTTAAGCGTAGGGAAGGAAAATAGAGTTAGAATTTATGAATTTAGCGACGCATTAGGATTGATGATGCGATAAATGAAGCGATAACAAGGGAAAAGCTATTTTAACCTTGGAATTTATATTTTCATACCTTGTCAACGATGTGCGTGAGTTTATTTGTTGACTTAATTCCATTTTAGAGCTTGAAATAAACCTCTTTATGCATTTTATAAGTCGAAAATTTAGAGTACATCCAAGACAGCAAGGAAAATTCCACTGTACTACGGGAATAGGAAGATTGTAGAGTGGTAAGAATGTTAAATTGTCCACCTGAATTCCTGTGATGACCCACGAATACATACCATTTGAATCGACAATAAACCACACATGTCCGACCCAATAAGCACAGACTGATGGAAAGTCAAGAGAAAGAAAAGAAGAGGGAAGAAGAGAAGAGAAGAAACAGAGAGGACAGAACCAAACAGAACAATACAGAATCTTACATCGCAGCGAAAAACATATAATATCGTATCAATGATTTTACAAAATAGAAACTATACATATACTTACAACCATCAGAGTCAACAATCAATCAATAGTTATCAGCCTAACATTTATAATAACATGTTCTCACAAATACCGATAATATAAACAGCTAAGCAACAATGCAGGGGATAATCAATATTAAAACAGATACGTGTATACGAAATGAAGATCACCAGCTCTCCTACTGAAGCTCCAAAAGCACCACATCTGAACCTGTAAATATACTCGGCCTGACCCGAGCATTGAAAGGGAAGAACGCCCGGATCAGTATGGTAAACCAGCATGAGAAACACACTCAACTGAATTTATTAAATTACCAAACTTTTCCTTTATCAAAACAAAGTATCTCATAAGACAATTCCACACATAAACACGGACATGTTTTTACCTTACGATAACTAAAACATCTCATATCAAATTCATGTTATATTATACTGGTGTCTAGTATACAAATAATATTAATCATTGCCGAAATTGTTACATTGATTAAATTCCAGCACATAGCCCAATTGGGTAATACAATCAAAATGGAAAATACGTAGTGGAGTTTGGATTTCCATACAAATGACCAGGTGAAGGGACTACCTTCCGGTAGTACATCCGTAGAAGAATGTACCGTGGACCATCACAAAGGATCCTTCACCAATACAAGACCGACCACCTCTATAACTAGATGGTACCGGAAATATCATCCTTCGGTCGTTATCGACCTTTACCGAGGACCCTCTAGCATACAAACCACAATAATCAGATACACGACGTCATAACATGTAAAGATATATCTAGAAGAGGATGATCATACCCTAATAGGAGTGACTCACTTAGCCATGCTGCATTTAACCCTGTTTTGGTCATTTTCGATTGATGAGGCTAGCGGTAACGATTACCTTTCACATATCACAAATCACATCACTTTGTATGTCACACGACCATTTTCGTTGACTACTAATTGTCTTCCGCAAAAATACAACCCTTAAGATCATACGTCTCAAGGAGGGTGTTAAGCTAAGAGAAGTTGCCTTCTCTGCCACCAATGATGTACGTTTGTAAAAACCAATGTACATAATCTATAGAAATGCAATGTCAGACAAACATCCATAAGAGTTGTCCAGGAACAGGACAAACCGTAGGTACTTTCTACCACTTCCTATCGGGAAATCTCTAGGATTAGTAGCGAATAGTCCTTGTATTGGATATTTCATAATGAAATGACCACTGCTACTGGATGTATATTGGGATTTTAACCCCAAATGATCAACAAGCAGTCCCCCACTATGAAAATCCGGAATATCAATATCATCACAAGCAACCTGCACAATCGTCGCATATACGTTGGTCCGAAGTGGTTTTCATATAAATCTGACCCCAGTCTCTTCGCACCAACAACGCAAAAGCGTTTCTCAACCTCACATAGAAACTAAGTCTCATAGACTTATCATGTTTTCCACTTTCAACTTGCTATCCTTTGGGCCAAGAGGAAGCTCGATAGATTGCAGTAATACTCCGCACTATACGGATCAACATCCTCAACATAAACGATAATCAGGCCTACACAGAAGGCTACATGCTAAGTGCATGACTAAATAGTTCCTACATCAAGTCGAGGAGCTAAAATTTAGCCAAGTTTGATAGTCGGTTATTTAACTATCAAAACAAACAAATAAATATTGAACACCATAACAATCACTAGGCCATTTCTATTAATCTTTTATTAATTAAACCATTTGCCAAATATTCACTTCAAATTATCTTTTAAAAGATACAATCTCAAACCATTTCAACATTGGAAAACATTTTCATATACTTATTTAATAATAAGTAATTCACAAATCAATTTATTTTCATCACTTAGAAGATATTATATATACTTAAATCATGATTAAGTGCATATTTTATTCTTTAACGAAAACATTCTTTTAAACATATTTATTCGGGTCAAAACGAATATTGCTTGAAACATCATTATGACAACCCAAAATCAATAATATAAGGATTCGAAAATAAGATAAATATATAAATCCCATATACTATACAAAAACATTTTCTTTAGAAAATCATTTACTATAACAATAGTGTTATAGTCCATCATTTCCATACTTCTCGAAAACGCCTATTTCAACAATGATTGTTAAAATCTATGTATTCGATACTTAACACTTTTTAAAACATCTTTAAACCGTTTTAACTCCATTCGCAATATCATTTTTTAAAATATTTATTTAATATATTATTCATTGTCCAAAATCGTGAATATAATTTCTTTAGTAAACTATAATAATTAACTTATTAATTTCAATTGATTTCATATTTATAAAACAATGTTTATAAATTCCATTTCTATTTTATAAAAGCTACAATGTATAAAATTCCTTTATTAATCAATTCCATTTAAATCTCAACTACATGCCAAAATCCAATTTATAAGTTAATTACTTATAACTCATTTATTCACAAATTCATTCTTTTATATCATCATCAATTTATAAATCTAAAAATCTTATTTACTTATAAATCCATTTACAACTTCATTTTAACATTTATAAAACTTATTTATAATTCCATCACTTTGATTTATAAAATATCAATTTTATAAATCTTATCTATAAACCATTTATAATAAGCCAAAAATCTTAATTTATACTTTTTCACAAAATAGTTAACTTCACATTCGAAAAATCATATTTTGGTTTTATTTCACAAAAATCAAAATTTTTGTTACATAAAAATTATAACTTTTGTTTATATAAAATAAATCCGTGTACGTAGAAATTCAAAAATATATATTTTCAAATCACCTGAAAATTCTATTTTAATTTGGAAATCATCACTTTAACATTTTTAAATTCCAAAAATAGGCCCAATGCTGCAACAGCACTAAATACATTAATCACATCAACCAAAACATCATATATCAAATGAATACAACATATATCAATATCTGTAAATAAAATCAATAGTGATGAGGAATTCAGTTGGATCCCTCCAACCTGTCATCTACAACAAATATACATATTAGAAATATATATACAATGTCCGCTTCAAGGCAGACGTGCGTACAAAGGTTCAATCGTTCATACACGAGAACGTATAAGGCCATATGCTCCACTAGGCAGGTATATATCCAATTACTAATCAATATATCATATATCATCCAAACAATCAACAATCGTCATAAAATAAATTATTTCTCACTTATATAAAAATATCAATGAGGCAGAAAGAGTGAGTTGTGCTCACATTGATTCCAATAGCAGTTGCGGTGTTTTATTCCAAATAAAATTGAACAACCGTTTAATTTTGCCCAATATTTGCACTAGCTCCAATCAACTACAAACCTGCTCTAAAATGTAGTGCTCGTCAATATGGACCCAACGCAATTCGTTTCGTGCGAAATGGACCTCGTATCAAAAAGGTACAGCGTTTAGAAGTTTATACAATTTATAATATATAATAAATCAATTTCCTTTTTTTTTAAAAACCTTAGAATAATCTGAGCCGTGCATGTCAATACCCTAGGATCGTGGCCACGCTTTACCCTTTCTCCCCCAAGCTAGACCGAACGCAAGTAAACCCATTGGCCGCCATCATTTTCGAATTTATCGCGCCACTACGATGAGCTATAGGATGATCGAGCAACGGCGTTTCGGAGTCCACCACGTGAGCTACCCATGGCACGAATCCAGTAGAACTCGGTCCACCCTTTTCTTCGAAAAACACACATGACTCTATGATGAACGCGACTGAAATCTAGCTCTAAATGGCAATGATAAAGAAAATCCACTGTTGGATTGAAAGGCTCGATGAGCTCTATAAGTTTGTAGTTGGAAGTTTTTTGAATTGATTGATGGATAGGCCAAAAATCGAGGAAGAAGAATCGAAGGTTTATGTCCATTAAAATTTTGATTGCGGCTATGAAACCCTAGTTAGGTTTTAACGCAAATAGAAAATGTTTTGTCCTTTTATAGAAAATTCGATGACACTATTCATTCTGAAAATTTTCGAACTCGAAACGAAGCGTGCCGCCTTGCATTTATAATGTTTTACCCCTACTTCGAACACAATGGAATATATATATCGGAAGCCAATTCGATCGTAATTGAAAAATAGGTTTTCAAATCGAATTATTTAAATTTAAAATTTACTTAAACAGATTTCTACGCATTTTAGCTTGCCCTGGACAAACCCTAAATCCAATTGACACAAAATTTGAAATCTTACAATAATATAACATTACGGATCCGATGAAATTGGTTTCTTCGAAATTCGAGACTATATGAAAATGACCATTTTCAATTGTCAATTAAATATTAAAATATTCAATTTCCATAAATTAACTTTTGATTCAATTTTAAAAGTTCTCTATCACTATTCTAATTCAAATAAGATTTAATTCAACTTTATAAATCATTTTCATTCATATTAAATCCAGTTTCCAATTATTTCAACAATTTAAAATATTAAATAAATAATTTAACTATCCAATTAAATCTAGATATTTGAAATAAAATTTACTCACCTTATAAAATTAACTTTTGAATATTTAAAATCAATTAAATATACGAATTTCAAATGACGGAAATTCTAGATCGTTGCATTCTCTCCTACGTAAAAGAATTTCGTCCTCGAAATTACAATCACAAGGCCTTTTTTATTAATCTTTTATTAATTTAACCATTTGCCAAATATTCACTTCAAATTATCTTTTAAAAGATATAATCTCAAACCATTTCAACATTCGAAAACAATTACATGTACTTGTTTAATAATAAGTAATTCGCAAATCAATTTATTTTCATCACATAGAAAATATTATATATACTTAAATCACAATTAAGTATATATTTTATACTTTAAGGAAAACATTCTTTTAAACATATTTATTCGGGTCAAAATGAATGTTGCGCAAAACATCGATACGACAACCCAAAATCAATAGTATAGGGATTCGAAAATAAGATAGATATATAAATCCCGTGTACTATACAAAAACATTTTCTTTCGAAAATCATTTACTATAACAACAGTGTTATAGTCCATCATTTCCATACTTCTCGAAAACATCTATTTCAACAATGAATGTTGGAATCTATGTATTCGATACTTAACACTTTTTAGAACATGTTTAAACCGTTTTAACTCCATTTAAAATATCACTTTTTAAAACATTTATTTAATATATTATTCACTGTCCAAAATCGTGAATATAATTCCTTTAATAAACTATAATAATTAACTTATCAATTTCAATTGATTTTAGATTTATAAAACAATGTTCATAAATTCCATTTCTATTTTATAAAAACTTCAATATATAAAATTCCTTTATTAACCAATTCCAATTAATTCTCAACTACATGCCAAAATCCAATTTATAAGTTAATTACTTATAATTCATTTATTCACAAATTCATTTTTTTATATCATTATCAATTTATAAATCTAAAATTCTTATTTACTTATAAATCCATTTACAACTTCATTTTAACACTTATAAAACTTATTTATAATTCCATCACTTTGATTTATAAAATATCAATTTTATAAATCTTATCTATAAACCATTTATAATAGTTCAAAAATCTTAATTTATACTATTCCATAAAATAGTTAACTTCATATTCCAAAAATCATATTCTGGTTTTATTTCACAAAAGTCATAATTTTTATTACATAAAAATTATAACGTTTGTTTATATAATATAAATCCGTTTACATGACAATTCAAAAATATCTATTTTCAAATCACTTGAAAATTATTTTTCAATTTGGAAATCATCACTTTAACATTTTTAAATTCCAAATATAGACCCAATGTTGCAACAACACTAAATACATCAATCACATCAACCAAAACATCATATATCAGATGAATACAGCATATATCAATATCTGTAAATTTAATCAACAGTGGTGAGGAGTCCAGTTGGATTCCTCCAATCTGTCACCTGCAACAAATATGCATATTAGAAATATATGTACAATGTCTGCTTCAAGGCAGACGCGCGTACAAAGGGTCATCCGCTCATACACGGGAACGTATAGGGTCATCTACTCAACTAGGCAGGTATATATCCAAATACCAATCAATATATCATATATCATCCAAACAATCACCAATCATCATAAAATAAATTATTTCTCACTTATATAAAAATATCGGTGAGGCAGAAAGAGTGCGTTGTACTTACATTGATTCCAATAGCAGCTGCGGTGTTTTATTTCGAATAAAATTAAACAACCGTTTAATTTTACTCAAAATTTATACAAGCTCCAATCAACTCCAAACCAGCTCTAAAATGTAATGCTCATCAATATGGACCCAACATACTTCGTTTTGTGAGAAACAGACCTCATATCAAAAAGTTACAGCGTTTAGAAGTTTATGCAATTTATAATATATAATAAATCAATTTCCTTTTTTTAAAAACCTTCGAATGATCTGGGCCGTGCATATCAATTCCCTAGGATCGTGGCTGTTCTTTTCCGATTCTCTCCCCAAGCTAGATCGAATGCAACTAAACCCATTGGCCGCCATCATCTTTGAATTTATTACGCCATTACGACGAGCCATAGGATGATCGAGCAACGGCGTTTCGGAGCCCACCACGTGAGCTACCCACAGCACGAATCCGGTCGAACTCGGTCCCTCCTTTTCTTCGCAAAACGCACATGACTCTATGATTAAGCGGTTGAAATCTGGCTCCAAACGACGATGATAAAGAAAATCCACTGTTGGATTGAAAGGCCTCAACGAGCTCTATAAGTTTGTAGTTTGAAGTTTTTTGAATTGATTGATGATAGGCCATAAATCGAGGAAGAAGAATCGAAGGTTTATAGCCATTAAATTTTTGATGGCGGCTGTGAAACCCTAGTTGGTTTTAACGTAAACAGAAAATGTTTCGTCCTTTTATAGATAATTCGACGACACTATTCATCTCGAAAATTTTCGAACTCGAAACGAAGCGTGCCGCTTGGGGTTTATAATGTTTTACCGCTATTCTGAACAAAATGGAATATATATCGGATGCCAACTCGATAGTATTTAAAAGATAGGTTTTCGAATCGAATTATTTAAATTTAAAATTTACTAAAACAGATTTCCATTTTAGCTTGTCCCGGACAAATCGTAAATCCGATTGACACGAAATTTGAAATTGTACAATAATATAACATTACAGATCCGATAAAGCTAGTTTCATCGAAATCCGAGACTGTATAAAAAATGACCATTTCGACTTGTCAATTAAATATTAAAATATTCAATTTCTACAAATTTACTTTTAATTCAATTTTAAAAGTTCTTTATCACTATTCTAATTCAAATAAGATTTAATTTAACTTTATAAATCATTTTCATTCATATTAAATCCAATTTCCAATTATTTCAACAATTTCAAATATTAAATAATTAATTTAATTATCCAATTAAATCTAGATATTCGAAATAAAATTTAATCAACATATAAAATTAACTTTTGAACATTTAAAATTAATAAAATATACGAATTTCAAATGACGGAAATTCTGGGTCATTATAATTCCTTTTTCTGGCATAATGTAAAGTTTCGGAAGCGATTTTTTGATGTCTTGGATTATTTTATGGTATGAAGTGGATGCAAAATTGGTCGCTTCATACTTCTATTCATAAGAGTATGAGAGTTTTGGTTGAAAAGATTTTTCAAAAAGCTACATAAATATAGAACTGCCAGTACATATATAGGTTGTTTACATCATGTTTTCAAAAATATTTTCAAAAGAAATGCGTTTATATAGGAGGATCTGATTTAGAATCATTCTGAATATATATTTTCTGTGAAGTGATATGGTAATACACTGTGCGCTTATGCACGATTGGTTGCAAAATTGGTTGTGCGCTTATTGGTTATGTAGTTTAGGATAATTAGGAATCAAAATGGTCATCGGTTAAATTTCAAGGATGAAATTCTTTTTAAGTGGGGAAGAATGTAGCACCCATAATTTGGCATTGGTTATTTAATTAGTTTAGTTAGTTAATTAGACTCCAAAAATGAAATTTGTGCAAACGATAGAATTCGACTATGAAACTTGCATAATTGCATTCGTAGCAAAATTCTGAGAAACTTTCATGTTTGGAGTTTTGCGATCGGGGTCCAAACGAAAAAGTTACGGACAAACAACTAATTTGGAACGAAAATAAATAAATAAGAAAAATTAATGTTTATTAATTAATCGCTCAGGCCCACAGGCTGACCTATCATTGGGACCGATCAACCCCAAATGGTTGATCGGTGCTCCATGGGCATTCAACCGGTCACCTTCAGGCAACTAGGGTTAGCCTAGGCCCAACGGCCCAGATTTAATATATTTTAATCTAACGGTTCTGCTTGGTTCTTGCACCTATAAATTCAGGCCTATCTCTCCCTCTCTTCTCATATTTTTTCGAAGGCAGTATCGAAGCTCTGTCATTTCTTCTTCTTCGCTTTCTTTCTAAATTATAAAAATAAGGCATTTATATCTATTTTCATAAAAATCGGAGAAAAATAGAAATTTAATAAAAAGGAGAAGAGAAGAGAATCAACTATAGCGTATTTAAGGTAATTTATATATTGTATCTATTTTCTCTCTCAGTTCCAAATCCCTTCTCAGATCTGTAATTCTGATGTACGTATATACCCTTTTATACACATCTCTTGGATTAAAAAGGATTTAGAAATGAATCAAAGGTACTACTTCAGATTTGGATATTTGGGTCGATTTTAAAAGGTGAGTGAGAAATTTTATAAATTGTTATAACATGAAAATTATCCCATTGGTGTTTATTTGATTTTTATGCCTAACTGGATAATTGTATATGAGTTATGGGCAACAGTCGAATATGATTTAAATATAATAAATATTGCCTACATAATCATATTTATGAATTGATTTAGAATTGTTTACAACCTTATCTGAAACTCAATCCCAAAAGTATGAATTTAAAATAATGATTTGAATGAAATTTATTGCAGATCTGAAATTGGTTGTATAATAATGCTATGAATTTGGATTATTACCATAATCTTGTTGGAATGTAAACCTTTCTGTTCGGAATTGTTGGAATTTAGATCTGTTTAATATTTGTAAATTAATTTGATTTCTTTTCCTTTTTGGAAGAATACAGCAATTGATCTGGCAAGGGATATATGCAAATAAAAAGTGAGAGAGAGATATGTAAAGTATGACTTCATTGTAGTTTACATTGTCTATTTCAGTAATAAAAAGAAATGATTATTCCTCGTAATTTCAAACGATGTAATCTTTTATATTTCAAAGTTAAATCTTTTATTTTGGACTAATTTATGAAATTATAACGGATAATCTTTTAGAGACGATCCCAACAATTGAACGTGGAAGAGAATATCTTAGTAAAGGTATATCACTAGAATATATTGGATAAAAGTAGATATTTGAACATATTTTACCATGTATATAATAATGAAACTAAAACTTAGCTTGTAACGACCCGTATTTTTTATAGTTAAAACTATTAAATTAAATAAGATTTTGAAATTTAACATTGTGAAAAGTTAAAATTTATGATTTATTAATGAGGAAAATAATTAGAATATGATTTAATAATGTTCGTTGAATGTTATTATAATGTAATTTCAATCAATTGTTTAATTTGGTTATAATTGTAAATAAGGAAAAAAATTGTGAAGTCAATAGTTGGAATTTATGTAATTAAATATTGCAGTTAATACGAGTTAAGATGTTAATAGTAGAATATGAATGTAATAAAACGTATACTTTATGTTAATAATTTCATAAGGTACTGGTTGATTTAATAAAAAGAGTGTAAATCAAAACAAAAGAATTTATTGGAATATAAAATATAATTAACTGGATTTTATTACAGTCGAAATTGAAAGTTGATAATTATTGCAATATTTAAATAGTGGATTTAACATGGAAAAATTATTTTAATAGATTATTAATTTCTATGTAATCAAGAATGTTGAAAATTGTTAACTTTTAAATTTGAATTTAGAGGTGACTAAATCAATTGATAATAATTTGTTTAATAATGTGTAAAATAGCCGTTTTGGTCACTACCTCGAATTTCGACGAAACCAGTTTCATCGGATCTATAACAGTGAGCTATTATAAGATTTCGAGTTTCGTAGCGATCGGACTTTTTGTTTGGCCGTGCGAGCATGAAATGCATAGAAATCAATTAAAAGAATTTAGATGAATATAATCTGATTGTAAAAGCTAACTTCTATATACAATGGAATTAGGGTTTGAAATTAGTTCCATTGAGTTCAAAAATATCAAAAACCTATATTTTAATATATGATATGACCTACTTTCGGGTCGTTGTTGTGGTTTCGATTCAATTCGATCTGTCCATTTGTTCTTATCCATCTATCTATATAAACAGATATTTCTTGAAACCCTAGCAGCTTTCTGATTTCATTTCTGCATGTACTTCTCATCTTCCCCTTTCTCCTTCCAATGACTGTCATCCAAAAACTCCAATCCCCAATTCAAAAATCAAATCAAAAATTCAAATTCATCAAACCCTATCAAATTATATACCGTTTCGAAGCTCTCAATGAATGGAGTCACCATGTGGTGTTTGTTTTTGGAAATAATGCTCATATCAATCGGAAATCACGATCAAAGGCGTTGGTGGCAAAGTCAAAGGGGGCAATTTGGGGGTTTTTGATCGGAGTATCGATTGGAGAAATCGACTTCTGGGTATTGTAGAGCCCGATGAGTAGATTTCAGACCTAGTTTCGATTTTAAGAACAGAGCAACGGTACGGCCAAGATCTAACTTGGAAGTTGATCATCGCTGTAACTTTGACCGTCGAGTGGCGGCGATTGGAGCGTCTATATGAGATGTCGGTAGTTCAGCTGCGTAGAGGAGATTAATAGCTTTCAGATGCAAGTGGTCTCTTGGAAAACGAAGCTCTGAGGTGATCGCGATCAAAATTGACTGGGCGGAGGTGGTCTCGGTATTGACTAGATCTTGCCAGAGGGTAATTTTACAAAAAAGTCCATGTAATTTTTATATTTGCAAATTTGACCCTGAAACTTTTAACCTTGATAACTTTTGCATACCGATTTAGATTTGGACGCGGTTTCTTCCGTTGTGATTTTGGACAACATGGAACTAGTTTGGTTAGATTTGGAGAATGTTGGATTTTTAGGCTATATAGTGATTTAACCCACTTTCAAATACTAAATCATCTTATGTTAGTGAAATTAAATTTACGACGTGATAAGAATATTATTGGTTGCTGTTTGGTAGTTTAATTTGACATTTTAAATTTAATTTGAATTGAATTGCCTTTTTAAATTAATATTGAATTTAATTTGTTAGTTAAATACAGGATAATGATAACCAGTTAATTATTGTGATTTATTGGCTGATTTGGATGTTGATTGTGATGGATGTTTATTTGTTGACATTTTGGATAATTGGATGTTTTTATCCCTATTATCACTATGGTTGAAATGATACATACTCGAATGATCTTATAGACTAGGGAGAATCGTTATGGGTTAAAATGATAAACCCGAACGATGTTATTGATTTGGAAATTGTTGGTTCAAGATACAGGTTAAGATGATATATACCCAGGAAATTTAACTAATTGGGGTAGAAATGATACATGCCTTATCACTTGACCATAGGGTAGATAACTATATACAGACACCGTTGGTCGGTTTTAAATTATTTTCTAAATAGTAAAGTATGTTTGATTTATATATTTTATTTTCAAAATTTTATTTAATGATTTTATTTAGTATATTTGGAAAATATATATTTTATATGTTATAAAGTACGAAATTATAAGTTAATATATGGTTTTAAATGTAAATTTTAAAATTGTAACTAATGATTTTATTTAGTTTTAAAATTATATTTTTTAATAGTTTAAAATTTAATTTAATAAAATATTTAATATAATTTTAATATATATATATATATATAATTTAAATTTAATTTAATATTATAAATATAGTTTTTATTTAATATAATAAATATAGATTTTATCATAGTTTTAATAAATAAAAATGTAAGAGGTTTATAAGGAATTTATAAAAGTTTTGTAAGAGATTTTATAGTGGATTTTATAAAAGTATTCTTAGAAAGGATTTTTGTAAAGGATGTTATAATGGCTTATAAAGGTTTTAAAGGATATTATAAAGGGTTTTTATAAAAGAACTTGTACAGAGGGATTTGGAAGAGTATAAAGGAATCTGTGCAAAGGTTTATGATAAAGGGAAAAGCTGTAAATTGTTTTGGAAAATTATAAATGGCTTTAGAGCATATAAACAGTTTATAAATGGTTACTAGGTATTTATGAATATATTTATACTTTTGGAATAAGTATGTGGATATATTGATATGAAGGTATAAACAGTTTTTTGGATTTATTATCAAAAATGTTTTATAAAAATGACCACGGTGTGAAAAATGTAAGAATTTGGTTGTTACAGAGACCGGGGTCGGATATTGTCATACTCTCTGCTAATTCTGAAACCGCTTTAACAACCGTGCACGTGGTGGAGAGTCCAAAGCGAAGTAGGATGGTTTGGCGAACGCTATTGTATGAGGTATGAACGCAGCCCTGACCCCCCTTAGTCAGCTTGATATGACTAAAACAGGAGCTATACCGGGCCAAGTGAGGTCGCTCCTCCGATCGGGCACATTTCTTTGATACCATATCTGTTACTCTGTGATTGATTTGGTGGCCATCTTCGGTTTGATTTTTAGGAGTGTGTTCTGAGGTGGGCGGTAGAATCTGCTATGTGTTACCACCAGTCCGGGCATGCAAAACGGTAGAATAGGCATTCCCTCGCATGCCTTGTCATATGCCTTATCGGGTCCACTACAATTTTCATTTGTGTCGTACCTGTAGAGTTCTCCCTAATAGCCCGCCAGTTTGGTGGAGTTTACGGCACTGTATAGACTACGACATTTATAAAATGTGTTAAGGGGGATATGGGTAACGTCTTAACGCTATTTTAATATTTTACTGATAGACATTATATATATATAGCGTATATTACTACATATAAATAGTTTAACGGATCCTTAGAAGATGGAAATTCCAAATATCTCTTAAGTTATTGCACGCACGTTATACACTGGACAGGAGATGTAAAATCTTGTAAACATCTCTGAAGCCGTTACAGTTGGTATCAGAGCTTTGCTTTGGTGATAACCTTAGGTTTGTGGGGTTTGACTCATTAGAGATTGGGTAGTAATACCCTAGAATGAGTTGATTGAGCATGTACATACACACACACACACATATATAAGAGAGCGTATTTGTTAGTGTTATAAAATGTTTTATATTGTGTTTACTTATCTGTTGAGTTGTTTATGAATTCCGGTCAGTGCGTGGGACGCCATGCTATCGATAGGAGTTTCTAAACACTTAAACGAGGCAAGTCGAGATAATATTATTTTTGAAATATAGATAAATGAAATAATTTTACCTAGTATTATATTTTGCATGTAAAAGAATAATTTTCATAAATTGATATAGTTGTATGTGATATGTCTGTTGTTGGGAGTGAAATTATTGGTTGCAAAATATGATTTACAATAAAGTAAATATGAATTGGAAATTTGAGAACTTAAGTTATGGAATTTTGAAATTGGTGTTCAAAGATTTTTAGAATAATATATTAGTATTATTTCAAAGTATTTTCGGATATAAACATTTTTAATGTGATTTAAAAGAAACGTTTTAAAATAATTTTTAAAGGGAAATAAGTTCTGTACTCCCCTCTTCTATCGTTGGAAAATAATTTCAGTGATGATGGCTGCATTATCGACATTCATTTTCGAGTCTCAATGTAATGACTTGTATTTTTCGATAATTAAAAATAGTAATTTAATTAAGATTTTGCAATTTAATATTGTAAGAAATTAAAATTTTATGATTTATTAAAGAGAAAATAATTTGAATGTAATTTGATAATGTTAATTCGAAGTAATTGATAACTATTTTAATGTAATCCTAAGTAATTGAAATAATTGTAAAGTTAATTTGGTGATAATTGTAAATAAGGAAATAAATTAAATGTTGAATTAAATGGTGAGATTATATGTATTTAATTGAAATTGAATATGAAACTAGTGATGTGCAAGTAGTTATAACATTTGTTTGTAAATAATAAATTTGTAAATATGATTAAAGTACTTAAAAGTGACAATTGTTTATCTATCATCCCATTTTAATATGTTGAAATAATTTGTAAATCAATGTGAATTAATATAATTAAATATTGTAATTAATAAGGCAAGATGATAATTGTAGAATAAGAATGCAATAAAATGTAAACTAATGTTAATTATATTCATAGAGTATTGTTGATTAAATAAGAAAAATGTAAATCTAAATAAATGAATTTATTAGAAATTAAATTATAATTAATGAACTTGCTACTACTACAATTGAACCTTGAAATTTGTGTAATATTTAATTTTTGGATTAACATGGAAATTTATATTAATAGGTTATTCATTTCTATGTAATTAAGAATGATGAAAATGGTTAACTTTTAAATTGAAATTGAAAGTGATTAAATTTATTTAATAATAATTATTTAATTAACGTGAAAGCGGCCGTTTTGGCCATAGTCTCAGATTTAGACAAAATCAATCTCATCAGATCCGTAACAGTAAATTATTGTAGGATTTCAAGTTTCATAGCGTTCGAACTTGGCGTTTGATCGTGCGGGCTCGAAACGCATAGAAATCAATTTAATGAATTCGATTAAAATAATTTGATTTCTGAAAGCTAACTTCTGTATACAATAGAATTAGGGTATGAAACTAGTTTCATTGAGTTTAAAAGTATCTAAAACTTCTATTTCGATATATGGGATGACCTACTTTCGTTTCGGAGACAAAGTGGGTTTTTCGGGTCGTTATTATCGTTCTGAACCAATTTGATATGTTCATTCATTCTTATCGGGCCTTGTCGATATAAATAGATTTTCTAAACCCTACCCAGCCATTTTATTTCTTATTTCTGTACGTATCTGTCTATTCAATCTACCTCCTTCTTCTTTCTTTCCAATGGCTGCAAATCCAAAACCCTAAATTCAATTTCAAATTCAAATCGAAATTCAAACTCTCCAATCTATGTCATATTATATATCATTGGGAAGCTCTCGACGAACGCAATCTAGATCCGTTATTCGTTTTTGCAATCGAGTTTTGATTTGTCCATAAATGACCAAAACATTCTCGGCCTTCGATTTTGGTGGTTGATCAACGGCCACGATTCATCGATTCAAGGATGCGGTATGGTGGAGATTTGCGTGGGGAGTCCATCGGAGCGGGTCGCTTGGAAGGATGATGGCCAGGTCATCGTGGAAAATTGATTCAGGTTTGGTTATTATGGCGGTGGCTGTGCATTTTGAGGTGGTGTCAACGTCGTTGTGGGCCGTGATGGTCGTGGAGGGGTTGCGCACGGGTGGCGAAGTGTCAGGTGGTAGTCTGGTTGGGACGCATATATTGTTATTTTATTATTTAATCTACTTATGTTATAAATCGTATAATCTTCTAATCATCATACCTTTTGCATATGAACTCAGATTCACGCACGGTTTTCTCCATGACGATCGTATCGAAATTTCGGATATTATGGGACTGGTTTGGTTGCATTCTGAGACTGTAAATTTTTGGACTAATTTTGGATTTTAAATCAACGAAAAATCAAAGGTGGGTGTTTAACCCACTCATGACTACAGAATTATCTTATGTTAGCTAAATTAAATTTATGAAATGATAATAAATTAATTGGTTGTAGTTTTGTATATTTTAATTTTCGTTCCAGTTAAATCTGACTTTTATTGAATTTAGTCGCCATTTAATTTAATTTGAATTTTAAATTGTTAGTTAAATACTTGTTAATGATAACCAGTAAATTATTGTTAATTATTGGTTGATTTGAATGATGATTGTAATGGATTTTATTGTTGATATTGGATGACTGGATGTTATATTTATATATTGTCGTCACAGTACAAGTTTCCTTAGTTATTGTTAACAAAATCACTATGGGTTGAAATGAACATACCCCAATGATCTTATAAATTAGGAAAAAATCAGTATAGGTTGAAATGATAGAATCAAGCGATTTGATGGATTTTAAATTTAATTCAGGATTACAGGTTGAAATGACGTACACCCGTAAATTTTAAATTATTACGGGTTAAAATGATAGATATCTGTATCACTTGACCATATGGTAGAAAATTATATATGGACACCGGATTGATTAAACTGAATTATTTTAAACCTTAAATTTTGGATTCCAGTTAAATTCTATTTTGAAGTAAAATTAGATTTATATAAATTGAATTATTTTAAAAAAATCCAAGCTTTAATCGTTGAATTGAAATTAGTTTAAATGAATAGTTTAAGAATTCAATTTGGAACTTTAAATTTTACTATTGGAATATAAATGAAATTTATCAAAACTGAGTTATTGTAAATGTTTAATTATTTAAATTTTAAAATATGTTGAAATTGAAATGGTTTAAATTTACAGTTCAAACATGGATTTGAAATCAATATAGATTTAAATGGTATTAAATGAGAATCTAAATTGAAAGACAAAATTGAGTTTGTTGATTTGAAAGCTGGATATGGTCCAAATGTGTTGAAATGGAAGATATAGTTTAATTTGATATTAATTCGAATTAATTATATTAATATAAATTGTTCAAAGATATATTATTTTTAATTCAAATTTATTTAAATTTTCAAACTATTTACTATATAAACCATTTCAATAATCAAATCATCTTATATTAAACTATTAAAACTACATTTAATCTATTTTAATCCATTTTAATCTATTTTAATATATTTTAAACTATTTTTATCTATTTTAAACTATTTAATCTAGTTTAAACTATTTTAATCTATTTTAAACTATTTAAATCATTTAAAGTATTTTAAAGTATTTTGGACTATTTAAACTATTTTATAACTATTTAAAACTAATTATGACTATCTAACTACTTTCTAAAATTCAAACCATGCAAGGTTGAATTGTTTATATTTAAATCATGTATTCTAAAGCGAATATGGTTAAATGATGTTATAACCTACGTTGCAATTTGAAAGGATATTTTCTAGGTAATGACTTATTTTGAGTAAATGTGATAATTTTGAATTGAGGGTTTAACCTCTATTGTGATTTCGAAAGTGAATATAATTTCGAAAGTGATTTGATTTTTGAGAATATGATATTTTGATATCAATTATGAATCAGTTATAGAAATGTAAAAGAACCATCCGGTGTGAAATAAGCGTTTGGTTGTTAAAGAGACCGAGATTGGATATTGTCATACTCTCTACCAATATCGAAAATCACTTTAACAACTGTGCACGTGGTGGAGATTCCAGAATGAAGTAGGATGGTTTGTGAACGATTCTGTATGAGGTATTAACGTAGCCCTGACTCCCTCGAGTCAGCTTGATATGACTAAAAAAGGAGTCATGCCGGTCTAAGTGAGGTCGCACTTCCAATCGAGCATGCTTCTTCAATGCTATATTTATTACTTTATGACTAATTTGGTGGTCACCCCTCGATTTGATTATAGAAGTGTGTTCCAAGGCGGATGGTAGTAGCAGTTATGCGTTACCACTAGTCTGGATCCGCAAAACGGTAGTATACTACCTTGGGCATTGCCTCGTGTGCCTTATCATATGCCTTATCGCGCCCACTACGAGTTTGGTTTGTACCGTACTTACGGAGTGCTCACCGAGTAAACCACCTGTTCGGTGGAGCTTACAATATTTTTATAGACTACGTGAATATATAAATGTGTTAAGGGGGATATGGGTAATGCCTTAACGCTATCTTAATACTTTACTTTACTAATAGACATATTATAATAGCATATATTACTAGATAGTAAATAGTTTAACGGGTTCTTAGGAGATGGTAATCCCGAACATCTCTTAAGTTATTACACGCACGTAAGACACTGGGTATGAGATGTAAAACCCCGTAAACATCTCTGAAGTAATTACACTCATATTTATTTATTGTTGATTTAACTTACATAAGATCTATCAGTTCTGACTCGAATGTGTTGTCTTTTAATTACGCTCGGGTCAGTCTAAGCTTTTTAGTGTACTGAAGACTCTTTTTCTGATGGACAAAGACAAAGATTTAGTATATTATTCTATTTATTATAATTATTCCACTGCATCATGTTGTTCCACTGCATTATTCATTTATTCCTGTTGTATGTATACTCTGATATATTGTAAAATGTAATCAAATGTTATTTGTAAAACAGCTTTATGAACAATTTATTTGATTATTATATTTTGTCATTCCGCTGTGAGATTCTATATTTTTTTTCATTCCTTTCTCTTTTTTTTATTTACTTTATAACAATCCTCCCTTTTGAATGGTTTGAGTTGACATGTATGTCTGCTAAACCATCCAAAAAGGCGTGTCGTTACATTTGGAATCAGAGTTAGCGATAACCTTAGCTTTGTGGGGTCTGACTCATTAGAAATAGGGTAGTATTACCCTTGAATAAGTCTGTCAAGTGTAAATATATGAGAGAGCATACTTTTTAGTATTATAAAATGTTTTTATATTGCGTTATTTTGTTCTTTTTAGTATTTATAAATTCTGGTCGAACTACGGGACGTCATGGCATCGATAGAGATTTCTAAACACTTAATAAGGTAGACTGATACAATATTGATTGTGAAATATAGGTGAGTGAAATAAATTTACCTAGTAAAATATTTTTTATATAAAAGAATAAATTTTATAAATGTATATAGTTGTATTTGATATGTCTGTTTGTTAGGAAGTGAAAATTTACAAAAATTGGTTGCAAAATAGGATTTGTAAATGAAGTAAGTATAAATTGGAATTTTGAGAACTTAAGTTTCGAGATTTTGAAATTTGTTTTCAAAAGATTTTTGAATCTAATATTAGTATTATTTTGAAGTACTTTCAGATAAATATTTTCAATGCTATTTAAAAGTGATGTTTCTAAAAGAATTTTAAAAGGAAATAAGTTCTGTACTCCCCTCTTCTGCCACTGGAAATTAATTTCGGTGATGAGTGCATGCATCATCGACATTCATTTTCGAATTTCAAAGTTGGAAGACCACTGTAATAGCTTTACTACACATTTGTTTTGATGAATTTTTTTTAAAAAAAATTTCTAAATATGATTGGATATATATATATACAAAGCTATTAGTACATATGTACACACACACATACATATGTATTATTTTAAATGATTTGAAGGGAAAGCCGGAATTTAGTTCTTAAAACCTCCTAATAATTAGTAGTTTTCAGTTATTGTAATAGAATGAAATCTTAGCTATTTTAATAATTGGAAGCTTGTGACGACCGCCCATGACTCCTGCACTAAACAAGGAAATAGTGCGTTGTAAACTGTGCCAGGCAGCCATGGATGATCATCAAGGTAAGGTAAAAACAGCGGAGTCTATCGTATTACTCACAGCGCATGGGTAAAATACAATAGAATATATATATATATATACACACATATACATATATAGTGAAGCTCCACAAAACAGAATCTCGTCAAATAAGCCTCAAAGTAGTTTGATACAAAAATCTGAATAGTCAATACATCAAGCCTCACTACATATCACTCAGAGAATATACAAGCAGCGGAACATCCAGTACATATAGTAAGAAAATAATATGCAAGCCTCCAGCTCGTCTTCGTCGTCAGCATCGTTGGTCACTAAGAACAACACCTGTCACTTGCTACCTAGTCTGCCCATCCCAAAATGGATGAACAGCCCAAGGTAATAAGAGTTGAACATAAAACCTTGAGTCAGACAACAGTCTTAGTGAGCGGTAAATTAACTAACAACATACCAAAAGAGCATAAATGTAAAAGGAATAGGAACCCAACCCTCCGACTCCACCTCTTTCTACAGTGATAGCACCCAGACACACTAAGCAGAAGTAAACATAGCAAATCAGACATTTAAAGTAAAGTAATTATCACTCGAGTCAAGGTCGATGTTTTCCAAGTACAAACCCCCAAGGCCTAAACCAAGATCAGATAAGCACCCGGAAAACATCGCTCTTGAGACCGAATGACGATACAACCAAAACATCCAAACGTCCATGACTCTGGCTATCACTGTTATCATTGCTTCGATACCATCGTTAACTGAAGGACCGACACCTTTCTTTCAGCCGTCCGTCAAGGGCTAATGGTAATCCCGGTTCTAGACAAAACTCCGCACGTCGTCGCAGCCCGTGCTTAGGACTATCGAATCTGCCCAGAGTACTCGACCATCAACTGTAGTCTTTTGGGACTATCAAATCTGCCCAGCGTACTCTTGCTTTGAGTCTGCTAGAACCTTCAATAACGATGAAATCTCAGCCTTCTAGTCATCCTCCTCGACGACTATTCTCATACTAGCTCAAGCGCCTCTCGAGCCAACCATTATCCACAAACTCGAACCATCCCTCGAGTTATCAACATGCTTGGAATGATCCCGTCTGGATTATACCAAAGCTACCTCACATCATGCCTCGCCTCATCTCATTCATAGTAAAGCTCCATCTCAACATCATCATCAAATCCGTCCATATGAGCTTTATCATCCACTACATATGCCACGTGCAGCTTTTCTATTCAAGAGCTTCCCCCTTAGCCTTTGAATCATCTTCGACCAACTTGTCCAAATCCAACCACTAATCAACTAATTTATAACAATCAATCAAGTCAATCATTAATCCAAGTAATTAAGCATTCAAACATGATCTAAAAGCAATTATAACAAAAATGGCAATCTTGTAAATAAAGAGTCTAAATCTAACAAGCATAATCATGAATAATATCTCTACAACTTGATGGATGAACTTGCATAGGTTAACATGTATTATAATGGATGTCAAATCTTCATGAACAATGGATCTATACTTAGGTTTACGAAAATGCATGAAATCACTATTTTTAACACAAAATCAAGCCACCAATCCAATATACTCCTTTGGGTCCGTGTGAGAGATAACCACCACTCACCGAATCACCTAAACACCTAAAAAGCAACACACTCCAAATCTGGACAGCGAAGGATCTAGCTCGATCCGCCAAAATTCCACTTCAAACGATGAAATCCCTCTTCGATGGATGGAGATCTTCAATCTAAGCTCTTGGATCTTCGATTTGGATGGAAGGAAGCACAAGATTAAAGAGTAGAAAAGAAGTGAAGAAGTGTAGCACTCGAGCTCTCAAAATGGCAGAACTTCGTCGCTTCAAAATCCGGATCCCAAAAATGAAGCTAACCCATGTATTTATAGGCCGAACCCATAAGTCGCTCTCCCTTAAGTCACTCACGACTTAACGAAACCCCACGACCTACGACCTATCAACTCGAGTATATGCGCGACCTAACATTCAAGCCTTCACGCGACTCAACGACCTAACACATATACGACCTAACACAAACATGACCTAACGATGTTGTCGACCTAACGACTTAACAGCATTGCCGACCTAACGACTTAACTGCATAAGCCCTTACACGGCCTAACTACACACACGACCTAACGTCTTAACCCTTTACGCGACCTAACACCTTCGCCTTCACGCGACCTACGACCTAAGCCTTATCTCGTCCACGACCTAACTACACACAGAATCTAACTTAGGTCGTTTACGACCTAACTTCAACACGGCATCTAACATAGGTCGCTCTCCTCCTTAAGTCGCTCAGTCGACCTACCTCCCTTAAGTCGTTAGCGACCTACCTCCCTTAAGTCGTTAGCTTCTTATGCCGCTAACTTCCTGTGCCGCTAATTCTCTTAGGTCGCTTACTCCCCTAAGCTGCTAACTCCTAGGTCGCTAAACCCCTTAAGCCGCTAACTACTAGGTCGTTAACTTCCTTAAGTCGCTAACTACTAGGTCGTTAACTTCCTTAAGTCGCTCCAACCCCCTAAGTCGCTCCACCGACCTAAGCTACTATACGACCTAAGCTATCACACGACCTAAGCTATCACACAATCTAACTCCTTAGGCCGCCTAAACCCTTAAGTCGTCGACTTCCTTGGGTCGTTCTGCCTTATCTTTAGGTCGCTCAACACTCAAGATCTTATACGACCTAACCTCTGGACGGCTTAAGCTCTGGTCGACTTAAACTCTGGATGACTTAACAACACTAACGACCTAATAACAACGGTTTTACGATCTTTCGATACATAAAATACGGGTCGTTACATTCTCTCCCCCTTAGGAATTTTGCCCCCGAAATTCCAAACAAACAAGAACAACCAAAAACTATTCTGCATGCCTACCATCCATAGCAACCAACAAACCATGCATCCAATTACTAGCCTACCATGCAGAATTCTAAGACTGGAACAAGTTACAATGTCATGAGATGACACGACACCTTATGGTCATACCTCGAAGAGTTCAGGATAAGCTGCCTTTATCCTCTCTTCCACCTCCCATGTACAGTCGTTAACATCATCACTCCATTGTATCTTGAGCAACCTAACTACCTTTCTCCTAAGCTGTTTCGTGTCAGTTTCCATAACACGAAGCGGCTTACGAGTTCTCTTATCAACTGGATTAACCTCAAAATCTTCACAGCTATTAGCAGAAACCGCTGTATTCGAGTCGTGCACATACTTCCGTAGATACGATACATGAAAAACATTGTGCACACCCGACATCTTTTCTGGTAACTCCAATTTATAGGCGAGCTTTCCAATTCGCTCGATGATCGGGAATGGTCCAATAAATCTCGGAGTCAATTTTCCTTTCCTCCCGAATCGAATAACATTCTTCGGTGAAGAAATCTTCACAAAAACCATATCACCTACGTCGAACTCCAAATCCTTACGACGCTTATTGGCATAACTTTTCTGACGGTCTTAGGCTGCCTTCATTCGTTACCGAATGATCTCTATGCAATCCGAAGTCTATTGAATCATTTCTGGCCCAAGTATCAACTTTTCTCCCGTTTCCAACCAACATGTCGAAGAGTTACACGGTCTTCCATACAATGCTTCATACGGCGCCATACCAATGCTGGACTGGTAACTGTTATTATACGAAAATTCCACCAAATGAAGATGATCTTCCCATGATCCTCCGAAGTCCAAAACACATGCTCCGAGGAGATCTTCCAAAACTCAGTTGACTCTCTCGGTCTGACCATCTGTTTGGGGGTGATAAGCTGTACTCAAACACAACTCGGTTCCCAAAACTTCCTGGAAGCTCTTCCAAAATCCACTAGTGAACAATGGGTCTCGATCGCTCACTATACTTTTCGGAATACCATGGAATCGAACTATCCACTTAACATACAGCTCAGCCAACTTCGATGCAGTCCTAGTTGATCGAACAGGAATAAATCTTGCACTCTTAGTCAAACGATCTATGATGACCCAAATCCCTTCATTTCCCGCTCTTTTTCTAGGTAACCCATCGATAAAATCCATCGATATTTGCTCCCACTTCCATGTAGGAACTTATGATGGCTGAAGCAATCCACTGGGCTTCTTCTGCTCGGCTTTTACCAACTGGCAGTTCATACACTTGGAAATAAAATTTCCAACATCCTTCTTCACACCTTCCCAGTAATAAGTTCTTTTCATATCCCGATACATCTTATTTCCACCTGGATGAATTGTTAGCTTCGAGTGATGACTCTCCTTTAGAACTTCATCTCTCAATTCATCTATATCGAGAACAACTAGTCGTCCTTGCTTCCGAAGCCAACCCTCTCGATCGACCTCGAATCCTTTATCCTTCTCTGGGTCTAACCCAGATTCCAAATCACGGATAATCTTGACAAGCTTATCGTCTCGCTTTTGGCTCTCGCCAATCCTTTCCACAAGAGTATGTCTTATCGATAAGTTTGCCAACATCTCAGGTTCTAATTCACATCTGGGCCTGAAGTCAAATCTAGCCAAATACTCGAGACTCTTCCTGAAAACATGGCTCCCAATCTTGCCTGTCTTCAACTTAACGCATCTGCCACTGGTTACCCTTTCCCGGAGTATAGGCTATACCAAAATCATATGATGCCAAAAACTCTAGCCATCGTTGCTGTCGAAGATTCAAATCCTTTTGGGAGAAAAGATACTTCAACGACTTATGATCCGTAAACAACTCGAATCGAACTCCCAATAGGTAATGTCTCCACATCTTCAGAGCAAATACAATCGCCGCCAACTCCAAATCATGAGTCGGATAATTCCTTTCATGCGGCTTCAGTTGTCGACCTGCATACGCAATAACTTTACCATTCTGCATCAGCACTGCTCCAAGTCCAGTACCACATGCATCGGTGTAAACCACCATCTCATCATTTCCACTTGGAATAGTCAAAACATGAGCACTTGTTAGTCGCTTTTTTAGGATTTTGAAAGCTTGCTCACACTTAGCATCCCATCTGAATACTTGGTTCTTTTTCGTCAATCCTGTTAATGGTGCAGCTACCTTGGAAAAGTCTTTGATAAATCGACGATAGTATCCTGCTAATCCAAGAAAACTTCTCACATCAGATGCATTCTTAGGTCTAACCCAATCCTGGATTGCTGCCACCTTAGCGGGATCAACCGCTATTCCACTTCCAGAGATAATATGGCCTAAGAACCTCACTTCTCTCTTCCAGAAGTGACACTTCGAAAACTTAGCCTTTAGCTGATGTTTCCGCAAGGTTTCCAAGATAATACGCAAGTGCGTCTTGTGCTCTTCTTCATTACTGGAATAAATCAAAATATCATCCACGAACACTAGTACGAACTTGTTCAACTGATCCCTGAACACTCTATTCATAAGATCCACAAAATATGCTGGTGCATTGGTCAATCCAAACGGCATTACCAACCACTCAAAGAAACCATATGGTGTCCTGAAAGCAGTCTTCGGCACACTATCCTTTGCCACTCTTAATTGGTGAAATCCCGTTGCCAAATCCATCTGAGAAAACACCTTGGCTTCGTGAAGCTGATCAAACAAGTCATCTATTCTCGACAATGAATACTTGTTCTTCTTAGTCACTTTATTCAGCTCACGATAATCCACACACAACCTCAACGATCCATCTGCTTTGGTTGCAAACACAACTGGTGCACCCCATTCGGACACACTACGCCGAATGAATCCTTTCTGTAAAAGATCATCAACTTGCACCTTCAACTCTTGCTGTTCCCTAGGCGCCATCCGCCTAAGAGGCATCACAACAGGTCTGGCTCCTTCAACTAGATCGATGCGAAACTTGATCTCTCTATGCGGCGGTAACCCTTTGACCTCATCAAAGACATCCTCAAATCCATTTGCGACTGGCAGCGATGACAGTCCATCCCGTGGAACAACCAGCGAATACATGAAGCTCATGAAGACGCCTTCCTCATGCTTACATCGTATCATAACCTTTCGCCCTTCCACATTCTCGACTGTCACCTCCAGCCTTTTACAATCAACCTTTGCTGCGTACTTCGTAAGCCAGTCCATACCCAAAATAATTCCAAACCCCGCAAAGTTTAGAACAAAACAATCACAAACAAAAGAGCAATCATGACTCGATACAACCAAATCATGGCATAACATACACAGACAGGACGAACCCCCAACTGGATTAGTCACAACCAATGGTCTATCAACAATATCCGGTTCTAAACCCAACCGGCATACAAGTTCATTACAAACAAAAGAATGCGACGCCCCAGTATCGAATAACACTCTAACTGGAACACCACAAATGGAAAGGGTACCTTGTACCACCACACTCTTTCCTTTCTCTTCTGCAGTAGGAGCTTTTGAAGATGATGGCACAACCCCCAAAGCATAAGCTTGCACAATCTGCCTGTCCTTCCTTGGTTCTGGACAATTCTTCTTGATATGCCCCGGCTTGTCACAGTTGTGGCACTTCACCGGACCTTTGGATTCTTGCAATCTTTGGAGAAATGGCCCTTCTGCTAACAATTGTAGTAGGTCACTTCGCCCTTCGGCTTCTTCTGGCCATCCTTACCCTTCTGCTGCTGCTGCTTCCTCTTCTTGTTTCCACCTTGCTGTGGTTTAGACTCCTCCTTGGTCACAGCAACAACAGATCCTTCTTTAGGAAACAGATTCTCGTGCCTGAGAGCCTTCTCCACAAGCTTCTCAAATGGATCGTCCAGATGATCCACCAACTGCCTCCCTAGATAAATGTCCAAGCCTGTCACAAACTTCTTGTTCTTCTGATATGGAGATTCAATATATGACGGGGCATACTTGGACAAGGCTTCAAACTCAGAAACATACTCAAGAACTGGTCTTCCTCCTTGCTTGAGCTCCACAAACTTCTTGAACAGAATGGATTTCTGAGCTGTAGAAATGAACTTAGCTTCAAATCTGGCTTGGAATTGCACCCAAGTAATTTCTTCCTCCGGAGTATCAATGGTGATAGAGTTCCACCAGTCAGAAGCTCTCCCTTGAAGCTGTCTTGATGCGAGCTTCCTTTTGGTTGCATCCTCAATTCCCAAATCACCAAAGATTCTTCTACAAGCATCTATCCATCTCTGGACTTCAATGGTTGACTATGTTCCCAAGAAAACCTTCCCTCAAAGAGAAGTATAGTCTTTACACAACTTAGCAAAATCCACCGGTCTTGGAGCTTGAACTTGAACTCCAACATCTACTGCTGGCCCCGGAGCTGGCATCCTCCTCATGATCGAAGTCATCATAGCCTCGAATATAGCAGCATAATCAGCAGCCCCCTCAGCAGCACGGCCTTCCCTAGCAGCTGGTCTCCCTCTTCAACTCATTCTTAATATCTATAAAAAAATGATTAGTGCACTTGAGAAACAACTGCATAAGAGGTTCAAATCCTTCTAAGCCACTATATTATATATAGTAATCATCCATCAAAATACAATTACGTCTCTCATACGTAGTTACGTCAGCGAGCGTTGGCTAAAATCGATTAACCAAAGATCTGATACCAAATGTGACGACCGCCCATGACTCCTGCACTAAACAAGGAAATAGTGCGTTGTAAACTGTGCCAGGCAGCCATGGATGATCATCAAGGTAAGGTAAAAACAGCGGAGTCTATCGTATTACTCACAGCGCATGGGTAAAATACAATAGAATATATATATATATATATATATATATACACACACATATACATATATAGTGAAGCTCCACAAAACAGAATCTCGTCAAATAAGCCTCAAAGTAGTTTGATACAAAAATCTGAATAGTCAATACATCAAGCCTCACTACATATCACTCAGAGAATATACAAGCAGCGGAACATCCAGTACATATAGTAAGAAAATAATATGCAAGCCTCCAGCTCGTCTTCGTCGTCAGCATCGTTGGTCACTAAGAACAACACCTATCACTTGCTACCTAGTCTGCCCATCCCAAAATGGATGAACAGCCCAAGGTAATAAGAGTTGAACATAAAACCTTGAGTCAGACAACAGTCTTAGTGAGCGGTAAATTAACTAACAACATACCAAAAGAGCATAAAGGTAAAAGGAATAGGAACCCAACCCTCCGACTCCACCTCTTTCTACAGTGATAGCACCCAGACACACTAAGCAGAAGTAAACATAGCAAATCAGACATTTAAAGTAAAGTAATTATCACTCGAGTCAAGGTCGATGTTTTCCAAGTACAAACCCCCAAGGCCTAAACCAAGATCAGATAAGCACCCGGAAAACATCGCTCTTGAGACCGAATGACGATACAACCAAAACATCCAAACATCCATGACTCTGGCTATCACTATTATCATTGCTTCGATACCATCGTTAACTGAATGAACGGCACCTTTCTTTCAGCCGTCCGTCAAGGGCTAATGGTAACCCCGGTTCTAGACAAAACTCTGCGCATCGTCGCAGCCCGTGCCTAGGACTATCGAATCTGCCCAGAGTACTCGACCACCAACTGTAGTCTTTTGGGACTATCGAATCTGTCCAGCGTACTCTTGCTTTGAGTCTGCTAGAACCTTCAATAACGATGAAATCTCAGCCTTCTAGTCATCCTCCTCGACGACTATTCTCATACTAGCTCAAGCGCCTCTCGAGCCAACCATTATCCACAAACTCGAACCATCCCTCGAGTTATCAACATGCTTGGAATGATCCCATCTGGATTATACCAAAGCTACCTCGCATCATGCCTCGCCTCATCTCATTCATAGCAAAGCTCCATCTCAACATCATCATCAAATCCGTCCATATGAGCTTTATCATCCACTACATATGCCACGTGCAGCTTTTCTATTCAAGAGCTTCCCCCTTAGCCTTTGAATCATCTTCGACCAACTTGTCCAAATCCAACCACTAATCAACTAATTTATAACAATCAATCAAGTCAATCATTAATCCAAGTAATTAAGCATTCAAACATGATCTAAAAGCAATTATAACAAAAATGGAAATCTTGTAAATAAAGAGTCTAAATCTAATAAGCATAATCATGAATAATATCTCTACAACTTGATGGATGAACTTGCATAGGTTAACATGTATTATAATGGATGTCAAATCTTCATGAACAATGGATCTATACTTAGGTTTACGAAAATGCATGAAATCACTATTTTTAACACAAAATCAAGCCACCAATCCAATATACTCCTTTGGGTCCGTGTGAGAGATAACCACCACTCACCGAATCACCTAAACACCTTAAAAGCAACACACTCCAAATCTGGACAGCGAAGGATCTAGCTCGATCCGCCAAAATTCCACTTCAAACGATGAAATCCCTCTTCGATGGATGGAGATCTTCAATCTAAGCTCTTGGATCTTCGATTTGATTTTCGATTTGGATGGAAGGAAGCACAAGATTAAAGAGTAGAAAAGAAGTGAAGAAGTGTAGCACTCGAGCTCTCAAAATGGCAGAACTTCGTCGCTTCAAAATCCGGATCCCAAAAATGAAGCTAACCCGTGTATTTATAGGCCGAACCCATAAGTCGCTCGCCCTTAAGTCGCTCACGACTTAACGAAACCCCATGACCTACGACCTATCAACTCGAGTATATGCGTGACCTAACATTCAAGCCTTCACGCGACTCAACGACCTAACACATATACGACCTAACACAAACACGACCTAACGATGTTGCCGACCTAACGACTTAACAGCATTGCCGACCTAATGACTTAACTGCATAAGCCCTTACACGGCCTAACTACACACACGACCTAACGTCTTAACCCTTTACGCGACCTAACACCTTCGCCTTCACGCGACCAACGACCTAAGCCTTATCTCGTCCACGACCTAACTACACACATAATCTAACTTAGGTCGTTTACGACCTAACTTCAACACGACATCTAACATAGGTCGCTCTCCTCCTTAAGTCGCTCAATCGACCTACCTCCCTTAAGTCATTAGCGACCTACCTCCCTTAAGTCGTTAGCTTCTTATGCCGCTAACTTCCTCTGCCGCTAATTCTCTTAGGTCGCTTACTCCCCTAAGCTGCTAACTCCTAGGTCGCTAAACCCCTTAAGCTGCTAACTACTAGGTCGTTAACTTCCTTAAGTCGCTAACTACTAGGTCGTTAACTTCCTTAAGTCACTCTAACCCCCTAAGTCGCTCCACCGACCTAAGCTACTATACGAACTAAGCTATCACACGACCTAAGCTATCACACAATCTAACTCCTTAGGTCGCCTAAACCCTTAAGTCGCCGACTTCCTTGGGTCGCTCTGCCTTATCTTTAGGTCGCTCAACACTCAAGATCTTCTACGACCTAACCTCTGGATGGCTTAAGCTCTGGTCGACTTAAACTCTGGACGGCTTAACAACACTAACGATCTAATAACAACGGTTTTACGATCTTTCGATACGTAAAATACGGGTCGTTACAAAGCTTCTAAAATGAAAAATAAGAATTAGGTACTAAGTGATTAATGAAATATATAAGAACTGGAGATTTGTAACTTGTAAGTCAAAGATATGAAAATTTTAGATGCAATTATTGGACATTTCGTTAACTAAAATAAATAAGGTCATATTTTAAAAACTAATTATTACTTTAAAAAATCAATTTTATATTTAAAAAAAATATCATATCATTCCAAAAACATATAGAAAAATTTAAGATTTTTCAATAAAGTTTATTATTTTTAATAATTAATATTATTTCAAAAAAACTATTTATGATTTATTAACAATAATAATTTAATCGAAAAATTCTTCAAAAATTTTCCTAACCTTTCATTCATGATCCTAGAATTTATGAAATTTTAAAATTTTCATAATATATTATTTTATATTAAATAGTTATTGCCGAAATAAATGTATTTGTTTTTAGAAATAATATTTCAACTTTGAAAACTCTTCAGATTTTTTTAAGCTCTATTTTATGATCCTAGATTTTCAAAATTGTAAAATTTGAATTTTCATCAATAAATTATTTTATTTTAATCATTTATGGATAAAAACATTATTTTATTCATAGTATATACAAATTAAAATACTAAAATTATTATATGTGCAAAACCAAGTTAATTTTGAAGTACAAATAATTTTTAATAATTGTTCTCTTTCTTTCTATATATATATTTATCTATATATAAATGTTTTATGTTCATATTACATATAATATATTTATACATACATAGGTGCGTGTGTGTATGGATATGTATGTGTGTATATATATACATATATTGTACACATATACATGCACATATTTGGACAACATACATGACATACAAAATTAGTTAATATGTCTGTTGTGATGTAAATCCCAACATCTACATATGGGAATGCTATACCTTCCACAGATTATTATGTTGACATGCACTCATACATATATGTATATGATATATTTATGTATAAACTAAATCAAATAAAATTAATTTCATATTTTAATATATTTTAATTTAAATAAAATAAATGATTTTATTTAAATGAAATTTAGAAAATTTCTAATTCAGTTATACTTCATAGGCCCAATAAAGATCCAATAGGGTAAAAAAATTAAAATTCACTCATAACTTCCGTTGCGAGCTGGTCCGGTTCAAAAATGGTATCAGAGCTCAATAGCCTATGCGGTCTAAATTAGTCATATTAGGGCTAACTAATTAAGCTTGCCCACTTAGTATGGTGTCTCGAAAGGTAGTGTCTATTGGAATTAGGTAATCAAGTATCCAGTCCTACCTGGTTACCGACCAGGCCCAAAAGGTGAAGTGAGCCCCAAAGGTTGCCTCTAATAGAAAAGGCCCCGGGCCTTGGGCTAATTTTCAAAACCGTTTGGAAAATTAACGTTAAAATTTAAAATAAAACATGTTTATTATAAAAATTATAATATTACATAAGTTTTCAAAATGTTTGAAAGGATATTGATATTTTCAAAATGTTTGAAAATATATAATAATTCAAATTTCAAATTTATTAATAAGACTGATAAAATAAATCAATTAAATATGTTAATTAATTAATGCATATATGGAAGTATTATATATGTTGTTATATGTTATGTTATTTTAAAATGTTTAAGATAACATAAGTATACATGTATGTATACAAGATAAATTTTGAAATTAATGAAATTTAATAAAAATTATTTAATTGAATAAATTAATTAAAGTTTAATTAATCAAATAAAATACACATATATATGATATATGTGTGTTACGCTATAAAGGTTATAGTATACAATATAAATATTATAGTAGATATGTCCAATATAAAAGTTATATTGGAATACTAATTAAAAACTAATTAAAGAGTTAATTGATTAAAATTAATTGGATAAGATTTAATTAATGGTATATTATACATAAGACTATCATATAAGTAATATGAAATATGAAATTTATATAACAATAAAACTTATATGATATGTGTATAAACTAAATGTGGAAAATTAAAGAAACCCAAACAGACTTGAGAAATAAATACATATGTAAATGTAATATACCGTGATTTCTAATGTGTCTGACACTTGAATCACTGGGGTATTTCATAAGAAATATATTATTCTATGAGTCGATATCACTCAATATATATATTGAAGCTTATGAACCTTGAATATAATGTTGTCCTCTACCATATTTATATATATATATATGTATGTATGTATGTATGTATGTATTAATAAATTGCTTACATACTTCTTACTTGTTGAGCAAACTCAAGCTAGGGATGTTATGCGTAGTATTATTAATATATTGAATAGATGATGTAAGATAACTATATGTATTTGTTGGGAAACTCAAGGTACATATACTATACTTAGGCGATCACGACATGGTAGGTATGAGTGAATAATCTCTTTCGAATTGTTAAGCAAACTCATGGTCGAAATGAGATTATAACAAGGAAAAATGGGTTAGGAGTTGCATGTGATACAACCGATAAGGAGTTATCCATTGTTTGTAGGGCTATGATTTGTTAAGCAAACTCAAGGTTAGAATACCAAAAAAAACAAGTCCTAACACCGACTAGTAAAGTTGTAAGACTTCTATGTTTCATCTTAAGGTTTGGAGAAACATAAAAGACTAGTGGGAACCTTATTAGAAAAATGAAATGGTAACATTTAACATTTCTAATATTGTAAGAACATATGGTATATAATGTTATAATTATCTACAATGATAAATTTGTGCATTTAATATGATTGATAAGACGTTTGTCAATTACCATATATAAATAAACAGAATTGAAAATTAACAAACAGAAATATAATACATATTTACTAATAATTATAATTACATGTTATATAATGTTTCTATACCTACTGAAGTGCCTAATTTCAACTACTTAATACATTTGTAAGTTCGTCGCTTATATATTTATTTGGTTTAGACCGTGTATTGCATTTTATGTGTTTTTGAACTCTAAATGCAATTCAAGACTATGGATATTTGATCCATGTACTTTCACATGTAAATGTTATATGGTGAACAGTCATAGTTTGTGTGCTATAGTATTTCAATGAACTTAGTTCATTCGAAGTAAGCCAATAAACAATATTTTAAGATCATGTATTCAGCTTGAATGATTTCAAAAGGATCATATTGTGTTAATATAACACAAGACCATAAACTACGAGATACATCAAAGAACTCGATCGTTGAAATGTCATCTTGATTAGTTTACATAAAGGTGGAACATATTTGATGTCTTAATCGTTAAGAATAATCGAATGCGCTTTTGTAAAAAGTTTGTTATGATATTGTAGTAATGTTTTCTTTTGAATAGTTCGACCATTTGAAAGAAAAATGAATGTATAAGAATAGATGTAATTTAAGGTAAAGTTGGAATGAAGAGAATGAATAGTCATTTTTGCTTTATAGAGAAACATTGGAAGCAAGAATTGTAATAATAATTGATACTTGATATTGGAATATGAAATATGATTTTTATTCCAAAATGTATTTTCATATAGAAAACTGTTTTCCATAACATTTATTTCTTTGAGTTCAAGATATTTGATCAAAGAACTCTCCATGTAAACTAGTTGCAGCATATGAAGTAAGTAAACAATATTAACAATATTAAGTGAATGGCGGACCTCTAAATTTAGTACGCTATTATAGTAATGGCGGAAATAGTGGGAGCATGCCATATAACACCTAATGATTACATCAAATTATGAAAATTGTTTTCATAAATGTCCGAATATTATTTGTGAAATAATGTTTATTTTTTATATTGACTGAAAAATAGATATGACTATATTTTAATATGACTATTATGAATATTCATTATGAAATAGGACTATATTATGGAATTTGTTTTCATATTAAAAGTGATGCAACAAAAATACATATGTGTCTAATATTATTTACAGTTGTTTTGGAATTATAGACTAAGTCGTGGCTTTAAGAAATAATTTTAGTATATGACTATGAATCATATGATATAGGTTAATTATATCTCAAACAATTAATGGTTATGCACCCATCAGTGGGAGCATCATAAGAGTTAATGAACTCTTTGAATTAATACATATTGATATATGCAATCACAAGTCTATAAAATCAAAAGGGTTCCACATACTTTGTTATATTCATCGATGATTTATTACCAACATGAACATGTGTATTAGATACACATGCAGTAAGTTTATGATAAAATCATAGAACATAAAAGAAAAGTAAATAAAATAACATGCAATAGAATAAAATGATTTGATTTGGTCGAATAAGTGAGTATATTGGAAAGAGTTCTAAACATACCTAAAAACGAATGTGGATTCAATCTCAAAAGTCACTCCTCCAAGTGATACATAATGATGCATCGATAAGGAGTAATCGGACATTGTTGGACAATTTACGATTAATTATGAGTGAAGTTGAGTTAGTTTCTTTCTATAAGGTCATGTACATAAGAGTAGTACACAAGGTTAATGTTATTTCATCTAAACAACATTTTACAAAATCATACAAGATAAGAGTTTGAAAGAAATCCCAACATATCCTAGGCCAAGGAGTTGGCAGGTTGTGCGAGTCGAAAGATTGCACATAATAATTGTTCATGAGGGATCTTGTATGAATCTCCAAATGTTTTTTGGAAAGATCTATCATCAAATGACATATTTATTTTGAACATAAGATCTGTAAACTAAAATCAATTTTATAAATAAAAAGGTTTATAAAGTGTTTATGAATTCATATTCTATTTGCACTAACAATTATTGTTTCAAGATATATCAACTTCATTGTGAAGGAATTTCTTTGACAAATTTTCAATAGTTAAATGGAATTAGATCCGACCCATAGATAGAATTGATTATATGAGATGAAGTGAAATTAACAAACCTAAATGAACACATAGCATTAGAATGTCTAATAAATATTCTTGTACATCGAAGAGAAACTATGAGTTTCTTATTAATGTCAAAAATATACACTACCCTCGGTTGTTCAATTAAACCGTTAAGATTGTTGACTCTACATGGTATGATGCGCAGATATAAAAAATTCCAAGTACGCTATTGAAATATGATTTTGGTGGTTGTAACTAAAGAGATATGATCCATCGTTCGAGATTATGTTTTTATTGGAAAGACTAATGTGGTTGGAATTAAATAAGCAATTTTGATAAGAATAATATCGTAAATTTCAATTGTTGAAATTAGCGTAACAGATTCGGTATTCAACGTGCTCAAGTTAATTTAGATTACTTACAAAATTATCGCTCAATAAGACTTAGTGTTTGGTACTTATGTATTGAAACAGAAAATTCTAAATAATGATTTAGAGTAAGCCATTTACACATATTTACCAAAAATGCCTCGAAGTCAGTGGGAGCGATATTGGGTTTGTGAGTCTTTAGATATGATCCAATAAATGATACAAATGTATCATTTTATAAGCATCAAGATTGAATAAGTATTTTGATAGAAATATCAAATAGTTTGATTTTCAATCAAAGTGCAAAGGAAGCGTGTGTTCATAAGAAAGAATGTTAAAAAGTACATTGATATTTCTAAACTATATGTAAATAACACGTTGTTGATTTTAAAAGTGTGCTTGTATTAAAATAAACTTTAGTTTTTTTAACACTCTCGATTTTGGATTGTAAATGATGTCTTTTATGGTGAGTATAAAAGATATAGAGATTGTCCCAAAGCGATATACAAGAGAACCCTATTAAAAAGAGAACATGTAAGTTGGATTCTTTATGCATTAGCAATAGGAATTATCATACAGGTTATGTTGTGTATGATATTGTGTTTTTTTATGTATTTGATACAGGGAGCAAACATAAAATCCAAATTGATATCACTAAATGGTTGTTTGAGGTGTTCTCGCGTATTTATGAAATACTAAAGAATTGTTTATAGAAACAACGAACTCATTATGATGGAACGTTTGGACACAAACTTTTATAAGTGATATTGAGTATAACATGTCAATGACAAAATTCAAGTCAAAATCTTTAAGTTGAAATGTTTCAAAATAAAAGTGATTATGGTCAATTCAACGAAATGTTAAGAACATTAATTTGAATAATGCTATAATAAACCAACGTATATAAATATAAATGCAAAATTTTATAATTGAGCCAAAGGTGATTCCAAATGTTGAGAATCCCATAATATTGTTATAAGATAACAATGTCATGAACTTGGTCATGATAGAACTTAAAGCTCACTAGAATTCGAAAGACATACTTTGAATCTTTCCACAGGATAAAGGCAGTTTATCAGTGAGAGTTAGTCGACAAAGTAGATAATTAAAATAATATCATACTCATTCACTAAGGGACTGACCTAATTGATTTAGAGAAAACTGATTAAAGAAGTTGGAAAATTCCATAATTGACCCCAAATGCAAGTGGGTGATTGATAGAGTTAGGGGTATGCCCAGGGGCGATTATGTAATTTGTTACATATATCTAACTCGTCGACCAATCTTGTTCGAAATAAAATATGTTTTATTCCTATTATATACTTGATATAATGTGATTATATTAGTTAATTAAGTTAATTAAAAGTATATTTAATAGAAAAAACCCATAAATCGTATATTTTGTGGTAGTAGTTACAAAGTGTTGTAACCATGAGTAATTTATCACAATGAAACAAATATACCATTCTAAATGTTCCTAGTCAAGATGCATCGAGACTGGATATCGATGTATCTGTTAAGACTGGAGTACGTAACGCTTTCCAAATGTTGGATAGTTTATTACTCATGACTGCTGGAGGCACCTAGGAGTTACGTACTAATAGTTATTAGATAACTATGGAACAACTCGCTTGATAGTTTTCTGTTGGTTAATATAACTAAGGTCAAACATAAAGTATCGATTTGACTGATTTACGGTTCTCTCGACTTGAGAATATTGTGGATCTTCAATATGAAAGCTCCGCTTTGATTATAACCAAATCATGGCATGACATCAATCGAGTAACTATAGTTGGATCGAGTGAAGTAAAGCACTATTCAAGAGAGGATTCATCTCCTCGGTTATATGTGATTAGTATCACAATCAACTCAAGTCAATTAAAAGTTAAAGTCTATAGCCAGAGCATTTGGATTAATAATAATTGTTATTATTGAACCAAGGACTTTGTATTTGGACTATAAAGTTAAATGTGGATGAGGTTGGAATTTTGACCATTACCAAATTCCATAAGTCCAAAGTGATATAATGTTGACAAAGAGAATTGGTGTAAACAAATGTCACAACCGGGTAACGCTTATTAAATTAAAATTGGATTTTATCGAAAATGACTAAGCGATAAATTTGGCCATAATGTTACACCACCTGCTAAGTGGCTTGTGAACGTTAACATTAGAATAGTTTGATGTTAAACGCTGACCAAATTTACACCCAAGAGTTACATAGCCAAAATGATGAATTCCCTTTAGACCGAGCGATTTAATTAGTTTAAAATTATTCTAAATTAATTTAATTAATTAATATTTATGAAATAGTAATTATAAAAATTGACTATGATTTGAGAAATAAATAATGCTATATATATTTATAACAGTTATAAATATATCGATCGATATACAATATTGACAAGCGATTAAATTAGATTTAATTGCATAGTATTTTGACTTGGGCTTAGATGGGTTTAAGCCTATCATTAAGGCTGTAAAATTTTGATTTTGGGAAGCTCTAGGGGTGGCTAAAACATAGGGAATTGACTTGGAGATAATGTGTTAAGATCGAGCGAGAATGGGTAAAAAGGTTTCCTCGTTTCTCTTTAATACAACTCTATATATATATATGTATGTATGTATATGTGTATGTATGTGTAGATATATATGTATGTATGTATGTATGTATGTATTTCATGAAAAAATTCTTTTTTTGGCCGCCATTACCTTCTACATTGATGGTTAAAATATAGCTCTCAATCCACTCCAAAATTCTCAAATAAATTTCAAATTAAAATAATATCATTCGATAGTTAGAGGTCGGTGATTCCGGACTTGCAATCTAACGAATCAAGAACGGTAAAAGGAAGGTAAGTCATTGCTTCAACGTGGATTCAAAGGCATCATTAATTGGTAATTTTAATTCATATTACAATAATTAAATTATACTCTATGATCCTATAATGAGAAATTTTATATCTGTTTAAATATATTGCTACTATATGTTTAATTAGGTGAGATCTTTTAAGTAGATGTAGTTGTCACAAATTAGTTTGGTTATGTGAATACTTTTTTTATTATACTATTTGATTTATGTAAACAAATTTTGTTTATAGTAAAAAATCAATTGTCATTAATAATCTTTTTACATATATTTATTAATAAATTCATATATATATATATATATATATATATACACTAGTGTATATTTCTCTCTCATAATAGCATATATGCATATATAAGATATATATGTATATGATTTAAAAAAATTAGTATAATTATTTATATATAATATGAAATTAAAAATTCAAAAATTAATTATCATACATATACTCATATATTTAAATTAACACTTATTGAATTTTGAATTGTTTATTATATATAAAATATTTATTACATTAAAAATTCAATTTTATATTTTTAAAAAATATTATATCATTCCAGAAACATATAGAAAAAAAATTAGGATTTTTTCAGTAAAGTTTATTATTTTTAATAATTAATATTATTTCGAAAAAAACGTTTATGATTTATTAAAAATAATAATTTAACTGAAAGTTTCTTTAAGAGAGATTTCTTTATAAATATCTTTGTAAATGGCTTTAAAGCATATAAATAGTTTATAAATGGTTTAAGAGAGATTTATAAATTGTTTTCGAATTTGATTAAAAGAAATCTTACTTGGTAGTTATGAATATATTTATACTTTTAGAATAAGTATGTGGATATTTTGACACGAAGGTATAAATTGTTTTTTTGGATTCATTATTAAAAATGTTTTATAAAAATGACCACGGTGCGAAAAATGTAAGCGTTTGGTTGTTAGAGAAACGGGGGGCGGATATTGTCATACTCTCTGCCAATTCTGAAACCACTTTAACAACTATGCACGTGGTGGAGAATCCAGAATGAAGTAGGATGGTTTGACGAACACTACTGTATAAGGTATAAACGCAGCCCTGACCCCCTTGGGTCAGCTTGATACGACTAAACAGGAGCAACACTGGACCAAGCGAGGTCGCTCCCCCGATCGGGTACATTTCTTCGATACCATATCTGTTACTTTGTGATTGATTTGGTGTCCACCTTCGATTTGATTTTTGGGAGTGTGTTCCGAGGTAGGCAGTAGTAGCTGCTATGCATAACCACCAGTTCGGGCGTGCAAAATGATAGAATCCTACCATGGGCATTGCCTCGCGTGCCTTGTCATATGCCTTATCGAACCCACTACGACATTGACTTATATTGTAGCTATGGAGTGCTCCCTGATAGCTGACCGGTTTGGTGGAGTTTACAGTACTGTATAGACTATTTATTAAATGTGTTAAGAGGGATATGTGTAAAGCCTTAACGCTATTTTAATACATTACCGATAGACATTTATATATAACATATATTACTATATATAAATAGTTTGACGGATCCTTAGGAGATGGAAATCCCGAACATCTCTTAGGTTATTGCACGTACATTATACACTGGATAAGAGATGTAAAATCCTGTAAACATCGGTAAAGTCGTTACATAGCTAATGATGATGCTAGCACGTAATATTTGCATTTAAGATAATTAATTAATGGGAAATGAATTTAAAAGGTTGTAACTCCAATAAATGGTAACAAATATGTGAATTGCAATAACTTGATAGGGTAAATGGATTAATGGGACTGATAAATAAAGAAGTTGAATTAATAACTATGGAATAGTTAAAAATATTACTAATTTGAAATTAGTGATCATACATAAATATTTTAGGAAATGTCCGTTAGGAATTTATGGACAAATGGACATTTATGAGCATAAAAACCGGATTTATGTGTAAATAAGTATTTAAGATAAATCTTATTGCCTTAAATAAAAATGGAATTAGTAAAAAGTCAAATGTCTACCTAAGATAATATTAGTAAAGACTTAGGATGGTTAATTGGACTTAGTAAGTTAGTGATGCGAGGTCAGTAAAGTCACTCAACGAAAGACTGCCCTTCACTTTGAGGCTACCAGTAGTCGGGTGCACTTACTACTGATGTGAGATATCGCTAATCATAGGACCCATAATGACGTGAGAGATTGGGCTTGCTTTCTTAATTGGAAACGGTCTAAATATGGAATTAGGAGCGGTGAGGGATATCTCCATAGGGGTTCGCTTCTGGTTTGAGGTATTAAGTGGTTATAGGGTTCTCCTCTCTTTTAAAAGAAAGTATTAAGTAGTCTAGTGAGATTCCAAATAAATAAGGATGTTTCTAAAAGGGTTTACTTCAGTGTTGATGTATTAAATGGCTGTAGGGCTCACCTCCCTATCGAAAGAAGTAACCTAATGAGATTTCATATTTATAATTAAGAGTGATATTGGATATCTCGGGAAGGGTTCGCTTTGGGTTTGAGGTATTAAGTGACTGATCTAATTGTTTGCCTCTCTCCTAAAAAGAAGTATTAAGCTACCCAATGAAATTCCAAGCGATGTCAGCTAGATTTCAGTGAGGAGTCGCCTTAGGGTTAGGTAAGACAAAGGCCTACCTATAAATAGGTGTTAAATGGTCATAGGCCTGCCCAGTCCTTATTAGCGAGGTATTAAGTGGATTAAGTATGGTCACTCATATTGCTAAGGCCGTAACAACGATAGACCGACAAGGAGTCCGCTTGAGGATAGGTATTAAGTGACATAGGACCTGCCTAGAATATTGGTATTAAATGGTTAGAAGTCCGCCTAGTCCTTTTAAAGGTATTAAGTGGCTTAGGTACTGTCTCTTACGTGGTTATGATTTTACCGTCGATAGATGCGGTAATAGTTGGACATTAATTGTTGAAAGCCTTAAATAGTGGTTAGAAGTTTTTATAGCTAGGACACACCGATCATTGACAACATTGTAAGAAAACCACGTTGGGAATAGGTTTTAAATGACGTGATCTACCTTGATTGAGGTCTTAAATGGAAGGGTCTGACTGTTTCTCTTTTAAAAGTTTTTTTGTGGTGATTACAGAAGCCCGCTTCATATTTAAAGGTATTAAGTGACAAATGGGTTTGGAAGTATTGGGTGGTTGATAACGCTTCATCAGTATTTTGTACCTTGGGAAGGGGTGGGTAAGTAATCATGCAATGCGAGGTTAGAGTTTATCCTTAATAGACATAACAATTAAATGGAAATCTATCGGTATAAATTTATGTTATGGATAGTTTATAGATTTTCTAGTCACCAGAACGTTGTTCATGCTCTCTTCTCATTACAACCCATATGATAGATTTAGAGGAACAAGTCACATTAGCTTGATATGCTTTATTGTTGGAGAAGTCTTCTTTTCTCTCATGCTCGATGCTAATGTGAAAATCCGTTATCCAAGGAATACCATTAATTTCAAGGTAGTACTCATAGTCAGTATTCTTATCTTGTTGTTGTTTTCGCTGTGAGTTTAGATTTCTATGGATCTATGATAATACTCATGCTTATTTGCAGGTACCAAATCCAACGATCTGTGCTTTGATGGACTTGGGTTTCGATTTTTATCGAAATTTAGGACCATTAAGGTATGATTTGTTACCATACTCCACTTTGATTATAGTTAAATCATGACATAGAGACCATCTAGTGATAATAGTTTGGTCCGAGCAGAAGCATTGAAAGAGAAACGCTACTCATTAGAGAATTCGTCTTCTTAATTGTGAGAGGTTCGTATCATGGTCAACTATAGTCAACTCAAAGTCAAATATCTCTAGTCATAGTAGTATGGTTAATAATATAAGCTCTTGTTAAACCAATGATTTCTTTTATTGACTAATCGATTTGAATGTAGATGATATTGTGGTTTTAACCAAACCAAAATTCATAAATCATAAAGTGATCTACTGCTGACATAGAGAATTGGTATGAATATATATATATATATATATATATATATATATATATATATATATTGTAGTTTGTGTTGTTCAGGCTGGGCGCCGATAATGAGAGTAACGAAATGGAGGAAATTTGTGATAAAACAGAGTTTGGAAAAGCCTAATGAGCTTGTTTATGGTAGATGTTGGTTCTACTTCGATTGGAGAAGTCGGTCGGTTTTTAGATTTATATTGTACTGCTGCCTTGCAGCTATAGGAAATTTTCACTTTCTCATATCCATGCTTGTGATTCCACTCATGTATCCAAATTTGATAGAAGAAATAGTAGGAGTAATTAAGCAGTTATTGTTAGGAGAAGTCCTCGACTAAAACTTAAAGCTTCTAAGTCTTATGCATGAGGGATGATGTATATTGTGGAGTTATTATGTGATTGTTGATTTGGAGACTGTATGCGGCTTGTGTAGTTGTGGCTTTGTCAGGTGTGTTGGTGTTGAGGATGAAGTCGTGGGAGTTGTTATAGAAGGTCGCTCATTTTTTGGAGATGTATTAGGCATTAGATTCTTATTAGAGTAGATTTTTAAGGAGAGTCATTAGTTTCATAGGTTTTTGGGTGTGTTTTTCATTTTTCTCTTATTTATATGGGGGTTTTTGCTACCTGTCAAGCTTGTTAGCAACTCATTTTTAAGTCTTGAATAAAATTATCTGAGTCATCTCCTCTTTACGAGGATCACTCATTTGTATCAAAAAAAATTAAACATATATTTTATTTCACATTTATCTTATAAAGCAATACATTATCAATTCAAGATATTTAGCAATTTTGAATGTGGATCTAAGATTATTTTTAAATTTTGATTACCAGTCAAACTAGATATTTATTTAAGATCTGGTTTTAAATTTGAATTTTAATTACTATGTCAAACTAGATATTTATTTGAGATTCAATTTTAAATTTGAATTTTAATGTACTAAGTGAAGTAGATATTTATTTTAAATTCAAAATAAATAGTGACTTAGTAAAAATATATTTATAATTTCAAAATAATATTTGTACGCAATAAAATGTTTTCAAATAATTTATGCATTGTATACATACATATTTTATTTACCTATAATAATTAACTATGGAAAATGACACATATGTACAATGTGCAAATTATTTTCATAGTCGATGTAAATCTCAACATCTACTTATGTATAAACTTAATCATGTGCACCTTATGCTATGTTGCACATGCATGTTATACACATATAATTATATAATGGTATACTCATAAACCATATAAAATCTTTTAAATTAAATTCATTAATTAAAGAAATCATAAAAATTAAATAAAGTATAATTTTATTTAAATTAATTTGATTGGATCTAGTACAACCTTTTAAACTTCATAGGCCCAACATGATACAAAATATGAAACTTTTTTTTGAAATCTACCCATTGTAGACCGACCAGGTTCCATTAGTTGTATTAAAGCCCAAATAATCTATGTGGTCCAAGTTGGAAATTTTAGGGCCGTAATAAATCTTACCAATCATATGGGTGTCTAGAATAGTAGTGTCGATATTTGGGTTGGATAATATGAAGGATCTAGGCCGGTTTATAGTGGATGAAATGGTTAGACTTCAAAAATCTCTTATTTGGATCGTAGTGGGCCTATGAAGTCTAATGAGGGTTTTTCACTAATCCAATCAAGTTATTATTAATTAAATCATATTTTATTAATATCGATCTACTTTGGCTAAATAATAATAATAATTGATTTTAAATTCTGTATAGGTCAACATTTCAACTACATGTTTTATTTTGAATGCATCGTATATATATTCAACCATACAACAGCACAAATAAACTGATATAAACGTGTGTATAAATACATCAATACATACACACATCTAGATATGGGATTTATATCTACTGTATATACGTATATACTATACTTACATATACATGTAATAATTTTACATGCATGCCAGGAATATAATCGCCTAAGCATGAGCATTGTGCTATATATGTATATGGTTGGTATACACGTATTGATAGTACCAAACGTATATAATTTACATATATACACATATATGTAATCTTTTTTTCCACTTATATACTTACATACATACATATATTTATAAAAGTATGAAATTAATTCACATAAAGTAGATACCATGAATAAGAGAAAACTATAAGAATAAAGATGGAAAGGTAATTTATGTTATAATTAAGTCTAGTTAAATCTATGTAACAACTCGATTTTTTAGTAATAATTAATTGAAGTTAATAATAGTAATATAATTACTTAAACTAGAAATTTATTGATTATTTGGTCTTGAAATTATTTAATAAAAGAATTTAATTCCTCAGGATATGATATTTACAGTTGAAAATAAGTTATGATTGGAACATATTTTATAGGAGTGATGTAATAGGAATTTGAATTTATTGAAAATTAAATAGAATTTTCTTTTATTAAAAGAATATAAAAATATATTTATTTATAATCATATGTTTAGGCCCAAACCTATATTCCCAGGCCCAATACCCATCTTCAGATTCCTTTCATAAAAATCACTCATGCGCATCATCTCGGCGAATTATCTTCTTCCATCCGAAGTAAAAGAATTTTTTATGACTTGAAAATTTTAAAAGAAGTTCAATGTATCACCTAAAATTACCAAATTTAAATACAATCTTCTTGAGATTTATAAGAAACTGCTAACTGGATTTTTAACCAAGCAGAAATCATAAGGTAGAACGTCGAGACAAAGACGAAACAACTTAAAATCTTCTAAGCACACTTATATAGGCTAAAGAAACAACTCAAAGGAATTTCAACATGAATGGAGCAAAGTTGAGAAGTCAGTACTGACTTCACCATGTCGGTGATGACTTCATATGCTTCATCATCTCACCCTCAAGGCTCTATCTACCTATTTCATGCGTGCTCAAGCAATATCAAAGGACTCTGATCAATTGAATATCAAGATTGAAGAGCTAGTAATCAGAACGGCATAATAAATCAAGTGACGAAGGAGCCATCATCATCAACAACTAATTTGCTAGACTAACTACAGAGAACATCTCAAAATCAAGAAGCATGAAGGATGTAAGTAGATTCAACCCATTTGGATTGAATCACAGAAGTTGGCACTGACATGAAGAGGTCGGTACCGAATTCTAGAGATGAAGAAATCGACACTGACATGAAGAGGTCGGCACACTCTTCTAAGTCGAATTCTAGAGTCTGTTATAACTCTATGTTTGGCCCAATTGAACTGCTACCTATAAATATAAATCATAGAGCAACCAAGAGAGGGGCTGGATTCTCTACCACTACGCAGGGACTCTTATATCTTCTTCAACTCTTTCCTCTTCACAATAGTCACCAGGGCAGCTCCTCTGGACAATTCTAGGACTTGGAACTTTTCTAGCCCGTACCTGTGATTCTTTCTCTCTCAAACCCCTTGTAATCTCATACAACCAAGATCAAATCAATAAGCAAAGTTATAAAGTAGACGTAGATTTAGTTAACAGCCAAACTTTGCTATAAAAATCTCTATGTCTCTCTCGTATTTCTTTTACTTTATTTTTATTTTTTATTATCTTTGCCGTACTCTATCAGGCTAGTGCTTTCACATACTCATCTAGAGTGTTGATCCATTTTTTGGGTTAACATTTTGGTGTTTTCACCGATAATCAATGAACCTGGGCTTAGATCTAGCTTTCCACTTTTGAGCAGATAGGTCCAGAAGTTAGATCCACAAATCTGACTTTCAAAAGAACTTAAAGACTTACCGTTTAAGATTAGTGGTAGGAAGAAAGAGAACAACATCTAAGGATCACCAATGCAACAGTTGGTAGTGATGGACCAAACCGCCAGCAGGTTGAAGTCAACAACACCACCAACTTACCAACAGAAGTTAATACTAGAAATCAAGCACCAGGATCTTCTACTCATCATGAAGTTGTGACGAAAGGAGAATTTAACCAAATAGTTAGCCAACTTAACCAAAAGGCGGCTGATAGCCAAAAAGCTCTTATAGACAAGACAAACGCTTTGCTAGCGCTGCAACCACCAACTACTCCAAGAACTATGCCGGAAATTTCCGCTGCTATGGAATAGGAGAATTCCTCCATCTTAGGCTTGCACAGGAGGGATGACAAGCAAAAGAAAAAAGAGATAGTTGATGAAGCAATTGGAATCGTTATTGAGAGAAATGGAAGTACTCGACTTGTTGGAGCACAACCGGTTGTGATTCCAAATCTTGGAGTGAATGCTCCAGCGAGAAATGTTCCAATGCTTCTCTCTAACTCTGAAGATGACGTACAACTTGATGATAAGGGATTGGAACTAAATATTGATATAAATAGGCAGAATGGCAGAAAAGAAGTCCAAACTGCCGCTACTAAGCCAACTACGCATTAATGGAATTTTGCATCGCATCAATGGAATTGTGCAGGAGTGGTTCTCCTGGAGAATGGCAAGCCTAGGCTTTAGCTAGAAAACCAAGGTTGTTTATAGAGCCAAACACTTGGTGTAGCCTCTGAAAGTCGACCTGCGAACTACCGGACTAGTGAGGCGTACAGAACAGACATGATTAAATGCTTGATGGAAGAAGGTACGGGCGGAAAAGACGTTGATTGGGGTTCTACACCAAGCCAGACTCCATTCACTAAAAATATCCTATGGGAGGAATATCTCGAGAAGTTGATTATGCCCACTATACTAGCCTATAATGGGACAACATACCCTAAACCACACTTATACAAATATAATTGGCATATGGATGGAGCCAAGGAAATGGATGTCGTTTGCTGTAGATGTTCCCCTATCTTCTTGGAAAAAGTCTCTTCCATGTGGTTTACTAGACTTACACGAAATCCATTTCCACTTTTGACAAATTAGCAAAGAATTTTTTGGAGTAGTTCAGACTCCATGCTGCACGATCAAAGGACGTGATGTCTCTATCTAGCCTGTGACAGAGACCTAAAGAACCATTGAAGCACTTCTTGAGTCGACGGAACCGTGCTCTTGCAAGCAAACTCCTTGTGCTCATCCCGTAAGCCGCATCTCACTATTTGAACCAGAATAGTGTTCAAGTACACTTATTTATTCTTTGCTTGGACCGGTTTTTACATTTTGAACGTTCAAATTTTTATTATTTTAAACCGACTTAAATTCGACGTTTCTAGTGCTTTGTAACCACTAAAAATAAGAGCATAGCCCACTCACTTTTATTCACGAATTATTCTGGAACCAAGTGAAGCTCTGTCGGTTCCTTTCTTCTTCAAGATTCAGAAATTCTCTAGGGTTTCAGGAAAATAAATTTTAGGTTTTAATATTCAATTTTTTAACTCTATTCTCCTATAATCCCTGATATTCTGAATCTAATCTATGTAAAGACCCATATGGTTATATATTACTAAAGGAAGAGATCTAGAAAGAGATTTAAGCGAGCATAAACAAATCCAAAAGGAAGAGCTAAGAACCCTTTTATGAGTGGAAATCTTAACCTTTCTTATTTTAGTAATTGTATAGTATAACTTGGATTTGATATATGCCTTTAGGGAATTTTGGTTAAAACCTCCAAAATTCTCTCAAAGCGAAATGCCAATTCTTATGTTAGAATCTCAAATATTTTATATTAAAATAATGGAATCTATGTAGAAGTTGTAGTTTTAATGTTTTACATTCTATTTCACTTCTTGTCTTTTTCTTTGGAACCGATCAAGGGATTTGAAAAGAATAAATTAGGAAATGGTGTGTAAGGTACGAACTATTTTATTCGTAGTTTGCACCGTCTATTTCCATAATTAATAAAAATTCGCTTTTTCAATTTTATACAAAGAAGTTGAATAGATCGTAAAAGAATTTGAGTTTTAAGTTTTTGTTTATGTTGATTCCACTATTTGAGTATAAAATAAGTTCGTATGGATTCTGTTTTATATAAGTCTGTTAATTAAATTATGGATAGTGGATGTATGGATTGATTGACATGGAATTGGAATTGTATAAATTTGAAGTTTAGACATTTAAACGATAGTTTAGGGCGCAATCTTCACACATCTATAAATATTTAGGGCATATATATATATATATATATATATATATATATATATATATTTGTGTGTGCGCACGTGTGTGTTTTAGTGTAAATAACGTATAATTATAACGTATTGATTACGTAGTTAATAGGTTACTAACTATTATTAAATCCTCCTTAGGAAAGAAGTTAAATTATAATCTTATAAGGCCTTGATATGGAATGCGGTGAGATGTGTAATAATATGTTAAGAGAGTGTTATAGATTATGACTAAGTTATAGAGATGCGATGTCAGTCAAAAGCACACAGAAGTCCGCCCAGCTAATCTGGTTACAAACAGTGTGACTTTGAGGCTAATGTGAGACATCGCTTATAATAAGTACCCGCGGAGGACATAGGGTTGGTCCCAAATTCTATAGGGTAAACATGTCCAGTTAATCTGATTGCCAGTACCTATGAATAGTTGGACTAAAGTGAGACGTCATAGTTGGGTTATAGGTCATAATACGTAGAACCTGCTTTGGGTTTGAAGGTATTAAATGGCTGGTTGAGGGTCTCCCTCTTTCCTATAAAAGAAGTATTGAATGGTCAGGGTTGGACACGGTAGAGGATATCTCAAGGAGGGTCCGCTTAAGATTTGAAGTAGAAAGTGGGCTGAAGAGATTCCGTGCAATGTCAGCCTGATAGTACCGGAGAGGAGTCCGCCTTAGGATAAGTATTAAATGATGTGGACTTGCCTTCGATGAGATATTAAATGGTCAGATTCCGCCTAGTTCCCATTAAAAAGGCATTAAGTGACTTGGATGATATTCTTACATGTTAGGACATTATTGACGATGGATATGAGTTATTGGGTTGAAAAAGTAAATGGTTATGGAATTGGACTAGGAAAACATTAGGGCTTATTGTTAGAATACTTATAATATGGTTAAGATATGTAAAACATATTCTTATTTAAATTATATTGCCCAGGTATTATTGTAGAAAGACTCAAGATTTAATTCGTCAGACATTGTCTTTTTTGATTCCCTCCTCATTACTACACATGTTAGATATGATTTTGCAGACTTTCAAAGATGGTGGTAGAGACGCAGACCTGTTGAAGTTATTTAGCTATCTATGTTATTTTTATATTTTTTGATTACCCATTGAAGTTGTTATGTATTTTACAATATCGCACTACAAATATTTGGTGATGTTATATAGGATTATGTTGTATATTTCTGACATTTGATTTTTTTTAAATAAATGGGTACTGTTTTGATATTATATTTTATTTTTCCACTGAATGTGTAGATAGATAGCTCTATGTATTATTCTTTATACTTACCAACAACTACCTTTAAAGCGGATCTAAGTTCCAATGGACCTTTTTCGGATTGGAATTTGGGCCTGTTACGAGGCGGATTGTTACATTTCTTTCAATTATTATATGAATATTTTGTGTCACTTTGATAATATGATATTGATAATTTGATATCAACCGCAACAGCTTCAAATGCATAAAAATATATAGATTTATTACTGTTACACTTTCATTTTTAATTAAGAACACTAACTTTTTTTTATAAATATTAAATGCTAAAAAATAGTAAATGAAAATCTAACTCGTTATTTTCTACAAATGAAAATTTTACTTTTTATATACATACAAAAATACACAAGTCTCAAAACAAAATTACATACTAACAAAATAATAAGTTCAATACATAACTCAGTTATCTTGACATATTCATCAATATTGCATAATGAATTCAATTCCTTCAAAATATTTATAATGTTATAAACAAATAAGAATATGTTATAAATAAACAAGAGCAGAAGCCATTAGAGGAAGAGAGTGGAGACATTTTATTCATTCTGAGAATAGATATGTATTTACATTACATAGCCTCCTTTATATAAAGGCTTCAGAGCAAATGACTTAACCAATTCCACGATGTGGGACTAAACAAAAAACCATAAAAGCATATTCACTTATATATTTACATATATTACAACACTCCCCCTTGAATATGCGTCTTCAAAATCTTGAATGCTCGGATAATTTGAAATTTCCGTTTCAAAACGTGTATGATGATTGCTCCCCTTCATTATTATCTTGCTTGCATTTATCGATTCAGTCGATATAGATATTGTATGTTGCCTCATTAAAAACCTCTATTAGAAAAACCCAGTGGGAAAAAATCTTGAACGAGGAAAAGAGTGCAACTTGTGAAATCATAAATATCATACAAAAAATGATATCCGTTATAAAAGTTTGATACTTCAGGATCAAAATAATGCCTCATTAAAATCTTACTAAGAAAAACCCAATGGGAAAAATCTTAGTGAAGGAAAAAGAGTACAATGACATATTTATTTTCTTATTTCCTTAAATAAAGCTTGATACTTCTGGATCAAACTAATGCCTCATTAAAACCTTACTAAGTAAAACCCTATGGGAAAAATCTTAGTGAAGGAAAAAGAGTACAATATAGTATGTCATATTTCAATAATTTACTGCATCAGATAGAGTTTGATACTTCTGGATCAATTTAATACTTCAGTAAAAACCTTACAAAGGAAAACCCGATGGGAAAAACCTTAGTCAAGGATAAAAATATAATTTAACTTAAATAACATATTTGAGATGTTATTTCTTGAAAAGACGTTTGATTCTTCTAGATCAAGATAATGCCTCGTTAAAACCTTAATAAGAAAAACCCAGTGAGAAAAATCTTAAATAAGGAAAAAGAGTACACTATAGCTTATTTCAAATGTTACAGGAGTTGATACTTCTGGATCAAGATAATGCCTCGTTAAAACCTTACTAATAAAAACCCAGTGGGAAAAATCTTAGTTAAGGAAAAAGAGTGCATTATAAAATACTTATGAATTCTCCCCCTGATTTTAATTTTTCCTTTGAATTCATATTCGTCTTTCGAAAACTTAAATTGGTTATAGATACTTCTGGATCCATAAATATGTATCTCATTCATAATACAATTTATTAATAGTTTTCTTTGATACAATCAAATTTTCTAAGATTCTTTCTTCCAAATATGGTTTGCATTTTATGCATTTGTATGCTACTTTTATGAAAAACACTTCATGTGCTTTCATTTTTATGCTTCAAATTAGTTTTGCGCATTGCAACTATACATCTTTCATGAATATTAAAAATTTCATTACAACATTACTAGAAAGAAGGAAGTAATCTACTCATCTTGATGTATCAAGATTTTCATTACAACAATACTTAGAAGAAATTTGTAATCTACACTTCATGTCTTTTTCATTCTTTATAACTACAAAAGTTATATATATTCTTTAGAAATTTGTATACTTTAATAAGTATTTTCATATTGCAACTATCATTTCAATGAATATTAAGAGTTTCATTACAACGATACTTAAAAATAGGAAGTAATCTACTCATCATGAATTATATCAAGATTTTCATTACAACAATACTTAAAAGTAGGTTGAAATCTACTCTCCTTGTTCTTTGCATTCTTTATAACAATGAAAGTTATTTATATTCTTCAAGAATTTGTATACTTTCATTATTTAATATGATTTAAACCATATTTATACCTTCAGGGTATATTAAGCATTTCAAGTACTTTCGCTACTTTGCGGACTACATGTCCATATTTCTCTATTGGTAAAGGATTCATGATGGCCAGTCATGTTTTTCCTTAATGCAGGATCTTTAATCCATTTATAAACATAAGCGCTTTATTATTTATAAATTTATCATCATCGATGATTATTTCTTGTCAGTTCTAGACATGAATTATTGAGATCTCTTTAATTATGTTTTAGGTACCTAACCCACTTCTAGGGTTTTTGAGAATCATGTCATGGATCTCTTTCAGAGCATCCTTAAGTGTTTCTTCAAGAACACCCACCTCCTTTATTTGGCATCTTTATTACTAACTCCAAAAATATTTTGAACTGACTTTTGAACCATATTTCAGATGTGTTTTACAAATTTTGATCCTTCAGGGATTCAAATCTATATTGGAGAAAGTCTACTATGGATAATATTGATAATATTTTGCATCATTGTATATTTTAATAAATATTTAACACTGATGATCAAAATGAACTTGTATCCCTTTATCCTCCCCCTCAATGTTGACAAACATTGTCACATTAAATAATAATCATCTTTGGATTCTTATTTCGATCCATTATGATATTGCTACTAGCAAATACATCATACATATTAATAATAGGAGGATAATTCTTTTGTAAGATGCATTCAATTGATATTGATTATTAGAGTTTGTTCTCATTCATTGATCTAAGCAATTGGAGGAATTTACTTATTGTGTAGATCATTTGAATACATACATGACTTCAGGTCATTCAACATTTATGTTGATTGAATTTTAAATCACTAAATAATATCTATGCATAATCACTAAATAATAGCTTATAACAAACTTCAGGTTGTTAGCTAAATATTTACATATATTGATGTATACGTGCGTCCACGTATCACATGTATATTGTAAAATTTTCATATTCTTTCTCATTTGAATTAGTGATTTTTGGAACAAACTATTACAAGGATCAAAACTATTAATTTCTATTTATAAATCAATGTCAATGCAAACCTGTCAAAACCGAATGATAATGTTCAAAACGTTTGGTTTGAAACCATATCGAACTTCTGGTTCGAACAAAATATAACACAACTTCAAGTTGTTAAGTTTTATTCCTCAATTATATCTCAAATATCAGTTTTGAACACTAAGTATGATTACTTATCAAGGAGTAATTTTTAATTGCATATAGACATTTCTACACATCTCTATTGAGAGTTCTATAAAAAAATTACAGCAAAAATAATAATAGTATCTTCTAGATACTTGGAATGTTACAGATACAGATTTCCTCTTAGCTCTTCAAACTTTTAGGATCTATTCTAAACTAAATTAGGATCCTTTATAATCAAATTTATGTACACTTATTTGGTTTAATAAAACTACCAAATATATAAATAAATCTCTTCTAGAGATATGTTATCATTTTCAAATTTATAAATCTCTTCTAGAGATATATTAGTATCACCACTTCTGGAGTGAACTTTCTCTTCTAGATATATATATATATATATATGCACTATTTGAATGCCATATCAATATACATTGTTTATTTTATACATATTACATAATTACTACTTTTACAGTAGCATAAAATATCCATGTTGGAGATTTTTGTTGTAATTGCTTTTAAAATGGCATATCAAACTTTAAATACAGTGACAAAATTAGATTCACCAACTGAAAGTAAGATGCAAGAGATAAAACCACTACTTCTGGAGTGTAACATTGGTATACAATATCATTATTCTTTTTTTTTTTTTTTTGAATAAATTATTGTTATTACTAAAAAAAAATTATATCATTATTCCTTGATTATATCTCTAACATTACTATTGAACATTAATTATGATTGTTTATTAGAAAATATATACTAACTTATAATTATATATAAACATCTCCTCTAGAGAGTTCAGTAAAATAGATATATTTACAACATAAATAAGAGTATCTTCTGGACCCTTGAAATGTTATAAAAATAAGAAATTATAATGGTTGCACATAACGATTTGTTCAAGACCGTATTCATATAGCTTTAGTGAAAATTATGATACGACATATAGATTATCTCTTCAGGAGCATATATAAAGATATTTCTTCAAGAATAGTTGTGCATATAATATTTGATTCATCGTAAGTTCTGAAAAGTAAAAGGTTACATATCATTATTTGTCTAATGGAGCTACGGGTCCATAACAATAGACGATTGAATTTTGGATAATTTATTATCACATTTGACAATATTTTATAGGCAATTCTTTTATAGTGCTATACGATGATATAATATCACTTCTGGGGATATTTCATAAACACCGCTTCTAGAGTGGTACATATCACTTCTAAAGATACTTTATATGCATTGTTTTTGGCATATCTTTTTCTACATAATTGACATAATTCTACAACATCTCTTCTAGGATGTTTGGATTTTGAAATATAAAAATCATAAAACATCTCTTCAAGAGTATGTCATATGGATTATCTCTTCTGGAGAATATTAAAATGTACTTCTTCAAATATATAGTTTGGCAAACACACCCAAAGATTATCAAAACTTGGGTTTTACCAACTTTAAACTGATTTACTGAACTGAAATAAAATAAAATCCACATAGCAGACTTCAGGCTGCTATTATTGATCAATTCGACCATATCATTTATTACTGCACTTAGATTTTCATCATTAATGAAGTTTCCTTCATCTTCGAAGGAATGATCTAACTTCAGGTTAGTATTACTAGACAATCCTTTCACATAATTTTAAAATAAAATTCCTATAACATCTCTTCTGGGATGTTAGATTTTGCAATATAAATAAATCTCTAAAACATTGTCAGAAAATCTTTTCATAATTCAAGACTTCAGGTCTTGGACTTTGAGTTATACAACTTCTGGTTGGAAAAAAAAATCTTTGCACAACTTCAGGTTGTTCAAACTTATTTTTTTTTTTTTTTATGATTAAATTTTCTGATCCTCTCTTTCTTTTTTTTTTAGTTAGAACTTATGGCTCTTTATTTTGAGGAAACTTGTAATTTACTGATTTATGAAAACTGCAGGTTCTCAATTATTATTTCCTTTTTCCTTTTTTTTTTAAACAAGGAAACATTGGAAGATATTAAGCTTATCATGTAAGCTTTTACTAATGTTTCCATTCACTTAATACGATCTTCTACATACGTATTATATTTATATTTGTTTCTCTTAGAAATAATAAAATATTTCTTCTGGAAATATAAATCGTATATCAAAATAATTTCCAAAGTCTTCAATCAAATCTAAATCAAATCAAAATGTTTTCAAAATGAAAACTTCATTTACCAACCATGATTGATTTCTCAAATCCATATCCAAACTAAATGCAATCAAATTCAATAAATTTGTTGAAGCAACAATATCAAATTTTATCAAGTTCAAACTTGCATTCCAAAATAAATGAACTATAAAACATAAAAATAAGCATGATATTGAGATCAACAATATAATATGATCAGAAAAATAGCAACAACAAACAAATTAGATCTGAAATATAATAACCAACAAAATAAGAATTAGATCTCAAAGTTTAGATCTATATAAGATATAAAATTATAAGACTAGTGTAATAAAATCTAAAAAATAATACAATAGATTTAGATCTGAAGAAGTAGATCTAGAATGGAATGAGATATATAAAAAAAAATTTAGAAGATTAGATCAATCATAATACAAAAATAACTTACCGTTTTGAGATCTATAATTAGATCTGGAGAAGAATAGATCTGATTTCATAATTGTAGATCGTGCTGATAACGTGTTATAAACAAATAAGAATATGTTATAAATAAACAAGAGCAGAAGCCATTAGAGGAAGAGAGTGGAGACATTTTATTCATTCTGAGAATAGATATGTATTTACATTACATAGCCTCCTTTATATAAAGGCTTCAGAGCAAATGACTTAACCAATTCCACGATGTGGGACTAAACAAAAAACCATAAAAGCATATTCACTTATATATTTACATATATTACAACATATAAAATTATTTTTCTAGAATATATCGTGTGTAATACATTTATCACAAACTAGTTAAAAAAAAAAGCTTTAAGCCAAGTGGAACTTAATATTTTAGTTTCAAGTTAATTTCCATTCGTAGGAAAACCAAATCAATTTTCATAGAAATTGACCGTAGTAACCTCAGCTGTCCTTCTAATAAATACCCTTTCCCTCCTGATCGAATTCTGGATCAATTTCGCTTCCAAGGAATCGGTCCTTTACACATGGATCATTTTCACCGGTAATTTATTCTTATCCCTTATTTTTCCTTTGGAATCATACAGTTAAAGTTAGGATCTCAAATTTCGCTTCAAAATTTGTTGAAAATCGCAATATCATTGATGGAGAAGAGAAAGAGCGTCACAACTAAACAGATGTGGAGTCGGATGACAAATTCGCTTAGATCTTGTCATGGTAGTTTGAATGATGTACGATTTGATTATGATCGTGTTAGATCTGCAGATTCTCCTACAAAAATGTGAGGATTTTGTTTGGTTTACTTTTGTGGATAAGGACAGTACACTTTGCATCACGTTTGGTGGTTATCTAGCATGTTTTGTTCCTATCTTGCTAAAACTTTAGGAGTTATTTACCGTTTTGCTTTATAATAATAATAGAATTCTTGAGAATTATATTTATTTCGAATTACACCACGAAAGTTATGCTAGCTGAAGAAAATGGAAAGTAGTTGTCTTCTGCTTTTGTTGCATTACTGATGTATTAGATGTAAATCGATGGTTGTAGGCATCAAATTGATTTTTTTTTTTTTTTTGCTTTTCATGTTTGGATCATTTACTTAAATGTTAATGAGTATCTGTAGATTGTTTGATGAAAACTTTCATTGTACATACATAAATAGACAACTATGCATTGTATAGTACAGTGACTTTTTAATAAAGTTAATTATGGACATCTACCTAGAGGTGGAAATTCAAAGTGTTATTTATTAGACAAAATGTCAAACCTCAATTTTGTTACTAAATTTGACCCCAAGAAATAGACACGTTCTTATTTCATAACTGAAAGGTTAAGTAACTTGATGATTTGAAATTACTTGATATGCGCATTTGGTGAAGGTTCACAACTTTGGCATCTAGTTTGAGCAGACAATGGAATGACCTATTAATTTACTTCACAAATTTTAGTTTAAGGTTCATATATGAAAATCTAAAAGGTTAGTGATATTGTGGGAAACCACATGTAATATGATTGTTATAATAGTTTGTTATGAAATTAAGGCACACTTAATCATAAATACTTTATTCTTATCCTGATATATGATACCAATAAAAAGCTATGTCTGTAAATCATTTTAATGTTGACTTGATATTGTCAAGTTGGTCTTGTCTATTGAAGTCGAATTTTAATGCACCTCAGTTGTGAAAAAGCTGATTTTTTAAGTTTCAACTCCATAATAGATATGTGACAAAGATTGCATGCAAGAAGTTGTGTTTCTGATATACCCAAGATATAATATTCAATAATATATAGTTCTTGATGTATGTTTTAGGCATCAATATTAAAATAGGTTCATGAAGACGGAGAAGTTTCAACCTTAAATCAGTTTGTTACATTACACATTTGAAACGAACGGTTGTGGGAAAAATAACCATATCCATATTGATGTAGGACAAATGTCCTACATTAGCCCGTAATAATTATTCCTGTTTATTTTACATTACATGTAAAAAGTCTCAACCTCCTAGTCGTGGTACTAATCAAGGATAAGGAGCCACACAATTAAATCATCAGCCATAAGTCCTTAATTTGGATTTTCAACCTATTTATGGATTGTTACCATACCTTTTGTTTATTAATATTAAAAAATTGCCTCCTCAATTTTTTTTCTATTACTATGAAGAAGCCATCGGTTCTTTCTAGAATTTAGATGGTAGAAAAGTGCGATGTTTTGCACTTATTTAATTTTACTTATTTTTACGTTCTTAATAATAAAATTTTATTATATATATTTTTGGAATATATAATATGTGATTGTCAACTACATTTGAACTTTATGCAAATAATATGCATATGTTTACATTTCTTTAAGGTTTTTGGTAAATAAAAAAGGATCCACTTTTTGGAGATGTGGAGAACGAGTTTGTAATGCACATATTTGTTGTGTAGTATTTGAATTTTACATTTACTACTTAGTTTAGCAAACATCATACAGTCTACATTTTTGATTCATGGTTTATATGCACTTTTGAAGAGGATGAATACATACATTTTCTAAAATTTGATTTTCTATTGCATTTTATACTTTCCGTACATTGACTGTTCAATTTTTAGTTATATTTTTAGGTTTTTATAGACAATTTGTACTTCTACATATGTATTTTTATATATTATTATAAAGCACTGAATATATGCATCATTAAAACTATGATTTTTATGCAATTCACATTGAATAAAGTGGATGCAATTTTTATTTATGTTCCATTTTAAGTACACTTTTGCATAATGTTTTTTGTTTTTGAAGTTATGTTAGGGTTGTACTTTCAATAGACGCGCAAAATGTTTTTATTTTGCGCAATTTTATTTTAAAGTGTTTGAAATTTACATTTTGGAGTCATTTTTGAAAACTGCATTTTATTTGTAGTTTTATTTCATGGTGCAAAATACTGCATTTTTTCCCCAAGTATATATGTTAATGCATTTGGTAATTTGTACATAAAGGATGCACTTTTTAGTTGTATTTCAAGTTTATACAGATAATTAGCACTGTTACCTTTATTTTCGGGAAATGCATGACATATGCAAATTTTAAAGTATTGTGTTTTTGTATATTTTTAGTATATAGAATATGCAGTTTTATGTTATATACTATAATTTATGTATATTTATTTGTACTCTCACTTAGTCACTGTTTTATATTTTGGAAAGTGTAGATCATATGTACCGTTGTTTATAAAAAACCTGCCCGATACTCATCTTGAAGAGTGCCTCGAGAAAATGAGGGATAAAACGCCTTGAAGCTTTCCCCAAAAGCTATTTACCTCTACAGCTTACGCCTAAATAACTTGGGACAGAACCGTACGCATCACATGCCTCAAACTGCTGAGGCATGCGGCTCAAGAATCTTTTTACCTTTAGTTGCAAATATTGACACTAACATTAATGATTAGACTTCAATTATTTAATGGAAAATGGAGAAGAATAAAATTTAAGAAAATGAAAGCAAGTGTTTTTTTTTTTACTTTTCAATTTCAAAATCAACATGATTAAGTAAGATTCTTTCTGAAACAAAGATCAAGAACTATGTAATGAATTTTCTCACTGCTATTTAAAGAAATTTCTTAATAAACTTCATTGAATCTCCAAATAAATTTTGCGGATCGATTTGAATTGGTAGAAGGAATTGAAACTGGATTTTTGTGGAATTTCCAAATGAAGTTTCTGAATCGAAATCGGAATCAAATGGATTCAGTTTATTTATTTTCTATCTTTTAAAATAAAAATTATGTACTTGTTCAGAGTCGGACCTGAATTATTTGTTCTTTATTTTTGCATAGGTTAGTTTAAAATGTTAAATTTTATTATATGTTTTGTGTTTTATTTTTATCCGAAAAGCTTATACCTCAATGTTTCGAGGTTACGCCTCGGCTCATGGACCTGAAAACGCCTCATGTACGCTTTTGTGTTTTAAAACAATGATATGTGCTGTATAATTTTTTTTTTTTTTTTTTTTTTTTTTTTTTTGTACATCTTATATTTTTTACACATAGCTGACTCATTTTTTTTTATATTTCAAATGCTTTCCCAACACCCCGTACCCCCTCCAAAATGATAAGAATAATAATAATTAAAACTTAAGAGCAAAATAATGGAAACCAATATTGCCATTATTTATTTGCATTAAAATATATGGAAATCACATCTTGGGAAATAAAGTAGATTTTCAAAAATGTTTAGGCAATTAATTGACTTCATCCCCAATCAATTTCTCTCCATCAATAAATGCTCTATTCCTTTTTCATTCAGTTAAGAGTTTTTCTACATTATTCCTCATTGAGTATAAACCTAAATTTCCATATTAAACTAATTAGGGGTTTTGATTGAAGGCAAATTTATCCGGTGAAATTGTTCCTTCAGTTTGTAATTATACCCCCTTCCCTCTCATACTCTTTGTAATTCTACCTATAATTTTATACCCCCTTCCCTCTCATACTCTTTGTTGGAAAGAATAATACAAGTCATTAAGTGTCTGTGGATGTAGGATTTTTGCTAACCACGTTAAATCTTTATGTTCATTTTGTTTCTTTGATGTTTATTATTTGTATCATTGCCTGTGGTTTATATTAATTTTGGTTGATTTGGTTGTTGGTAATCAATCGACAAGCTATATCGATAGATTCCGAGATAACGGTGAATTTTTTTCACAACACTCCAGTCATACTCTATGAATGCATCGAATACTTAAATCTTTTAGTTCATTTATTCTGCAAAATTGGTCGTTTCCGAATCCTATCACCATATATCTATGAAATGAAGTTATTCATCACACTCCAATAAATCGAATCCAAAGCATCCATTGAACCATTTAATTTCGATTATGTTATTTCGTCTGATATTGTCTACCAGGTCTCCATCAAAGGCAAAAGCATAAAACCTAACTGTTTTGAAGAAGTCAACGAGAACAAAGATTCAACTTACTGTGGAGAAACAAGAGTTCTAGTTGACGGTGATAGCGTGCTTGATGGAAAGATCATTGGTATAGACAATGCATTGGAGCCAGATATTGAGAATTCAAAATGATAAATACTATAATTTATTCATAACTTTATAATCTTCTAATTACCCAATTATTATTAGCGTGAAGTAGTTTCTATTATGAAGAATATATGAAAACAGCGAGAAGTTTTCCAAAACCATTCCAAAATCCTAAGCTTGAATCCATTAGATCTCCACCGTTTACACTGCATGTATAACTGTGTTTTTATCACCCTACGATGTTGTCTTCATCAATGACATTGGAGTTTTCTCTACAGTATGAAAGCCAACTGTTCCTAATGATTTTGATCACAGACGTCGCAGTAGATTGAAAAGTTCCTTATCCTCCAAATGATGACTTAGAATATTAAATTTTCAAAGGAAAATTGTTTGATCTACTTCTTTATGCGAACAATCAGAGGCAGATGACTAAAAATAACAACTATAATTCAATCAAAAGTAGAGATTAATCTTTTTTTTTTAAAAACATGCAGAAAAACAAAATAACAAGACCTTGGATTTTATAGTGGTTTGGCCAATGATTGCCTACGGCCACTTACGATTGTATTGCTTTTTTATATTATACAATTCAATTATAACGATGAAGGAATAAAAAATAATAAAGAGAAGAAAATATGTTGTTTCAGTAGAGTATGGACTTAAGAATGTCAAAATCAGTCGTGTGCTCTGGTACCTATCGGGTCTATTTAGAAATACATTTTCAATCGATCACAAAAGTCGGGATAGTTATCTTCAATTCAAACCCGGGCAGACCTTGAAAAAGTGGATCAAAGATGAGTCGAAGTTGAACCAATCATCTCTGGGATGAACAATCAAAATTTCAACCGGTCCTAGGATGGAGCTTCAGTCGGTCTTAATTCTTCATGCTTGAGCACCACAAACCATGTCCTTTGACCGCCAACTTATACACTCTCGAGTGCTCAAAAAAGTGTTTTTTCCCTAAAAATCCATGTGCTTTTTCTTGATCAACCAAAGATAGTAATATTGTCAAGGACCACCAGCTCAAGTGACAATGGTATGTCGCTCTAGGCCGGCGTCCTAGAGATATTGGGTTCGAACTCCCGAGACGTCAAAATGAGTGTTATGCTTGAATAAAGTACCATTCTTATAATAAAAAACAAAGATAGCTGTATATTGCTCACTAAATTTCACAATATCATATTAGAGTACTTCACTTATTTTAGTGATTAAATATTTGTGCAAAATTGCTATGTAAAACCAGCTTTATCTCAAGATCTGTAGCTGCAAGCACATCCACCTTCATCATCAAAGCACGCTGATTCACTTTCCCGTTAAAGGAATGAACTTGAAATAAATTCTACCAATCAAATATTTGTTGATGACGATTACAAAAGGTTTGGTAAAACATGTGAGTGGAGTTAACATAAAAACATGGTTTGTATTTTCATTAAGATTCGCTATAACATGCCATTTAAATAACTATCCATGCTTGAGCCACCACCAAAACTAGAGTTTGTTATGAGACCGTCACCACTGTCTCCATTTTTATCTATTCTTCGTCAATTATTTTAATTTTAATCCCGATTCAAGGTCAAGTTTCTTGTGGTGCAATGTCCAATGTGGGACAAGTATCATATATTAGCCTATAAATTTATATTATTTGTTTATGTTTAGTTAGTTTCTTTTATTTCTTATTTTCTTATTTGCAGTCTTTTTATTTCTCCCTTTAATTTAGTTTATGTATTTTCCTTTTCAGTGCTTTGCGTTTGTCTATATGAAGGCTCACCTAACACGTAGTAAAAAGAATTCAATTAAAGTTTTTAATAAAATTAAGCCTTTATTCTTATTTTCTTGTATTTAAGAGTTTGTTTTCTTTAAGGTTTACATTCAGTTGTCTTCATGCTTTGTGTTGTGCCATGTATATTTTTTCATAGTAAAGTCATAACAAATTCAATGATTACATGAGGCATCCTTAGCTTAATCGTTCAATGCATTATACATCTATAGCTCAACCGTTTTCCGTTTTTACCTTATTCGATCTTGTTTCATATTACTTGAAGCTATTTATTTCCACACACATGAAAGGAAGCATCCGAGTCAAGAATTTACTATTTATCCTTGTTGACTTTAAGATATCCTATGAACTTTTGTCTTCAAAGTCTGTCTCTTCACCATCACTGCTATCATAATGCACAACCTTTTCATTTCAAATGTTTTAAAGATCTCGATATCTCTTTTGAATTGTATGCATGCTTTTTGTGCGTGGTCAGACTTCTAAAATAATAATATTTGTATTTTTTACTAGTTTTTCTTATTCAGCGACCTTCTCATTTTTTCATATGGAAATCAAATTCCCCAGTCATTATTTCTTCTATTGGATCTTGAATCTTTTTTGTTTCCAAAGTGATTGTGTTTTACGGTTTTAATGTTTAATACTCACATGTTCTCATACGTAAACTACTCATTACCAAATTTATAGAAATAACTCCATCTGAATTAGATCTGCTTAATTAAATCAAAAGCGTCATCCAATTTTTCTTGGTAAAGTGGTCCATCAACATCAAGGCTTATGGCTCATCAACAATATTATATTTCGTAGTCGGCAATTGATTTATAAATAGTTTGAAATAAATTGAAGTGCTAACTAATGGTTGCATTTACCTTTAGTTTCAAATTTATAATTTTTGCATAAGAAGCATTTTGGCCGTTGCCAAGTTTATTACATGGACCCCTGCCATTTTCTTCACTAAAGCAAAATTTTATGTTTTTTTAGCAACAGGATATAACACCTGAGTTGTCATACATCATTCTCTATGGCATTCAATTTTCCCCTCTTTTAATACTATGTGAAGATTTATTGGATGCAAAAATCTTCCATAAAAGACTTTCAGATTTCCATTTTTTTTTCTATTCAGTACCTCGTTATTTGATTTCAACTTCATCATTATTTTCCATTTTATTGACATGTGTTTTCCGGAAACAGCCTCTTTGCAATACGAAGGAAAGACTGCGTACATTATTGACCTCCCCAGAGTCCGCTATCGTGCGGGAGACTCGTGCACTGGGTTCCACCTATTGATATATTGTGTTGACACTATCTGTTACGACTTACGAGTATATCTCCATTACAGATCAATTATATGAAATACCTATCCAAGTAAAAATAGATCACTTGAATAAAGATCAAGATAACTTTCCTTAGTCATTCCTTATATTTACAACCTTTGATAATGCATACAAAATCTCCTTACTTCTTAACAATGTAACAATAAATAAATGAATCATGTGCTAAACATAACCTTAATTAAATTTATAGATACATCTGCTGGAAAAATATCTTTTCTAATATAAAAAAAAGGTGGAACTCAATGCACAAGGCTCCCGCACGATAGCAGACTCTGTGGAGGTCGATAACGTATGCAGCCTTTTCCTCGCAATGCGAAGAGACTGTTTCCGGACTCAAACTCGGGTGCCCAGATCACCATACGGGTGACCTAACCGTTGCGCAAGGCTCCACCTCTTTTCATTATCTTTAATAATAGTTGTAATACCTTTGGTGTCACACTTTTTTGATATCAACGTGAACTACCAAAAATGCCCCTCTTCAAATATTATTAAATATTACTATTGCTTAAAAATAGGATCTAACGGTTAATTTTTTGTAACAATTCAAAACGTTCTTATCTTATTATCACTTAGAAATAGGATCTTACGAATAAACTTTTTTCAAAGTCATTTTTTACCAATTAATAACAGAAATAAAAATTTAAACCAATATAAAATTAGATCAATTCTTTAGTAATTAATAATATAAATAAAAATTCAGACGCCCCTATAAGTAGTATCTAATAATTAAACATACTTTACAAATTCAAAACACTTCTAAAATTAGGATATAAAATTAAACTTTCTTTAAAATTCAAAATACTTATCTACAAATATACAAATCTTAGAATCACTTGAAATAAAAAATTATTTTTTATCTGATTTAAATATGTACAATTTATAAGAACAATAATTCACGCGCGAAGCGCGTGCCATTACACTCGTAATACTTATTCAAATTTTTTTCCTAATATATTTTCCTAACAAATCAGTTGTGACACTTTTTCATTAATTCACTCTATAAAATAACACGCTTGTTTCAAGTATAAGTCCATTCAGATTTGTGTAGTATCATCAAAGCTCAATACCCAAAATGTTGGACCACTAATCTGTAAGTTGGTTAGATTCGGCTATCTCTTATTTATGGTCTAGCTTACCTATTTGTATAAAAAAGTTAGACAAAGGTGTTAAACCATACATATGAAATGCTAGATGATACATGGCATGAAAATGGGACGAAACCCTAACCAAGTTTAAAGATTCCAGATCCTGGTTTTGTTTTGACCATTTGAGATTATTAAGATTTCGATCAATTTGGAAAGTTTCGATTTTGGATTTCATTATTTTTCTATAGAAGTACAGTGATAATATTGCATTTGCATTTACAATAACAAAATATGCATTCTCTTTTGGCACACATTTATAGGGTTTAAGAAGTTGATTCAGTTATTGATATTTATTGTTTCATGTTTTGCTCGCTAAATTGGGTTGAATTTTGCAAAAATAACACCTTTATTTTCGAAAATGTTTTGGTCTTTTGTGCATCTTTTGTATTTTATTGTCATCTTGCAACTTTTTTTTATATTCGTATATATGTTTGTTGCATCCATCACATGTTCTTTATTTATTTATTTTCCTTTTCTTTTTTCCTTTTGCTTTTTGCTAACCAGAAATCTGATATTGCTGCTGGAATCCTGATCCATGATCTCGACACAACTCATTAAATGAAAATATTCGATTTCATATTCTTGTGGCATTTAGTAATATATGCTACTTTTTATATCATCGCCTCGGTTTGGATAATAACAAAAGGTGCCGGTTGCTTCAAACTGAAATTAGCTAACTGTCCCCTATCGGCTTAACAATACATTAGACTGTCGTTACAGGCTATCCATTAAGTCTACAGATTTTATGAGTTATTATTTCTTTCATTATTTGAACTTATCTGGTGTCCATGCAGTGGTGCGTCCAATTATTTGCTATGAAGCATGCAAATTTGTAGAATTTTGGGTTACGGTAACTAATATAATAGTATAATATACAACATTCTTGGGCTCGGTTGGTTAATATATAGAAAACAACCTTTTCTTTGTCCAATGTTTAAAAAAAGACAATTTTGATATGATATAAAAAAACAAAATTTAATGCATTTTTAAAACCTTTTCTGAAAGAAAAGATAACTAAACAAAAGAATATCTTGACAAGTTGATTTTCTGATTTATTAACTTTCTTAAATCCTTTTCTTTTCTTTTTTTAAGAAATCCAAAAGTACTCTTGCTTTTGGTTTCAATTTATACTCTACTTTTGCTCATATAGTTTGAAATCATCTTGTACTTTGAAACATGACGCTTTGCTCCTTGGGTGTAATTTATATGGCTTCTGCATAAATAAATATCCGAGTAAAAACAAATACAGATATTTCATATCATTCAAAAGGGATAAAATTGGAAAACTAAGTGTACTAGGGCTAGAAAGTCACGATACTTATGGAAGTTGTTCCTGCTTTACCACCTAAAGTGTGGTTCCTGCAAGTTATTCTAGTTAATACGGCATTTGGAACCCTAATTTTGACTTTTGCTGCTTTCTATAATGCATGCCATGTTTTCATAAGTTCTGATGTAAACTGAGCTAAATCATGGTGCAAATATTTATGAACATAAATCTTGCAGCCGAGGTACAGAGATGGATGGTGCCATAAGTGAAACAGAGATGTTGAAAGAATTTTACATTCCTGATTATATACTGACATCAAATACTAAGGTAGAGGATCTTGATTATATACCTGAGTGCCCTATCCTAGTTTTCATCAATTCTCGAAGTGGGGGTCAACTTGGTGGAGATTTACTTAAAACATATCGCGAACTTCTCAACAAAGACCAGGTAAATGTTGATGTGCATTGTTTGCCATCGTCACTAGATTGTTCTCCTTTGACGACTCGGTCTTGATTTAAACTATTTTTTTCACCCTTAGATTATTAGTTTCCTGTAATGCATTCTCATTTTTGGTAATTTTGTCTTAACCTTAGCTATAATTGCTATGTTTAAGAATACCCTTCAATGGTCTGGCTAGTTTTCCCTCTTATTAAGTAAGGTTCTTTCAAATAGTCTACATATGAAAACCATAAGCAGTTCTTTTGTTATTCCTGCTTTCAGTGGCATAGGCAGGAATTTATGTTGGCAGGTCATGATTTGAAATAGTTCGGGGACAGTAGCTCCTTTTTTTACCGCCAGTTATTCAAATAGCTAGACAAGAATTCATAACAAATTATTAGATGGCCATAAAATAATAATTTATTACCAATTGCAAGTTTATAATCAAGCATTTTAAAAAAATCAGCTCAGCAACCATTAGGAGCAACTGCAAGTTTGTAGTCATTAGGAGTTAATTCAATAACCATGTAGGAGCATTATCCCGTAACCATTACAATCAATTGGTTCAAGAAAGAAATTCAATTAGGAGCTACCAATGAAAATCGCTTTACAAATGCTAAAAATGGTTTGTTGTGTAATGGATTCAAAAAAAAAAAGAAAAAAGCACAACTAGCACCCGAACAGAAAAGTATTACAGTCCATAGCTCTTTTCCAGAAACATAATGAATATTCCCTAGGCATTTTTATTCTGAGTACTACCTTAGGCAAATCCGAAGAACAAAAATACGTTTACAAGTGAGGAAACATGAGTCACATGGCCTCACCTGCTTGTATGTGGCTCCACTCCTTCCCACTTTCATCTATTACAGGACTAGCAAATTGTTTTTAAGTTAGCCGATGTTGGTTCATAGAAATCCCTTGATTTGAAATTGCGATTTAAACTTACCAATTGTTTGTTATTGAAGACTAAAAGAGATGGGAGTGAAATTTTAGCATAATATAACCAGCCACTCTCCATCAAATAATAAGTGCTTGCAATGCATTTATGTACTTTCACTGTACTTGTCCTTGCACATGTTCTTCAGGTATTTGATTTAGGAGAAGAGGCTCCTGACAAGGTCCTGCACAAAGTTTATGTTAATCTGGAAAAACTGAAGTCTAGCGGTGATAACCTTGCTGCAGAAATTCAAAAGAAACTGAGACTAATTGTAAGTAAGCAGGGTTGATATCTGATGACATTTTACCTGTGCTAAAAATTGCATTATACCTTTTAAGTTAATTATTATTAGTATGTGCAACTTCTTTGAATGATTTATTTTAGCACGTTCAATGAAGTTATTGCTTTTGAGTTCAGATGGGAAAAAAAATGCAATTTGGAGCAATTCCTAGTCCTTTTTGCAGTTGATTAAAAACAACTCAATATTACCACTGTACTAAATTCCCTCTAATTTACCTGTTTCACCTTATAAGACTATACTTTTCATGAATATTCAATTGATTAGGTTGCTGGAGGTGATGGCACGGCAAGCTGGCTTCTTGGAGTGGTATCTGATCTCAAGTTGGCTTATCCACCTCCTATAGCTACGGTTCCCTTGGGTACCGGAAATAATCTCCCATATTCATTTGGCTGGGTTGGTTGATAGTTGCATCATTTATTTATTTTGTCTCAAGTCTCAACTTTGCAGTCACTACTAGTTTTTAGTAAATTATGTTCGATTCATTGAATTTACAAAAGATATGGAAGTACATAAGGTATAAAAATCACTTTATCATCATATAAAAGATCTGTATTTCGAAGTTTGTCACCTGATATCCCATTTTAGTTTAAGCCTGAAGACTAGGAAGCATATTTCTATAAACATAATAAGATTCAGACATTTTCCCTATCTTAGATGTAAGAAATACATCTTGCTGGTTTCTTAACAATTTGATGCAGAACCAATGTTTTTAAGGATGGCTATATGGATGTGATCAAAGAAAATCGTATATTTGGCTAAAATACATAAGAGTGTCAGATCATTTCTGCAAAGAACTGCTGCTTAAAATTCAGCAGAAGAAATCTATCTGTGCTAATTATTGTCAACAACATTTATTCATCTCTTTTGCAGGGAAAGAAGAATCCTGGTACTGATCGCGAGTCTGTTAAGTTTTTTATGTTTCAAGTGAAGAAAGCTAGAGAAATGAAAATAGATAGGTATGTCCGCCTAAATGTTTATTACTAATATTCAGTGGTTATTTTTTTCCCATTTTATCCTCATCGTGAATGTTTTTTTTTTTTTTTTAACTTGGTTAGTGTGTCATGAATAAACTAGTGATTTGGGTACCTAATATGTTGTTATGTCCTCCAAAGATAAAAGAAAATTGATTAATTATATGCCAATAGCTAATATTTCTGAAAAACATAGTGCAAGTTGGGTTTGACGTGATGTCAATATAAATCAATTGAACGTGTGTAGCATTCATCAATTGCATGATCATATTTCCCTTTTCCTGTTGCAACAGCTAATGTTTTTTCTTTCTTTTTACGTTGATATTGGATTTTTCACTCAATGTTACTGCTGCAAGCAATTTAGCTGGCAAGAATTAAGATTTTTACCCATATTAATTTACATGAGACACATGTTAAAGTTGTTCATCATTATTGATTTGCATTCAGCTGGCATATTATTATGAGGATGAGAGCTCCCAAAGGAAGCACATGTGACCCAATAGCTCCACTTGAACTGCCACATTCTCTTCATGCATTTCACCGTGTGTCGCATACAGATTCGCTGAACGTGGTAAGATGATTTGATTACAGAAACGAATAATTTAAGGGTTCAGTATACACATTTTCACATGTCGTCATGTTCTTGTAACCTTAGAAATTTAATTTCTATTATGCACCTCAAAAAGCCTTAAACTGTCAGACATTGTATCTAGTAGCTGTCCTTATTACTTAAGGGTGTGCTTTTGATATCAATGATTTGAACAATACATGAATTCAGCAAGTTCGTTTCAAGTTTCAATATGCAAAGTTTGCTGTTGCTTTTTTCAGGAAGGATATCATACATTTCGTGGAGGATTTTGGAACTACTTTAGCATGGGTAAGTTGCTTATTCGGTGACTGTATCTATATTCCATTGCTATTGTACATGGAATACTTTTGCAGAGATGGTTGTTTTTCAGTTTCATTTATATTGAAATTATGTACAATCTTTCTGTAACATTCGAACAAATCTGCAACGCTCTCCAGTGGCGGAGGCAGGACGTCGCGTTGGGGCGGGCATGAAACCCAAAATCATCAAAAAATGGGAACCGGGTATAACGTTCGATGGAAATTTTTTTGAACAACGTTTATATTTGAGTGAAGCTAATAGATCTACAATTAAAATCTAGGATACAGAGGCAATAAGTCGAATATGCAGTGTAATTGGTAAGCCTATCACAATCGCATTAGATTAGATTACTGCTGACTGTATAAGAAACTGCTAGTAAATCAAAAACAAATGTCGAAGAAACTGGGCATTCTCATCATGCAACCATAATATATGAAGCTGAAGCATCAACAGATATCAATGATCAACCTGCAAGTAAGGAAAGAAAGTGTCAGCAACACAAATGGAAAGAAGCTACTAGTAAGGCAGAACTAGAAAAGAAAAACTAGTAGCTTCAGACTGTGCAAGAGATATGCATAATGCTATAGAAAAGGCATTTTCTATACACACTCCAACAAAGAAAGGATAACAACACATACAGTGTCTAAATCCAAGCAAAGAAAATAATGGAGTGCAGACTGAAAATGAATTTTAAGTTCTATTAGACAAAAAAAGATGACATTTTACTTGATAGTACAAGAAGCACCAACTCACCTATCTTTGATAAGAAAATGCTGAAGAATTTGATGTGGATCTAAAATTTTCTTTAAAGAGTCTGAACCGCTGAAAAAAAATAACTAACAGGATTAAAAACTGCTCAATCGGAGGTAATTCCTGATTTTGTTTTTTCTCTATTTTTCTTTTGATCTTAAATTCTGGGGTGGGCACGTGCCTACCCCATTTGCAGATGGGCTCCGTCCCTGACGCTCTCTCTTGAAGGCCATGGTTTCCTTCCCAAGGGTTTATACATATACGTATACATATACATATATAGTTTTTTTTAACCATAAGCTAGATTCAGTGGCACTCTTTTGCGCCTCAATCAAGTTCATAGGATTTATATAATCAATGATTATAAATAATGTTGAGTACATCAATTTTCATTATTAATTATATATATATATATATGTATATGTATATATATATATATATATATATTATCATGTCAGCATTATTAATGACCTTCAATTACAATCAATTCACCTGACCAGATTTAGGTATAAAATGGGTTTTGGCCCTTTCTGCTACACCCATATGTATTTAGAGCTACAAAATCCGAAGTCGAACGAAAATTGGTAGATATGTTATTACATGATTCAAGATCATCTCCACTATATTTTGGATAGTTTGGATAATTCTAACATATTTAAAATAATATTTCAAATAGACAGTCAAAACAAATGTTTTAACGGTTGACATTGACTTAACATTTTGAATATGTTAGTTTCGCAATGAAGCCATTTTTTTTGGACATAGCGTTTATAGTATAAATTGAACATCTTTAAAGTTTCATTTGATTTTGAATAATGCAGCACCAAAATCTGTAGGGGTGTAGTGGATCCTTACCTATATATACATATGTGTGTGCGTGCATATGCGTGTGCACGTATACATATGTATATGTAAATGTATTTTTCTTTCTGATTTTTATATATATGCCAAACTGGTGTAGAACTGCACTTTTCTACGTAGTAAGTATTTGATTTTTGATCATGTATTTCAGGAATGGATGCTCAAGTATCATATGCATTTCATTCAGAGAGGAAGTTGCATCCAGAAAAATTCAGGAATCAGTTAGTCAATCAGGTACCTCTGTCATGCTGCTTGAAATTAGTGTTTATTTAGTTATTTTTGTGAACACCCAACACCCCCCCCCCCCCCCCCAAACCACCAATCTCAATAGATACATGGTTGCAAGTAATGACTTGGTGTCTCAAGGTCTCAAATCCATGATTTCGCATCCACAATCCTTCTTACCACTTTTTGGTTGGTCTTTGACAAATAGTCTAGGTGAACAGTATACTCCAACCAACACACACCGTCGATTTTTCGGTTCTTAATTAGTCTTCAGACATAGGTTTTAACTTACATTCTTCCTCTGTATTCTATAAGGGGATTATTATTACCAGATTTGATTCGGATACGACTGCAACCAAAAATTTGTTATTTTATTATTGCTGTTGTTGGTTGTTGCTGTTGTTGATAATTTGGACTAAAAAACATCACTATGCTTAAAACAATATGGTAATATATACCAAAAATTTTGGTTCTGCTCGTACGGGTTTTTCTCATACCAAAAGGTTGTGTCCATGATAAACCCCCCCCCCCCCCCCCCTTGAGTAGATCAAAAGCAGCCTTTTTTTTATAATCTATCATGATAAGATAGTTTACTGCAATAAAATTCAAGGATGTAAAATATTCATTTTGAATTAGGAAACAACTGCTGATATGTTTTTACCTATTTTGCAGACTACTTATGCAAAGCTTGGGTGTACCCAGGGATGGTTTTGTGCATCTCTGTTGCATCCGTCTTCTAGGTATTTATATCGAATGTTTAAACCATCTCATGTTAGGATCCGAATAATTGGAATTATTTAATTCAACATAGCAAGATCGCTATTTAGTTCTGCATTTAATTATAAACACACACATGCGTGTATGTGTGCATACTGCATACATGGCCCCTTTTTTGACATTCTTTTAGCAGTGCTTTCATATCTTTTACTCATTTGATTATTCTTAACACAATGAAGTTGATGCTTCAGATAAATGGTTGAAACAAATGTTTTAACGGTGGATATTGACTTATAATTTTGAAGGTGTTAGAATTGTGAAAGTGTATTATTTTATGTGGAGATGATAGTCATAATGTGGATTAAATATCTGTAAGTGTTGTACCATTTGTAATATTGTAGCTTAATTTATGAAAAGGTGTTACAAAGGAGAAGTGTCATGGAACCTTCACACACACACACACACTCTGATAAGAATATCAATAAATACCTTACCAACTGCAGGAATATCGCGCAACTTGCAAAAGTGAAAATCTTTAAAAGACACACTTGGGAAGATCTCCATGTTCCTGACAGGTATAAAGCAAATAACCAATATTGATATTTCAATCTACGCTGAAAAAATTAAAATTATATAAATACAACAACGCCAGAAAAGAAAAAAGCAGTTCTACAGTTTGTGCTTTCATCAACTTTATTCATATTAGTGTTCCATACAATAGTCCTGCAGTTGCTGTCTAGTTTTTTTTTTTTTTTTACTAATGTTGACATAGATTTTGAGGCATATATACATTGCTGACGCAAACATTTCCACTTTGCATAGCGTAGTATTATAAGAAATATTCCAATTTAGTTTTGGACTAATTCAACTATTATGCAATTTGTCCCATCGTCAAACTATTGGAGCAAATGTTCATTGAATTAAGAAAAAATACAACTATATCATAGACTTAATATTTTTCTATACTAAGTTTTACCATAGACTCTTGTAGATTATCCAGTTTCTCAGGCAGATTATGAAGCAAGGTAAAGCATGAGTTGACGATACATATATGATTTTTGTCTACTTGAGAAAAAAACATGATAGGTTTGCATAAGTGCTGTAGTGGACTTCAATGAGAAAATGCATTCCCTTTATCATATCCTAGTTTAGTGCAAGTATGATGTGTGAAAGAGTATTCACTAATGTAAAAGAAAAAAAATGCATGATATTTTGTTGATTTTTTTGTCACCATTGCGTTGTACCAGGGATCGTTCCAAGTCTTTTTTTTCTTTAACAGTAAATCTAAACCAAATGATAAAAAAAGAATTAATCATGATTCATGTTGTTTGTTTGTGACGTTTGATGATACTTTTTTATGAACTATTGTTTAGACTTCGTAGGAGTAAGGCCAGCAAGATGGAATAGGATTTTCTATGAAGAATTGTAGAGAAAAGTGTTGTAGCACTTGGTTATGAATACTAGTGTGTGACATGCACGAAGTGTGTGTGCATGCACGAAGTGTGTGTGCATGCATGCATGCATGCATGCAGGTGTTGATAGGATAGAATATAAAAATTGTAAGGGTGTTATGAAACTTTGACGGTGGTTGAAATGACAAACAGCGGTGAGTCTTATATCGATTCACTTTATTAATAGTAGAGATATTAATATAGATATTAGTTTGAGACATTTTAGATCAATCATCCAAGAAGTTTCAGAAATTAGTAGAGAAGTACAATATCAAATCAACGAAATTGCGGTAAAGAATATGCATCAAAGTGCGTCTTTGGTATCCAAGCGTCAGTGTTATATTCAGACTTGCTTTATTGCTTGGTACTGAGTGTTGGGTAAATGAATATAGTTTGAATGTTATAGATATGAAATATTTTTGTTGGATATAGGACAACATTTGAAAATATAAGATGAAACAAAGACATATGAGCAAAAATATGGGCGTGGATAAGAGATGATGGGAGAAAATATTTACTTTCATCCGCTGACGTCTATTTAAGTTTGAAAAATGATGTTGGTAGGAAGACAAATGGTATGATCCAGGAAAAATGAGGAAAATATGATTTCAAAATTTAAAAAAACATATGGAGAAGTTGGTGGATAAAGAGATAAAGTTAGATGTGCAACGCATCATGTATGACATGCTAGAATTCAATAATATGATTTGGCATGTCTTTTTATACCCATATAGGGACCTTATATTTATTGAGATTATGACTGTAATGTTGTTGTTGTTAGTGATGATAACAAAGAAGATGATTTCTCTAATATGACATTATTGATCAGTAGTGACTTCTTTTTACAAAACCTCAAAAGCTGTAAGGGAACTAGGCCATCTGCCATCATACGCAGAATTAGTTCAACTGTCACTAGATTTGCAGATTTCATCTAGTATATGTATATACGATATATATGTATAGATATATTTCAGCAGCTACAAATGCATACGTATGCATGCGTGCACAAACCAACCCCCCCCCCCCCCAAAAAAAAAAAAAAAACAACAACAACCCTCATACACACATTTTATCGGTAACCAAATTATATCAGATATAAGTATATTTGATGCAATGCGATAAACTAAAATCAGATAGGGGTGTAATGCAAAAAATTTAATAAAAATCCCCTTAGCTATTTAATATTTTCGAAGTTGCAATATTCTTGCCTTGCGACTTTTGATTATTTGCAGAACTGTACCAAATGAATTATTATCATATTATTCACGACAGTTTCCTTTTTGATTAAAATGAATGTATATTTTATGATGTATTCTCTTTGTTGCAGCATAAGATCAATTGTATGCCTAAACTTGCCAAGCTTTTCTGGAGGTTTTAATCCTTGGGGAACACCAAATCCAAAGAAAAGACGTGATGTAAGTTCAAACTTGTAGACTCTAAAAACTTTACTGTCAAATTGGATTTTTATTAAATGTTACTAAGTTAATGACAACACTTGCTTAATCTATCCAGAGAGATTTAACCGCACCATATGTTGATGATGGCCTTATAGAGGTTGTGGGTTTCAGAGATGCTTGGCATGGACTTGTTCTAATTGCTCCTAAAGGACATGGTACCCGCCTTGCTCAGGTAACTAATCAAATTCTACACTTGTTAAAGAAACTTAGCTGTGTGTATATATATGTGTGTGTGTGTTTGTGTGTGTGTACGTACAATAAACGTAAAATTGCTTACATTTCTTTTGTTTTGAAATTTGCAAATGTCTCCTAATCCAGTTATTTTTCATATGCTTCAAAACTCACGTGACATAATATACATCTCACTCCTCGATGCAGTAGTAACTCTCAAGTTTCAAATTGGTTGTACTTTCAATTTAGATACAAAATTTACCACTTCTTGTACTGGTAATAACTATATAAATGGCTCTTTGTGATGCTCTAACGAAATATCCTCTTTTTAACATAGTTGTTGAAAATAAACAGAAATTATGGTTATTTTAACTTATGTATTGATTGACTAAACTGATGTCTAATATTTTAAATAGAAAAGATTTGTTATAATATAAAATCTAAAAACAGGATGCAACCCCGCACCCCGACCAAATAAAAAATAAAAAAAGTTATGGTCCTCTTGGCTTTAGAGTCTAATACAGTTGCTCTTTTCTCAAAACTTCAAAGCTGAATTCTGAAATCCTTGAATAGATATTTCAGATTGGTGTCACACTAGTTATCCTGTTTTGTTGCTGAGGTAATTATCTTGGCTCTTTCTTGTATCTGATATTTATTATTCCTATAATGACTATTACTCGCTATGAAGCTCTAAGGCTCGGTTATGATAACCAATCATATTAAATCCATAACAGTCTTTCAAACTGGAATTCCTTGTCCAAAAGTTTAGGACAAGTATTCTGTGCACAAGTTAGCTATATGATCATTCATGATTAACATTATCATTGTTTAAACAGGCTCATAGAATACGCTTTGAGTTCCATAAAGGTGCAGCTGACTGTACATTCATGCGAATAGACGGTGAACCATGGAAACAACCGTTACCTGAAGATGATGATACTGTAATGGTTGAAATTTCGCATCTAGGTCAAGTCAATATGCTCGCATCTCAAAATTGCATCGCAAAAAGCATGCATGATCCTTCAACTCCTTCTTATGCAAATAGCCATAATGATAATGACGATGATAGTTGTGAATCTGATGAGGACTTAGAAGAGAGAAAGAAGTTTGGTGCTGCTGATACCTTCAGATTGCCTGAGGATGTTGATATCGCACATCTCAGTTGATAAGTAAGAATATATCTATTGATTGATTTGTTGATTATATTCAAAGTATCTGTAACTTCGGGATAGATTTTTGAACCTTCCAAGTCCACACTACAACTTCCTCCCCCAATTTAGAACTGTTGTATTTAAACAATTTGAAATGAGCTCAAAATCTGTAAATACTTCGTTGTTGTTATTTAGATCATCTCCTAGACCAGTCCTAACCTCAGTCTTAGCACAGCAACCCAACTCTCCCTGTATGCAGCCACAGTAGCTTATGCACACAACCCCCTAACCCGATTGCATCTTATTCTCATGCTCACCTCCTCTGATTGTGCCCCTCTCTCTCCTGGCCAAACCTCCATTTTTCAAGCTCTAGCACCCCTCATTGATTCACTCAACATTTCCACGTTAGTTAGGAAAGTTAAGTTTGGTTGCCGTATCTCAGACTCTAGGGGGCAAAATATGGATCATTTGGAAATTTCATTGCGAGTCCCAGGTCATTAAAGACTCCGAATAAATGCTCACTTTGTTCATTAGAGTTGATTTTTCTTGGCATCTCCACCTTTTCTCTTGTCATGTGCGAAAATGTAGTTTCCACGATATGCAAATTCTATAGGACAAGATCGTTGAAATATCTAGTATAGTCAAAATATGTTTCTCTAAACTTTTTTTCATATGGCCAAGGCTTAATGTGATTTTCCAGCCTTTATAGCACTACCATTTTCGCATTTGCTAAACTTAAAAACTTGAAAGATACTGGAATTTGGAATAGAGATATTTTGTCCAATAGCTTTACTTGACTTGAGCGATCAAGGCGGATGAAGAAATTCTGAAAGAGACCATTTACAATTATGATCCTTTCCCATTCGATCTGGGGTAAGGATCAAGGTGGAGAATAATTTCGATTGAAAATTGGAGCTCGAGCAAACGTATTGGAAACAAAAGGCTAGAATTAAATGAACCATGCATGATAACAATAACTCTACATATTTCACTCCATGCTACACTTGGAAAAATATAGGATTGTAGCTGGATCCAAACTCCACAGAAAATAGAGACAGTGGTTACTGGGAATTTTCAAGCCCTTCTTGGATGTCCATCGGCCACCATAATGATGATATCCTTAGCTACATCCCATGATTGGTCGAGGAAGCTGACAACGACTTTCTAACAGTTTTGCTTAACATAAAAGAAATCAAGTTGTTAGTTTCTAGTCTGGAAAAGGAGTGTTTGGGAGCAAACGACTTTGATGACATTTTTTCCGATGTTGTTGGGACGTCATACGCAATGACTTTTCTTATGCTATTCGATCCTTTTTCTTGGTGAAAACCATACGCCCTGGAGTTGGAGTGCCACTAATATCGTGTTGCTTCAAAAATTAGACCATCCAAGACCTGCTTTGACTTACATCCTACTAGTTTATGCAACTTTTTCAACAAAGTGATCTCCGAAATCTTGGCTGCAAGACTTACTTTGCTGGATAAGTTGATCTATAAGTTGCGAGCAAGTTTTACGGAAAATAGACTACTCACGGATGATGTCCTATTAACAAAGGAGTTGAACTCACAAATTTAGTTCAAAATTTTGAGGTTCCAACATTGTGGTCAAGCATGATATGGTGAGGGCGTAGATTGTATATATCGGTTTCAAGTTATGAGTCTCGTAGCTTACGTGTTTTTTTGAACCTTTCATCAGTATGATAGGGAGAATCATCCCCAAATGCCGGTACATTGTATTAACCAATCATAGAAAGTGTCTCGTTTCATATTATTATTTAAATAAGTTAAATAGGGGTGAATGCTCAGTATTTTTTATTTTCTGAAGGGTCCCTTGGACACTTGTTAGCATTGTATAAAACCAAAGAATCCTTGAAACTTATAATATACTCAATCAAACATTCATTATCAATATATAAAAGGATATTGTAGATAAAGCAAACGATAACTATACCTTTTTAGTTAACATATGTCCTTGGGGTGGAAATTAACATTTTTATATTTCTAAAATGATTTTAATATTTGAGACTAAACTTTCAACTAAAATCTCCATTACCATGAGCTTGTTTTATTTTAACCAAAATAAATAAATAAAAATAATCCTCCCCTTTTCTTCTCGCGTTCTACTAGTACTTTGGACATGCACCAATGCGAATGGAAGTAGCAAAGCGTAAGACTTTTCAATATACGTACGACTTATCTTATAAAGGCATAAGGTGGCTCAAATATACAATATCATACTCTCATTAATATTGTTACCTGATCTAGCCATAAGCAATATACTTATGTATGGTAAGAAAGCGAATTGATGCTGTCAACGACAACTTAATTTGAATAAATGATATGCTCTCTGGTCTAGATATTATGCCATAGGTTTGGTGATTAATTCCTATTGATATCTATTAACCAGCTAAAAAAAAAAGTTGAAGATGTATTCATCTCGCATACTGATTTATTCCTTTCTATTTAACATCTGCTATTCTTACATGTACTCATGTTATTTCTTCTCTGTCAAAATGCAGGTGAGATGGACGTCTGGCATTCTTTTTTTTTCTTTCTTCTCAGACTATCAGCTTGCTTCACATGTTCTTTGAAGTGACTTATAGTGGTAAACTAATTGTTCGTTTATATAATTTGTAGCTATGCTACGACTTTATCGGTTAAAATCTCTGAGCCATATGTAGCTATTATATTGTTATTGTTATGAAATAATAGAAATTGAGTTCAGGTTACAAGGACTTCTGTAGTTCATGCTCTTACTGAGCTTTGCAACAAATTCTACAAAATTTCCAAGTTTGCTATTTTACTGTTTACCCACTTCACCTCAATTTTTGGCTCTGCGTACATGGATATGCAAATAGGTGAGAGAGCTTGACTTGAATTTAACAGTTTAATTTGACCATGTAGCATGTACAGTTTTCTTTTCTCAGGTGTGAAAGTATCACAGTTATGGAAGTTATTTTGCATCCAAGTGTACGATGAATGCATAAAATGATGTTAGGTTTTGTCATTATTGTACGGCTGTCGGTATATCCATAATCCAATGTGCAGGATAGTATATAGTGATGTATTATTGTTTACCATCCTAATGCCAATACATCTGAAACGGGAATTGATATATTAAAAGGCTCTGTATACGGCCCAAACTTACGAAAGTATTTGGTTTTGGACTAAATCGGGTGATTGTGTCCATTTAATTTCTATCCATATCTAACGTACTATTTCTGCTCGGTCCTTTGCTCAAACTCACATCTATCAAATCCAACAAAAACAACAGTGAGTTAGTTATTATGCTTCCTCTTATTCCATTCAACAACGTATTCCAACCATCTCTAACTCTACAGAATTCCCCATTCTCATCAACATCACCTGCATTTATCCATCATCAAGGTACGTAATACACTGCTCGATTATCAATTAGGATTCCATATGTTGTTTGGATTCGTTTGCACATTATGTTAGTCTGTCCTTTTGCTGTGAAAATTGTTGTTTTGATATGTTTAGACAGAAGAAGAGTAGGAGGAGGCCATGGTCGGAGATCTGTAATAGTAAGAAGCAAAGAAGAGGGGAGAAAGGGATTTCTTAGCTTAGAAGAAGCGGGACTAGTCGAGATTTCTGGACTTGGTACCCATGAGAAATTCTTATGTCGACTTACTGTGAGTATTATTATTATTATTATTATTTACGTGTCCCAACAAAGTTTCACTGCAAATGATGTTTCGAAGCAATTATTGGTCCGTAGATATCATCTCTGAATCTGTTGAGAGTAATATCGGAACAAGAAGGCGTTGCCATTGAAGAACTCCACGCAGGCAAAGTTTGTGATTGGTTCTTGAAAGACAAGCTTAAAAGAGAGCAAGATTTGCAATCTGCAGTGCTTAAGTGGGATGATTCTGATTTCCCAATTTAATTCTATTTTTCCTTTTACTTTGTAATTTTGATTTCTTTTACAAATTGTCGAACATTTACATGTAGATCATAAAGTATGTGTTATTATAACTTCACATGCAAAACTTCATCCATATGATAACATAAAAGGAAATTTTGTACTGTAAAAAAATAAAAAATAAAATAAAATAAAATAACATTTCAATGCTAACTTGTAGCATGTTCGAATCTTAAAACTATTTCTTTTCTTTTCCTATGTATGTATGTGTGTGTGTAAAGCAACCAATATTACTTACCTAGTAGTGCACGAATCCAAACAATAGACGCTTTTTTATTATTCTAAACACAAACAAATGAAAACTATAAAAGTTGATTAAATATTTTGATTATAAGACTTTGGGGATGTAAAAACGTTCATGACAAAAGCTGCATGCATACGTTTAGAGTGCATTCATCCAGTTTTTTGGAAGAAAAAACTCATTTCAATATTTAACACATGGAAGCAAAACGTGGTAACTTAGATGCTTTGATTGAGAAATTGAATATCAGGTAGTCGGACCTCAATTTGCTGATAAACTTTGAAAAGATATTTGATGCAATAGAGATGGAACCAAAGAAGAATCCTAGTAGAACTGTCATTGAAAAGAAATCCAATGGAGCGCAAGATAGGTGGAGTAAAAAAACTATTAAACCTCCATCGGATTTGGTGACAAAAGGACAACCGGAAGGAGTGCTAACCGCTATGAGCCAAACGATGGAAGTTTTAACAACCCGGTGATGATAAACAATAATTTGAAATTTATAATGAATTTTTGAATAATTAAATGAAGGACAAATTGAAATGAGCTTGTAAAAATAAAATATTGCAATTATAGGCATCAGTCAAAACTAACTGCAGAAATATATCTCATTTTATATAGCTTTCGCATTTACAGAATACACAAACTATAATTTTCTTTGAAAAAAGATTTGACTTGCGCATTTTTGAAATGCGCATGCATTATTTTTTTTAAAAATAAACATGCGCATTTCATAAATGCACAAATATATAAATTGTATTAAGTTATGGAATGCACAAACACAATTTGGAGACTGAAATAAACAACCACTCCCTTTTAATCCTCATTTTCTTTCTTCCCTCTCCATTTCACCAAAACTTGAATCCTATCTACAATCTAATACAATTTCAATTTCAATTTCTAATTCTCAATTTCAAGTCAAAATAATATATAGTTTAGCTTTAAATAATTAGTTATTTTAAGAAATGAAAGGTTCTTTTTTATTTTCTCAAACTAGAGGTAATTTTTTTTTTGATTTTGGCTTAGTAAATTTTTTGTTTATGTACAACTTAGTTTAGGTATTATTGTCGTAGTTTAATAATTTAACATTGAAACGTTGGTAATTGCAAATTGGTATTGGAAACCCTAGTTTTAATTTTGATAGTTGGTGAATAGTTAGGTGTCAATGGTTATGTACTGAATGATAAATTTTTGTAGAATTGTAATCCGAATCCGTTGGTACAAGTGTTCTTTATCTTCAATGAAAATATAAAAGTGAAAATCAATCGCTTATGGAGGTATTTATTTTATATATTGGTTTTTAATTGAAAATGCAATGTAAAGTATTAATTTTTATTTGTTATCACAAATCTGAACGTTCAAACAATTAAACCTGCAGACCATTCTAGTAAGTTTAAAGAGATAGATTATAAAGATCCTAGATGGAACAAAACTTAAAAATAGCTGGTTTTTGAAAATCAATGCAAGTTGAGTACATTTGATTAGATTGTCATCTTCTTAAGACATTGTGTGATCGTTGGAGGTTTGAGACAAATACTTTTTATATGAGAGTTGGTGAAATGACTATCATATTATGTGACGTTTACTTTTTATTTGGTTTAGCCACGGACGGTTATCGGTATATATCGATAATGTGAAGTACGATTATTAAGAATTGTGTCATGATTTACTTGGTTTATTTTATAACAACCCGTCTTTTCGACCCTCAAAAATCGTCACTAATGCATTCATGGTATTTACGTGTCAAACATCCAAGTGCTAGATGGACAGATTGTTGGGGGAAAAAGAAAGAAAAGACGAAACAGAATCTCACAACGTGACGAGTAACATATAATATACAACATATCTTACCAAATGAAAAACTGTAATAGACATACATCACATCAGAGTACATTAATCTATCATCATCCTGAACAGTTATAACAACCCATCATCACAATTGCTCATAAGTACAAACAACAAATGCAACAAAAATAAAATATAAGTGAATACGTCTTGGAGGCAACCAGCTCGTCTCTTGAAACTTACAAGCATCCAAACTAAATATGTAAATATGTTCGGTTTGACCCGAGCATTATAAGAAAATAACGTCTGGATAAGTCTGGTAAACCAGCATGAGAAACACACTCAAATGGATTTTAAATGCTATAAAACATTTCAAAAATAAAGGTATCGTATAAGACCATACCGCATATAAACACAGACGATTTTTACCTTACGATAACCAAAACATTTCTATAGAAAATCCAATGATATTATAATAATGTTTAAGGTTTAAAGTAAATTATGAATATAGCTGGAATGTTTGCATCTCACGTTCCAGCATAGTTGGACGCAACTAAGTCTGTATATCGCTTATTGGAGAATGTATTACATCAATGATAAGGCACTGGGGTATCGTCTGCCACAATACACCTCTAGAAAAATGTACCGATGGCCTCATATGGAACCTTGCCGACACAGGACTAGCCTACTCCTTGTTGGATATTATCGAATATTTCATTACTCCGGCCGCTTTGCAACCTTTCTCGAGAGCTCTTATGCACAACCAAATCCATAAATGTATATATCTAGAAAGGTGATGACAATACCTTAATGGGTGTGACTCACACACCGCTGCTGCATATCCCATATTTTAGTCATTCCACGTTAATGAGGCTAGATGCTACATTTTACCTTTTAGATAGAAATACCACTTAGAATGCTAACGTAGCCTTCCAAGTGACAATGCAATGCTATCATTCGTTCATACAAGTTGTTCAGGATATGAACAAATTGAAGGCACTACTTCTACTACATCCATTGTTGAATCACCATCGGGATTAGTAGCAAGTAGCCCTTGCACTTCAAAGTTTTCATCTTCAATCATCTTTAAGATGTCTTCAATTCGAACGTTTATGTTGGTTTAAAGTGGTTTTCGAACAATATATCGTATCTTGGTCCCTACAACTGGCAACGACAGTTTTGAAACTGGCCAACATTTGATAATCTGTTATTTGATGATCAAATAAACAAATAATTCAACCACAGATATTTCCATAAGGAAAATAACACTGGTTAAGCACAAAGCAACCACTAAGCCTTTTTAATTAATCTTTTCATGAATTAAAACACTTTGTAAATACTTGTATCACAATACTTTTACAAAGATATATTTATTTGTCTCCTTTACTCTTTCAATACTTATAAAAATATCGATATACTTATATTAACATATAAGTATATTCACAAATCCCAAGAAAGATTCCATTTTCAAAACCACGCTTAATTGGGTTAAACAAATGTAACTTAAATAATGATAACAATAAACTGAAAACACTTCCTTTTGGTGTAAGTAAAATAGGTCGAATGGAAATTAAATCATATATACTTACCACCACTTCTCGATTTCAAACAGCACTATCCCTTGATTAACAATGAAATCAAACAAGTTAGAAAACAGTCATTGCCTCGATATACATTCTTAATTCTCAAGATAGAGACGAGTTTCCATACCTTGAATCTTGGGGTTAAGTATGAAAAGGGCACTTTTCGTATCACCGTAATTTAAAATGATTATTTATGAAAATCGGGTCTTAATCTTCTTATAAATCATTTTTATAAAATTCCTTTATAAAACTCCTTATATCTTACCCTCTTTTCATAAAATATTGTTTATGAATTTTTTTATAACCATCTAAGATATAATTATATCCTCCTTTTATAAATTTCCAAATTTATTTAATAAAATACTCTATAAACATCCTTTTTACTATTTTAAAACTCTTTATAAAAGCTTCTTTTATAAGATATTATTTATAACTCATTTTATGAATTCCCAAATTTATTTACAACTCTTTCTATAAAACTCCCAATTTATTTATGAACTCCTTTTATAAATTTCTAAATATAATTACAAAACTCCTTTTATTAAAACAAAAATCCAAAATATAAAACCAAACTCCAAATATAATTATAAAGTTCATACCCTTTCCATAACACGATCATTCCATGAATCAATAAATTCACAAATGGAATTAACTATTCCAATTTATCAAAATGATATTGATTTCCTTTTTAAGGATATCATTTATAAAAAAATTCTTTTATTTATAAAACACTTTTATAAAACCATATTCCACTTATAAAATAATAGTTATAAATCTATCCCTTTATACAACATTTTATATAAACGTTTCACAAATATTCATTTCAATCTAACTTTTTCCAGAAATAGAATCACCTTTCGCATAAAGGGCAAACCCTTTTATTTTCTCTTAAAATAAATTGTTCATTATTAAAATAACTTTTCCTATATCAACCCAATAGTTTTCAAAATGATTCTAAAATATTTACATATATACACTATTAGAAAAGAATAATAAAAGAAATTAAAGTAAAATAGAGAAGTATGAAAACTAATTTTTAAAATAATATATCACAAAAAGTCCAAAAGGTCAAATTAAAAAAAAAATCATTTTTTTAAAATCGAAAATCATTTCCAAAATTCAAATCGCAATTTATAGTATTCTCAAAATACTATATTGAGGCCAACAGTTACTATAGCACTTAAGCAATGTTATTACTACCTATTCTCTAAAAAGATTCAATTTTTCACATATGTTAGTGTCACATTCAATATGGCCAAACTATCAAATTTGGACATTTAACAATCTATATAACAGGTATATAATTGAAACATGATCAACAGGAATATAAATGGAAAATCGAAAATCATAATGTTGAGAAATCTGGATCTCTCTACTAAATTCATGTATTTTCAATTTAAATTTAAATTGCTTTTCAAAAGCGGATATTTAACCAAATCAACCAAAAATTCATCCAAACACAACAGTAAATTTTATCTACTATATAGCATACTGATTATCCAAAAAGGTGAGTTTAACTCATCGAAAATTTCAGCGGACGATTAGGCATTCCCGTTTAAACTCAAATTGAACGACGTCCGGTTTTAGCCTAAATTTTGACTTACTATAATTTCAACGAAACTAGTTTAATCGTGTGGCTATTGCCATCATGAGTGCAAAAAAAAAGTCTCGCCTCAATTGGACCTCGTATGAGAGAATTATTGATTTTATAAGTTATCGAATTTTAAATATAATTAATTAAATACTAATTACATTTTAAACCTTGATTACGACTCTAATCCTCTCTCCCCCCAAATCATCTTGCCGCCTAACAACCTGATGCTCACCATCATTATCATGCATTCTTCCCCCTCTCCCTTGATCATCTGTCGGCGAAAATCAACACCGCTTGCTCCGACAAACTCCACATCACGCAAGCTTCGCATGGACACCACGAAACAGTAGCCAACCCTAGCCTAAAACGCGACCAGGGCAAGCTTTCACTACCATACGACATGTCGTGGCCCTCCTTAAGCGTCCACACCCTCCCAAAGCTTGGTCGCAGGTGCTTCTCCATCCCAGAACACGAATCCACACTTTGATCCATCCATCATTGACTAAAGCACCAAAAAATCCAACCCCGGTTTGCCTTCCCCTTGCTCAAACTGTTGAGCTTATGAATCACAGGCACAAACTACATAACGGGGATAGATATGTAGATCAAGTTAATACAAGTTCAAAGATACTTGTTTTATATTTTTTGTTGAGTATTTTGCTTGCTTTTGATTTTTGAAGACGGGTTTTTCATTTTTTTTTTATTTTGAACTTACTGGATAGAACAGTAAAAGTGAAGAAGAAAACATGAGGTGTTTGATTTTGAACTTACTGGATAGATATGTAGATCAAGTTAAAAACATGAGAGCGTGGAAACCGCTGGTCACCATTTAAACCATATGAAGAGAAGACGAAGGATAAACCAGACAACTCGAAGTCTCCATCCACTCCTTCATCCAAATAATTTATTTTATTTCTAAAATTTTTTTAATTTATATCACTCCTACTTTGTATGCATTATTTAAAATATTGAATATATTATTTTTATGCAAAAATATACTGAAAATGCTGCAAAGAAGAGAATTCAGTCGACTGAAATTTTCGACTAGCCGACCGAATTTGATAATAGTGAGCTCATAGACTATATACAGCCGACTGATTGAATATAGCCAATCGACTAAAACATAAAAAAGAAAGAACTTAAACTATATTCAGTCGACTGAAATAATATGACCAGTCGACTGAATCTAAAACAGAGAGTTTCGGGATACTGTTTCAGTCGACTGACCATATTCGACTAGTCGACTGAATGACAATCTGAGCCTCTTTTACGCTTTTTACCTACCTTTTTAACCCTCTAACCCTTTATCTCCTCTTTCACTTTTCACCTTTATCTTTTCATTTCAGTTTTTCAAAAATCCTAGCTCCCAAAAAATTTCAAATTCCTTCTCTACATTATTATTTCCAATGGCTCCACGTCAACCAAGAGATATAGACATGCCTCTACCTCATCCTCTGAGCCAATTTACACTCAAATTGCTCAATGACTCTATGATTCTACAGCTCTTCAATGGTGGAACAAAATGAAAGAAGCACGCTTTTTTGAAGGTTCATTTGTTGTCTTTCCCGATTTTGCTCCATATAGAATTCAAGAGCTAGCAAGGAGAAGTCGTCTAGAGTCTCTAGACCACAATCAAAATAATATCCTGATTTCTAACTCTTAGATTTTCGGGAAATTTCGCCAGCATCTCCGTTACATGACTTGATCGGTATAACTACAAATAGCCTTTACGGGCTCCCAACCAATCAAAGAAAACAAAATCCAAGCGGCTTCCCATATGTGGGGCACAAAATCCTCAACCAAACCAAATCTTCTTAATTTATTACGTACCGTTTTGCGTTTGATTTATATTTTGGCAAGTAATTTATTATCTTCTATGTAAATGCAGTCTTAGAATCTCGTTTTTACATCGTTTTGATTGTGACAAACTATATAAATAAATATTTGTGTGTACTAATCACTCATGTAGAAGATTTGTTGTAGATTCGTATTCAGAATATTTTGAAGCTGATAGTCCTTTGTTTAGAGTCTTTATAATATTTAGAAATATGTTAAAATATCTCTTAAATGATATGTGTATATATATATATATAAACATGTACACACATGCACTGCTATGCACAAAAGGCTAAAAACAGCCGGTTGAATGAGTTTATTCAGCCGGCTATTTTAGGCCAAAAATTGTCCATTTCTTTGCTGTTTACGATTTTATCAAATTCAGAAGGCTGAATAAATAATTTCAGCCGATTGAATATTTTCACTAGCTATTTTTTTAAAAGACACTTCTCTTCACCGAAGAGATCTTCAAACCAACAGTTACGCTTGTTTCTTTTCAAGGTTGTCTTTCATCAATGGTTGTAACTTTTTAATCTCTATAAATAGATTTCAGAATTTAATAAACATTCAACTTAACTTATTTTAATATTCTTGAATTCTTATCTCTTAATCTATTTTCAATTTGCACTCTAACAGCATACAAACTTTGATCATTGACCACTTCATTATCCACATTTCTCAAGCGTATTACACTATATACCATAAAGGAGAAGATTATAGGAAGATGATACTTAGTTGACTTATCAGTGCTATTTAAAGCGCATACTACAGTCAAATACTTTTGATATTTGGAAAGAAGTCATGCTCGGTTGCTTAGGCGGTGGAAGTCCTATTCGGTTGCTTAGGCGGTAAAAGTCCTGTTCGGTTGCTCAGGCGATGTAAACATATTCCTTCAGGTTAAGTGATGGTTGCTAGTTTAATTTCAGAAGGAGTTTGGGACTAGACGTAGAATGGGAGTTCGAACCAGTATAAAAATCTCTGGTGTCATTCACTTTACTGCTTTAATTATTTACTTAATTACTATTCCACACAAGTAGTTTATTCATATTACACGATCCTTTAGCATTGTAACTTTCATGCAGGTGCGCAAGAATCAAATGGCTCTTTTGCATACCTGTACTTACAAAAATCTAAAACAAAATCAGGTTGACGAAAGCAATGCGATGTAACTCTACATGCAAAAGTAGCATGATATAAATCTACATGCAACCAACAACCATATCTCATTCATATGCGACAAACAAGAAGATGTACTATAATAGATGCCATGCATCTAATAATTTTCAAATGAAAAATTTAGGTCTAAATACTCGGTTTTTTAATTCAAAATTTTATTTTCAAATTTCTCAGATGAGAAAAATCAAAGATTAGAATCAAAATAATAAGAAGGGAATTCCTCCCAATAAATTATGTTGAAACTCTAGAATTAAAACAACATAGAGCGTCCAATGGTATTCCGGTTCCTCCAAAAACATCAACTAGAGTGAATAAATATCTTTTCCTTCCCAAGATCTTCAAAAATTTCCTTTTCCAAAATCACCAGGATTTAGGTCTTAATAACCACAACTAAAAATCCTTTGTCTATAAATTCAAACTTTATGGACAATGATATAAAAATCACACGACAAAATCAATTCAACTCAATCAAATTCCGTGAAGGAATAAATTTACACTAACAGTCAATCAAATTCCTTAAGGGAAAACTTATCACTTAACATTGTTTTAAAATGTCAAATAACTTACAAACAATTTTTAATTTAGGTTCAAAACTTCCTTAATTATCTAAAAATATAGATAATTATCCAAGTTTACCATTTTGCTCATTAGCCTTTGGTTATTGCTTGGAAGACTATCTAAACTCACTCGGACAAAATGGAAAGTTATGCTATATATTTTATTAGTTTTCTTAATTATATTAAAATTTATAATTCACATGTATTTTCACTTAGTATTCAATACTAAAATTTATTTATGAGTTATCTCATAATTTCTCACCCAAGTTTTAAAATATTTATAATGTTATTTCTTTATAAAACTTCAAATCATAACTATCCACTTATTTACTTGTATAATATTCTTTTATATTCTGAGAATACATACAAGTTTAATTTTATTTTTTCAAAGACCTAGATGGAGATAAATTCAAATATGGCTTCTTAAAACCGAGTCAACTAATTAGTCCCTTTTTATTTAAAGTGTTAAAATGAATAATATTTATGGGTTGACCCAATCAACAAGTAGTTCAAACTACTTGAATGTTTTTAAACTAATGTATGGTTTTGATAAAAATAATGTTTATTAAAACCTTCTTATTTAACTCAACCCAATTTAAACATGTGCTAAATTATCCCTTATCTTATCTCATGTCTTCTCTAAGTGAAAAATCTTATTTATCAAAATAATCTCTTATTAGAGATACTTTTTATTGTTAAACCGATTCCCTTTTAGGGAACTTAAAATGTTAGGTACCTGGTATTTAATTTCCAAAACTTTTCTCTGAAAGCATACTTCATATATTTTTATAACTTCAAATAATTTATTTATCAACACTCACTTCTGGTTCATTCGGATTGAACTCATTTCGATCGCACAATAATAATGAGAATAATGTACTAAGTATTCCACAATTTCGCCTAAGCAAACGTCTAATCGCCACTTAGAAGATTATTCAAATTATCACATAACTAATCGAAACAATTTTCTCCTAATTATCCCAAAGAAAATGCATTTTAAAATAATTTCATTTTCAATTACTTTCAAAGGTGCTGCTATTTCATTTCTCAAAATCCCTTTTGAAATTAATTTCAAAAATTCCGGGATTTATATTCAAAAATCCTTTTTAAACATATTCTTCAAACTAAATTTATATAAAACTTTCTTTATATAAAAGTCATTTCATATCATAATAATCCTTCTTTATTATAACAGAATTATCTTTAGTAATTATTCTCTAAATATGTTATCCCATTATTTAGATTATATTAACAACTTTTTATAAAGTTTAATTCTTGACTCACCATTTTTAAATGGCTAATTCTTAATTTAATCATATTCTTCGAACATATTATGGTCAAATTATGAAAGTTAATTCATAAAGGGTTCATTTTAAATCAAGTGATAAGTGGTCCAAAATAAATATAGCATAATTTAGTAATCAACGCACAATAGTCTATGTTTTTATTTTAAGTTAAGCATAACCGAACAAATAATAGTGATAATAAATAAATATTATCACATTTAAATCAACACACTGTATAACTATATAGAGTTTTGAAAATTATTCATTTATATATAATATAATCCTAGGCAAAATATTTAATTTTCCAAATTTTCAAAAATTTCAATACCATGTCCGTTGGCCTTGGTCAAGTGTTTAGAAATTCTTATCGATACCATAGCGTCCCACGCATCGACCATAATTCATAAAAACTCAATAGGCCAATTAACATAATACCTTTTTGTAACATTGACAAATAGGCTCTCATATAAATAATACTCTCAAACTCATTCTAGGGTGTCACTTACCCTATCTCTAATGAGCCAAACCCTACCAAAGTCAACGTTCTTGCTTAACATTGCGCTCTGATACCACTTTGTAACGACCCGCTCTTCTGACCATCGGAAGTCAACACCGAACACTAACATTGTGTTCCAACGTCGCACATCCAATCGAAAAAAGGACAGATTGTTAAGGTAAATAATAAAAAAAAGAACAGAGAACATAAGGAAATAGAATCTCACAACGGAATCGACAGCATATAATATAAACAGGGATAGTGGAAAACTATCACTCCAATCGTACAGAGTATATTAGGGTTAAAAAAAATCTTATCTGCTGGACAGTTATAAAATTCCGACCTTACAAATGCCGATAGGTATACTATATAATACAACAAAAAATAAGATACTACGATGGGTAAATCTTCAGCTCCCCTCCATAATTTCCATAACACCAAAGGCAACCTAGAAAATACTCGATCTGACCCAAGCATTATAAATAAATAACACCCGAATCAGACTGGAAATAACAACGTAAGATAACTCGAATACGGGAAAACGTATATAAAAATTCTGTGAGACTATGCCGCTAACGTGGAACGGGTTTTCACCTTACAAGACTAACATCCATACAGGTAAGAGCAGAAATGCATATCTGTAAACAAAATCAAATATGATTGAGCATAAATAATATCAACCAGACTTGAAAGAATGGAAATAAACCGAGTAAATTCCAAACAGGACAGAATGGATAGAATAAGGGAAACGGTCCAACTTGATAGAAAGGACTAAATTAGGTAACAGTCCAAACTCAAAAGAATGGGCTAAATAAAGCAACGGTCCAAACTCGATAGAATTGGCTAAATAAATTAACAGTCCAAACTCTGTAGAATGGACTAAATAAATACTTAAATGCCATGATGAGGAGTTGGCTCTACTCGTGGCAATTTTAAAGCTAAACCAGATTTAAGGATATGAATCAAATAAGGAAAGGAAATTTTCTAACAAATGATTAGAAGGGTGCCCCCCTCACCGAATATATACCTCTAGAAATATACTTGAGAACTCCGATGGCTCTCGGAAATCTTCAAGCCGGACCCCGCCAACGGTTACCGAGAATCCGAATATTTCACATCTCAATGCGCAACACCGTATCCAATCTAGAATGGATGTGAAAATAGCCTAATGGGAGCAACCCCACATAGCTTGGTGCCCACTCGCTCTTTTGGTTTATTCATTTTTGACAAAGGATAACAAAGCTCAAATGAGCAACACATCGTCTTAGAGTGACAAAAATAAAGTGGCTGAAGTAATCGATAGCCGAGAGACCAACTATTGAGGACATAAAATGATCTTATATGGAAATTAAATCTTGTATACTTATCACCACTCATTAAATTCAAACTTGTACTATTTCTGGATTAACAATAACATCGGACAAGTTAAGGTAATGTTACCTCCAAGTCATGTCACACGATTATTCTTAACTTTTGAAATAGCCACAAGTCTACTTCTTCGATGTTTAGTGCTAATTATACAAATAAATAGTTTCCATATAAGTGATTCTCTTTACGGAATAATTCATTTCCATAAACGAATCATTCTTTCTCTTTTTAAAAATGAACTAATTTTTTTGGCTTGATTTCCATATTGGTAAAACACTTTTAGAATTAGTTCTAGATTGTTAAAATGTTAAGAGAATAATTTTTCCAAGTACGCGACCCGAAGGGCTAAACCAACATCAGACCGAACATCCAGAAGATTTACCCAATTTATCATCCCAATAATCGAGTTCCAATTCTTTTTTATACTTTAAAAATAATATTAATTATCCCCAAAGATAGTTAATTACATTTAAAATCTCTTTAAATAAATAATTCATTATATATAATAAAACAAATAATTATTTCCAATATGATACTAGTAATTTAACTTTAAAATCTTTATTAAATCAGTCTATTAACTTTAAATTAGTTTATTAAAGCAATTTTTATTATATTACTTAGCTTACTTTAATCACCTTTATTAAATTAATTATTTAAATATATTTATTAAATTCAAATAGTTATTAATTAAATGAATAATTAATCTCAAACATCATTAATTAAAATGATAAGTAATATTAAATTCCATTGATTGAAACATTGAAATGATTAATTAACTTCGAAATAATCATAAATTAATCGGATTAATTACATCCAAACTTCATTAGTCAAACTGATTAATTAAAACATCATTTGTTAAAATGATTTATTTAATTATAAAACATCATTAATTAAAATGATTTAACTAAATTACAAAAATCATTATTTAAAACAATTAATTAGATTTAAAATAAATTAGATTGATTAATTAAACTCAAAAATCATTATTTAAAATGATTCATTACTTTTAAGTATCATTAATTAAAATGATTATTAATTTCAATTATTATTAATTGAAATAATTAGTTAAGTTCAATAAATTAATTAAACTCCATTATAATTAAATAAATAAATAATTAATTAATTAAACTCAAATAATCATTAGTTAAAACGATTAATCATGTATAAAATATTATTAGCAAAAATGATTAATTCAATATAATATAAACCAATTTTAATCATCGTTTGTTAAATTGGTAAATAATCTCAAATTAATTGATTTAAATTATCATTAATCAAAATGATTAAAAAAAAATTCAATATTCTTTTTAGCGAAAACACAAGCTCAAGTTCATAAGATAGGGTTTTGGGGATGAAAATTTAATAAACGACGATATAGCGAAAATCGCTATAACGACATTTAAACTATTAAATGGAATATCAAAATTTAATTTCAATTAATCATCAACAACAACATATGGATGTAAATAAATACTTTTTGAGTGAAAAACTCATTTTGGCTCTCTCTACATATTTTTCCTGCAAAACAATGGTTATGGATAACATATAGATAATCATATTGGTTTATAACGATCAAATTAATATGCCATCCATTTTCCAGTCGGAAATGCAACTAGACAAGCAATCAAACAATTTAACTAACATTCAAACAATCGATAAACATTTATAACATCATAGATATGATATAATAAAATTAAATGTGAGTTAAACTCACATTGGTTTTCGTTTCCGCCGAAACGGTCCGATTTCGGACTAAAACTGAATGCCTGTTCGATTTTAGCCAAAATTTTCACTAACTTCCAATCCAACCAAACTAATTCCATCGCAAAGATCTCGCCGACACGGTTCTAATGCAACAAATGGTGTTCAAATTTGACCTCGTATGAGAGAGATACAAAATTTATAAGCTATTGACAAATTAAATTATAAATTTAAACAACTTTTATATATTTACAAATATACCCCTTCTCCTATCATCTTCTTCCCCAAATCCTTCATCCAAATCGTACACGCACAAAACCCATTTGCATTCATGGCTAAGCAGTGACACGGAGCTACGGTGCTTCGTTTGTCGAAACGGTTCCTCTGTTAAACTCCTCTACTCGACCTCGACCCAACCGCCATCACCCGGACGCCTGCCCCACCCTTTAACAAAACGCGTCCATCACCACTCCCTTCCACGTCCGCACATGTCGCGTGCCTCCATCGACCATCGGATCTTGCAAAAATCACGCCTAGGTGTAAAACTTCGCTTCGAAACCAAATCCGAGCTTGTTTCATTGAATCGATGACCACAACCCCAAAAAATCCCAACCCTAGCTGCTGTAAAAAAAATTGACCTCGGAAAAAATGTGCATTCAAGCTAAAACATGGGTTTAGAATTGAAGCTCATGTCCATACGAATCCAAACATATATTTTTCATGATTTATGGTAGAGAGGATCGCTAGATTTTGGATTTAGAAAGGATCGACAATTTTTCCATTTACTGGAATGGAGCATGCTAAGAACAGAGAAGAGGGAAGAAGGAATATGGCTAAGTATATTTTAAAGTATGTGTTTTTATAACAAAATAAAATATAAAATAAAATGAACAAAATGATTATGCTTACTTTTTCCCTAACAAAAGTACTTCTCGAGCCGCTAAAATGTTTGTGGGCTATGAAATGATGGGTTGATATGGTGGGCATGCGCATATAAATATTATTGTAATTTAAAAAATACTCATAAACAAACTCCAAACAAGACATGTCGCCTAGCACTCCTAATGTTTTAACCATATTCCGAATGCAATGGAACTTGTTTCGATCTTCCACGGCCAAACGATTCAACCGATCGTCATGAAATTTGACGGCGTATTGTAATTCAATATTATTGATCCAACGAAACTATTTTCGTCAAAATCCAAGACCGTGCCCTGAAAGGCTAATTTCACAGATTTAAATATTTAATTATTAATATTTAAATTCGATTTATTTATATTTGTATATAAATTTACAAATTGAATTTACCAATATTATTTATTGGTCAAATGGAGTTAAATAAAATTATTAAATCCATTTAATTGACATTTAATTCACAATTTAAGTATTAGTTATCCCCTATATTTGAATTATAAATTATTACATTCCAAAATTCTATTATTTTAAATATTCAAATTTAACTAAACATTTAAAATTAAATGACCAAATTTTTGGGATGTTTGCATTAATAATTTAAATAATCCCTAAATTTGAATTCAAAATTTTGAAACCTTAAAAACCAATTATTTGTTTATTAAAAAAAACAACGCGCTCGCCACCACGAGTTGCGCATGGAGGCGAAACAAGGTGGCATGGGGAAGGGGCACGTATGTCGAACAGTTAGGGTTCTCGCACGTGCGTGGCATGGTTGGAGGCTGCGGCGATGGCGAGGCAGGGGCAGGAGCGGCGGCGGCACGTTAGTGAGGTCGGCAACATTCATGGATGGGCAAGCTTTCGATTTGAATAAAAATAAAATAAAATAAAGAGGAACAAAGATGAGCTTGGGAGAGGAAGAAGGGGAGGGTAATTTATTTAAACATTTATTGATTTTGGTTAATTATAATATAATTTATTCAAATGTTCATATCAAAACTCGTACGAAGTCCAAATTGAACGCGATGAGTCGCGTTGCGATCATGTCGATGAAGGCTAAGCTATAGAATTGGATTGGAAGGATTTGAAGCTGGTTGGAATTTGGATTAAAATTGGACGTTCGTTTAGTTTTAATTCTAAACGGAACGTTTGGACGATAACCAAGACCAATGTGAGTTAATCTCACTTTTTTGGCTAATCAGAAAATTTATATAGTCAACAAATATTATTTATTGATGTTTGGATATTTATTTCTGATCGTTATTGATTGTTTGGATAATATATTAAATTATATTGTTATTTGGATATATTCCCGCATATTGTAGCGAAGGAGACCCTATTACGTTTCCGTGTAAGAGCGGATGACCCTTGTATACGAATCATGCCTTGAAGCGGTTGATTTTTATATATTATTTGATTATATGCTGTATTTAATGCAGGGGGTAGGTTGGAGGGATCCAATTGGATTCCTCACACTGTTGATTTTATTTTCGTATATATTATGATAAATAATATGTTGGATGTTATGTTATATGATATGAACATGATTTTGCTTAATTAGTGCTTTAGTAGCACTGGGCCTTATTTTGGTAGTTTAAAATACTATAAACTAATGATTTGATTTAAAAAGGAATTTCAAGTGATTTGAAAATTACATATCTCTACTACTAACAAAGAAAATTCAACAAATAGATTTACATAGTGTCTTTTCGAAATTCCGAAAATGCCATTCGCAAATATACGGTGCATACATGATTTTCAATTGAAGTAAAGGGAGGCAAGATAATGGGCTGAAATTTCTTCAAAAAGTTTATTTAATGCACATGGCATCTATGAAATGGCATGCTAACTTTTTCAACATCATCTAACTTTTGATTCATCTCTTAGCTTATATACACCAATAATAGTTATATATTGGACGTTGTGGGACTAATATTAGTTACTGGCAATAATAAGTTGTAAATAAACCTAGGTCATGGAATAATTGTTATATAATTACTATATTATTGCATATATACTCGTGTTTAATAAGTTTTATAAAAGTAAAAGTGTGATTTTTTAGATATTATAAATTTGTGGTTTTATAAAATATTTTAAGTAGAGATTTTGAACTATGGATATAGATTTTTAAAATGTTGGAAATAAGCTCATTTTAAAATAAAGGATTACGGTTTTCTAAAAAGAAGAAGATAGAAATAATTATTAACCATGTTATATAAAGTAATATGTATATAGTATATACAAATATTGAGATTTATTTATAAATGTGGAGATTTGTAAATGGGTAAATGTGTATAGTGAGATTTTACAAATAAAGTCAAGATGTAAAATTCATATTTATTTATAGAGAGATAGATTTATAAACGGTGTTTTATACTTAAAATGAAACTAGTATCATTTAATGGATTGGAGAAATAAATCTAACAGTGAATTTATTATAGGACAAGGGATGATATTCTATTTTGAAAATCTAAGATGAGGGTAAATTTGGGAATGTTAGACGATATTTTATAAATTGAAGGAAATTTATAAAAGAAATTTATACCTATGGGAGCAAGGTTAAAATGGTTGAAATTATGTTTTGGGTGGGATTTTAAAAATAAGCAGGATAAATGGGTTCATAAATAAAGGGAATTTTATGAAGGAAAGTTTTATAAAATGGGAAGAGATATATAAACATGGTTTATAAATGGAAATGACTAAGTTGAATTAAGTATGGATTTTTATCAAGGAAATATATTTATATTTTAAAGGTTGTTTATTAATATTAGTATTGTGTAAAGTTGTTTATCAATATTTTAAATATTCTGAAAGGTTAAATTATTAATTATTAATATGGTTTGAAATAAATTATAATTATAAATCAGTAAATTTTGAAAACTAATTATTAGTATTTATATAAATGTTAAGACAAATTATTATTTTTTAATTAGGATGTTTGGAATTTATTAATTATTATTTTAAAATGTTTTAAAGTTAGTATTTATTTATTTATAATGTTATTAGTATATAGTAGTGTTTAAAGGAAAAGGGTAGAATTTGTTTTTAATTATTTCTGAGATTTATAAACGGAGTTTTATAAACTGATAGGGTTTTTATAAGAGGAATCTTATAACATGTTTTGGAAAGTGTAAAGGAAGATTGGTAAATTGGGTAAGATAGTTTTATAAATGGTTTTAAATACGTATAAAGGAAAATTATAAAGGGGTTTATAAATTTATAAATGGTTTTGTGGATTATAATAAGGTTTATAAATGGTTTTTGAATTGAATAAAAAAGGTAATCTTCCAAATTGTTGGTGAATACACTTATACCATCCAGATAAGTATACAGATATTTTTCCAAGTACGAGGAAATAGGAATTTTGGCTTTATATCAATCTTTGTAAAAAGAATCTTTGATTCAAGTATTACAAAGTGAATTTAATTAATAAAATATTAATTAATAGAGGCTTGGTGTTGAGTGGTGCTTAACCAATGCTGGCTTTTCCTATGGAATTAAATTTCTGATTGAGTGTTTATTATTCAATAGTTAAATAACCGACCATCGAAATTGGACCCAAAACGTAACTTTGAAAATATCTAGGAGAAACACGCGAGTTATATGGAATAGTCATCTCCGATGTTGTTGTATTGTGCGTATAAATCTCATTTCGTTCTCCTAGGATAATGATAAGGAAATTCGTCCACTAACGGTTAGGAGGTGATCTCCGCTCTTATCTTTGACTGTTTATTTCCTAAAGAAACGGGGTTGAGTTTACAGGGAATTATCGAAATGTTGTTTCGAAGAGACTAGGATCGGGTATGTTATCCAAAAACACTTTGATCTAATGAATGCGTTTCACAGTGAAGTCATTTTGAAGATGATGGAATTTTGGAGACGGAGCTCTCAAGTGTTTCGTTCAGTCTCAGAGCGAACTTGTATGGATGAATGATTGTATTACATTGTTTCGTAGATGACAGTATTAGCATTCCAAGTGGGAAGTGCTATATGAAAGGTAAAATGTAGCCTCAAGCTTCATCAACTGGGAATGACTAAAACATGGAAGATGCGGCAGGGCTAAGTAGATCGCTTTCAAGTAGGATTGATCGTCCTTATCTAGAGTCTCTATTATCTCTCGTTTGTATGCTTCGAGGGCCATTAACGGAGGGGTGATCATATTCAGTACTATCCAGTGAAGGGTAGGCCGGTTCTGTGTTGGCAATGGTCGATAGGTTTGACCTCGATATTATTTTATCTAGAGATGTACCGTGATGGGCAGTACCCCAGTAGCCCAGTCATTATACGGAATCCATTCTTCAATACAAGCTTTTATGGTTTTAGTTGTATACCTATTATGCTGGAATTTAATTAATGTAACAAATTCGGCTAAGATTAATAAGTATTTGTACCTAGACGCTATTATAATATCAAAGAATTTCATATAAAATGTTTTGGTTATCGTAAGACAAAAACTTGTCTGTGTCTATGTGCACGTAGTCTTACGAGATACTTTTGATTTTTAAATGGTTTTCTAGAACTTTAAAATCCAGTTGGGTATGTTTTCTCACGCTGGTTTTCTAGACTGACTCGAGTGTTATTTTATTATAATGCTCGGGTCAAACCAAGCATATTTACAGATTGCTTTGGATGCATTGAAGCTTATGAGACGAGTTGGAGATTTTCAAGTCGTATTCATGTATATGTCTATGTTCAAGAAATCATCAGCGTTTATGAGGATAAACTGTTATAACTGTGTAGGATGATGATCGTTATTTGTGTTGAACTCTGATGGATGTAAGTATAAAACAGTTTCTCTTGTAAAGATGTTGACATTATATTATATATTGTTCCGTTGGGATTGTGAGATTCTGTATTGTTTTTAATTTCTTTTCTTCCTTCTCTTCTTCTCTACTTCTTTCCTCTTTCTTTCCCATAACTATCCATCTTTCCTTGATCTGGGCTGGACATGTGTGGTTTATTATCAACTTGAATTGTATGGATTGGCGGGTCGTTACATCCGTCCACTTAAATGGTTAGTGGCGATTCCTGTTCCTATGTATTGTCAGATTATTTTCAAATGAAACAGGGTTGAGTTTACCTGAACTATCGAATGTTGTTTTGAAGAGACCGAGATCAAATAAGTATAAATTATCCAAAAACCACTTCGATCAAACTCAAGCGTTTCGAACTAAAGATGCCTTGAAGATGATTGAAGACAGAGCTTTTGAAGTGTAGGGGCTACTTGCTACTAATCCTAAGGCTGATTCCAAAATGAATGTAGTAGAGATTGAAAGTGTGCTATGGATCGTGTAATATGGATATATGATAATGCAGAGTGTAGTGATGATAGCTATATAGTAAATAGTGTGGAATATAAAAACAGTATAATAAAAATGACACCAGAGATTTTTATACTGGTTCGGAGTTACGTCCTACGTCCAGTCCTAGACTCCTTTTGGAATTTCACTAAAACAACAACCCTCACTTAACCCGGAGGAACAGGTCTATACAACCCTTGAGCAGCCGAACATGGACCTGAGCAATGGAATAGGATTTCGCCTCAGCAGCTGAAGAGGACTTCACGCGTCTGAGCAGCAGAACATGACTTCAACAAATACAAAAGATTGTTTGACTTTTTGTGTTCTGATAACACGGAAAAGTCTGTTTATAGTACATCCTTCCTATGATCTTCTCTCTGAGTATAAATATATATATATTTGAAGTTTATGAAGAATAGAAAGAAATAATATTGCTTAGAATATGTTAATGCAGAATATTTGAGAGTATAGTCGCAAGTATATTCAAAAGAGTTAGATAAGAAAGATAAGAAAATTCAGTGATTTGGAATCAAGTTAGAATATGTATTTATAGATGTTAAAAAGCAGCGACTATTGACGAAGAGTTCCAGTTGAAGTGTTGCGTCCAAATCTCTTTGTAGAGATTCGTAACTCTTCACAAATGGTCGTATCTTTTCAGAAAATATAGTTGTTATAAAAATTCAGTCAACTAAACCTCTGGATCAGTCGATTGGCTATTCAAACGAATTCTAAATATATATTTGTGCATGTTGCATAGAAATTGTCAGATCAGTCGACTGACCTGGTAATTTCCGTGCAATTTGCACAGTTTTCATAGATTTATGTATATGTATATTATATACGATTCTAAAGAAAAACTTTGATTATATAAATATATATACTTATATATGTATAAATCATTTGAAAATAAGAAGATTATATATAAGCTAATATATACGTAAACAAGAAGAGATCTTAACAAAATTGACTTAAGACTCAAAACAAGATAATATAAAAATTGATGCACCGATTTTGATGTCCTGCCTCCATGTAGTATATATTCTCTTTTTGTCGTAACAGTCGTCAAATCTTTATGTTGTAGTGATAGCTTTATGTCATAAATCAAAACCAAGTCTCAACAGAGGTAGTGCCTTTGGTTTCATTCAGACCCAGAACTAACTTGTATGGATGAATGATGGAACTGCATTGCTGCCTAGAGGGTAATGTTAACTGTAACAACCCTAATTTTTAGCTATTTTATTTTATTTTAATTTTCAAATATATTTTATATAAATTGTGTTTAACAATATAATTTAATTATTTAAATTGGAGATATATTTTATACAATTCTGTATGCCAATAAAATTTAATAATAATTGTAGAAATTTAAGCTAAGTTTGAACGGTTAAATTTCGCGTTCAAAAGACGCGTCAGATTACAGGGTATAAGCAACGTAATAAAACGTGTGTTTTTAAAATGTTATTTTTATGAAAATTTTTGATGTTTTGGACTGCGTCTGTTTAGCGTAGTGTAAAAATTTTATTTTCAAACCTTTTCGAAGAAAAATATCAGTCAGTAAATTTCTACCCAACGTTACGTTGTTTTAACTGACGGTTTGATTTTTAATAAAATTGCATACGTTTTTTTTTCTAAAGACTACATAAACATTTACCATTTAATTTATGGATCACAGGAGCAACATTAGTGCCTTTGAATATATGTAACATTCAATATATTTGAAATTTTACTTTAAAAAAAAAATCAAAACTTACACGTATTCGTATATTAGATATAAAACTGACACCCTTTCCCCTAATCTAGCTTTGCGGTGTAACTCTCGGCCCCTTCATTTCACTTCTTTGAACTAATATCATAAACCACTGATTGCTTTTCCTATGATCTTGCCACAGATCGTATTCTTCCAATATTGCAACCCTGGTTTTATAAACATCAACGAGTTTTGAAATCTGAAACCTCTCGGCCTTGAATTCACACGTAAATGAAGCACGAAACATAACGTCTTGCAAATCAAATTTTGCCTGCCCTTCCATTGATCGTGCAGAGATTCGAAGCGTGTAACTTCTTTTGAAGCTGATGCGAAAATTTCTCATTCAAATATCAACAAAATCTATGTTAAATAAAACTGATACGTTTATCTCTTTTTACCTTTCCTTAATTATTATGCTGCCTATATAACTATACCCACCCCATCAGTTTCTTCCACATATTCGACTATCTCTCTGGCTTCATCCCATTTTCACATTTCGAGCATCATCAGGTAATGATCTGGTTTCTCCTTTCCTCAGTTCTTTCTTTTCTTGCTCGGCCATCATGTTTTGCTTATGCCATGCCTTAGTTGCTGATGGGTGAGACAAGTGAGATGAGTGCCTTCACAGTGTTTTAAAAAGATGTGGCAGGTCTAATTTTGTAGTACCAAATCCACCTCTAGGAATCTTGCAAGAATAACATAGATTCATGAATAAAACAAACAGATCACTAAGGAGCCAGTTCATTTAGTCGTACCATATAGTCATATTAAAGTTCTAATACATGGCTGAATGGAAGATAGATGCGTGTATATAGGTCATGGAGTTGTCTGCATATCTTGACCAAAAATTGTTATAAGATGCAAAGATTTAGTGAGGACAGGGTGAAATTAGACAGGGATGTAGACTAGGTTGTGAAGTTGAGGCACACATGTTTTAGCTTGCATTCGTGTTTTGATTAGTCTGCATATGATTATGAAATAGGGGTAGATCAGATGTAGTATAGGCTGTACACATTTTGGCCCCTGTGTAGTTGTGCATCGGTGTGTAGTAGCTTTAGAAAATAATATACTTGAAGTTGAACTGAAAAAAAAAGAAAATTTAAAAAAAAAAAAAATTTGAGTTTGAATATCTTTGTTCTGAGGAGCCTGGAGTAGAAAAAAAAAAAAGAAGCAAACATAGTACAGTCTGGCTATAGGTAGAGAATGAAGCTGTGCATGATGGTATCACTAGTGTGCACCCTTGCACCTTCATAGCAGTATATACCTATTTGTTTGTTGAGTTTTGTTAGCTTTGAACTGGGAATGGTTTATAGGCAAAAATTTGGCAGAGAGATGTTAGGCAGGTGGGGTTGTATAAGGTAGCATGAGTTGGTAGAAAATGTTCAGATTGCATTTATATTCTAAGGTAGCCTGCATATGTATAATTTTAGTAATAGGTACCACTGTGTATGACTTGGATTGAAGCTGCAATAGAGTTGGGGACTGGGCTGGTAGTTGTATAAATGGAAGCTGATTGATGTAAATGATGAACTGGAATTTGAAAAAAAAAAGGAGTAGTAGTGTCACAGGTTCCAGTATAGAGATGGTGGTCTCTGCAAAATGATAAAGCAGAGGGCAAGTATGTGAGTTTCACAAGACTTCATGTGACCCAAAGTTAAGCATAATGACTCGAAAATTTTACAAATTTTCTCGAAGCAACTCTTTGATTTTCCCGAAGCAAACACATGTTTTCCCGAAGTAGTTGAAGTGTGACTCGGGTAGTGGTAAAGGGGTCTGTCTGATGTTGTATTTGATAATCTGGAATAGTTAAGTGGATTTCTTTGTGCAGTTGGAAAAAAGGAAAGTAATGATATATGACTGTAATAAGGTTAGTTTGCATTGGGTCATAAAAGGCAAGTCTGCATGTATGTAAATGTTGGAAAAAAAAAAAAAGTACATGTGGTATCTCTGTACACATGATTTATGCCTGTACATGTATGCATCAGTGAAGATTGGCAGTTGGATACAATGATCGAAGTGAGTAAAGTCACCACTGACTAAAGTGATGTGGTATAAGTGAAGACTGGAGTTTGTTTGAAAAGTAAGAGAGGTAGATGGCGTGCAAAGTTTCAGTGTTGTATGGGGTTGAGCGTGCATGTACATATGAATGTATCAGTGAACATAAACTAAGACTTGTGTAGCTGGGTGAAGACTGGGTAGGTGATGTCAGTATTTGATAGCTTCTTTTTGTTGTTGTTCAACATATATGTTTGGCGTGAGTCGAGATATAGGTATAACTGGTAGGTAGAATGAAATAGCATGCGTGTGTCACTATGTACACGTGTACATGGGTATCACGGCATATAGTAGGAAAAATTTCACCATAGTGCGTCAGTCGGCCTTTAGGAAATTTTGTCGGAAAAAGTTTAGAGTTAGCCCGGTTCACATTTTGGGGTACACTGTGGTCATATTACACGGTGGAGTGGTCGAGCAAGCCAAACTGATTCTCGCTCTATTTTGTCTTTCCTTTGACCGTAATTTCTAAAGTCGCGTATCCTATATTTTATTTTTTTCTAGATTTGAATCTAGGCGACATCAGAAGAATTTGATCGTTATTCTCTGTCGTTCTTTCCCGGTGAATCGTCGTTTTAAAATTCAAATTTTCTGCAACTCTCAGGTGAGTATTTCTCACCAGACATACGTATTTATATTTCGTAATTTATTGCAAGTGTATGTATAGAAATTTATGTCACTATTATCTGTCTGTAGTGTAATATAAAATGATGAACCCCTTTAACTTGACACCTCATCAGTTATTTATATGTTGCATTATATCTGCAGTTATATTATGTTATTGTTTATTTACTGCTTAAATCACACTGCAAGTTCCCTGTTATATGTAGATTGTTGTGGGCTGAAATGATAGGCCTAAATGATTATCGCCGTTAAATTATGCTGTTAACTGCTATAAATTTACTTGGGATTGCGGGTTTGAAATGATAGAACCCGGGTATTTGTAAATTACGGATTGAAATGATATACATCCGTATCACTTGACCTAGGCTAGAAAACTATATACAGGCCCGTGGTCCTTACAATATTTTCTGAAATATTTAAAATTATTTTGGAAGTTAAATATTTGATTTATATCTTTAAAGGAATTTATATTGATTTTAATAAGTTATAAATAAAAATAAGTAAATATTTGAATAAAAGTATGGAATATAACTTATTTGGTAAATCGGGATTTTGAAAGAATAAGATTTCAGTTAATAAATAAATAAATAGTTATATTTGGAAATATTTATTAAGTTAAACAATCATCTACAGCATTTAAATGCCGTCTTTTGGAATTGGACTAGTTTTACCCATAATTTTAGGTAACATTTCCTAAGTACTATGGAATCTAGAATTTGTTTGCTTTAGAATTTATGGAATTTGATAAATTTTATTTTATCTTAAGTTTTGGAAAGGCTTAAGACATAATATTTATAACTGTATTTTCCTTAATAAATTAAAGATAAATATTCTGGTATTAAGTAAATTTTGGAAAAATTTAATGGTTAAATTTGGAGTTTTATTTATAATTATGAGAATATTCAAGACTAAATAATAAGACATTGATTTGTGAAAGGATAAAACCCAAACTTAGTTTGAATAGTAAATACTCCAATCTAATATATATGGGGATTGTAATGTTTTAGGAACATACAATGATATTTAATTTATGGTTTAAATCTTAAATAGAGAAATTATTTGTAAAGCTATGTAAATTCTTTTCTTTACAAAGTAACCATAAGGTTAACCCATTCATTCTATATACCGTTGAATATCCAAACCATTGTGTTTGGGAGTTATGGGTTTAAGTAGGTTCCAAAATATATGTTTTGAAGATATAATTCAAATATTTGGTATTCCAGATATTATGATTTTAAGCAGTATGGTTTTGAAAAAAAATTATATTTGAATATAACGATATCCTATTGTTTTGGTTTTAAAATGATATCGTATGTATAATTTGAAATGGAAATGATTATTCTAGTTTAAAGTATAAACTGTTTTTAAATGGCCACGGGTTATAATAACGTTTGGTTGGCAAAGAGACCGGGATCGGATATGGACATACTCTCTGTCGATACCGAAAACCACTTTGACCAACCGTGTACGCGGTGGAGATTCCAGAATGAAGTAGGTTGGTGGTGACGGTTTCTTGAAAGGTATATACGTGGACCCGACTCCCGTGAGTTGGCTTAAGGTGGCTAAAACAGGAGCGATTCTCGGATTAATGAGGTAGCTCCTCTGATCGAACGCACTTCTTCGTATACCATTCTATTGCTTATGTGATTGTTTGGGTGCACCCTTTGATTTGGGAGTGTTGTTCGAGGTGGGCGGTTGCTGCGGCTTCGCGTTACCACCGGTCCGGATGCGTAATTGGTATATCTACCCTGGCATTGCCTAGTTGTGCCGTGTCACCTACCCTATCGAGCCTTTACTACGAGTTTCTATTTGTGTCGTACCTATGGAGTATCCTCTGGTAGCTTCCCGATCAGGAGGTATTACGGTATTGTATAGACTATTGGCATTTTACGTGTTAAGGTGGAAAATGTAAAGCCTTAACGCTATTTAAAAGTATGTTTATTTTACCATAGACACTATTATAATAGCGCAAATATACTACATAGTAAATAGTTTAACGGATCCTTAGAGGATGGGCGGTCCCAAGCATCCCTTAAGTTATTTGCTATATATTACAGTACACTTGATTTAGCTTACATTATATAAGTATGTATGTCCTGACTCGAGTGTTTTGTTTTATTTGTACGCTCGGGTCAGCCTGAGTTGCAGCTTCAGTTTCTTCTCCGTAGCTAGGACACTCAGTAGATCATTCGTGCTGCTGGAAGTTGTTTCAGCCTTTACCCTTTCTGGAATTCAAGATTTTGAAGACTCTATCTCTCTTTATGTTATATATCTGTATTGGGTATTATAGACAATGTAAGTTCTGTTTTGTAAAGTTGTATCAGTGGCTTCATGAACCACTAAATTTTTAATTTCCGCTGCGAGATTCTGATATCTGTGTATGTGATTCTGTGATTTTATTTATTGTATATTCTGAGTTTTGCCAAATTTAATTTACAATCTATTATTTTGAACTATTCCAGCTCGACATGTTCTATTATTGTCGAATTCGAATGGTACAAAATAGTGGGTCGTTACAGCTAACACTCCAAGATGGTTGCTATATAAAAAGGTAATCGTAGCCTCAATTCTCATCAACCGGAAAAATGACTAAAGCAGGGACATGCAGCAGGGCTATGTGGATCGCTCCCCTTAGGGTACGATTATCTCAAGATCTAGAGTCGATAACTCTATATATGCTTTGGGGCCCATTATGGTTGTTCGATTGCAACCAAGCGATGATCACATTCAGCACTATCTAGTAAGGGGTAGGACCGATCTTTGAGTAGCAGAGGTGCAATGTATTGTAGTCTCTTGTACATTTTATCTAGATGTGTACGGATTCGGTGGATAGACCCTTACCCTTTCGTAATTGGAATCCATTCTCCATTAAGTGTCTTTGGACTTGATCGTATACCTATTATGCTGGAATTTAACCAATGTAACAATTACGACATTGACTAACATGTATTTGCATCCTAGATATTATTATAATATCACTGGATTTCCTACAGAAATATTTTGGTTATCGTAAGGTAAAAAAACCGTCTGTATTTATGTGCGGCCTGATCTTACGAGATATTTTTGATTTCACTACACCAGAAAAGGCTTTTTGTAGCGTTGAAAAAACACTAGCAAAACTTTTAGTAGCGTTTCGATAAAGACTGCGATACGACATGCAACTAAAAATCTGAAAATATTTGCAGCGTTACAGAAAACACCATCAGAACTTGAATAATTGTAGGGTTTTAGAAACGCTACAAAGAGTTTCAGACTTTTAGTTGCATGTCGTATCACAGCATTTATCGAAATGCTACTAAAAGTTTTTGTAGCGTCGAAAAAACTCTTCAAAAGCCATATTGCATCTATTTACATTTATTTTAGTAGCGATTTTTAAACGCTACTAAAACTCTGCCTTAGTAGTTTTCTATGCATGCAGCCTATCCTATAAACTTGAAAGAATGAAAGAAAAAACACATACACAGAAAGATACCAAAGATAGAAATATGTATATGGATGATGGATGCTCTTGAAACATGCAAAGATTAGTATTTTTCCAAACTTGGTTAATTGTTATGAAACTTAGTTGATTTTTATAAACTTAGTTGATTTATTGTTATTATGATTATTGTTGTTGTTATCATTATTTATAAACTACAGGAAGAAAGATTGATGAAGAAAATCAAGGAACATGCTCATTAAATTTGGTAAGTTATCACCCTTAATGAAAAACTTCTCAGGAGATTGTGACTTATTAGCTCAACATAGAATGATTATTAAAGAAATAAATTGTATCCACGGATACAATCAATTTTATTTTAACAAAATAATGCATTGCATGTGCAAATTACCAGTTACATAATAACGGTCATCCCAATTGCTTAAATATAACCTTCCACGGTCATCATGCTCAATTATTTTACATTAATGTGCAAACATTCACCAAAGTAAGAACAAATGGAACATAGTTACAATGTACCTTTAGCAGTTTATACAGGAATGTCCAATGCAGAAGAAAGCTTTTTGAGAACAAAGACTGGGTCTCCTACTGCAACTGACTTTCCAATTCCAGGAGCAGACAGAGATTCCTTGCAGAAAGAGATTCATTCCAAAATATGTCTGGAAAAAATTAACAATCTTTTAAGGATCTTTCTGCGATTGTGTTTAAATTTCAACTAGTTTGCATATAAGGAAATAGATAAGAATTACCTTTCCCTGCTTGTTTTTCAAGTTCAAGACATGATCTGAGCGCACTTTCATTAGTGTTGCATTCGGTTCATCACACAAAGTTGCATTTTCCTAGTTGATGGATGGTATCTAAAGAGGAGAGAGAAGATATATTACATAACTTATATCGTAAAATTAAATTCAAAATTAGTAACATCCTCTAAATAGACCCATCTGTGTTAATTAATTTGAGTACAAATTAAGATGAAAAGAAACAATATGTCACGAGTGTCCACTCCTTTTGGATGGGTTTCCATATGCAAGATCATGTACAGTGCAACATCTATTTGAAAGTATAGTCGAAGATATAATCATACCTTACAACGTGAACAAAGCTTTACACCATCAAATGTCAGATTTTTTTATCTTGATATTTTTCCATATATCCTCTGAATATGGTTCACGCCCATCGACAACAATACTATAAAAAATGAGGAGAAATTTTTTTTAACTTCAGTGTTTTTTTCCTTCTGTAAACCTATGACAGGCTTTCTACGTATTGTTTGAGCATTTGAATTTATTTATTCAATTCTTACTTGGGTCTGAACCGATTTATTGATATAGGCAGTTGGAGGAGTTCGTTTAGCTTGTTTAGCGATCCCTGCAGTCAAATCTATTCAATAGAATGTAAGATGATTTTCAGATATTTGTTATTGTTTTGTCAAAATGTCACTTACCTGAGATACAATCAAGAATGGAAATAGATCGGAAAATACGATACTACACCCTTGAGCATGATTTGGATCTGCAGTTCTAATTTCTGAAGCTGAACAATGCATACTTTTTTTTAGCAAATTTAATAAGAGAATCAAAACAGGATGCACAACCATTTCAATTTTAGCCCCTTTGTATTCCGTGCATTATGACCATTGGATTTGATAAATAAATGGTTAAATTTTATGATGACGTAAAAGAGAGAGAAATGATACAGTATGAGGGAGCATCATGAAATCCAAACATTTGTTTATCAAACTCAATCACCACACTGAAGGGGCTATATATATAACAAGAATCTGCTACACCCCTTACACTACATAAATTTACGTTGTTTGAACCATCCTAACATTTTTGGAAAAAAGAATTCAAATCGATGGCTGAAATTGTTTTAACATTTTGAATACTATAAAATTTTCAGAATGATTTCAAATTTGGTGAAGATTAACTTGAAAAATATGAAAACATGTGATCGAAATTTGGTTTCATTAACCAAGATTTTTTCCCAAGAAATGAAAAATATGTTTACGAGCTTACCATTATTAAAACGAACTAAATGGCTTGGCTTTCCGAGGTAATCAGAAAACAAATCAGCTGCCTTGTCCCCTTCATCATTAGCAGATCCCGACCATTCAAACAAAGAGATGTCATCAATCACACTGTCTTCTTTTTTAAGGGGACATTTAGTGCTTTCATTCCAGGGGACTTTGCAACTGTTAGAAAATTTAAATACAAGAAAATTAGAATAATTGCACTTATTAGTGCCGAATCAAAGGGCATTATAATGTACAATAGATGAAAGAAAACCGTTACTCAAAAACGAGTCATTTATTGGCTCCCATTCTTCATTAAATGCATCTGTTGGTAGCTCTACCTCAATCAATGCAAGCTTTGGTACAACTCTTTGTGTGTAAAACAACATTTAATGCATAGTATTGCAATTTAGATGTAGCATTTTTTAATGATAAACTGTCATCTTTAGATGGTGAAAATCTGTTAAATTCAGATTATTCTACTTTACATTTGAAGTACACTTTTTATCTGTTTCTGGCTCAAACACAACAATTTTTATCGCAAAGACAATTTCACGGAGAAGAGGTTGACAAACGAAGAAAGCGAAACAGCTTTGCTGTTTCTTTGCTATATTGTTTTAGACGATTAGTTGTTGCTGTTGTCTAGAAACTAAAATATTGTGCTATCTAAACAAAAAACCCTTTTTAAATGATTGGCTGCATTTTTATGAGAACCATGATTTTTATGCAAAATCATACTTTACAAATCACTCTTTAAATTACCATAAGCTCCAGTCTTCAGATGTAGATATATTTGAAAATACAAAAATATCAGATATTGATACGAGTATGGATACAGATTTTAACTTTTGGATTTGAATACAGGTTTGCACTATCTATCTCTGCTCACATACAATAACAGTCCCATCTCTGAACACAGTGTTTGGACGAAATAGGCTATGTTTATAGCTATACTAACAATTTGTAACTTAAATATTTGCAAACCCTAGGATTTACGTCACAACTATTGCCTACTGGGGCTGCCTCAATTTAATTACATGTCTATAACATGCTTATGAACTGAAAGTATCATATTAAATCTATTCAACCACCGCAACATATTACATTCCCTTTCTCCTTTTTATTAAGTTATTTATTTTATGAAGCAACTATTAATACATTGTGATAAATAAATATACAAACTGAGAAATATTTTTAGTGACTAGTTTGTTTCTTTTAACAGCATTGCCCTTTTAAAATCGTAAATTATAAATTGACATAAAACTGTGTACAAAAACACCATTGACAACTGACATGTCATGACATTATATGGAGAAATACACCAAAGGCAAAACTCGAGTATGATATTGCTGTTGTGTTCACTTTGCGATATTTTAAGTTTCTGGTTGTTAACACTAGAATTGGTCACTAACATCCAAAGAAGAATTTGTGTAGAGAGATTAATAAAAAAAGTAAATTAAAACAGAGGACTGTATGCTAAATTAAATGCAGAAACAAGAACACTAGGATTTATAGTGGTTCGGCGTAACTGCCTATGTCCACTTTGATTTTTATCTTTATTTCTTTTCTAAACAATTGACTACAGACACAATCTGTACGTCAACTACTCGAATGCAAATGCTAAGTGAAAAAGAATAAGTCTTGAAAGCGCCAGAATCTCCTCGATGTCCTCGAAAAAAGGTCACTTTCACCGTACCCATACCCTTCTATTTATAGACGAAGATGGGTTGGACATTCCTCATGGACCTAGGAATAAGGTATCTCGGCCCATGGTAAGTAGCTTCTGCGCACCGAGTCAGGGATGCCGAACGACAATTGCCGAGCGAGGGATGCCGGTCGAGAACTGCCTGCAACGACCACCAAATGACTCAAAACAAAGTTATGTCGTTCGCCCTTATCGAGTGACTTTGCCAAACGATGCCGAGCAAGGTTGGTCGAACCAAAAAGTGCCAAGTGAGGTTGGTCGAACTAGAGAATGCTGAGCGAAGTATTCATGCCGAACGACACTCGTATGCCGAACGAGGCATTGTGCCGAGCAAGACTTGTGCCGCGCGAGACTTTGTGTCGAACGAGGCTTGTGCCAATGCCTTTTCTCTTGCGTTGCACTTGTTTGATGAAACCTCATGTTACCGGGTCAATCAACCAGGTAACACTGATTAAGAACTCGGTTAAATGCAATTGGATGCTTCTTGTACTACATTTCATTATTCAGTAGTCATGCCTTCACTAAAAAAACTTGAAAATTTTCAAGATCAATTTATTGTTTTTCTAGTGTCCTAACTTTTTTTTTTCGTTCAGAATCTAAAAACCCCCATTAAGTGTCTACAACCTGAATATCAAGAAACAGCAATTGATCCCCTAATTCGTCTCAAAACTATTACTTCGACTATTGAGTTATTGCCCAGATTAATAATCCAACAAAACACTCAAATCACCTCTGGAATAAAAAATAAAATATATCCACTAGTTGTCATGCGATACCTAACAAGACAACAAAAAGTAAATAAAAATACCAGTGGAAGTAATGGGAGCTCGAGGAACAGAAACTCCGCTACAAGATTTGATTGGATAAATAAAGATGGTAGTAACTGTTGCTGATTGATCAATCGAAGAGTCAGTCTTTCCTATGATCGAAGAAAGGAAGGAAGAAATCTTGCTCATCTTCGATTATTTTAATATCGATTAAGTTCATAACAGACAGGTAGTATCTATTAGTTAAACTTAAAACACAATCAATAATTTGCTTACGTGTCATCACTGTCTTCACATTATTTGAAAAAGCAACACCACGGTTCTCTCAGCATTTTTTCCTTCAACAAACGTGAATGAATGTTCTACCCCACTATCTCCATGATTTATTTCCCTTTTCCTATTTCTATTTCATGGTAGTTACCTGGCTTTGCTCGTTATTTCCTCAACCTTCCCTCTAATTTCATCCTATCATTCCCTAATTCTTCTCTAATCCTTATTGTCATCGTCGATCGTTTGGTAAGAAATCTCTTCACTATTATAATTGCACCAAAAGATCCTTGTCGCTGATTTACGGATTAGAGTTTCTCAATTTACATTGGATTGTAAAATCGATTTATTTATTATGTTCGTTTTGTTAGATTGCTTTTCAACGACGTTGTTATACTTGGCCCTAACGTTTGAATTTTATTTTATTTTGATATGAAGAGCATTTGAAGTATTGGATTGCCATTAGCAATGAAATTTACACTATGAAATCAAAATTCTTACTGGTGACATTTATAATACAAATCGTTTCTGTATATTGATCTATTATTTTGCAATACAGTACCAAGTATGATAGTGAAATTCAATTTGTCCACAGTTTTATACCTACCAAATATATGCTTTTATTTTCACTATTATCGCAACTTTGTTGAAATTTTTTTATATAGGATAATGATGAAACTTGTAGAGTTTGAAGATGAGGATGATGATACCAAAGTTTCGGTTCAACTACTGTGTAAAAGCGATTAACAAAGAAGTTCTCTTTGATACCATTTTGGACTGTACGAATGAAACATAGACCTATATTTTGGTGCTTAATCTGTACTCTTGAAAGTTAATGTGATGAATTGGTGCATGAATTTGCAACTTAAGGCCGACGTGTGGATTGTTGCATGTTAGGAGAGTTCAAGAAATGTTAACATGTGGGTTTCATTTTGGTGATGCTAAGTGCTACTTGATGTGATGTAATACACCACCATATTCTTAGTCCATCGGATGTTGGCTAGATTCTCTCTATCAAGTATTGTATTTTTGCTCCAATTTCTTTACCTTTTATTTTATGCAACAAAAATGTATAAAACCACTTTGACCTTATCTTCCTTGAAAACAAACCAATTTAATAAGAAAACTATATCATTGGTTATACACCATGACATAACATGTATATTAAAGTTATCTTAGTTATATTAAATATGAATTTAGTGAAAAATGCAGTTTTGATCCATACTTCTTAATGCAAATTATAATTCTACATGTATTATATATTCACATTATGTTAAGTTATGCCTTACTAAATAGATGTTATTACCAGCATATATAACATACAAATCATATTAAGAAATGAAGTACATTGGATTTGGTAGTTTGAAAGAGCAGGCACTCATTGAGATGCCTAGCAAATCACTCCATTGATCTCTCGTTCCTATGATTTTGTATCCATCTGCAATCTTCTATAACCTAAACTTAAAAGCACGATTCACAATCTGCTTAGGTGGCATCATTATTTTCCTCCATTTTAAAATAACAAAACTGCATTCCTTCTTACTATTTCTTTCCCCTTTTAATTGTAATCGCAACCGGTTATGTTCCATGTTCTTCCCCAACTTATTTTTCCTACTCCATCCGTTCTTAACTGGTCCATTTTCATTTCCACTTTCCTCCATTATCAGTTCCACCGATTCATGTCTGTCTTCTCCATCTTCTATTTTGAATCCGATGAGTTATTTATTTTGATTTTCATTGCTATATCTTTCTAAGCTCCTATTCCATTTGCAATTTTTTTAACCACCCCCCTTATACATCTATCCTCCATTACTCCAAGCCCTACAAACGTTTTGCGATGGCTTCCTTACCTTATAACTGTATAACCACTTAAGTCGATGTAAATTTTAACCCTATTTCTCTTCTTCTACAAATTTATATTTATTTCGTCATCACCAGTTTATTCTTCAAACCCCGAAACCCGCTTTCTCAGTTGCTACCTTCGGCTCCACCTTCAGATCTAACTTGCACTCACAAATTATGTATAAGCTGCCTCAGTCACTATACTATTTTTTTTCCATTGAACAACAGTGGATGGTGTATGGATTGTTTAATATATTGTATAGATTATTATTTGCAAACAAACTTTTAGTTGGTTCTAAGATCTGATGTTTGCAAAAATAAATGTTGTTAATTTATTCAGTTAACAGCTGTCTATTTTTTCTTGATCGATATCAACTCATAATTTTATCAACTTCTCGAAGATTGGCTTTCAGGTATGTACTTTTGGTGCCATTGTCCTCAGCTGTAATATGTTTTTTAAATGAATCATAGTGGATGTTGTATTGATTGCTTAATGTTTTATATAGAGAGTTGGTAGTAAACAAAATTTTAGTCAATTTAAGAACTTGTATTTGAAAAAATAATTACTGCTATTTTATTTTGTTAATAGATTGACTGCCGTCTAATGTGATTATTTTGAATTTATCTAATCTGATACATTTTCTGCAGTTTTTAAACTGAAATCGAAAGGCTAAATTTGATATTGTCTTGGCAGATCTAAGTTATACAATGGATTTAGATCCAAGCATCAACATATTGATGCACCACCTACTTTCTCTATTAATGCTCCTTTTGCTTTTTCAGGTTAAGAGTGGAACATCAATCTCTTTTCAGTTCCAGGAGGTAAGTTTTTAATTATTATATTAGTTACCACATCACTCACTCATTCTATTGCTAATAATTCGAAACCTTAAAGTTTACATTATAAGTAGCTTTAGTTTAATTTTTGTAAGCATATAAGTTAATACTTACGAAATCACATATAGCAAATAATTTAAATGGTGAATACTCTCTTATCATTGTTTGGTTATTTATTTTAAATGTCAATAAATGTATTTTGGTGCATCTTTATTTTACTTGGTTTCATATGATTTAATGAATTATGCGCTACTATAATTGAACTGAAAGTGTCATAACCCTTTATAATATGTCAAGTCTAAGATGACAGAATTACCTAAATTCCACTGTTAAATTTCAAATTTTCATGCATGTACCCAAAAAAAGGGAGAAATAAAAAAATCTATACCATTTTGTAGAATTTGAAAGGTATGAGTTATAAGCTTTATAATACGCAGTTAAAGTACAAGCAAATGAATAAACTGCAATAATTTTGCATCTCCTAAAAACTGTAATAGTAGCAACATATCATGATTGGTAAATTTATTATCTGCTTTCTAAAAGAGAAGTTTTTTTCTGCCTCTACCTCTCATTTAGAGGTAAGAACCACTGATGCCCACTGCTTTTGCTTTTGAATATCACCGTGTTTGATAGAAGTTTCATAGTGGTATTGTTCTTGCACTTTATTCGCGCTATGGTAAATTTCCTTTTCTTCCAATTCATACTTGGTGAAATGATGTATTGTTTTTCGGTCTCCATTGGGTTACAGCCAAATTTGAAGCCAACTATTTGGATTCATACCATATGCATAACTAAGTCCGGATGCATAGTATGCATAAAGGTACCAAACTATCAAGGTAACAAAAATCATTTCAGCAATTGGTTATTGTCTCAATTTAATAGTTTGAGATGTTTTACACCTTTATCCCCTTTAAATATGATTGACTATTATCTTCTTCCATTGGTATCATTTAATTACTTAAATTTGATTGGCCAATTGCCATTTAAAAGCAATTGTAGTGCCTTGAATCCTCTTGTTAAGTACCATAAAAATAAATGTTTCAACTTAAACATTTTTAAGTACCATGAAAATAAATGTTTCAACTTAAACATTATCTCCAGTTATTTGAATTGAAGCCATATGCATATAATTAATTAATTCGTGATAAATATTACACACAAAGGAAACAAGAATTATTTCAAAATTTGGTTGGAGTTATGGGAAGTTATTATCATCTTTCCAATGATATTGTTTGTATATTTAAAATTTAGGTAGTAAATTTCTGTTTTAGTAAATATAATTTTTTATTTAATTTTTTTTGGTAGTAATTATGCATGTTGTATGATTTATGTATTGAACTTTGTTTGTTATGATGGACAATAATCGTTTTGTTCTTACCACATGTCAGTTTCTTATTTTTTAGCAGTATTATTTTATATAATTGCTACTTTCCTATATTTTTGTAGTGAATTTTTGATGAATATTGCTTAGTTAGTATGTTGTCAACTTTTATTGCTTAATACAATTATTTAATGGTGTTATCTTCAACTATCTTATCACTTGGTAGATGTTTTTTGTAAGTAACAGTGCTTGAATTAAATTTATGCATTCTGTTTTAGTTGTCAAGTTAAATTAAGTTAAAAAATCAATTATAGATATTGTTTAATGGAGTTGTTTTTGTAAGTAAGATCACATTCATGGAACTCCTTTTACATGAAAATAATTTTCCCCACCACCTAGAAATGCTATAAGTTTTCCTATGTACCATGCATTTCTTTAGTTTATATCATCTCTACATTTTTGCATCTTATTCTCAAATCATTGATTTGAATGAATTATGCATTTAGCAATTTGTCTTTTGTGAATTGTGACAATCATCGTATTTCCAAATCATTAATCATAGTTAATTGTGCAGTGCCATTTGTCTTTTTTTGTATGTTTGTCTAATTAGTTGTTCAATTTTATAAATGGTTTGTCATTTCCATATGCGGTATGATTTGATAGTTATATACAATTTTTTGGTGATACTGCAGGGGAGAACATATATAGTTAGTTCAGAGCTATCGTATTACAGTCTTCACTTGCAATGAGTCCGATAAAATTATAAGCACAGATTTTGATAAGAAAAGTGCTATGGAGAATAGTGCTACAACTTTGTTTGAACCTATAACCAATGTAATGCCTGTTCTGAATGTCATTATTCAAACTAGTATGGACCCGTGCTTCGCACACGGGTTGTTTGTGTTATTGTATAAGTTGTTGTTTGAACGTAAATATGTAAACGGAAAGCAACGGCATTTTTGGAATTTCAAAAAGACACCGAGTAAATTAGTTCAACGAATTTTCTTTATTAATAGTAGAGATAACACGATGAAGAACTCTAATGGCATTGCTTCTACATGAGACGAATATCCTGTATTGACGAGCCTCTTTTTATGACAATATCAACTTATAAATGGATGCTATTGAGCATACAGAGAAATAGGTGAGCTGAACCTTTTTACAAAGCATTAATATATTTTTGTGAAAACATAATCTTTGAAAATATGAAAACTGTAACCCACAGGCTATTTCTGACTCACAGCAACTATTGTTTTAAACGATAAATGAAATTGTTTGCATAACGACATAGGGTTATCATTGGTTATGGTACAAAATTATATTGGATGACAAGGAAAGCAAATATTACATCGAATATGTGTTAATGTGGCAATAAGTTCTTAATGTTATATTATTGAACATCTAATGTTATATCAGTTTGGTTGAAAAAAGTTAGTCTTTACTTAAAGTTTGAGGGTGATATATTTATGTAAACCATGTACCATATGCTTAAGAAGCGTCATCCAGTAAATGGCTTGTACATAAGTTCGGTGATGTTTGTACATGTTGACTCATTTGGCTGATTATACGTAATATGTACGATATCTTCTGACGTTATACTTCAAATTTATTACTCTGAGACCCCTGTTGTGAATAACAATGGTTATCAGTACATGATAGTACAGTACATTCTCTTTCCTCCATTTCATATCTACCAATCTATTTGAAATTTAAAAGTGTCAAAAACGAAGGCATGCAAGAGAAGGCTTGTATTTGCTGACAAACAAAAATGATGTGGAGAAAGTGCAAGGTCTAAATGCGACAGGTGCTCCTAGTTCCATCTTTAACACGGAAAAATACTACATCATTAGCATGTAGCAAAGTAGATTTAAATATTATTGCAACTGTAAACTAGAGGAAGGGGGTTTAAAATGGAGCACGTCCATCTCTTTTAAAAAACGTAGTACAAATTTTGTATTAATACCATAAGTTCAAAACATGGTTCAAATATTATATTATCACTGTTAGAATTATAATTGTACCATGTCCCACGCACATAATTTTGAACAATATTATCTAAAAATCTTCTTCATATGGAAACCAAAGAACTGTCACACACCTCTACCTGCAAAACTACCAATATCTAGAAGGAAAGACGTAACGAGGATGCTAGAGAAGTTCGAAACCGTATGTTTACAAAGCATTTCAAAATTCACATCTTCAATCAAATACCATTTTGTTATTTTATTGAAGGTGTTTGTACTAAAACTATGTGTGTACCTGAATTATTTTAGCATATGTATGTAAATGTAGTTTCTCAAATTTCAATGGCTTTATCTTCTATTGTTATCATGTCATATTTTATTGCTCCTATTACTCATTACTTCCATAACCAATACCAACATGTTTATAGCTACGGTTTTTTCATCCAACAATACATGACAAAGACTATATTAATATCCTAAAAAATGCTAAATATTTTTATTTGATCCTAAAAAACAACTAACGCTACAATACAATCACCTTTCCGTGTGCGAAGCACGGATTCCATCCTAGTTGCTAAAATATGATTGGCCTATGAGATGCACTTGCATCTTAAAGCTTAGTTGCTTACGAAGGGTCTGAAAACCATTGCTCTCTCCCAAAAACGAAACTATTGCGAAATTAGTTACTAAATTTGTTACACGACTTTTCTAAGGAATCAGATCTACACTAAAAAAACATGCAGAACTGAGATGGATTGGTTATTTATTGCAAAAAAAGAAAGATATATAAATCAGTTTTATTTATATTAGTGAATGGGGTTATTATAGTTGTCAAAGTTAAGCATATTGTATATAAATAAATATACATTGGTTATTTATTGTAGAAACATGAGAACTAGTATGTACTGCACTCAAATGTAATGTCTTTGGTTTCTAAAATTCAGTAAAAAAATGAAAATAGAAAATCTGAGTCAATTTTTTACCAAAAATTCATCATTCAACAAAATTTAATTGAATATACAAACCCTCCACCTTATTGCTTTTCTCAATGTCATTTCACTACTATTGTCATTTTCACCTTATCTCCACCTCAATCTAACAGTGCATGGCATGGATAGCATATAACATTTACAATATAAGTGAAAAGAAAGCCATATCACTAAGTACAAAAGTATGAACTAATAAAAGAATATCAACTAAAATTTCGTTTTCAGTAGTCAATATAACCAACCCCATTAATCAGTAATATCTAAAAATTATTGTGTTCCAATCCAGTTTTGTTTGATACACTAGGTGTTTACAGTGCTAATCATGTAGTATATAATGTTTTCAGTAATCAATATAACCAACCTCATTAGAGTTTTATTCAAGAGAAAAGTCTTGAATAATAATGAATTTAAAGAATGTGCATTAATAGGAAAATACCTCAGGATACTCAGTGTCTAGAGGTCTTTCTTGAAATTGGACACTAGGTGCATGTTGAAGCTTAGAAAGATTTTCCAAGAGCTTTGTCCTTATATAATCTAACATTTCATGAGTATTATTGTTTTTCATGTTGCTAGGTACGACATGAAGTGTATAATCTGGACCAAAATACTCATAATACTCATTTGGTGGCATCTTGTCATCAACATCAACACCAAGTGCAACACTTGTCTGCTCAAATTAAAAGAATAAAAGTCAAATTAAGTCTTATTTACTTACGAGGAAGCTGAAAGTTCTATTTATATGAACAATAGGTCGCTGACTGACCATGCTAAGCATATAAATCTTAGGCAGGGTAAAAGTAATGCATACAAATATTCGATCCATACTAAAAAAAGATGATTCAATTCATTGTATTAGTAAGATATGTAAGGTAGAAGTGAGTGAAATTTTGTACACACTAATCCAAACAAATCACTGGTTTTTATTAGTTATATGAATGGGGACAACATGGAAAACACAATGCTATTCAATAAGAATTAGTGTTCTGATCAAATAATGTCAACAAAATTATACTCGTTAAAGTTATCTTTATCATACTAGTCTTTAATGAAAACATAGAAGTTGCCAGTGCCAATGACTCAAAAAAGGCAAAAGTTTTATGTTAATTTATCGTTTCATTCAAAATATAAAAGACTTTCGGAACCTTTTTTTAGAAAAATATGCCTGTAAGGTAACATAAAATATTAGAAGTAAAATAAATACCTCGTAGCACCAATAACGAGCAACGTTTCGAATTGTGTAACCACCTCCACCTAATAGCAGAATTGGCACATTAAACGATCGCATGTACCTCACGCATTCTCCACGTCCTTTGATCAAAAGATTAAAACAACCCAACTGATCTCCAGATAATGAGTCGGTGCTACGTTGGAGAACAATAGCTCCAGTCTTAAAAACTTCCTTCACTTTACCCATTATTGGTTTAAAAAGAGAGTGATAACTCTCAATACCATCATCTAATGGCACATTCAAAGAATAGTATTTTCCTTTTCCATATCCTATGTCTCTTGTATCTCCTGTGCTTGGAAATAATCTCCAAATTTATGGAACAAAACTGTCATTACTCGGTCACTCGTATAGAAAGCTTTTTCAACACCATCCCCATGATGTATATCGATGTCAAGATATAGAACACGCTGCAATATAAAAAGTACAATGTTATTAATCTAGTAGCTTAAAAAAGAGACTCAAGTATAAGACTACTTTGCATAGAGTATTCAAACATCCTAAAAATGCGGAAGAAATTTTGTTTTATTTCTTCTGAGGGTCATTTCTATCAAATGCATATTTCTTCAAATTTGGGTTGGGAAATAGGCACATTTGGCCTACTCAAAGTTCTCCAAATCTCCAGATCAATAATTTTCATGTCACCTCTTATACATCAAATGGGAAGAGCACTGAACACTAAAGTTCCTAAAAATTTGAAGTGCTAACAAGTGACTGTAAAAATGAGGTTGAATTATACAAAACCATTAAGCAGTTGGGCACCAAGCTCAAAAGGTAGAAGCCAGGCAGAGCCTTTCACATCATACAATTAGGGCCTTTTCTACGATAACCAAAACACTTGAATTTTGATCAGAAGTACAAATCTCCAAGCAATGTACTGGTACTATTTTAATTTGATTGATATAACCAACCCCATTAATTAGTTAATCTAAAAATAAAATTCCAATGAGGTTGGTTATATTGCTAATCATGTAATATCTAAACCAGTTTTGCCAATCAGTAATATCTAATGCTTACGGTGCTAATCATGTAAACAAAGAATTCATACAGAACAAATTATATACACTTTAAGAAATGAACATGGTACAGATATTAAAATCCCTTAGCCAAATTAGGGTTTTATGTTACCTCGATTCGTAAATCCAAGCTCAAGGAAGCAAACGACAACAGATTGAAGGAATATGTGATCGACGAAGTGGAGGGGAGCGGATCGGTGAAGTGGCATGATGGGAGCAGAAGTGAGAGGGTGGTAGAAAAGTAACAGCAGAGGAAATTTTGCTAAAATGGAGATAATGTAATAATGGATGGAAAGTGATGGAACGACCTATTAGCAATTGGCGGGGAAGGCGGCAAAATTTGGCAGCCTTACCCTAAAATAAAAACAATTAAAAACAAAAGAAAAAATAATATTGGCCGCATTTACACTACAAACGTCACTAACAAGTGCAAGTAAAAGTGGATTTTCTTTTAGTGTTTTAAAGAATTTTACAAGTTAAATAAATAAATTTCTTACAATTTGAGTTTCTCATGCTGGTTTTACCAGACTGATCTGGGCATTATTATTTATGTTGTTAGCTGGATTTTAACCCAGTAGAGTTCAACAGGAGTTAGAACATCCAAACTAAGCCATAATGACTTGAAACTTAAACAAGACATCTAAAAGAACAAGCAAATGGAACTTAAAAGGAACAAGCCGAAAATCCACCAAGTAGATGGATCGTTAGGATCCATCATCCATCGATCGCTAGCAATCCAAAAGGAAGCATCATGAGTTGTCAAAGCCTCTTGCATCATGATCTACTACCTCTTCTAAGAATACTTATCAAGTTTCATAGCATGCCAAATAATCTAGCTCGAGAGGTGACAACCCAAAGCCCAAAACTCCTGTTCGAGTTGATGAATAATTGCTCTAGGGCCATCTGGTTGCTAGACATCGGACCAAAATTCCTCTCGAAATCGATAAATTATCGTTCCAAGGCCGTTTGGTCGTCGGACATCCGACCACAAAAACCCCTTCACGAACAAAAGCGCCGTGAAGGTCCTTCATGAACTAAAGTGTCGTGAAGGTAAACACATATACCAGCAGTCGTCTGTTTCAAAAATTCTTCACGAACTAAAGCGCTGTGAAGGCCAACTGGAAGATCAACGGCTATGTCATCCAGAATGCCCGAAGTCAGTGAAGTTATGCTTCGAGGCCATGAATCGACAATCACATTAGTCACTCCACAAAATTAACAGAATCACTTCCAACAACCAATGAGACAAATAGTGTTGAATTTCAAAGCTTCAAAGTCGCTCAAAGAAACTAAGCCAAAACTGAACTGACCTTGTGATCAATTAGAGGTCAACTTGAATCAAGCCAAAATTCGGCACTTAAGAGAACCAAGTATCTCAAATCCATAATATATAAGTCTATGAAATTAGAGGTTTTCTCATGCTTTAATCATCTAGAAGGCATAGTTGCATCCACCGTACCACATGCAACCAAACGGGTTGTAGAGAAACCTCGGATACAGTTTAAGCGTGCGAACAGCCCCATGGCATGGACGAAACAAGTGGCGTCGAAATTACAGCGACGAGCTCTACGCAGTGGAACAGACCTGGAGACGTTTAGAGTGAGTGAAATTTTTGGATTAAATCGAACGTGCTGGATTTAATTCAAAACTGGAGCGTTTGGCGATTTAAAATTCAAGATGAGTTGATCTCACTCATTTTTGGACTGCTAGTGATTAATTTTAAATAGTTAAAATTAATAAATGATTGATTAGTTAAATTGATGCATTTTAAATCAGTTTTCGCATATATATATATATATATATATATATATATATATATATATATATCGGATAAGATCCTATGCGTCCTGCATAATAGCGGATGACCTTATATACCGTGATATTCCACCTCGAAGTGGAATTGGTATTTTTTATGTTGTGCTAAAATTTGTGGATTCAGGGAAACAGGTTGGAGAGATCCAACTGGATTCCTCAAAAATGTCGAATTTAATTTCATATATAATGATATATGTTCTGTTGGAATAATCCGTGTTAAATTACTTGGGGTTTATATTGACTGGATGCTATGGTTGTTTGGACTTGATTTTCGGTATCTTAAAATTCCAATAATATATGGTTGAATTTGAAAAGAAAATAAGAAGGAATTTTGAAGTAAAATGTTTATAAAGGATTTGGGCAAATCAATTGGATAATATAAAAGGTTTTGAAAAGTGTACTTAACTAAATCGGAATACTGTGAATAGGATTTTGGAATAAAATTATACAAAAAGGATTTTTAAATAATAAAATATGTAAATGGTACATGTTAAAATATAAGGGTTTTAAAATCAAGATTTTTTTAAATATTTTAAAGGATAGAGGTAAATTTTGGAAATATGTATGAATTGGTTATACTGGATCTAGGTAAGATTTCCAAAATTTACGAAATGAAACTAGAATCGAGAAATGAGGCTCGTTTAAAAGAGGATTTTTGGTTATTATCTCAGTAGCTTTAAAAGCGGTAAAAATATTCTGAAAAATTAGTTGTTTAATTATTTTAAAGTGTATTTAAATTATTAATTTGTTACTTTATAAGTATTTTTAAAGATTTATTATTGTTTAAGAACTAGTCGACGTTTTTGTTTTAAAAGATAATTATTAAATATTAATAGGGCTTTGTATAGTAACTTTTATTTAAGTATATTTGACTGGATTAAACTTGAAAATTTATTTTTGAACTTATAAATATTTTATTTGAGATAATTCTTAAAATAGAGTTTGGGAAGTAATGGTAGACTCGCATGGCGTAAATTGGAGGCAGTGAGTGCCTACGGCTAAGTCTTGAATTTCTCTAGGATAGAGACATAACCGTTAAGATGTGATCCATGGTTTGATATTGCAGTGGTACTTTCCACATTTATTTCTTCAAAAGGGTTTTTTAATATTTTTAGAAGAAAAAAGAATACTTTCTGAATCAACCGAATCCGATAAGATAAGTATATATTTTTGGATAAAGAGATTTAATTTATTAAAAATTTAATTTAATGAAGACTTGGTGTTTTTCGATGAAATTGAAGTATTTGGTTGAATTGATTGTTTATTTGATAATTAAATAACCGACTATTAAATCTGGACCTAAATATAACTTTGGGAATATCTAAAAGAAGTACGAAGATTATATGGTACAGTTACCGTTCGAGGTGCTATATTGTACGTAGGACGTTTATAAGGAAATCCATTCACAAAGCAAAAACTGGAATATACAAATATCATGTACTTGGCTATTTAAAGAGATTAATTTAAAGAGCACGGAAGAACCGAGGTGAAATGTTCCATACTTGACTCATAGGGGTCCGTTATTTAAATAGATTGGTTTGATAATCAATTTTTTTAATTAAATATTTGTGATCTGAAAACCACTTTGATCCAACGATGACGTTTTCGTAATGAAGACAAGAGCACGGAGTCGAAGATGGAGTAGTGAAGTGTAAGGGCTAATCGCTACTAATCTTGAGGGTGATTCCAAAATGGATGTAGTAGGAATAGTGCCTTCAGTTCCGTTTGGACTGGAAACGGACTTGTATTGATGAATGCTATAGGTACATTGTCATTAGAGGACAATGAGCATTCTAAGTGAATATTTCTAAAAAGGTAATTGTAGCCTCTAGCCTCATCAACTGGGAATGACTGAAAATAAGGATAGATGCAGCAAGGTTAAGTGGGTTGCATCCAAGTAGGGTAAGGCTACCCTTATCTAAAGTCCATTTTATTTGGCTCTGAGGCGGTTGCTGATCCCAACCGCGGGGTAATCTTATTCGGACAATCCAGGTTAGGGGTAGTCCGGTCTTGTGTTGGCAAGGATCGATGGTTCGATCTCCGTACGCTGTTATAGACGTGTACTGTGACAGGTTGTACCCCAGTGTCTAGTCATTCAGATGGAATCCATTCTCCAATACATTCCTTTACGATTTTGATTGTAAAGCCTAGTATTGCAAGAATTTAATTAATATAACAATTTCAGCTATTTGAATAAGTATTTATACTTAGACACTATTACAATATCAGAGGATTTTGATATGAAATGTTTTGGTTATCGTAAGGTAAAAAACTGTCGTGTTTATATGTGGCACGGTCTTACGAGATACCTTGATTTTCAAAGGATATTGAAACTTTAATATGAGTTTGTTTTCTCATGCTGGCTTTTTAGACTGACTCGGGTGTTATTTTATTATAATGCTCGGGTCAGACCGAGTATTTCAGGTTCAGGATAGGATGCTATGGAGTAGGAGGCGAGTTGGAGACTGAGATGTTTTACTCGAACTTGTTTATTACCGCTGTAGTGTTTTGTTTGAAATTGCTAGTAGTTGTTAGGGCATGTTGTTATAACTGTCCAGGCTGGATTTGTGTACTCTGATGTGAAATATCTATATTACAGTTTTGCTTGTGTAAAGAACTATTGTATATTATTCTGTCCTCTATGAGATTCTGTTTTGTTTAGTTTTCGTCTTCTTCTACCTACTTTCTTTTCCCTCAATAATCTGTCTTTCTGGCACTCGATCGTTCGACATTTTATACAATGGGTGTATTTGTTTTTATTTTCGGGGTTCATGAAGGGCGGGTCGTCACATGTTTTCGTTATTTAAAGAAATTGGTTTGATAATCACAGTTTTCTTAATTAAATAGAAACTGAGTGTGAAATATCCCATCACAACACGGTAGAATTACTATATATAAAATAAAATAAAATGTTACTAGAAGGTAGAATTTTAAAAAACTTCATTTAAAAATGCTGTCGATGTGGTATATAACTTTATGAGCCAATGAATACATTTAGTTCAATTAAAAATATTACTACAATTAATAAAATGCTGCTATAAAATAACACTACAATGTAAAATTACAGAATTCACATATAAAATGATATTACGACTCATAAAATACTACTACATATAAAAAATGCTAAAATAGTTCTAAAGCGGTACTCTAATTCATACATGCTAGTATAAATGGCATTATGAGCTTAAATACACACTCCATTTACAAAATGTTTCAGTTGTTCAAAAATTACTACTACGATTCATAAACCACTACTACAATTCAGAATATGCTACTACAAAATAATATCATGAGTTAAAATGTACATTTTTTGTCTACAAACGCTACTATAAAATAGCATTAGAAGAAGAAATATAAATAATTATTCTGTTTAAAAAAAATGATACTATATAGTATCGTTATCGAATATTATAGTCTTCTTTTCCAATTCCATGTTGCTTCTCCTCCACCTCAAGCTCTAAACATATAAAATATCGCTCCTTTATTGTTGTTGCAATAGATTAATACTCCGATCATCTTGTAATAACTTTATTTTTGAGTAATAATTAATTTAAGTTAATAGTAGTAATTAAATTATTAAATTGGAATTCAGAGATTTATTTGAAAAACAGGTTTTGAAATTATTTAATAAAAGGATTTAAATCGGGAAATTATAATACTTAAAATAAGTTAAACTGAAATAAATTTTATAATAGTGATGTATTTGAAATATAATATTGATTTGGTAAAGAAGTAGTTTTAAATAGGAAGTTGGAGTTATTTAAAGTAAATAGAATTTAGTTTTCAAAAGCAAAAGGAAATAAAAATATAAACTTATTTATTTCCATATTTAAAAAGTCCAAGCCTAAGAAATCAAGCCCAACTTCATTTCCAGAAATTTCTTCCTCTTCATAAAAATCACTCACATATACCTCTCTATCAATTTTTCTTCTTGAGCAAAAATTAAGCAAACCCTCCTCTCTTCAAAAATTAGAATCAAATTCAATAAATTATCTTAAATCCTCAAATTTTCACATGAACGCCTTGATACTCATATGTGTGTGTAGCGTGAAGCACTTAATCGCGTTGCTAGGATGGAGTTTTATGTACGTATGTGTAGATGAAGTAAGAGAAGAAGATGACGTGTGTGTACGACTGAGATTCTTCTTATGAAATCTATGCCTAATTCAAGTTATTTCGTGTATACTTCTTGTGTTTGGATTGCGCTCTCTCATATGCTTATATTTACATCAAATCATGGTGAATAGAATGGAAAATTGGTTGAAATCGATTGATGAGTGCACAACCTGGGGCTTAGTTGCTCCAGGCTATGGCCATCCGGTGAACCAGTCATGGATGATAAGTACACCGGGGTAAAGCTCGTGTGTAGACTATGATGTGAATGTGTGTTCACGTTGGTTGTATGTATATGCAGTTGCGTTAATGTGTTTATGTGTGAGTATATATGTGTGTTAAAACAGTGTGTGTGCGTGAGCAAATGTGTGTGTTCTACTATGTTTGCTATGTTTCAGTGGGTTAGGGTGTACAATACAATGAGTGTGTGTGCTATGTGCGTGGGTTTGTATGTGAATTGTGTTGTGTGTTGGATATTTTCAACATTTGGCCTCTAGTTTTGTTTTGAAGGAAAGAAGAAGAAGGAGGGAAACTATTGTCCCACACCATAGGAAAGAGGAAGCAAGTCTATATTTATATAGATGTTTCTCAAATGAAGGGTTGGACCCTTTGGGCACCCAAAGCTTGCTCCGTTGTGAGGAGGGAGACCATGCACCGTCTCCACACACGCGCGCGCCGCCGCCGCCGTCCGACCGACCGTGCCGGGTCTCGGGTTTCGGGTTCGGGTCCATACGATATAATTTTGGACCGGATCTGCAAACAGTAAATAAGCCAAATTCGACCCGTTAAGGGCCCAGAACTGTTCGAATTTCGAATAGTTTTGGCGGGAAACGCAAGCAAACGGTCAGATCCGATCAAACGAACGGAAACATTCAAACGGTTACTGACGCGGCTGTTAACGAATGGAAGCATCCATTCGTTGCCTATAAATAGCAACACCCAGGGCTGTTGCAAATCACTTTTTCTACTTGCGGATTTCGTAACGCTTTTCTCTGTTACGAAAGCTTCTTCTTTCAGAAATTAGCAACGTCCAGAAATTGTTGCAAAACAGTTCTCTACTCAGTTTTTGTAACGTCCCTCAGGCGTTGCAGACCGGAAACGTTGCTAATCTATACTTCTTCTTTCTTCATTCGGTTTCTTACTACTTGCATCAATTCAGAGATTATATACAAGGTGTTCTTGGTCGGATCAAGAACCGTACAATTCTTGAATCTGATTACACTGTTTGAGGGCTTGATTGAATCCTGAAAGCTATAGTTCGATACCCGATTGTACGTGGTGGGTTGAACTATCGTCTAAAAGAATCTACTCCTAGATCCTTCAAGTCCGTATTACAGTTTCATCGCTATCTCCATCGTCTCGAACCGCAAATTTACCAACAATTTTTAGAGGATAATTCTTCAACCATGGAAGGTTCGAGCGCGTTGCAAGTGATGAATCAACATTTGACTCGATTGGAGCGGTTTGACGGGGATAACTTCACTCGTTGGCAAGAGACAATGAAGTTCTCCTTGATCACCGTCAAGTTGTTCTATATATTGGAAGACGGATTGGAGGAGATTCCAGAAGAAACTGACAAGGACGATGCTGCGCTGAAACTGAAACGTGCCAAACGCAAAGAAGACGACTTCCTATGTAGAGGGCACATCCTGAATGCATTGTCAGCTTCTGTGTACAACGCACATCGAAGCCTGGAAACTGCTAAAGCACTTTGGACTGCACTAGAGAGAAAATACCATATATCCGAGGCAAGTAATAAGAAATTTCTTATTTGTAATTTCATGGATTTCAAAATGATCGCCAATAAGTCCATGGTGGAACAAGTAAGTGAAATCTTACTTTTGGTAAATCAACTTAAAGATGCTAGTATCGATCTCCCTGAATCTTTTGTTGTTGGGGTCATAATTTCTTGACTTCCTCACTCTTGGAATGATTATAATAAAAAATTGAAACATGCGGAAACGGATTATGATTTAGATGGTTTATAGTGTCATCTTCGTATAGAAGAAGACTCTCGTAAACGCGAACTAGACGATAATCCGCAAACTGAGTCTCATACGAAGGTTAATAATGTCGAAATAACTGACAAGTTAAAGCCTAAGAATGAGACACAGTTTAAGAAGAAAAGTCATCCCAAGAACAACAAAAAGAAAGACGCTTGTTATTTCTGTAACAAGCCCGGCCATTATGCCCGAGACTGCCGTCTGCGGAAGAAACAACAAAAACTGAATATGGTCGAAGACTCGCTTGTGGCTGTAGTACAAGAGGCAAACTCCGTTAGTGGCATAGATAATGATTGGTGGCTTGATACTGGAGCAACCATTCATATTTGCAAAGACCGTAGTCTATTCAAGACCTACGAAGAAAATGGAGAAGCGAACGAAGTTACTGGAGCGAACAAGGTTCCGAGTAAAGTTATGGAAAAGGGCACTATAGAACTACCACTCACCTCTGGGGAAGTTCTTACTTTAGTCAATGTATTTTATGTACCAGACATTTGTAAGAATTTGATATCTGGATACCTTCTTAACAAAGGAGGATTCAAGATGGTGCATGAGTCTGATAAGTTAGTGTTGTCCAAGAACGGCAAATTCATTGGACAGGGATACTCTTGTAACGGCATGATTAAGTTGAATCTAATAAAGAATTCCTTAGTTTATATTGTTGATTCAGTTAGCTTATGGCATAGTAGGTTAGGACATGTTAATTATAATTCCCTTAAAAATATGCATAACTTAGGATTAATTTCTGATTGTGATTTCAATTCTATCTCCAAATGTGAAATTTGCGTTCAAGCAAAAATACACCGAAAATCTTTTAAATCCATAGAAAGGAAAACCGGTTTGCTTGATTTGGTATATAGTGATGTGGGTGACCTAAAAGGTCATATCACCTATGATGGTAACCAATACTATATCACATTTATTGATGATTATACCAGATATGCTTATGTTTATATAATGAAAACAAAAGATGAAGCCTTTGATAAATTTAAGATTTATAAAGCCGAAGTTGAAACACAATTAGGAGTTAAAATTAAAATATTACATTCAGATCGTGGTGGTGAATATTTCTCAAATAAGTTCACGTTGTTTTGTAAACAACATGGTTTAATTCACCAATGCACTGCCCCTTATACACCACAACAAAATGGTGTCGCTGAAAGAAAAAATAGAACTTTAGTAGAGATGGTTAATGCCATGCTTATTAGTTCTAATTTACCTAATAATTTGTGGGGAGATGCTATGTTATCTGCTTGTTATATTTTAAATAGAATAACACTTAAAAAGAACAATATTTCCCCTTATGAATTATGGTTTAATAGAAAACCTAATTTGAATAGATTAAAAGTTTGGGGTTGTTTGGCATATGTTAGAAAACCAGACCCCAAACGACCAAAGTTAGGAAATAGAGCTTCTAAATGTGCTTTTATAGGTTATTCCCTTGCCAGTATAACTTATAGATTCTTAATGCTTGACACCTTATATATTATAGAATCAGTAGATGTAGAATTTTTTGAAAATCAAACTGTTAAGATTCCATTGAGATCATCTAGTCCTGATACGACTAATGATGTCAATGACGATGAGTATACTCCTGCTCAAAACAACAAGGATGTATCAGTACCAGATCATAGTACTGAACAAAGGAGAAGTAAAAGAGCGAGAATTGAGAAGGACTACGGTCCTGACTTCATAACATATCTTATAGAAGGCAGTAAGGACGAAGTCCTTAATGTAACTAGATATGTAATGAACGTCAATGATGATTCTAAGACTTATTCTGAAGCTATGAATTCCAGAGATTCCATTTTTTGGAAAGATGCTATCAATGATGAAATGAACTCCATATTGTCTAACCAAACCTGGGTTTTGACTGATTTACCTCCTGGTGCTAAACCAATAGGATGTAAATGGATATTCAAGAAAAAATTGAATACAAATGGATCCATTGATAAGTTTAAAGCCAGATTAGTTGCTAAGGGATATAAGCAAAGACATGGAGTAGATTACTTCGATGCTTATGCTCCTGTTGCTCGCATTTCTTCTATTCGTTGTTTAATAGCACTTGCATCCACTCATAAGTTGGTCGTACATCAAATGGATGTAAAGACCACTTTTCTAAATGGAGATTTAGAGGAAGAGATATATATGGAACAACCAGTAGGTTTTAAAACCCCTGGCCAAGAAAAGAAAGTTTGCAAATTGGTAAAATCTCTTTATGGCCTGAAACAAGCTCCTATGCAATGGCATGAGAAGTTTGATAAGATAGCATTGTCATATGGCTTCATTGTTAATGATGCTGATAAATGTATTTATAGCAAATCAGATAATACCGGTGATGTTATAATATGTTTATACGTTGATGACATGCTAATATTTGGTTCTAATATATCATGTGTAAATGAAACTAAAAGGTTTCTATCCTCTAAGTTTGATATGAAAGATCTAGGTGAGGCTGACGTAATTCTAGGAATTAAAATCATAAGGAAAGAGGGGAAGTTATTACGAACCCAATCTCACTATATTGAGATGTTCCTTAAGAAGTATGGTCATTATAATGACAAACCAGCCCCAACTCCTCTAGATCCTAGTATTAAATTACTAAAGAACACTGGACGTACCATTTCTCAACTTGAGTACTCTAGGGTTATTGGGAGTCTTATGTATGCTATGCATTGCACCAGACCTGACATTGCACATGCCATTAGTGTGCTATGTCGATTTACGAGTAATCCAGGTTACGAACATTGGAAAGCTATTTCCATAGTTCTAGCGTATCTGAAAGGAACCATTGACTATGGTTTATCTTATAAAGGATATCCTGCTGTTATAGAAGGGTATAGTGACGCAACCTGGAACAATGTAGAATCCAAATCCAAGTCTACAACTGGATGAATCTTTACACTAGGAGGTGCAGCGGTGTCTTGGGGTTCCAAGAAACAAACTTGCATATCTGACTCAACTATGTTATCAGAATTAATTGCATTAGCAGATGCATGTAAGGAGGCAGAATGGCTTAGGAATTTATTAATAGAAATTCCACTATGGAAGAAGCCATCTCCAGCAGTCTTGATTAACTGTGATAATCAGGCTACGATATATAATGTCTCTAATAAGACATATAATGGAAAGTCTAGACACGTGAGTCTAAGATATCAGATGATAAGACAATTACTCAAACGAGGAGTAATAACTGTTGACTATATAGAAACAAAGAAAAACTTGGCTGATCCTCTTACTAAGAGTCTTCCAAAGGCAATGGTTTCTATAAAATCAAAGGAGATGGGACTAAGGTCTGTGAATGAAGTTTGATCGTCCTTAACAGAAACCCAACTTATGTCTTGAAATGGATAGACAAAGTTCAATGAGGTACCAACAAGTTAAGAGAACGATTATGGAATACTAAATCGAAAACTCCCATAGTATTTAGTGTTGGATTCTGCAAGAACAAAGGATGGATAATAGATCTTTAATAGGTCTAGAAAATTAAAAGATGTATCGCAGAAACACCTTAAGAGACATACCTATATGAGTACGGAAATCAGGCCGTTTCCTAAGAAAGTAAGACCGCTTTCTAAAGTAGACTCATGAATCCAGGATTAAAGCACATGGCCATTAACGTGCTAGCAATATAGAACACTTTACCTAAGAAAATCAACATGTGTGATTGTTCCGGTTTTATCGTTAGGGATACTTGGTTCAAGATTCGTTCACCATAGAATCTCGATAAAGTTTTGAATGGTTTACACTAAGTGAAGGTTCAAATCCAAAAGATACCTATCATGTATGTGTTGGTTTTCACGATGATGCAAATTCTTGTCCCTGAACTACGTTAGGCTTGATCCCACTTGGGTACGTAGGCAATCACTCAAGTGATGCAGTCATTCCGTTTTTTAAATTAAATTGTTTTAATTATCCAATCTTGAAAATAAGGGGAGAATGTTGGATATTTTCAACACTTGGCCTCTAGTTTTGTTTTGAAGGAAAGAAGAAGAAGGAGGGAAACTATTGTCCCACACCATAGGAAAGAGGAAGCAAGTCTATATTTATATATATGTTTCTCAAATGAAGGGTTGGGCCCTTTGGGCACTTAAAGCTTGCTCCGTTGTGAGGAGGGAGACCATGCACCGTCTCCACACACGCGCGCGCCGCCGCCGCCGTCCGACCGACCGTGCCGGGCCGGGCCGGGTTTCGGGTTCGGGTTCGGGTCCATACGATATAATTTTGGACCGGATCTGAAAACAATAAATAAGCCAAGTTCGGCCCGTTAAGGACCCAGAACTGTTCGAATTTCGAATAGTTTTGGCGGGAGACGCAAGCAAACGGTCAGATCCGATCAAACGAACGGAAACGTTCAAACGGTTACGGACGCGGCTGTTAACGAATGGAAGCATCCATTCGTTGCCTATAAATAGCAACACCCAGGGCTGTTGCAAATCACTTTTTCTACTTGCGGATTTCGTAACGCTTTTCTCTGTTACGAAAGCTTCTTCTTCCAGAAATTAGCAACGTCCAGAAACTGTTGCAAAACAGTTCTCTACTCAGTTTTTGTAACGTCCCTCAGGCGTTGCAGACCGAAAACATTGCTAATCTATACTTCTTCTTTCTTCATTCGGTTTCTTACTACTTGCATCAATTCGAAGATTATATACAAGGTGTTCTTGGTCGGATCAAGAACCGTACAATTCTTGAATCCGGTCACACTGTTTGAGGGCTTGATTGAATCCTGAAGGCTATAGTTCGATACCCGATTGTACGTGGTGGGTTGAACTATCGTCTAAAAGAATCTACTCCTAGATCCTTCAAGTCCGTAGTACAGTTTCATCGCTATCTCCATCGTCTCGAACCACAAATTTACCAACATTGTGTTATGTGCGTATGTGTAACTATGGTTATAAGCGAGTGCGTGTGTTATGTATTTGCATATTGATTTGTGTGTGAGTGTGCTATGTTGGTGAGGGTGTGCATTGGTTGTATATGTGAGTGTGTGACTGTGTTGTGTGTGTGCTGCAGTTGTGCGTGCATGTGTCAAGTAATTTATGTATGCGCTCTTGTGTATGTAATGTAATCTTGTTTGCATGCAAGTGTAAAATTCTGTAGGTGTCCAAGCATTGGAAAGTTATAGGTAAAATATATATCCACCTAAATTATAATACATACACACACAAACTTTGAATTATATAAGAATGTAATTATAGTTTAAAGTTTATTAAATTAACATAGTGAATTTAAAAGTATTGTTTCATCAAGAAAATATGAAATATTTCTTAATTGATATTTTATAGTTATCAAAGTGTGTTTTATCATATTATAATATGTAAATTAAGTTTTGAACTTGGGTTTAATCGATTACAAATATATATAAGAATTGATTTGGATGTTTATACATACATACATGCATGCATACATAAGCAGTGTTTAGTTACTGAAAGTTTGAAACAATTAATATGTGTAAATTTTAGTTTTATAGACCTTTTTGGGTTTCAAAAGAAAGCCATGAATTTTCTAATGCTATGAGTGAACATTAAATTTTTCTAATTTTATAAAAGATGGCAAAAATTAATTATTCATTGTAAAGGAAATATTATAATTATATTTAGACCACTATTAAATTAATTTTGTAATATCTATTTATTATTCATTTTTATATATTGATTTTACCATATAAGATTATAAGTTGAGATTGATTATTGAACATTAACTTGTTTGTTTACGTGTGTGTGTATATATATGGTTGTTTTTAATATATGTATGTATATATATATATATGGTTAATTTATTTTATTTTGCCTTTTCGATTTCATTTCTTTTGTTATATATATTGGCTCGAATTATATGAATGATTCACCGTTGATATTATTTTGGAAGATGATTTTGAGATGATCCGGTGATCACATCCTTGATATGCATGATTTTATTGTATTTAATTATGTGTCAATAATCTGAATAAACGGAGTTATAATACCGTCTGGTATGGTACTTTTAGTAATCTTTCTTCGGCTATTCTTTGAACTCGTTATATATAATAATGAGTAGTTTGAGTGTATTTTATAAGTAGTGAATAAACGTTTAAATATCACATAGTGGTACGGGACATTGTTGTGATATTTATTCAGTTATTTATTGTAAGTAGATGACACTCATGTGATGAGAATATAGTGGATAGTGTGATGTGATACACGTAGTGATATATGGCTCCGTGCCTATATTTAGTAAGTATGGCTCCATGCCTAACGATGACCAAGACTTCGTGTCCATCTATGTTGGTTCCATATGTCACTATTATGATGTACTCCTATTATGTTTATTGTAGAGGCCACCAGAGTCCACCCCAACGGCTTGATCGTGGGGTCGCTCCCCAGATCCGTGTCAGCATATTATATATCTTTGTGCTACTTTTATGTGCACACTTACCCTGTGTCACTTAGGTTAGCAGTCTGTTACCTATAAGAGCTAAATTCGGATCGTGAATATTGAGTCCTCGCGTTGACGAGCACACTGGTGGATATGTACACAATGTCGTGATGGTAACTAAGACTGTAGAGACTCTATATCGATGAAACTTTCTCAGTGCTATCAATCTCCCTTCTGATACTAACGGAGTAGTAGATTGGCATATATTATTGATATACCTCACTGTAGTATAGATATGGGTTATAGGACCCATGTGTGTGTGTATGGCTCTACTAGGGAACTTGTGTCTATCGTATAGTCATATCCCGTCATGGTATTTTCTGATAGTATGGATATGAGAAGATGAAATTATACCTATGAAATATGAATAGAGGACAGTGGATTCTCATGTACATTGATAGGTAGCCTATCTTGTTTGATATATTGATGATGATATTTTATCAAGATTGCGAGATATATTTGGGCAGCACTTCGTGCTAGCCTGAGTATGCTTGATGATCTCTCATTTATTGATATTTATGCATTTGATGATGATTTTGGTTATGTATGATTCACCCATTTATGTTTATTCTATGATTTCTGACTTTGATGTGTTTCTATATAGATGATGACATCTTTTGATAACTGAGTTGTTTGCTTCGTACAAGTGTAGGTTATCTTTGTGATGTGATGCTTTGATGGCTATTTGAGAAATTATAACTGTATTTTATGCACGTGTTACATGGTTTTATACACACACACGCATAAACATATACATACATATACTGTAAGAAAACCTTGATTTTGCAGCGACGGATGTCGTTGGCCAGTAAATTTCAAGTCGGTAATCTTGCGTCAATTTAGCAACGGAATTTAACGTGATTTCACCAATAATTTTCCGTCACCCTTCAAATAAAAAAAAATTTACCAATGTTTTCCCAACGTCTACATAAAAAACAATTTTTTAATATATATTCGACAATATACTCTTGCTATTTTGTGTCAGATTAGCGATGAATAATTTTAATACATGTTCTTTTATTGTTAATTATCCGTCGGTAATTCGTAGTAATTTTGACGCTTTGCAAGGATTTAGCGTCGCACCATTTTTATTTTCATCGCTAAATACACGCTGATTTGCAAAAGTTTAGCATTTCATTCATCTTTTTTAGTGACGCATTAACGTCAGTTTGATTTGGATACTCCGCTGGAATTCTCATTCTATTCAATCGGTAACATTAATTTATTTTCATTTTATTTATTTTACAGTTTTCCCTATAAATTAGCTGACAATAGTTTACCAGTCGATAACAAAATAATCTATAGAAATATATGCATGCATATTTATAACAAAAATGATAACATAAACCAACACTAAAATGCAATTATATATCTGACACGCTAAGTTAAATTCTCAACAACAAAACTATTCAATCGGTGCTATGTCCCACACAAAAAACAAAGCCATTTTTCAATTCATATATACACTAAGTTGAATTCTAAACAACAAAACTATTCAGCTACTGGTAGTTGTCCCATATAAAAAAACAACACCATCCTTAGTCTTGACTAATACTTATGAAAACACCATATAATATCTCATTTACAATAAAATGTGTCTAGCTACCATAATATAAGGGCTTACGAAGACAGAACGGCGAAGGGTCTTCGTAATCAATTCCCGTGCAATGTATGAATCCCAACTGCACAGACATAACTACATAACTACAGTTACAGAGAAAAATGACAATGTAATATAACGAATAAGCTACCTTTATATTTAAAGAGCAACTTGTGCTCCTTCTCTTTCATATTTGATCTTCCACCCAGCCGCTTCTAACTGAGCGAGCTGTAGCCTTTTCTTTTGCAACTCACCTCACTGCCTTTGCCACAGCTAAAAATAACAAATTTTGCTAATTAAAACACTTTGAAGCTTTTTTTGTTGAGATATTAGCTACAAAGAATCATATGGACTAAAAGAAATAACAGATGTTTATTCTGAAAATACAAACCTGCTTTTGAAAATATTCAACCTCATGCATTTAAAGGTGGCATACGCTTTATTCAACACACATATATATCTCAATAATTATTTTAAAAGAAAAGTTATAGAAGCGAGGCATAGAATTCAGGTGAATTTTGCCTGATTCTGGTTGGCAAAGGAAAGGTACATGGAATGAGGATAACCAAAGTTCAGTAATTTCTCCGAGTATCAGTATTTTACTAACCAAAATAAAGCGGATTAGCAAATGATGGACTTTATGCTCAAGTAGGAGTGTCGAACATTACAAAAAGTAAGAAAATACAGTAGTATGTACTTGAAAATCCAACTTAAAAATACCGAGTTTTATTTTAGTTTTTTGAGTTACAATCTCCAACTTTAATGGAAAAAAATTGGAAAATCGGTAAACTTAGATTTCTCCATGCGAGCAGCAAGGAACATAACTAAATAATACTTGAAGCGTAAATCGGTTGATTTGTTACTCGAGGATCAAAGCTATTATAGTTCTAGGCAATGAAATTCAAACTCACATTACATGTAAGATGCTCGATATCATTTGCAAACAGAACACATTGCAACAACGCCTACTTCAATGGTCTAAATTTCGACAAAAATCGAAACCCAAGCGCATCAAACCTCAGATCGTTGAATTTGATACCTGCAAATAAGTATGAGCATTATCAACGATTGATAGAAATCTAAACTCACATGAGAAACAATAATAGGATAAGAATACTGACTATGACTACCATCTTGAAATTTATGGCATTTCTTGGATAACAGATTGCCACAACAGCATCGAACATGAGAGAAAAGAAGACTTCTCCAACAACTAAACACATCCAGCTCTAGTTATCTATTCCTCTGAATCTATCATGTGAGTTGTAAAGAGAATGAGGTCAGAACAACGTTCTAGTGGCTGAAAAATCTATAAACCATTAATAACATAAATTTATACCGACTGGTTTTCATTTAATTATTATGTTCACTAAGGTTAGAAATTCTAATCTAACCTTGCACATCACATACAATTACTTATATACCCCTTCCCTAGGCACAAAATACCAATGAAACATTGTCGGCCTTCCAATACTTCCAAATTCATTTACCACTTAATATTTCTAAATATCAAGCGGCCTTTTATAATCATCACAAAATACTTTTTAAAAGAGAGATAGGCAGACTCTGTCATATAAAACCTTAATTGAGGTATATCCCGTCATTTAAGACTTATTCCCAATGTGGTTTTCCAACAACGTTGTCAATGGTCGCTTCCGATATCCAACTATTATCACATCTATCGCCAATAAAATCGTAGTCATGTAAGAGACAGTACCTAGGCCACTTAATACCTTCAAAAGGACTAGGCGGACATCCAACCATTTAATAATTATATTCTATGCAGGTCCTACGTCACTTAATGCTAATTTCCTGATGGACTCCTTACCGGTACTATCGTTATTACGGCCTTAGCAATGTGAGAGACTGTATCCAAGCCACTTGATATCCATTAATAAGGACTAGGTAAACCCCTGACCATTTAATACCTATTTATAGGTTTATTATTTAATACCTAACGCTACAGCGGATTCCCCACTGGTACTATCTAGCTGACATCGTTTGGAATCTCACTAGGTTGCCAAATACCTCTTTTTAGAAGAGAGACAAACCCTAGATCAGTCACTTAATACCTCAAATCCGAAGCAAACCCTTTTCGAGATATCCACTATCACTCTGAATTATAAATATGGAATCTCATTAAGTTACTTCTTTCAATGTGGAGGCGGACCCTATAAGAGCCACTTAATACCTCAATACTGAAGTAAACCCTTTTAGAAACATCTTTATTTATTTGGAATCTCACTAGGTCACTTAATACTTCCTTTTAAGAGAGCGGCGGACCATATAGCCACTTAATACCTCAAACTAGAACCAAACCCTATGGAGATATTCCTCACTGCACCTAATTTCAAATTTGGACCATTTAATACTTTTCAATTAAAAAAGCAGTTCCAAACTCTCACGTCATCATGGGTCCTATGATCGGAGATATCTCCCATTAGTAATAAGTGCACATGACTGCTGGTAGCCTCAAAGTGAAGGAAAATCTTCCGTCGAGTGACTCTACTGACCTCAATCACTAACCTAATAAATCCTATTAACCATTCTACGTCATTACTTATATTATCTTAGGTAGAAATTGAACTTAGCTTACTGATTCTATTTCTATTTAAGACAATAAGATTTACCTTAAATGCTTATATATCCATAAATCTCCTTTTAATGCTCATAAATGTCAATTTCTCCATAAAATTCTAATAGACATTTCCTAAGACATTTATGTACGATTACTAATTTCAAATTAGTAACCCTTTTAACTATTCCATAGTCATGAATTCAACTTCTTTATTTATTGGTCTCATTAATCCATTTACCCTATCAAATTAATGCAACTTTCATATTTACTGTCATTTATTTCCCATTTACTGGAGATACAACCTTTTAAATTTCTTTTCCATTAATTAATTACCCTAAGTGCGAATATTACGTGTAAGCATCGTTATTAGCTAAGTTTTATTTAATTACTATAAGTGCGATGAATTACGTACAAATATCGACTTTTATCGAATATATTTTAGTTATATGCCTTCATTAAAATATTCTTTTCTATGTTCAATTATTGGATTCACGTCTAAATAGATTATCAGCTATAATTTGCATAAATAGTCCAAAATAAAAGATTTAACTTTAAAATAAAAAAGATTACATCGTTTGAAATTACAAGAAATAATCATTTTTTATTATTGAAATAGACAGTGTAAACAACAATGAATCCATACTTTACACGTCTTCTTTTCTTTTTATTTGCATATATTATTGTTAGATCAGACGCTTTATTTTTTCAAAAAAGGGAAAGAAATCAAACTAATTTACAAATATTAAATGAATCTAAATTCCAACAACTCCAAACATAGAAAAGTTTACATTCCAATAAGATTAGGGTAATAATTAAAATTCATAACATTATTGTACAATCCATTTTCAGATCTGGAATAAATTTCATTCAAATCAATATTCTAAATTCATTTTTTTAGGACTGATTTCCAGATCAAGTTGTAAACAATTCTAAATCAATTCATAAATAAGAATATGTATGCGATATTTATTATATTCAAGTTATATACAATTTCTTGCTTACAACTCATATACAATTATCCATTTAAGCATAATAATCGAATAAACACCAACGAGATAATTTTTATGTTATAACAATCTATAAAAAAATTCACCAACCTTTTAAAAGCGATCCAGATCTCCAAATCTGAAGTAGAATCTTTGATTCATCTCCAAATCCTTTATAATCTAAGAAATATTTATAAAAATGGTATATACATACATTAGAATTATAGATCCGAGAAAAAGATTTGGGACTAAGAGAGAAAATAGATACAATTATATAACAGGAAAATAGCCACAGGGAAGAAGTTGCAAGAAAAATTAGTCTTACGGACAACAAGTTTGTTTTTAGTCTGAATGATACTTCCTAGTGTAAACAGAAAATGATAGTTACAACTATCATTCTGTGATTTACATTAGAAAGCATCCTTCAGCCTAAAAAGCAAACTTTTTGTCTCTGACTAAATTTTTCTTCAACTTTTTGCTTGAACCTAAAAACCCCATTACATAAATTATCTCAAATACATGTATAATTGATTCTCTTCTTTTCTCTTTTTTATTAGATTTCTATTCTTCTCCAATTTGTATGAATATAGATATAAATATCTTATTTTCATAAATTAGGAAGAAAATGAAGAAGAAGAAATGGCAGAGCTTCGCTATTGCCTCTAGAAAAATATGAAAGGAGAAGGGGAAGGTCCGAATTTATAGGCGTAAGAATAAACCTCAACCGTCAGATCGATATATTAAATCTGGGTCGTTGAGCCTAGGTTAACCCTAGCCGCCATAAAGAGAACGGTCGACCGCCCCTACTAGGGGCCGATCGTCCGTAGTCGACCGCCCAAGATAGTGGGTCAACCTGTGAGCTCGGGCTAATTAGTTAATTTTTCTTAATTATTTATTTTCATTCCAAATTCGTTATTCATCCGTAACTTCTTCATTTGGACTCCGATCGCAAAAATCCAAACATGAAAGTTGCTCAGATTTCGCCATGAATGCAATGGTGCAAGTTTCATGATTTATTCCATCATTTGCACAAATTTCATTTTCGAAGCTTAATTAATTAACTACGTAATTAAACAACTAATGCCAAAATATGGAGTGTTAAATTCTTCCCCCCTTAAAAATAATTTCGTCCCCGAAATTTTACCAATGATTTTGGTTTCTAATTATTCTAAACTACATAACCAATGAGTATAACCAATTTTTCAACCAAAAGTGCGCAAGTGCATAGTGCATAGTGCATTACTATATTACCATACACAAAATACGTATGCAGAATGATTCTAAATCAGATCCTCCTATATGAATGCAATTCTTTTTAAAACATTTTTGAAAAATATGATGCAAACAGCCTATATATTATATATATATATATATATATATATATATCTACATACCGACAGTTCTACATGTATGTGGCTTTTTGAAAAATCTTTTCATCCAAATCTCCCATAATCCTACGACTAAAAGTACGAAGCAGCCAATTTTGTATCCACTTCCTACCATCCAATAATCTAATGCATCGAAATATCTTTTCCTAAACTTTACTCATATATCGAAAATAGAATTTAGGTGGAGAATTTAACAATCTTACCACACTATAATCTTCATATTCCTGTAGTACAATGGAAATTTCCTCGCGGGTCTGAATGTACTCCAAATTTTCACCATGTAAAACGCATAAGGAGGCTTATTTCAAACTCTAAAACGGAATTAAGTCTAAAAGTAGACTCGCGTGTGTCGTCGACAATATATGAAAATAGAAATTTCAAGGTTAAAACAGCTTTTCCCTTATTATCGCTTGCATTTACCGCATCGTCAACCCTAATGCATCGCTAATTCGCAAATTCTAATTCTATTTGTGTTTCTATGTCTAACATATGGCTTTCAAAATCAAAAATTTCATAAAAATCTTTCTCACTTTTCAAATTTGTACGTCATTTGGAAAATAAACTTCCAAAATATTTATATGTACATTTTTCTTTGAAATCAAATTTTTGGGTAAAAATTCTAGAAATAATTTAAGAGAAAAAATAGCTAAAACCTAAAAACTTTTTCTTTCAAAAAAAACTTTTCAAATCAAGGGGAAACTTTTCAAAATATTTTCCTTCAAAAATTTTAATAAAACAAGCCACAATTTCAGCGTAGTCGGAAATCGGTTATGCGTTAAATGCATAAACCAAATTTTAAAATTCTACAACTAACCTTTACCCATAAAACTTGAAATTTTATTTAAAAATGTAACCACGTCTATTACTCAAAAAATTTAGCTTTTAAGGAACATGAGAAATGACCCGTGATACCAAAACAACTTTATCATGTCCTTCACTCAAATTTACCAACTATTCTAAACATCGAGTCGTATATTGTATTTACTGTTAGTTAACTGTCTTTATGAGATTCACATATTTATATTGCCTCTTTACTATGCATATATATGAGCGGTTCGCATGTCTACAAATATTAACACGGTAAATAAATAGAAACTTATAATATCGTGTGTGTGTCTTTTACAAAAGACAACTAACAGTTACAACCCAAATAATCTATAAAAAAAAAGAAGAAATGCTGAAAGAGAAAAGACAACAGTGCGATAAATCCTAAAATAGTACCTACAAACTACGATATGCCTTGTTCCGCGATTGGAGCTTGATACATTGCGCGACCTTTATATGGTCGTAACATGGCAGTTATGCATCCAATCTTGTGCCGCTGGCGCTACTGGTGTTGCCGACGGCTTCAAAAATGCCATCTTCCTAAGAAAGGATCCAATGATGGTAAAAAGAACCTTCTACTAAACTATCTCTCCACGAAGGTTCACTCATATTACTTAAAGATGAGAGTGGATAGGTGAAAATACGAAAAGGGCTCTGTGGAGTGCTGATAACAAATCGAATCAAAAGGGTGCGAGACTAATTGACGGCGATGTCATCGGTACTAGCATAGATGGTCTTTTCCACTATGGGGTAAATCTGGTCGTAACTTCCCGTTTAAGGGATGACATTGTGCCGAATGATGCACATAATCGGATGGACAGTTGGACATAGATTATCCATCGTCTAAACACCGACATCTCGAAAAAAGATCTGGGGTAAAATCTTTGTGTCGATCACTTCAAAATCCAAAGTTTGCCTCCTTCGCAGAGGCCTCCAAAATCACAGCGAGATCATCATTAATCAGCTCAATCAAGATACCATTCACGTTCGACTGAATCAAACTATTGTCTGCATCAAAAAGGAAGATGTAGCACAGGTAACATTCCTGCTCAAAAGTCTCAAAGCAGAGGACCGATGAAAATCTACCACGACGAATAACTCTTCCAGCCCAAAAGCAGCGAAACCTTTTACTCATTCCGGTCTAGTCAAGTGGCCTCTTGAGAGTTAAGATCATAATGGTGCAAGGAAAAAGGGGCAAATCGGAAATGTGCCTTGGGCTAAGAAGTGGTCGAAGGAAGGGAGTAGGGTTTAGATCTGGAGTGGTGGTGTGGTAAGATCTAACGTGCGAAACCAGTACGAGGAGGAGGTAAGGCTGCAGCTCCTAGGAGAAAAAGGTGTCGCCTAGAGGAGGAAGGGAAGAGAGAGGCTGATACTTGGATGAGTAGGAGGATGAAGTTTGGATTCGGCTTATTGACGATGGAGGAATGAAAAATGGCAACTAGGGTAGGACGTGACTTTTATAGTCCATTCCAGGTTCAAATTGTGTCAAAATTCATTAACTGGTAGACCACTCCAATTTTACCGCTAAGTGGTCAACCGTTAGATGAGCTTTAGACTTTGATTGAACCTAGATCCAACTAGGGTCGGATTAAATAATAATAATCGTTTCACGCCGTTTTCTTTGATTTGACACGATCCGAAAAATTCATGGCCCCATCATGACGGTGTCAAAGCCTATCGCCTGTCCTGAATCATGCTCCAGCAATTCACAGTAGTTCCAACAAAAATGCTGGGACCAACAACAATTCCAAAAACCCTAAAATATTCCATCCGCTATTTCCTGTCTACTTCTCATAGAAATATTTCTCTCATAGCTGGTGGGTACAACAACACTTCAAACTACATACCCTAACAAAATTGAATGTTATTCCTATTTTGTCCGTACCATACAGAGAGAAGATTTTAAAATGCCGATTTTATGAACCGAAAAATCACTAAGCTAAATATATGCTACTTTATACTTGTTTCTAAATAATAGAAACTATTTCATACCAAAAATTCCCTTAAAAATCAAAATTATACATATACATATACATATATATATATATATATTAATATTTCAGGTTTCCAAATACACTTTTTAAAAGACAAATTTCCCAAATTGGAAAACTATTTCGTTACCGAAAATAAAAATCAAGCTTTTACTGATGTGTATATTTATTTATTTATTTATTTAAGAATTTTAAAATTAATCTTTCATAAACTAAAAATTTCTTAACACAACCGATGTAGCAGCATATGTGTTTCTTTGAAAATTAAAATTTCGAAACTTTCTCAAAAAAAACTTCAAAATAAATCCTTGGGAAAAGAAATCCTTTGAAAACTCTTTTTCTAAACTCTAAGCTATCTCCAAAATATACTTTATAAAAATTCTCTCATAGGTTTTAGACTAAGGAACTAACATTAATTATCAAATACAAATATGGTTTTCCATTAAAGATGTGATTATGAATGCACCTTAGCAAAAACTTACTTTTGGATATTTATGACATACATACTCTAATTTTCTGCTCATTTGGAATAAATGTGTGTCTCCGACTGAAACTCATCATCAAAATCCAAAATCACAAGTATCTAGAATTTCAACCATCATGTCAAACACCTCCAGTCTCCGGGATTTAACCATATGTCAAACTCATGCTCTTCATCAACAGTGCCTTATGCATCACCAACACTCCGTGCGGTACTTCAAAGTCGACGTGAAAATCTAAACTCTAAGATATTTTCAACTCGTAGTTGCTTTTCTCATTCCCTTAGAGTGGAACTACAACTACTTCTATAGCCAAAATTCTCATAATCTAGTGTAAAAATATAATATTACTAGATAAGAAAGTACGAATACGTTCTCTCAATTTATCCTCATTCCTCTGATCATTAGCCTAGGCTCTGATATTAAATGTAACAACCCCTACATCAATGGGCTTAGATTTCAACAAAAATCGAAACCCAAGTCTATCAAAGCTCGGATCGTTGGACGTGGTACCTGCAAATAAGCATGAGCATTATCAGAGATTGATAGAAACCCAAACTCACAGCGGAAACAATAATAGGATAAGAATACCGACTATGACTACTACCTTGGAATTAATGGTATTTCTTTGACAGCAGATTGTCACATCAGCATCAAGCATGAGAAAAAAAAGACTTCTCCAAAAGTAAACATATCCAACTCCAGTGACATGTTCTTTATCCTATAGGTTGTAATGAGGAGGGGGTCAGCACAATGTTCTGATGATTAGAAAATCTATAAACTGTCCATAACATAAATTTATACACCGAATGGTTTCCATTTAATTGTTATGTCTATTAAGGTGCGATACTAATCTAATCTTGAATTGCACACACGATTACCTACTTACCCTTTTCCACTATACAAAACACCGATGAAGCCTTATCAACCATCCAATACTTCCAAACCCATTTGACACTTAATACTTCTAAATATGAAGTGGGCTTCTATAATCTTCACAAAATACTTTTTGAAAGAGAGATAGGTAGACTTTGTCATTTAAGGCCTCAATCGAGGTAGACCCCGTCATTTAAGACATATTCCCAAAGTGGTTTCCTAACAATGCTGTCAATGGTGGATGAGTCCTAACAACAAAGACCTCTATCCACTATTTAAGGCTTCCAACACTTAATGTCCAACTCTTATCGCATCTATCCCTAATAAAATCGTAGCCATGTAAGAGACAGTACCTAAGCTACTTAATACCTTTAAAAGGACTAGACAGACTTCCAACCATTTAATACCTATATTCTAGGCGGGTCCTACATCACTTAATACCTATCCACTAGCAGACTCCTCACTGGTACTATGGTTATTACGGCCTTAGCAATGTGAGAGACTATATGTAGGACACTCAATGCCTCATTAATAAGAACTACGCAGACCTTTGACCATTCAACGCTATTTGTAGGTAGGCATTTGTCATTTAAAACCTAACCCCAATTCCGACTCCTCACTGCTACTATATAGCTCACATCATTTGGAATCTCATAAGTTATTTAATACTTATTTTTTGAAGAGAGGCGAATCCTAGATCAGTCACTTAATACCTTAAAGCCGAAGTGAACCCTTTCCGAGATATCCACTATCACTCTTAATTATAAATATGGAATCTTATTATGTTACTTCTTTCGGTAGGGAGGGGAGCCCTAAAATAGCAACTTAATACCTCAACACTGAAGTAAACCCTTTCAGAGACATCTTTATTTATTTGGAATCTCACTAGCTTACTTAGTACTTCCTCTTAGGAGAAAGGCAGACCCTACAGCCACTTAATACCTCAAACCAGAAGTGAACCCCTATGGAGATATCTCACATCGCGCCTAATTCCAAATTTTGACCATTTAATACTTCTCAATTAAGAAACAGGTCCAAACTCTCACGCTGTCACGGGTCCTAGGATTAGTGATATTTCACATCTGTAATAAGTGCATCCAACTTCTGGTAGTCTCAAAGTGGAGGGCGGCATACCTTCGAGTAACTATATTGACCTCACATCGCTAGCCTACCAAGTCCGGTTAACCATCCTAAATCATCGCTTATATTATCTTAGGTAGACATTGGACTTAACTTATTAATTTCCTTTTTATTTAAGGTAATAAGATTTACTTCTAATGTTTATCTACCCCCAAATTCCCCTTTTAATGCTCATATATGTTATTCGTGCATAAATCCTAATAGATATTTCCTAAAACATTTATGTGTGATTACTAATTTCAAATTAGTAACCTTTTAACAATTCCTTAGTTATTAATTCAGCTTCTTTATTTATCAGTCCCATTAATCTATTTACCCTATCAAATTATTGCAACTCCCATATATATTACCATTTATTTCTCGTTTATTGGAGTTACAACCTTTTAAATTCCTTTTCATTAATTAATTATCCTAAGCGTGAATATTATGTGTAAGCATTGTTATTAGCTAAGTTTTATTTAATTATTATAAGCGCCGTAAATAACAAATATCTACTTTTATCTAATATCTTTTAGTTATATATCTTCACTAAAATATTCTTTTCCATGTTCATTATAGGAATCGTGTCCAAAAAGATTATCCGTTATAAGTTCCATAAATTAGTGTAAAACAAAAGATTTAAAATAAAAGATTACATCGTTTGAAATTATAAGAAATAATCATTTCTTTTATTATTGAAATAGATAATGTAAATTACAATGAATTCATACTTTACACATCTTTTTCTCTTTTATTTGCATCGATTCCTTGCTAGATCAAACGTTGTATTTTTCCGAATAAGGAAAAGAAATCAAACTAATTTATAAATATTAAACGAATTTAAATTTCAACAACTCCAAACATAGAAAAGTTTGCATTCCAACAACTTAGAGTAATAATCAAAATTCATAACATTATTATACAACCTACTTTCAGATCAGAAATAAATTTCATTCAAATCAATATTCTAAATTCATACTTTTGTGACTGATTTCTAGATCAGGTCGTAAACATCATAAACAAAAATATATAGGCGACATTTATTATATTCAAATTATATTCAATTTGTTGCCTATAACTCATGTACAATCATCCAGTTAGGCATAATAATCAAATAAACACTAATGGGATAATTTTCATATTATAACAATATATAAAATTTCTCACACATCTTTTAAAAGTGATCCAAAGCTCTAGATCTAAAGTAGAACTTTTGATTCGTCTTTAAATCCTTTATAATTCAAGAAATATGTATAAAATGATTACATATATACATTAGAATTACAGATCTGAAAAATGATTTGGGATTTGGAGAGAAAATAGATACAATTATATAAATTACCTCAAATACACTTATAGTTGATTATCTTCTCTTCTCATTTTTATTAGGTTTTTATTCTTCTCCCAATTTGTATGAATATAGATATAAGTATCTTATTTTTATCATTTAGAAAGAAAGTGGAGAAGAATAAATGATAGAGCTTCTCTACTTCCTCCAGAAAAATATAAGAAGAAAATGGAGGGTTAGGCCTGAATTTATAGACGTAAGAATCAATCTCAACCGTCAGATCAAAATATATTAATTCCGGGCCGTTGGGCCTAGGCTAACCCTAACCACCACATAGGGAACAATCGTCCTCCCCCGGCCTAGGAGTCAACCGCCTTCAGTCAACCACCAGTGATTGTGGGCCGATTTGTGGGCCGGGGTTAATTAGTTAATTTTTCATTATTATTTATTTTCATTCCGAATTCTTTTTTCATCTATAACCTCTTCGTTTGGACTCCGATTGCAAAAATCCAAATATGAAAGTTGCTCAGAATTTGATCACAAACGCAATGATGCAAATTTTATGGTCAAATTTCATCATTTGCACAAATTTCATTTTTGGAGCCTAAATAATTGACTAACTAACAAACACCAAATTTTTTGGTGTTATACAAATGCTACCCATTACGCACATATTTACAGACTATCGACCTATATGGGAATGTTTTTTGTTGGATTATCCTAGCGGTAGAACCCAAATGAATACATATGCTTGAATGGTTAAATCGAGTGGATAAATATTTTTCGGTCAGGCAACGTAACACGGTTATAAGCATAAAACAAACAATGCTATCACCTTATTTCTCATGGATTCTGCAAACTCAACAACATGATCGTCAATTCCCGGAATAGGTGGTTTCTGAAGAAACTCCTCGGTCGCTTTTTTGCCATCCAAAGTGGTATCAACTGTTGGACAATCTGTCGATGATTCGAGAAAAATGAAGATGATAACTGTTGTACTTCTAACTTCAAGGATCTACTACGTAGATTCTTTTAGACGGTAGTTCAACCTAACAGGTACAAACGGATGACTTCAGGATTCAATGAAGCCTTGAAACAACGTAATCGAATTCAAAAGTTGAACGATTTTATCCGACCAAGAACATGCAAGTTTGATCTCTGATGATGCAATTTAGTAAAGAATATAATGAAGAAGAAGAGAACCGATCTGCAATGTTTTTGCGTTTGTAACACCTTACAGGCGTTGCAAACTGTAGTGAGAAGGCAGTATTCTACAACACTTATTGGACGTCGCAGATCTGAAGGAAGAAGAAGAGATCAGCAAAAGAGATTAATCTTCTGAAATGATTCCTGGACGTCACTGTTTATAGTAGAAGAGGAAGTGTCCATTCGTCAAGCGTTGCACCCTTTCCAACAGTCCGAAACCGTTAAAAACAGTCACGCCATTTTGCAACGGTTTAAAACTGTTACTAGATGGTCGCGTCCCTTCGTTCAAATGACCCGCCAAAAACCTATTTGTTCAAAAGCTGGATCTGTCCTGTTAACAAAAATTAATTCGTCATTTTAGGCCCGAACCCGAACCGGCCGGTCAGACGGACGGCGGCGGCGCGCGTGTATGGTGGTGATGCATAACTTTCCTCCTCACATCAAAACAAAGCTTTGGATGCCCAAAGGGCCCAATCTTCCTTAGTGAATCCTATATTTAACTAAGTATAATCCTCTTTTCCAAGATGTGGGACTATACATTTCACCTTTCTTCTTCCATCTTCTTCCTATTTCTTCCCTCATTAGAACAAACCCAAACCCAAACTAATTTTGAAAATTTCCAACAATTTCCCTCCATTTTCAAAATAAGTAAAATAAATAAAATAGACGGCCGCATCACTAGAGTGACTACCTACATACCTAAGTGGGATCAAGCCAATGTAGTTCCAAGGTCAAGTTTTGCATCACTGTGAAAACCAATACATAAATGACAGGTATCTTTTGGATTTGAACCTTCACTTAGTGTAAACCATTCAAAGTTCTATAGAGGTCTATGGTGAACGTATATTAAACCAAGTACCCCTAGTGACAGTACAGAAACAACCACACATACAGATTTCCGTATATAGAGTGTTCTGTATGCTTAACACATTAACGGCTATATGCTTAAATCCTGAGTTCATGAGTCTACTTTAGAAAGTGGTCTTACTTTCTTAGGAAACGACACGATTTCCATACTCAAATAGGAAAGCCTCTTAAGATGTTTCTGAGATACACCTTTATGAGGTAACTAGACTTATTAAGGATATATTATCCATCCTTTTTTCTTGCAGAATCCAACACTTAGTATTATGGGATTATTGATTTAGTGTTCCATAATCATTCTCTTAACTTGTTAGTACCCATTGAACTTTGTCTATCCTTTTCAAAACATAAGTTGGGTTCTATTAAGGATGATCAACCTTCATTCACAGACCTTAGTCTCATTTCCTTTGATTTTATAGAAACCATTGCCTTTGAAAGACTCTTTGTGAGTGGATCAAGCAAGTTTTTCTTTGTTTCTATGTAATCAACAGTTATTACTCCACTTTTAAGTAACTATCTTATCATTTGATGACTTAGACTCACATGTCTAAACTTCCCATTATATGTCTTATTAGAGAGCTGTATGTTGTATCCTGATTATCACAGTTAATCAAGACTGCTGGAGATGGCTTCTTCCATATTGGGATTTATATTAATAAATTCCTACGCCATTCTGCTTTCTTAAAAGCATCTGCTAATGCAATCAACTCTGACAACATTGTTGAGTCAGATATACAGGTCTGTTTCTTGGAAATCCAAAACACAGCAGCACCTCCTAATGTAAAGATCCATCCAGTCGTAAACTTGGATTTTGATTTTACATTGTTCCAGGTTGCATCACTATATCCTTCGATTACAGCAGGATATCCTTTAAACCATAGGTAACGGTTCCTTTCAAATAAGCTAAAACTCTGAAAATAGCTCCTCAATGTTCAAAACCTGGATTACTCGTAAATCGACATAACATGCTTACAGCATATGTTATGTCTGGTCTAGTGCAATGCATAGCATACATAAGACTCCCGGTAATACTGGAATACTCAAGTTTAGAAATGGTACATCCAGTATTCTTTTCTAGTTTAATACTAGGATCTAAAGGAGTATGTGCTGGTTTGTCACTATAATGACCATGCTTTCGGAGGAACTTCTCAATGTAATGAGATTGTGATAGTAACAACCCCCCTCTCTCCTAATAATTTTAATTCCCAAAATTATATCAGTTTCTCCTAGATATTTCATATCAAATTTAGAAGATAGAGACTTCTTATTTTCATTCACACAGGATATATTGGAACCAAATATTAGCATGCTATCAATGTATAAACATATTATAACATAATCGTTGTTGTCCGATTTGCTATAGATACATTTATCAGCATCATTAACAATAAATCCATATTACAATGCTATTTTATCAAACTTCTCATGTCGTTGCATGAGAGCTTGCTTCAGGCCATAAAGAGACTTTACTAATTTGAAAACTTTCTTTTCTTGGCCGGGGGTTTTGAAACCTTCAGGTTGTTCCATATATATCTTTTCTTCTAAATCTCCATTTAGAGACGCCGTCTTTACATCCATTTGATGTATGACCAATTTATGAATTGATGCAAGTGCTATTAAACAACGTATAGAAGATATGCAAGCAACTGGAGCACATGTATCAACATAATCTACTCCATGTCTTTGCTTATATCCCTTAGCAACTAATCTGGCTTTAAACTTATCAATGGATCCATTTGTATTCAACTTTATCTTAAATATCCATTTACATCCTATAGGTTTAGCACCAAGAGGTAAGTCAGTTAAAACCCAAGTTTGGTTTAACAATATGGAATTTATTTCATCATTAATAGTTTCTTTCTAGAATTTTTAATCTTTGAAACTCATAGCCTCAGAATAAGTTTTGGGGTCATCATCGATGTTCATGACATATTTAGTCACATTAAGGACTTCGTCCTTATTGTCTTCTATAAGATATGTAATGAATTCAGGACCATAGTCCTTCTCTATTCTTGCTCTTTTACGTCTCCTTTGTTCAATACTGTTATCTGGTACTAATAGTTCCTTGCTATTTTGAGCAGGAGCATAGTTATCGTCATTGATGTCATCAATCGTATTAGGTTCTGGACTAGATGATCCCAATGGAATCTCAACAGTTTGAGTTCGAAGAATTCTACCTCTACGGATTCTATAACTTCTAAGGTGTCAAGTATTAGGAATATATGAGTTATACTATTAAGTGAATATCCTATGAAAACACATTTAAATGCCCTATTTCCTAACTTTGGTCGTCTAGGGTCCGGTTTTCTAACATATGCTAAACAACCCCAAACTTTAAGTTTTGTAAGATTAGGTTTCCTATTAAACCATAATTCATAAGGAAAAATATTATTCTTTTTAAGTGGTACTCTATTTAAGATATAACATGTAGGTAACATAGCATCACCCCATAGGTTATAAGGTAAGTTTGAACTTATGAGCATGGCATTAACCATTTCTACTAAAGTTCTATTTTTCCTTTCGGTAACATCATTTTGTTGCGGTGTATATGGGGCAGTGCATTGGTGAACTAAGCCGTGTTGCTTAGAAAATAAGGTGAATTCATTTGAGAAATATTCACCACCTCGATCTGAATGTAGTACTTTTATTTTAACTCCTAATTGTATTTCGACCTCTGCTTTGTAAATTTTAAATTTATCAAAAGCCTCATTTTTAGTTTTCATCAGATACACATATGCATATCTAGTATAATTATCAATAAATGCTATATAGTATTGGTTACCACTACTGGTGATATGATTTTTTTTAAGTCACCCACATCATTATATACTAAATCAAGCAAGCTAGTTTTCCTTTCTATAGATTTAAAGGATTTTCGGTGTATTTTTGCTTGAACACATATTTCACATTTAGAGATAGTATCGAAATCACAATCAGAAATTAATCCTAGTTTATGCATATTTTTAAGGGAATTATGATTAACACGTCTTAGTCTACCATGCCATAAACTTACAGAATCAACAGTATAAACAGAAGATTTATTTATTACATTCAACTTAATCATACCGTTACAAGAATATCCTTGTCCAATGAACTTTCCGTTTTTGGACAACACTAGTTTGTTAGACTTATACACTATCTTGAGTTCTCCTTTGTTAAGAAGGTATCCAGAGACTAAATTCTTACAAATATCAGGTACATGATATACATTAACCAAAGAAAGAGTCTTTCTAGAAGATAACGGTAGTTCTATAGTGCCTTTGCCAATCACCTTACTGCGAACATTGTTTGCTTCGGTAGCTTGATTCTCATCTCCGCTAACATTTTTATAGTTCTTGTAGAGACTACGGTCTTTGCACATATGAATGCCGCTCCAGTATCAAGCCACCAATCATTTCCCATGTTCTCAACGGAATTTGCCTTTTGCACTACTACAACCAATTTGTCTTCAACCATATTCGCCTTTAATTGTTTCCTTCGTAGACAACAGTCACGAGCATAATGGTCGGACTTGTTATAGAAATAACAAGCACCTTTCTTTTTATCCTTCTTAGAATAATTTTTCTTTTTAAAACGTGTCTCGTTCTAGGTTTTAGAGAATTTGATATTTCAACATTATTTGCCTTAGAATGAGACTCAGTTTGTGGATTATCATTTAGTTCTCTTTTACGAGAGTCCTCTTCTATAGAAGGATGACGCTGTAAATTCTCTAAATCATAATCTGTCTTCGTATGTTTCAATTTTTTTTATAATTATTTCAAGAGTAAGGGAGTCTACAAAAAATAACTCCAACCATAAAGGTTCAGGGAGTTCAATCTTGGCATCTTTCAGTTGGTTGACTATATATATTATATCACTAACTTATCCAATAACAGACTTATTATCATGCATTTTGAAATCCATAAAATTGCATATTAGGAATTTCATGTTGATTGCTTCAGATATTCGATATTTTCTCTCCAGGGCAGTCCAAAATGCTTTGGCTGTTTCCAGACTTCTATGTGCGTTGTAAACTTACGTAGATAATGCGTTGAGAATGTGCCCTCTACACAGGTAATCATCTTCTTTGCGCTGTGCTCGTTTTGCTTTCACTTCGTATGTATCTTTATCAGTTTCCTATGGCATTTCGTCCAAGTTATCTTCAAGAATATAGAACAATTTGACCGTGATAAAAAAAGAATTTCATAATCTCTTGTCAACGAGTGAAGTTTTCGCCATCAAACCGCTCCAATCACGTTAAATGTTGATTCATAAGCTGAAGAGTATTGAGATTGATTTAACTCGAACCATCCATGGTTAAAACATTGTCTAAAAATTGTTGGATAATCTGTCGATGATTCGAGAAAGATGAAGATGATAGTTGTTGTACTTCTAACTTCAATGATCTACTGCGTGTATTTTTTTTAGACAATAGTTCAACCTAACAGGTACAAACGGGTTACCGAACTATCAACTTCAGGATTTAATGAAGCCTTTAAACAGCGTAATCGGATGCAAAAGTTGTACAATTTTGATCCGACAAAAAACACTCAAATTTAATCTTCGATGATGCAATTTAGTAAAGAATAGAATGAAAAAGAACAAGAGAATTAATCTGCAACGTTTCTGCGTTTGTAACACCTTACAGACTTCAAACTGTGGTGAGAAGGAATGTTCTACAACACTTACTGGGCATCGCAGATCTGAAGGGAGAAGAAGAAGAGACAAGCAAAAGAGATTAATCTTCTGAAATTAATTCATCATTTTAGATCCGAACCCAACCTGGTCGATCAGAAGGACGGTGGCGGCGATGCATAACTTCCCTCCTCACATCAAAGCAAAACTTTTGATGATTTGTGCCCGAGTTTTCTTAAAGAATTATATATTTAACTAAGTATAATTCCCTCTTTTCAAGATGTGGGACTATACATTCGACTTTTCTTCTTCATCTTCTTCCCACTTCTTTCTTCTTCAAAAACAAATCCAAACCCAAACTAATTTTGAAACTTTCCAACATCAACAACCCAAAATCCATTATTGGATCCATGTAAGATAGTTACAGTTTGACTAGCTTTAGCAGCGGAAATCTACGTTAAAGCAGTTGCAATAAATAAGGCGAAAAATCATATCACGGTGGATCATATACAAATTGCAGCATTGCATAATCCGATGTATCGAGAAATAATGCACAAGTAGTGCTGTATTTTATTTTGGTAATAAATGAATAAGAAATTGAGTGGTTAACGTTTATTGAAGAATATAATTTATTTCTTCTGAAAGTCAAATTCATGACCCACTACATATTTGCACGTAGGTACCTTCTAATATGTAATTAACACGACAAAACTATTAACTTTAATAACCAACATCAGAGACTTTGAATTGGGTTTGTTTCTGAATAATTGCTAATTGGACTAACAGCACAAAATCACATTATTTTTCAATAAACAAAAAAAAAAAAAAAATCAAGAATCTAACAAATCAATGTGTGAGAAGGATGCGTACTTGATTTGATTTAGAATCATGAGGAGACATGACGATAGAAAAAATAAACACTTTAAAATTCTGAATTATTTATTGCAGCCATAAACCCAGAAAAGGTGATTTTCTATCACTTGAAAATGATACTCATGTTGTATTTGTGTTCATGTTATAAAATATCAACTTCATAGGATAGTCCACCTATATACTCAAACTTTATTGATATTAATTTGTAAAAAATTATTGCAGGCCTTGTTATGTTACATTGTTACTGTCATGATATTCATCAACCTCAGAGAGCAGCACAATCACCAAACAAACAAAATGTATCAAAACAAAGCACTATGTTTATTAACTCATACCATCTACTTTTAAATGAAGTATTTAAATCAAAATAAATTGTTGCTGTATTTGAATTGATAGTTTCTTCATGTTCATCAACTATAAAAATATAGAAAATTTATCAAAGCAAGAAGGCAACAACCATTGAGCAAGAGGACAAGCAACAACAGAAGCTGCATGAAGCAACTGTGCTTCAGGTAGTACAACTGGTTTACCGTTTGTGACGCCTGAAGCACAATTTGCTTCAGATAGCAACTGCTTCGACCGCCTCCTGAGCTCCATCATCGACCAACTACTCACGCAATTACCTGAATTCAACAATGCCTCAACCAAACAACACAAAAAAATGAATATCATAGTATATGATTGTTTATATATAACTCAGTATATGTGTATTTATACTTCAACCAATCTGCAGCTAATTTAATCATTGTTTCACTACAAGGAGAAGACTGTTTAGCATCGGCATATAACTGACTCGAGCCAACTCCGGCCGATTCGAGTCGACGCTAAATAGCTCGTCGTCAAGTGAAATGGTGATGGGAATGGGGAGGGGTCCGTTCCCTAGTTTAGCGTCAGGTAGAGTCGGCTAGCCGACACCAGCCGACGCTAAACTTAGTCGACGTGTAAAATAATAAATGACCCATAGGCCAACTCAAACCGACTCCAGTCGACGCTAATCTGGGTAAATTTCTCTGCATTTCCAACAACCATTTCTACTTTTCATCCATAAAATCATATATATTCCTCAAATATACTTCACCAAAAATTAATATTGTTAAGATAAATGAAGTCTTCTAAACCAAATCCCTCTTTTACAGTATTATCTGAAATATCATTGTAATGGGCTTGGGCCTATGTTTCAGCCCAAGTATCAAGTGCTGTATATAAATATAATATAACTGTAACATTGTAAGGTATCGAATAAGCAATAATACAAATTATCATTTTCATTTAATTCCTGATATGGTATCAGAGCTTACAGCTTAACAGCATTTAAAGAAAACTCAATCTCAATCAAAGAATCACTCAATCTTTTGAAATCAAGATAACACCATCAGTTTAATCTTCATCATTTGGTGTTATCTACAACCCTCAGATCATTCTCATCATCGGGTTGTTTAAAGCTTCAAGAATTTGTGCCCTGCCAAGAAGATCAAGCAATCTTCGGCCGCTCAAAATTCTTAAAAGAAAAAGCATTCAAAAAATTCACATTTCAGAAAGCAGAAATCAAGAAGTTATATCAAACAGAAGAAAGAGGCAGTGCCGTGCCAAGAAAATCATCAGAAAACATCCATCACTTAATTTTCCGGCTGCAACATACCTGGAATATTCAGATTGTGATTCTTTCTTTCTGAAAAGAATTTTCTAATTCTTTAATTTCTCATTTTCTTCAAGATTCTTCATCATGGGTGATGAAAGCTCAGCCACATCATCAAATCCTCAGAGTTTGTATCAGACAGCCACTGAAGGCCTTCTCAAAACAATAATTAGCCCACAGAGTCAACTTATCACAGCACAACTTGAAGAAGATAATTATCTTCTCTGGAAAGTTCAAGTCGAGACAGCAGTTAGAGGTTATGGCCTCGAAGGATTTCTTTTGGGTACAGTGCCAACTCCTCCAAGATTCATCACTAATCAAGAAAACAAAACTGTCAACAATTAAGAATACACAAAATTTCAGAGACAAGATAGTTTAATATGCTCATGGCTTTTATCTTCTATAAGTATAAAACTACCGCCTCAAGTTATAGGAAGCAAAACAGCAAGAGGAATATGGACCACAGTTGAGAGAATCTTTAACTCCCAATCTGCAGCCAAGATAATGCATCATAAAAGAATTCTTCACAGTATCAAGAAAGACAATCTATCAATGGGAGAATATCTGGCAAAAATTAAAACTACATGTGACTTGCTTGAAGCAGCTGGGCACAGAATTACTGAATCAGAACAGGTGTTAATTATATTAAGTGGTTTGAACGATGAATATGAGTCAGTTGTTGCAGTCATATCATCTCAAAGATCAACACCTCCTATTGAAGATGTGCACTCAATATTACTCGCACATGAAGCAAGAATTGACTTCAAGAAACCAGTAGACACAGACATGTCAATTAACTATGCAGCAAGCAATAAAAGCAAGAATCAGAACAACACTAAAGGAGATCAGCAGAATCAAAGAAGTGGTCAGTCCTATAGAGGAAGGGGCAGAGGAAGATGGAGCGGCAACAACAAACCCAAATGTCAAATATGTGAAAAGATTGGACATACTGCACCCAAATGTTACTTCAGATTAAATCTAAACTATGTTCCAGGGCAGAGTTCAAGTAATCAAAGAAATAACAACTATACTGCAAATTTAGCACAAGTGCAAACTGGGGAAAGCAATCAGGTTGACAACAACAGAAATCAAAGGACAAGACCGGAGCATATACAAGATGATGCATGGTACCCAGATTCTGGAGCAACAAATCACATTACAGACAATCTTGACAACTTAAACTTAGGATGCAAGGAGTATAAAGGTACACAATCAATTTCAATGGGAAATGGTGAGTCTATAAATATCACTCATTCTGGGAAAGCACATATCAGAGGTGCTAGACAATTATTTCTAAATAATTTATTACGAGTACCAAAAATCAAAAGAAATTTGATTAGTGTTTCTCAGTTTGCTAGAGATAATAATGTTTATTTTGAGTTCTTTCCAAACTACTGTTTTGTCAGAGACATTCTAACTAAAGAAGTATTATTACAGGGTGATGCTGACAGGGGACTTTATTATTTCAGAGTAGTTAAGCAAATCAACCATGGGAAGGATCATCAAAATTGTAATCTGTCAGAGACAACACAGATTGCTAATCATAATAATGTTCTAGATCTATGGCATTATAAGCTTGGACATTCAAATATTGATGTTGTTAAACAAGTTCTCAGTGATAGTAAAATTGCTTTTGATAATAATGCATCACCATATGTTTGTACTTATTGTCAGATGGGTAAAAGTCACAAGTTGGCATTTAATTCATCTAACACTGTTTATACAAAACCCCTAGAACTAGTAGCTATGGATCTATGGGGTCCTGCCTCAGTATATTCAGATTATGGATACAAATATTATATATCCTTCATTGATTCTTATTCTAGATTTACCTGGATCTTGACGCAGCGGATTAATCAAACAAACTTCAATCGATGGATTGTAGCAATCGGTGAGTTGAAGATACCAAAAATGCCCAAGTTCGTTGATCCAAAGATATCGAACTCTAGCTATCTCAAACACGTTGATAGCGCACTATACCGTGTTCAAAGATCTACGATTCTTCGCACGTTGATCTAGCGCACTAGATTCCGTGAATCGGCTTCAACAAACGTGGATTCGAGCGCACTCGAACGACGTAAGTGGAGATAGGAGATTACACTCAACTACCAATTGGTATGAAAGCACAAAGCTAACAAAAGAGAATTTTATTCCAAAATCAACAACCTAAAATGTACAACACACGCCCTATTTATAGTGTTTTCGACCCAGTTTCTTAACTCGTGACCGACTCAACATCCTTAGGTCGGCACCGACTCAACTGGTAGCAACACAAGCTCTTTACAACACACGCCGACTCGACTTAACTACATACAAGACCATCGGCCGACTCAACTGATTACAACCTCACACGCAACCGACTTAAGTATATACCGACTTAAGAAATTCACGACTTACGACTTACAACATACAACACACGACTCAAAATACAGACACTTAGTGCAACGACTCAAAGAACAACACATAACGACTCAACTTTCCAGGCGACTCAAGCCTCCCCCCCGGCATATCTTCTTTACGCGAGTTACCCCCAGCCGACTCGACTAGGTCGTGGTTCTTTGACTCGTCCCAGCCTCCTTCTGTTAGCCGTTTAACTCGGAAACGACTCATAACTTTCCTGACTCGTTCACGACTCAAGTTAGGACGACTCAAACCCGATGCTTCTTTTATGCAACTTAAACTGTTGTTAACTCGGAACTTGCTATCCCGTGCACTATTAAGTCGGAAACGACTTAACCCTGCCTTCCTAAGTCGCGTACGACTTAACCTCTCTATGAGTCGTGTACGACTCCTCCTTGTTAGACATTTTGGTTGCATTTCTTCTCTGTTCTGAGCTGCATCATCCTCACCTGGTTGATAAAAATTCGACCTCGAATTTGTAAATTCTTCCTCAACAATCTCACTCCCATGATATGGAATTAAATGCTTGACGTTAAAAACATCAGAAGTATAAACATCATCTGGTAACTTTAATCGATAAGCATTCTCATTGATTTTCTTCAAAACTTCAATTGGACCAATTTTTCGTGCCTTCAACTTGTTATAAGCACCCACCGGAAAACGATCCTTTGTTAATACGACATAAACCAGATCACCTTCTTTAAATTCAACATTTCGACGTTTCAAATCTGCAGACTTCTTATACTTCTCATTCGATTTCTCCAATCGTTCCTGAACGATTTTATGACATTCAGTCAGCTCATCAACAAAATCAGCAGCTCGTTTAACTGTTCTCTTTGACTGTGGTACAACTGCTAAATCCAACGGTCCCCTGGGTAAATTTGAATAAACAATCTGAAACGGACTGAATCCTGTGCTTCGATTCACTGCATGATTATGAGCAAATTCTGCCTGGCATAGCTTCATGTCCCAACTTCTCAAATTATCTTGTACAAGACAACGCAACAAATTTCCCAATGATCTGTTAACAACTTCTGTCTGCCCATCAGTTTGCGGATGATAAGCACTACTAAATTTCAGTTTCGTTCCCACCATCTTCCACAAACTCAACCAAAAGTGACTCAGAAAACGAGTATCTCGATCAGAAACAATAGATTCTGGTAAACCATGAAGTCGATAAATCTCCTTGAAAAATAACTGTGCTACTCGAACTGCATCTGCTGTCTTCTTGCAAGCAACAAAATGTGCCATCTTCGAAAACCTGTCCACCACAACAAATATCGAATCATTTCCCCTTTGAGTTCTCGGCAAACCCAAAACGAAATCCATGCTAATATCAACCCATGGCTTAGATGGTACTGGTAATGGCATATACAACCCTGCATTCGTTGCTGTCCCCTTTGAAACTTGGCAAATATGACATCGCTCCACGAACCTTTCAACCTCTTTTCTCATTGACGGCCAAAAGTAAGACTGCGAAATCAACTGTAAAGTGCGATCACGGCCTACGTGTCCTTCCTCGTGCAACTCCTTCACAATCTTCATCCTCAAACTACAATCCGGAATACATAAACGATTTCCTTTAAACAGAAAACCATCAACTAACATGAATTCATTGGTACTCCCATCCTTCACTTTCTCAACATATTCCTCAAAGTAAGGATCTCCTTCCATCATCTCAGGCAATATTTCAAACCCCGTCACTTCAATCTTCATTGTCGTTAGTAAATGACTTCTCCTACTCAAAGCATCTGCTACTCGATTCGTCACCCCTGATTTGTGCTTAACGACAAAAGTAAACTGCTGCAAATAAGCAATCCATGACGCATGTCTCGCAGAAATCTTATCTTGCCCCTGTAAATGTTTCAAAGCTTCGTGATCAGTGTACAGAACAAATTCCTTCTGAAATAAGTAATGTCTCCAATGTTTAACAGCCTGAACAACAGCATAAAATTCAACGTCATATGTACTGTATCTCATCTTTGCCCCTGACCGTTTCTCACTGAAATATGCAACTGGCTTCCCATTCTGACTCAGAACTCCTCCAATTCCAACCTTCGAAGCATCAGTGTGCAACTCAAATAACAACTGAAAATTCGGTAAAACAAGAATTGGTGCAGACGTCAACAGTTCCTTGATTCTTTCAAAGGCAACCCCCGCTTCCTCTGACCACACAAACTGTTTACCCTTCATGCAATCAGTCACTGGAGCCATCACGCTACTGAAGTGTGGTATGAACCTTCGGTAGAATGACGCTAGCCCATGAAAACTTCTCACTTCTGTAATTGTCTTTGGCTGTGGCCAATTCTTGACTGCTTCAACTTTACTCTGGTCAACTTGAATACCTTTCCCTGAAACAACATAACCCAGGAATAAAACACTAGGTGTCATAAACACACATTTCTTTGTAGCAGCATAAAATTGTTCTTCACGAAGAATAATCAACACTTCCCTCAAATGTAGAACATGCTCCTCCATACTCCTACTGTAAATCAGAATATCATCGAAATAAACCACGACGAACTTCCCAATGAATGGTCTAAAGATTTGATTCATCACCCGCATGAATGTACTAGGTGCATTTGATAAACCAAACGGCATAACCAACCATTCGTACAACCCCTCTCTTGTTTTGAAAGCTGTCTTCCATTCATCTCCAGGTCTGATTCGAATTTGATGGTAACCACTTTTCAAATCAATCTTCGAGAATATAGTTGCCCCACTCAACTGATCCAGCAAATCATCCAATCTCGGCATAGGAAATCTGTATCGAACAGTGATCTTATTCAAAGCTCTACTATCAGTGCACATTCTCCAAGTTCCGTCCTTCTTGGGTACCAACAATGCTGGCACAGCACATGGACTCAAACTTTCCTGAATACGCCCCTGCTCAAGCAACTCTTCCACTTGCCTTCGTAACTCCTCGTGTTCCTTCGGACTCATACGGTAATGTGGTCGATGTGGTAACACTGCTCCTGGAACAAGATCAATCTGATGTTGAATGTCTCTAAGTGGAGGTAACTCCTTCGGTAATTCCTCTGGAAAAACATCTTCAAAATCTTTCAAAACAGGTTTTACTTCTTCTGGAATCTCTACTTCTTCGCTGCTCTCTCTCCCAATCAACAAAAACACTTCCGGTTCTTCCTCTACTTCCTTGACAAACTCTTTCAAAGTCAACAGAGTTTTCAATTCTTCAATCTCTTCTAGCTTGTTCTCCTTCTGTTGCTGTCTCTTAGGAACTAAAGTGATTTTAGTACCCTCGAACATGAAACTGTAACTGTTGGCACGACCGTCATGCTGAACTGCTCTATCAAACTGCCATGGCCTGCCCAACAGTAAGTGACAAACATCCATATCTACGAAATCACACCAGATTTCATCTTTGTACTTCTTCCCAATCGAAAAATTCACACAAGCTCTCCGACACACTTTCACTTCACCTCCCTTCCTTAACCATGCTAGCTTGTACGGTTTAGGATGCTTCTCAGTCTTCAAGTTCAATTTCCTCACAGCCTCTGTAGAAATAATATTATCACAACTTCCCGCATCAATAACAAACTTGCAGACTTTCCCCAGAATAGTGCATGTCGACTGAAAAATATTGCTTCTCAACCAACTACAATCCTCCTCTTGCTTTGGTGTCAAACAACTTCTCCTCAACATAAGATTACAACCTTCATCACCCGACACTTCTTCTTCCTCCTCAACATAAGGTACATTTGAATACTCTGCCTCCTCACCATCATCCGCTTCAACCTCTGCAACCATGGTTCTCTTCTTCGGCTTCGGACACTCATTGCTTTTATGCCCCAACTCCTGACAATTATAACATTTGAAAACACTATTAGCCTTCGCCTTCTCAACCTCTTTCACCACTGGTTTTGTAACAGGTCTAGGAACATTAGAACTTCCACCAACACCCTTCACTGGATTATTAGAGTTAGTAAACACACCACCTCCACGCCTTCCTTGTTTTTCCCAAGCTAACGCTTTCTGATGTGCCTCTGCAACTGATCTAGGATCGAACATATTAACCATATCCTGTATCTGCATTCTCAAACCCCCAACGAATCTAGCAGTTAGCTGTTCTTCTGTCTCCATGATATCATTCCTGGCAATGAGTTGGTAAAATTCATCAGCATAATCACTAACAGATTTCGTCCCTTGCCTCAGATTCTGCAACCGCTGGTACATAAGTGACTGGTAATTATAAGGTAAGAAAGTAGATCTCATCAACTTCTTCATCTTCTCCCAAGATTCTATCTTTGACTTCCCCATTCGTTCTCGAGTAAGTTTAGTTTGCTGCCACCATGCCAATGCTCTCCCCCTCAGCCTTGTAGCAACTAACTTCACCCTTCTATTCTCCGGCACCTCCTTGAAATCAAAGATTTCCTCCACATTAGACAACCAATCTAAAAACTCCTCAGCAACCATCCCGCCTTTAAATTCTGGAATTTCCATTTTCATACCCGACTCCCAACGACGATCATCCTCCACATCACGGTAAGAATTTCGAATTTGGTCTCGATCTCTATAATGAATACTTGCTCTATCACCCTCTTCAACAAAATCAAAGGTACGCCTACATCGATCTCGACTAACATCATCCCTTCTCTCATGCATGCTTCTTTGACTATGTCTCTCTTCATCTCTATATGCTTCATGGTCAAATTCTCGATGACTTCTTCTTTCTTCATGTGCATAGTCATGATGATCTCTTCGTGATGAAATTGATGTTTCTCTTCTATCTCTACAAGAATGTGGCGATACCCTCCTCGCTTCCGTAACCAATGGCGAAACTCGGTTTCCTCCATGGTTCGAGTTTGGTGATCTCCTCCTTTGATTCAAATCATTCATCAATCTCTCCAATTTACCAATGCCTTCATCGAATTTATCATTAATACGTTGTTCCATAAGTTCGGCTTCTTCTCTACGATACAAAGCTTCAACGTTTTGATGTCGGTTAGCTCTCCTTGGTGGCATGGTTGTAAACTTCACAAGACTTCAAAAATTCAACACAAGACTTCAAGCTTCAACAAAATAACAAGTTATGGCTCAACACTACACGGCGATGCTTGTCTCGGCTCTCACTAACTCGGCAACGAGTTAACGACTCAAGCAAGATCGGCTCCCACTTGTCTCGGCTTGGCACAAAGTATACACGGCCTCACCTTTCAAACCTTGGCGCGCAACTTCAACAAGACTAAATTCAAACACCTTTGCTCCTTTTGATCCTAAATGGAATGGATCAAACTCTTCAAACTTGATGCAACTTCAATATGAACACAATGAACAACTTCAAACTTCATAAACTTCAAAAACTTCAAAAACTTGGCTCCAAGAATCAAACTTAGCTATGATTGGCTAAGTATGGCTCTGATACCAAAACTGACGCAGCGGATTAATCAAACAAACTTCAATCGATGGATTGTAGCAATCGGTGAGTTGAAGATACCAAAAATGCCCAAGTTCGTTGATCCAAAGATACCGAACTCTAGCTATCTCAAACACGTTGATAGCGCACTATACCGTGTTCAAAGATCTACGATTCTTCGCACGTTGATCTAGCGCACTAGATTCCGTGAATCGGCTTCAACAAACGTGGATTCGAGCGCACTCGAACGACGTAAGTGGAGATAGGAGATTACACTCAACTACCAATTGGTATGAAAGCACAAAGCTAACAAAAGAGAATTTTATTCCAAAATCAACAACCTAAAATGTACAACACACGCCCTATTTATAGTGTTTTCGACCCAGTTTCTTAACTCGTGACCGACTCAACATCCTTAGGTCGGCACCGACTCAACTGGTAGCAACACAAGCTCTTTACAACACACGCCGACTCGACTTAACTACATACAAGACCATCGGCCGACTCAACTGATTACAACCTCACACGCAACCGACTTAAGTATATACCGACTTAAGAAATTCACGACTTACGACTTACAACATACAACACACGACTCAAAATACAGACACTTAGTGCAACGACTCAAAGAACAACACATAACGACTCAACTTTCCAGGCCACTCAAGCCTCCCCCCCGGCATATCTTCTTTACGCGAGTTACCCCCAGCCGACTCGACTAGGTCGTGGTTCTTTGACTCGTCCCAGCCTCCTTCTGTTAGCCGTTTAACTCGGAAACGACTCATAACTTTCCTGACTCGTTCACGACTCAAGTTAGGACGACTCAAACCCGATGCTTCTTTTATGCAACTTAAACTGTTGTTAACTCGGAACTTGCTATCCCGTGCACTATTAAGTCGGAAACGACTTAACCCTGCCTTCCTAAGTCGCGTACGACTTAACCTCTCTATGAGTCGTGTACGACTCCTCCTTGTTAGACATTTTGGTTGCATTTCTTCTCTGTTCTGAGCTGCATCAGATCTACTTCCTAAAAACCAAGTCTGATGCATATAATGTTGTAATACACTTTATATCAGTTGTTGAAAAGCAGACTGGCTGTCCTGTTAAAACTGTACAATCTGATGGTGGTACAGAATTTAAGACTCTCATCAATTATTTCAATAAAAAGGGCATAGTTCATAGAATAACATGTCCCTACACTTCAGAGCAGAATGGTCTAGTAGAGAGAAAACATAGACACATAGTTGAGACTGGACTTACTCTTTTAGCTCATGCATCTTTGCCTCTAAAATTCTGGCTTGATGCATTTAATACAGCAGTTTATTTAATTAACAAACTGCCAACAAGAGTTCTAAAAGGAATAAGTCCAATGGAAAAAGTTGTATAATATAAAACCAGACTATCAAAGTCTAAAAATTTTTGGTTGTCTATGTTTTCCCTACTTAAGGCCATATAACAGAAATAAACTTGAATTTAGATCTCAGCCATGCACTTTTATAGGATATAGTACTAATCAGAAGGGATACAAGTGCTTGGATAATAAAGGAAGAATTTTTGTCAGTAGACATGTTGTATTCAATGAACATGTGTTTCCTTTTAGTGATGCAGACATAAGAACAACAAAGAAAGTTGTTAATCCAAGGACTTCTATACCTGACTTACCCGTCTACTCTGATAACTGGGAGTACAAGGAAACCGAAAGGACTGTTGAAGATCCTGATTCACCCTCTTTAGAAAATAATGAATCAGGAGAAGCTTCCAACTATCACAGTCAGTCTCCGTTGCAACCTGTCAGTCAAGATGAACAAATTAATGAAGAAAATACAAGTTCTCAACAGAATAACATTGCAAATAACAGAGATCAAACAAACAGAAGTATATGTCAGGACAGACCCAGTCATCCCATGATCACTAGGGCCAAGAGTGGGATATTCAAGCCAAAACTTTATATAGCAACCACAATAACTGAAGAGCCAGAAAACTTTGATCAAGCTGTCAAAGATAAGAACTGGAAAGCAGCCATGGATGAGGAGTACAATGCTCTCATTAAAAACAAGACATGGGAGTTAGTTCAACCTCCAAGTAATAAAAACATAGTGGGGTGTAAGTGGACATACAAACTCAAAAGGAATCCAGATGGATCTGTTCATAGATATAAAGCAAGACTAGTTGCTAAAGGCTACACACAGCAATATGGATTTGACTTTAATGAGACTTTCTCTCCAGTAGTTAAACCAACAACAGTGAGAATTATACTCACTATTGCCTTATACCAAAACTGGTGTATTAGACAATTGGATGTTAATAATGCCTTTCTGAATGGTGTTCTACAAGAAGAAATATATATGGAGCAACCACAGGGATATAGGCAGAATACAGATTATGTGTGCAGATTAAACAAAGCCATATATGGGCTTAAACAAGCTCCAAGAGTTTGGTTTGATAGACTGAAACATACTTTGACAAAACTTGGTTTTCAGTCTACCAAATCTGATAACTCTCTTTTTATTAGCAATAATAAAGAATCAACAATATATATTCTAATATACGTTGATGATCTAATCATTACAGGTAACAATGGTGAAGCTATCAATAAACTCATTACATACTTGGACAGAAATTTTTCTGTCAAAGATCTTGGTGAAATTAACTACTTTCTGGGAATAGAGATCATTAAAAGGCCAGATTCAGAGATGATTCTCAGCCAAAAGAAATACATAACTGAACTACTGATGAAGTCTAAAATGCATGAGGCAAATCATCAATCAACTCCCATGATAAGCAACTATCAACTTTCAAAAAGGAGGGGAGAACCAATATTTAATGTTAAGCAATACAGGAGTGTTGTTGGTGCATTACAATATGCAACAATAACCAGGCCCGATATATCGTACAGTGTTAACAAAGTCTCACAATTTATGTAGGAACCACTAGATGAACACTGGAAAGCTGTAAAGAGAATCTTACGATACTTAAAAGGGACAGTTAACTATGGGTTATCATTCAAAAAGAGCAACAATCTTAACATCATAGGCTACTCGGATGCAGATTGGGGAACAGATCCAGATGACAGAAAATCAGTTTCTGGATACTGCATCTATTTTGGTGGAAATCTAGTATCATGGTGTTCTAAAAAGCAGGCTACTATCTCAAGATCGAGCACAGAAGCTGAATACAGGAGTTTAGCTAGTGCCACAGCAGAAATTCTATGGATCAAATCTCTACTAAGTGAATTAAAAGTTGAATCAGATCATAAACCAGTTATATGGTGTGATAATCTAAGTACAGTTAACATGTTTGCAAATCCAGTTCTTCATTCAAAGACAAAGCATATAGAAATTGACTTATATTTTTTACGAGAGCAAATAATCAAGCATAAACTTCAAGTCAATCACATACTAGCAACATATCGGAGAGCTGATGTGCTTACCAAGGCACTATCAGCAAAGAATTTTACCAGATTTAGAGATGAACTTAGGGTGAAGCCAAGCATCAACTGATTCAACATGCTGAAAGGAAAGGGTCAGATTCAAAGAACATCGGTGGATCTGAAAGCTAAAAGTGATTGTCATGATGTAGTTCTCATCTCTTAAATCATTTCTGAGCTTTTCAACAAGAGGTTCTGGTCATACGAAACTCCAGCAGACCTGAAAAGTATCTCCAGATTTGTAACATATATACCACCTCCAGCAGATGATCTAGGGTTCAAAACCTCGTTTTCACTGATAGATGTTGACATTCCTCTTAATTTCAAGCATGACGAAGCTACAGATCTGAAGAACATCTCCAGATCTGCACTTTATACTGCAACCGCTTGATTTCTCCTTTATAAGGGAATCAGCTTTCATTACTTCTCTCGTTTTTCTCTTTACTTTGCCGAGAATGTCACCAGATATGGAAATTTTCATCGCGCCGCCATAACCCTAGATTCGGTTTTGAGGGGGATGTTAAGAGAAATGAAGTCTTCTAAACCGAATCCCTCTTTTACAGTATTATCTGAAATATCATTGTAATGGGCTTGGGCCTATGTTTCAGCCCAAGTATCAAGTGCTGTATATAAATACAATATGACTGTAACATTGTAAGGTATCGAATAAGCAATAATACAAATTATCATTTTCATTTAATTCCTGATAAATATACATCACATATATGCCCAACTAAGAACCACAAAACATCAATATACATCTTCAAACGTCCATCATCATAAATATCCATAAAATTTACAAAATTCAACCAAAAGTTCATCAAATATACAAGACATTCAAAGTTCATCAGAAAACATATATAAAAACATATTACCACTCACCCCAATCATCAGCAACGCCAGATCCCTATGATGGCGGCATATTCGTCCCGTGCTCTGCCAAGTAAGCAGCAATCGTCTCGTCTAGTTGCTACTTCTATCCACTCTTCCTCCAATCGTTCAACTCGGCGACTTGTGCTTGCATGACCGCTATTGTTTCTTCAGCCTGTTGTTTATTGTAAGCGGCTTGCATCACGGCCTGTGTATTAATAAATTCATAGTTATAGTTTATACGTAATATTCAATAAAATTTATAAACTGGTTAATGAATTGATTAAATTCACTAAATATTACCTTTTGATTGCCATATCCATACCGTGTATTTTTGGTCAGTGGGTCGGTAATACGAGCGAATATCATGTCCGTCTCCTCAACGGTCAACTGCTCCCTGCCAGACTCTACAAGCACGCGAACAATCTCCTGATCGCATCTCTCCTGTGTTTAGAAATATAATTTTGAGAAGATGCATATTCAATTTAATGTATTGTTAGATAAGAGAAAAAATTTATAGTCTTTATACCCGGATATTCGCTGATTTGACGTCTGACCATTCATATGTTACCACGCCATCTTCATCTGTATGCTCGACGGCGTGTGTTCAGGTGAAGACGTCCAAATGAGACGGTGCAACACCTCCTCTCTCCCTCGTCTGAAATTAGATATGATTAAAGAATGTATATATATACACATATATACATATATATAACTAAACAATGTTAGAAGTAAATTATAAATAACAATTTTATATTTACCATTTCTTCTCTATATTGCTGAAAAGACTTGGATCCACCACGGTGTGTTGCAGGATTCCTAAACCTGTTTGCGGAGTTCCTCGATGCTACCGCCTGTATAATTTACCTATTATATAAACATTTAAAGGAATTATAATTACAGACATATGAAAGTAGAAAGCCGGATTTACACAAATGTACAATAATTAAATCCGGTTCTCGATAATGCAAATGTCGACATTTATGACACGAACAACGAATTTGTGTGCCGCTATCTTCATTATTAGCTTTAGAGAATTTAAAAAATTCATGTACACCATCCTTAAAATGTTTTTTTGTTGAACCTTTCGTTCCTGTTCGACTTTCATACATCCAGGTACAGTCGAGAAGATAATTGAACATTTTTTCTATTTTAAAAACATGTGTGTGTATATATATATATATATTAGAAATTTCGATAGCATTTCTCTTCTATTCCTATACTCATATAGTTGCATCTCAAGTTTTATGTGATTATTATCGTATTTTCTAGTCTACCAAAGCCTTTTGGGACTAAAGGCTTTGTTGCTATCTTGTTTTCGTTTAAATTATTTATATTAATTAGAGATAGACTAAAATTAGTAAGAAGTTTATTTATAAATTATTTCCTTTAAATCATTTGTATTAACATGTATATTGCATATAAAGCAATAAACATCCAAATAGTCGTTTTACCTAGGAAATAAACGGTAGCGTATCGAGGCGGTAAGCCCTTCATATAATATCGGCACAGCCCGAATGGACTGGCTACTGAGACTTTTCAGGTATAAATACCCAAATACATGGCGCACAAGCCAGTCAAACAACAGCCCGAAAATAAAATTATCCAAGAAATATGTCATTTTGTAGGAGTTAGCTATAACACTTATATTATAAGTGTTATAGCTCTAGAAAATGACATATTTCTTGGATAATTTTGTAGGCGATGATTTTTTTGAATCAAACCATACGGATTCGATTAAAATACTACAAAGTATCACTGGTTCAAATTTGGTCTCGTTTAAAGGTCTTTCGGCATTCGAACGAAGGGTTTTTTGTCCGAAAGTCCACGAACAGCCATAAATTTGAAATTCAAGATCGATACCCCAGATTCATGTATTTTTAAACCATATTTTGGAAACATGTCTAAAATCCTTTAGATCAACATAAGATCCAAAGAATTCATTTTTACGCCGCACATTTTATTTTATATAATTTTATCATACCAAATACATTTAAAAATTCATAATTGATTACCCAACGGTTTAAAAAATTATTTTAATTCTTTAAAATGTTACATATAACCACCTTTATCGAATTTGTATAATGGATCGACTAAAAGCAGCATCGAATTGTCATGCGAGTTATATTTTCAACAACGATAACTTTTCGAATTACACAAACATATATCATCGAAAATACCAATTTAACCTACCACGACCCGTCATTGGGTGAATATTAATAATCATACATGTCAATTTTATTTTTTGACCATTTTAGAAGTGTTTTTTATTTTTTCAAACGAAATAGGTGTATATAAGAATTAGATTGGGAAAATAATTAAATAGCCGACGCTAGCCGACTTGGGCCGTTGTAGGACGTCCCCAGCCGACGCAAACTTCAATAGAATTTTGCGCCGTCTCCAGCGGACTCCATAATGGAGATGGAGCCGACTCTAGGCTCCGTCCCCATTTTAAAGTATTCTAGTAGTGTTTACCGCCAAGCAGCCACTATAATTTGGGTTTTGATTACGTCATATGATAGTAACGGGTCTAATATAATCATGTACATAGATAAATAATGCATCACAATGGTTGGGTTGCTTCTTCCCTAAAAATATTAAGTGAAATGGTTTGTCAAGTTAAATGATGTTCTTGTAATGCGTTTATTATCTCTTGGTTTCGTCAGAATTCTGTTTAATACATGGTTTTTAAACAACTTATAATAACTATAACTTTTTTAAATATTTGAAAACCATAATATCAAAATCAAAATGCCCATAAAATGAAAACATCATTGTGGCTAAATAGCCAAATCCCCAAATAAGAAATAACAAAACTCTGATTTTGAACCTCTAGATATCCATGTTACAATGGCAAAAGGAAGTAATCTATTACCGATCAAAGCGGTAGATGACAAAGAAGTCGTTGATAAAGTCGCCTCGTCAATATAGGCTGTCGAAGTTTTTCATCGAAGTTGCTTCTACAAAATGTGGTCTAAAGACACGTATGATGTACATGGTAAAGCGCGCTAGTTAGAGGTGGGATGAAGATTTAGGATTTAGGGTTTTGAAAAATAAAGCGTTTTGAGGGATGGATGAAAGGCTAATTCTATTCCTACTCATATTTTTGATTAATAGCCCCAAAACATAAAAAAGAATGTAAACCTCCAAACTTACTTAGTATCCCGCGCTTCTTCCAAAATTGCCTCTGACCTTATCCCACGTATCTTACTCACGCAATTATTCCTCACACGATTTTCTTCTCCTCACGTAACTTCCTCACGCGATTTTCAACGCGGTAATCATCTTCAAATCCTCCTCATCACGCGCGGCTTTAACCTCTCCTCATCACGCACGGCTTCAACCTCATCAGAGCAATAAAGGTAAGCCTGAACATTAGTGAATTTAGGGTTTATTTGCAAATCGCGTGAATTGCTTCTTGAATTGAGTGATAATTTGTTTGCAAATCGTGTGTTGTTGCATAGTGTTGAATTTAGGGTTGAAATTAAGTGTTGAAAATCGATTATTGGAAAACGCTATTGTAATCGGTTTTTTTTGGTTTCAACATACCACGCACTGAAACTGCGTGGAAAAAATAACATCCACGAAGAGGCTCAACATGGAAAAAATGCATCCATGCATAGGTCATGCGTGGAAGCATTTTTTTTCATGTAAGGGCACTGTGTGGATGGTATTTTTTCCCCACATTTTTGCTGCGTGGTAACCGTTTTTTCCACGCAGACTCCCTGCATGGAAAAAATGCTATCCACGCTGGTTATAAGTAATTATTGCTGAAAACAGCAACAACCTCTTTTGCTTCATTGTTTGTTGTTGTATGTGTATTGTCATGCAAACTGGATTTTTGTCTGATTATTTTTAGATGGGTCGAATTCGAATAACGGCTTCTGAAAGAAAGCGGAGAATGGAGAAAGCAGCCGAAGGTACTAGTGCGGACGTGAACGAGGAGCACGAGACAGACGCAACTAACTTTCAGATTGTTGTAAGGCAAGATGAGGAGCAACATAAAGAAGAAGATTGGGGAGATGAGGAATATAGAGATGGTTCAGACTCATCGGGAGAAGAGTGAGATGACAAAGAGGATGGTTCAAAGACGGATGCTGGCGATAAGACAAATGATGAGCCCGAGGGAGAAGGTGAAGCCGAAGAAGATGTAAACGAGAAAGGTGGACCAAAAATCAATGATGTGATTAGAGAGTTTGATACTCATCTTTCATGATATGGATTGGCCAGGTATGCAGCTATTATTATTCTAAAAAATAGATTTGGAATTACTTTGTTTATTAAATGTAAATTTTATTTGTGTAGGAACGATCACCGCTTACAAGTGTCAATCATGCACAGAAGGTATCAGAGTCGAGGATTCCAGATAATGCTGCCAGATTCAAAGCCATTATTGAATCTTCTCACTTGTTTCCCATTGTTAGCACTTGCTAAAAGAGTGTTAACAAGAATTTGATATCAGCTTTTATAGAACGATGGTATCCTGAGACTAATACCTTCCATTTATCATTCAGTAAGATGACTATTACTCTTGATGATATATCTTCTTTATTACACATTCCAGTCGAAGGTAAACCTGTACAGTGTATGTCATACGAAATGGAACAAGCAGTTAGTATTGTTTCAAAGTATCTCGGCCTTACTAAAGTAGAAGCTAGGATGGAAATAAATGACAGGGTTGGATATAAACTAAGTTTGTCAATGTTAGTTGATAAATTTAAAGACATGAGCGATGATTGGATTGATTGGGCAATTAGGCGCGCCGCTCGTGCTCAACACATTGTTTGCCAACAAAAGCAAGTCCCATGTGCACATATCGCTGCTGGATCTGTTAAAAAATTTGAATATTGTCAACACTTACTCTTGGGGTTCAACAACACTTGCATTTCTCTACAGGCAGCTTAGATTAGCGACCCACATAGGTATGAGACAGATTGTAGGATTTCTTTACTTTGGAATCATGGATATTTGAGCATTTCCCATGCTTTCATCCTTCCATAATCTGTACTACGAGAATTTTCCCCGTGCTGCTCGATGGAATCCATCTTCAGACAGTGGTGCATCAGTCATCAATCTACGTATATTCCTTGATACTATTCAAATTGAACAAGAAATTATCTTCATTTGTTATGTAATCTCAATAATTACGATGAGTTGAATGTCATGAGTAAGACGGTCCATTTACTACCACTAATTTTGATCTATTACATCTTTGAACAAGTTACTTTGATTCGTACATCTTTGCATGGCACTATCATCCATTTCATGCTATATCTTAGTATAGCGGTTGCATTCTCTACCTTAACGTTGTGGAGCCGTATCATCCTGATAGAGTACTTAGGCAGTTTGGCAGAGTTCAAAACATTCTTATGGCTCTTATTCCTCCAGTAGCAACAAATGCACGTAGAGGTACAACTTCAACTACATACACTCGGGTGCGTTATCAGTTTTTAGAAAGTATATGGGAGAATTGGTATCATCGTGTAATTTCAAAAGGACGTAGTACCACTACAGTAGTCTTTTCTGAATTGCACGTATAATTATATGGAGTTGTATAGGGATTATAGTGTTTTATGGGTTCACAATCCCATACGCTTATCTGCTAATGTATTGATTGGAGCATCACATTTTCAGCCTACCTATGACCAACTATACTCGGTATGTTACATGTTGCATTTTACTTCAGTATATGTTCACTTCAGCTGATTGAGCATTACATTGTGAAGTAAATGTAGTAGTAAAATAACATCTAAAAGTACATTGTAATATTGAGCATTAAACTGTAATGTTGAGCATTAGTAAAATTAAAAACTTAAAATTTAATACTAATTTTTTCTCCAAACTCTACGTGATGTGCAAGCCTTTTGGATGAAGCTAACCCACATGTTGCTAGTGCCCGAGTAGCTAGTGGACGCTACATACGTCGTCAACTTTAGTATGTTGTAGGGTTGTATTTTGGTGCGTGTATGACTTCACATATGTTGACATATGTAACATGGACTGGTTATATTTTGAGGCATGTTTGATTTCATATATGATGTCATATATTATGTGGGTTTGACATTTGAATTCGTTGTTGTAATGGGTGAAAGGACGGCTATGTTGTATATCAAAATTATATGTTAATGGTATTTTGTTTGCTAGTGCCAGGTTTGCTTATTTGAATTTTGCATTTCTTTTGATTCTCTATAGTCACCACGCATCGACAAACCGTGCATATGTACATAAACACGTGGAGCCAATATGAGGAAGCCCCAGTGTATTTTTTTTTGAGTTTCTATTTTCACCACGCACTGACAAGACGTTGTCATTTACCTAACCACGTAATGCTTGTGCGTGGTTTGTCATTTAGCCATGTATGGATTAACCATTGTTTTGCTACTATCCACGTTTGATAAGCTCGTACTGGAACAATATTCACGTAGTTGCACTACGTAGTACTTCCAACACAGTAAAAAACTACTACTAGTTCATTGCCGCAAACAAACACAGTTTAAACTTAATGATTCATGTTTTAATCAGCATTTCATTCAAGAAAATTCAAAACAGTAACACACATTGTAATCCAACTAGTTGAGAACAAAGATATTTGTAGTTACTAAGCAACAACAAATTGTAAACATTCAATCAAGTTTGTAATCTAACTACAAAATGGTGCCATGACTAATTCCATTCAGCATATTCAGTTCTTTCATCCCAAGCTTGTCTTCAATCGGTGTAAATGTACTCCCATTTACTTGTATCCGTATCTCGAGCTGTGAACCATTTTCAATATATTAGTGGTACCGGATGTTTAGGCTCTAGTTTTACCTGCGATTAGCAATGTGTAATTCAAGTGTGAATGAAAGTAATTGAATGTTGTTAGGTTTACTAATTTGTAAGTTGTGTACCTGAACAAAATGATCTCGGTTAACAAAATCTATTGCAATTTCAGTGCACTGTATCGATGGAGGCACTTTTCCTTTCAACGAAGGTATTATCAGCAGAAGTATTTCATTAATATTTAATACTACAACGTTATATCTAATAGCAAAAATATAACCAACATCGGGCATTGACATCCACTTTTCTCTCGGTGCAAAACCTTCATCCTCATGCATAAGGCTTTTGAGAAGACAAGCATTTATATCGTTTTATATGAGAACGCGATCGTATAAACTCCAATTTTCATATAATTCTTCATATAACTCCCTCCTAATTTGACTCCAGCTTGATTCTCCCAAACCAAGCAAAGCCGCCACACACCGATATCCACAGTTAACATCTGATCGAACGTCAATAATATCAGTAACAAATGCCTTCAACTCCATTGGTGTTTGATGCAAATAAGTTCTCATGTAAATAATTAGTTCTTCCAACTGGAAAAAAGTATGATATAGCAAGTTAATACAGTACTTATATGTGTATGAAAATAATATTTAGTGTACATACCTTTTTTGGTCTACGAATAGGAAGTTTATCGGTACGAGCCTTTATTAAGGTATACGAACTTTGAGAGTACACACTTTCGACGAGCTCAAACGACGAAGGCATTCTTTTGGTTGAATTATTAGCACTTTTTTGCTTTCTCTTCCACATATTTGTATTTTGCTTTTTGGAGATGCGAGAGATGACATACGTGGTTCAACAACTTTCAACATCTTCTTATAAATTTGCATTTGGTAAGGAGTATCCTTCTTTTTCACGTCGTTTAATAGCACTTCCATTTTTTCTACTACTCCCATATCTTTCTTTCCACTTATTTCAACGAAATGAAGTCTTGTCCAATGAACATCAATCATATCAAGCGATATTGCTGTACCAGGTCCAAGACAAGCTAACTCATGCACACAAGGTAGTCCGTGTGTTCTACGAATGACACATCCACATAACAATTCTTCCTCACCAACATTTATTATTCTCTATATTTCTGAGTGAATCAAATCAAGTGTCTTGATAGAAACAAATCCTCGTAAATTTCTAAACTCTCGTATATGAAATATGTGCTTTACTTTTATTAAACTTTGCTCAAAGGATGCTTTCAGTTTGGTAAACGAGAGTTCCAATAGTGAATGCATCTTCGTCCAAGCTTGTTCAAAATTACATTGACAACTATCTAAATGTTTCTTTAATTTTGAATGAGCGGACTTGGCCCTGTATATGACATGAACATATGATTACTAAAACAATAATTACTAATTGGAATAAATATTAACACGGTTATTAAAAAAATCACCGATTAGAAGTATAATTTCTGAAATGCTTGTAATCATCCGTCTATGCTTGAACAAATCGGGTCTTTGTATGTACCCAACCATGTCTCGTGAATATACTTCAAGAGGGAAGTATGCTTCGCGTACTTTTCAATAACACTTGTAGATTATCATTGTATACAACTAAATTTTTTGAACATACAAGTTCATTCCAATCAAATAAAAATGACTTCTTCTCTTTAACTTCCATTCCTTTCATTTTTTATTGGATATACGTAAGAAAATTATTTTTAATGTGCCATGTGCATAACATATGTGCGGAGTTTGGAAAAACAAATCCAATTGCATTAACTAGTGCTGTTTCCCTATCAGAAATGAAGATTGATGGCAATTCAACTTCACAGTCAACCAAAACAGATTTCAACTAATTTTCCCCAGTTTCAGCAACTAAGTACACAATCGTGATAAAGAATGTAAGATCTATGCAAGTAACGCCAACAATCTCAAGTAAAGACATTATGTACTTATTGGTTTTATATGTACAATCTAGTATGATAACCCAAGGAAATGTACGTAGAAAATCCAATCTAGTAGGATGGGCCCAAAAATATTTTTAATAATATCTGTTCCATCTATCGTTTTACGGTGCCATTCAAAATAACCAAACTCTTTGAATCTACTAAGCAAATATTGAACTTGAGATAGCCTTCCTCGCTCAAGAGCATTTTGTGCTCGTATAACATTGTAAACTGTTTTGATGGTGCTACAATTTGTAGGATCATTTCTTTTAAGCGTGTGTAGAATTTCTTTTGCTTTTACCATGTTCCTATACATCGCATAACTAACTTGGTCTCGTCTTCAGTTAGTCGACCAATATACGAATGTCCTATGGTATTTTTAATTCCGAATGATTATGAACACCATTAACAACATGCAGTCGGCAATCATCTAAAGTAGGAAGTTTCTCACCTTTAAGTCTAAACGGGCAAATGCATTTTTTTGTACTGGTCGTTCGGAGGTTCTTCGGGCTTTTGTCTTTTTGCTTCTTGTACACACCACTTCGTTCACAAGCAACATAATTCTTGGCTTTTTGGTTGAAGCACCAGCATCCGATTTCATAATTATGATAACAAAACCAAGATGTTTTCCTGTATCACGAACCTAATCAACCAAATTTTTTCTAGAAGAAAATATCTGCATTAAAAATGTTTAAAAAAATGTAAGTAACATTTGAGCAAGTATGGATTTTTTTTCCTAGTATAGATTTATTCGAACGTTAATCAATGTAAACTTACATTATAAGTCGTAAACTCATTTGAATAATGCAACACTATTTCATTGCACGTTTCTTCATCATTTGAAAATGGTACAGTCTACAGAAAAAAAATATCATAAGTATTAAACACTAAAAAGGTAAACAGAAAAAAAAATTATAAACTACCACGTAAAACTTCTATGTGGTAGTTGTCAAAACCACATAATTGCACAGCGTTGTTTGTTTCACTACCACGTGGAACTTACGTGTGTTTTTTGAGTTCACGCGGTCATCTTGCTAGGTTTGGCCAAAAACCTAGTAGTGCCTATACGTGGATGTCGCAAATCGCACTGATCGAGTGAATTCGACTGTACTTGCAGAAATTAACAAATTTATCAAAAAAAATTTGTCAAATAACCTGCTGTGATTGCAATAGATATTCACCCTCCTCTACAAAATCCCTCATCTGCTAGTTTCAAAATGATTTTTTTGAATGATTTGGAAAGTAGAGTTTTGAAGTTTCGATGTTTTAGGAGAGTGAAAAATTACGTAAGGCAGAAGATTTGGGAAGAAAGTTTGTTAAGGCATTTTTGTCTTCAGATATTTTTTTTAAGGGAGGCTACTAAGTGAATATATGAGTTGGAATAGAATTTGCCTGAATGAAATTAGGAGGCGGATGAATTAACATTAGGAGGCGGAATAAATGAAAATTAGTAAATGGATTTTTAAGTTATTAATTATTAAACATAAATTATTATTTATTATAACTTATGAATAAGTTAATTACAATGAATAATTTATTTTAAATATATTAATCAATAATTATAAATTATTAATTATAAGTCATTAATTAAAATAAATTATTAATTATATATTATTAGATATTTAGATAACTCATTGTCAAGATGTTATACATTATAAATATATATTTACTATTACACATGCATATATTGCTATTTATACATTATAGGTCAACCATAGTTGGCGAGGGCGTTGCCCCTCCCCATCCCTATCTCGTGGGGCTCCTTCCCGGGCTACCCCTTTGTAATTGCAATCAGTTTTATGTAGATGCATACAAACTAAAGTTATGCGACAATAGACTAATTTATAAATAATACATACAAACTAGTATTGTGTTTATATTTAGAATTACTAGTATGTAATAAAATTTGAGTTTTTTTATTACATGTTTTTTCTAATTTTATAATTTACAAATAATATAAATTTATTTAACTATATTAACTAAAAAAATAAAACAAAAATATAATAAAAAATAATTATTTATAACAAAACTTTTTAAATTCCCCTTTTAGAATGCCTCTTTTGTACCACAAGAACGCATTTCTCTTTCGCAAACCATTTCTCTTTTATGTCCTTTCCAAATGCCCATTTCGTATGTCCATTTCGTGTCACATAAGAACGCACTGATAAATTATTAACTATTAACTATTAATTATAAATTGCTAATTATTAATTATTATAATATTTTAAACGACTGTAAACATATTCAGAACTTGTACATGTGTCAAAGAAGATAGTTTATTTGAAAATCTATAGATGTAAGTGGAAGTAATAATTGTAAGGTAATGTTTGTATTATTCGAATTTTGAAACTTTTTTAATATTAGAATTTTTTAAAATTTTGAATATTTTACAAAATTTTAGATTTATTTAAAAAAATTATTTTGAATTTTAGGAAAGTTTCATAATTATTCTTTTAAAATTATGAATAATTTTAAATAAAGTTTTCAAAATTTCAAAATTTTGAAATAATAAATATAATTACCAACTATAATTATTAAATATTAGATACTAAATAGTAAATGTTACTTATTAATTATTAAAGATTACTTATTAATCATTAATTATTGAATAAACTAAATTAAATAGTAAATATTAGTCTTAGTTATTAATTATACTTCCTAATTATTGAATAGATAATTGTTAATTAAAAAATATTATTTATTATTTATTCGTTATTTTAGTAGCAATTATTTAGTTTTGTTATTAATTAATTATTATTAATGGTAATTATCTAATATTTATTATTAAGCATCAATTATTTAGTAATAAATAGTAATTAATAAAAAAATATTACTTCTAAATTATTAATTATTGAATACGTATTTTACAAAATTTATGATGGTTAAGTTTTCTCAAAATTTTATACTTAAAAATAAGCATCTATTGCAAATTCCTTAGAAATCTACTGTAAAATAGCTATGGAAGAATACCATTGTTAATGCACCTCAATTTGCAACAGAATTTAGCGTAAAGATATATCTGTCGGTAAATTGATGCGAGTGCAATGATTTAATGACGGATGTAATAAGAGGAGGTGATAATATATAAAAAAATTGAAATAGACAAAACTTAAAACTATCCCTTGTAAAATCCCTCACCATTCCGTCGTAGATTTAGCGATGGAAAATTCCATCACTATTGTCTATCGTTATTTTCAGCTTTTCTTATAGTGATATATCGACATGTTGTCTGATGATTTGAGTATCTATGATTGAGTTATCATATTACTATTCTTAGTTTTTATTGTGTTACCCATATTATGCATTCTCGATTAGACATAGTCCAACCCGTGTGTTCTTTATGTAATACTCGGGTCGGTCCAAGCTATATATTGGTTTTTGTTTTGTTTTATTGAGATAGTTGACATTTGAGATATCTGTATTTAAACAGTACCGTATATTATATATTATATACTATATTATATGTTATCACCGCGATTGACCCTTGGTTCTATGTTATTTACTTTATATTGTATATTGCTCTGTTCTGGAGGCACATGTGTTTATTGCTTTGTACCGATACCATGTACATATATGTGAGATATTTATTTGATGTTTTAATACGTACTAGTGTTAGCCTAAGGGAATATTCACGTGTGTACACCGTATAGCTTCACCTATTATCCGACAGTATTACTAGGTAATACTCTTGGATAGTAGGAGTGTAGAGGTGAGATGTTTCAACATGGTATTAGAGCAAGGTTCATAACAATACATCGTATATAAGAGATACAAGTCAAGACCTTAGATGAGACTTAGATTCCCTGAATGTTGGGTGTATTGGATAAATTTCTATACTATATATATAGGATGATTACTGGGGCAAGGAACATATTTGTGAATTCACAAATATAAGTACTTAAATATATAATTAATTTCTTTTCTTTTAAGTATGAAGTATAGGATGATTGGAGTAGTAAGGACGAAAGGAGGAGTTAGTCCAACTGGTAGCATTTGTATTTATGATTTTGGATGGTTTAATATTACATTGCAGTGTTTGGTTTGTTATTGTAGTTGAGTTTTGATTTGATTTTGACAAAGTGCACAGTGGAAAAATCTATTTATTAGTTTTTGATGAATATATCTATTATAATCTCTTATGTTTGTTTGGCTAATTGACATTGTTGGTATTGAATTAATTTTTGAAGTTTGGGTGTGTTTAAAGGTGGTTTGAATTTTTTTTGAAGTTACTAAAAGTTCAATCAAATCAAAGACTTTTAAATATGCAGATATAGTTTATTACTATTATTTATTTGATTTTGGAAATCAAGTATATAAGAAGGAATCTTTTGAAAAGTATATATGTGTATATTTGAAAAAATAGTATTGAGATAAAAAAATTTAAAGTGAATTAGTATAATATTTATTGAAAAAATTCATTAAATAATTTGTGAAAGTAATATTTATAGACATTTTTTAAATGTAATCGTGTTAATTATCCATTGAGTAAGTTAAAAATTCCGGTCGATGCATCTAGCCAACGTTATCGATAGAGATTCCTAAGCACTAGAATGAGACATTTGGACACTACATTTTAGGTAAAGATATAAATATTTTGGGTGAAGTCAAAATATTTTGAAAGGTAAAAATTAGAAATATTCGAAAATTATATTTGAAAAGGTTTTGGGAATAAGAGTTATATTTATTATTTTAGGAACCGTACTATGCAAGATATTTTATACGTTTGATATGTTTTTAGCAATGTTTACAGCTATTGGACATTAAAGGATTGAGATTACTGAGAGGCAACGTTGGTTATATAATAAATATTGTAGCCAATTGATATTAGTAACCACTATAATAAATGGCGAGGCAGCATTGATATATTTTATTATGATTGAGAATTTGTGAATATAAGTATGTATGTGTGTATCTAATGATATTTTGGCATAATTAGAAGTGTGTAAATGCTATTGAGTTTCGGGGTTTTGAATGTAAGTATGAGTATAATTTAAATATTTATTCTTTTTAAATATGGAAAACTATAGATTCATTAATGAATGTGTGTAATATTTCTGTATAATTGAATAAAGTTTGATTAAATTTTTGGAAATACTAAAAATTAATGTATAAATAAACTAAAGTGAACGAATGAGAGTAATGAAGTCGTAAAATTAAAATTGATATAGAAACTCATTAGAAGGGAAATTTAGGAATATAAATTATTTTAAGAATTATTGTTATTATTAAATATTAGAAGGAAAAGGAAGATTGCATTTGGTTATATATATTTTTAAATGGTAACGAACGGAATGTTTGATTTTGGAATGTGGTGAATTATTTAACCGAGAATTATTTAGATAAGTAATATAGAATATCTTTGAAGTGTTAAGTTTTAGAAATAAATTTAAAACTTCCCTCCATATATCAATTTAAAAGTGTTAAATATTTGTATGAATTTATGAAAAGGAGTTTGAAAATAATTTTGTTATAATAAGTTTGGAATTAAACAACATATTGAAAAGTATTTCATTAAATGAAGAAAAGATATTTTACTAGAAATTTGGCAGGTAAAATTTTGGTTTTTATTAGCATCATTAAAGTTATTTGATGAAAAATTTGAATTTAAATTATATTTGAATTAAATAAAAATGAAATCTTGGGAAAATTATTATATGATGTTTGAAAAGCGAATTGTTTAAATAAAGAATTTTGTAAATTTGAAAAGTAAGTTTTACATTTGATAAATGTTTGGTATTTAAAATTTAAATTTATATGATATGAGCAAGTTTAGTATAATTGGTTTGTTGTAGATTTTTCCTTACGAGGAATTGTGAGGATGCAATTTTGTTAAAGGAGGAGTATGTAACAACCCGATTTTTAAGTAATAATTATTTTAAGTTAATAATAGTAATTCAATTAATTAAATTGAAATTTGGAGATTTATTTTAAAAGGAGTTTTGAAATTATTTAATAAAGGATTTAAATCATGAAATCATAATATTTAAATTTTAAAATAAGTTGAAATGAAATATTTTATAAAAGTGACATATTTGAAATATAATATTGATTTGGTAAAGAATTTTTTTTACTAGGAATTCAAAGTTATTTAAAGTAAATAGAACTTAGTTTCAAAAAGCAAAAGGAAATAAAAATATAAACTTATTTATTTTCATATTTAAAATGTCCAAGCCTAAGAAATCAAGCCTGCTTCATTTCTAGAACTTTCCTCATCTTCACAAAAATCACTCATATATACCTCTTTGTCAAATTTTCTTCCTAAGCAAAAATTAAGCAAACCCTCCTTTCTTCAAAAATAAGAATCGAATTCAATAAATTATCTTAAATCCTCAAATTTGCGCATGCACCTTGATACTCATTTGCGTCTATTGCGTGAAGTATGCCGGTCACATTGCTAGGATAGGGTTTTGCGTTCGTGCATGTAGAGGAAGTAGGAGAAGAAGATAACGTAGGTGTATAGGAGAGATTCTACTCATGAAATCTATGCCTAATTCAAGTTAATTCGTGTATATTTCTTGTGTTTGGATTATGCTCTCTCATATATTTGTATTTTCATCAATATGGTGAATAGAATGGAAATTTGGTTTGAAATTGATTGAAGAGTGTATGAGCTGGAGCATAGTTGCTCCAGGCCATGGCCAATCAATGGACCGGTCATAAAAGACCGATGCACCAGTGGTGAAGCTCGTGTGCAGACTTATGGTGTGCGTGTTTGTGATTTTTTTATATGTGTTCATGTATGGTTGTGTGTATATACAGTTGCGTTAGTGTGTTTATGTGTGAGTATATATGTGTGTTAAAACAGTGTGTGAACGTGAGTAAATGTGTGTGTTCTGTTACGTTTGCTATGTTTCAGTGGGTTAGGGTATAGAATACAGTGAGTGTGTGCTATGTGCATGAATTTGTATGTGAGTTGTGTTGTGCAGTGTGCTGTGTGCTATGTTTATATGTGTATGTGTAAAGGTGGTTGTGCGTGAGCATGTGCGTTGTGTGTTTGCATATTGATGTGTGTGCACGTGTGTTGTGTTGGTGAGTGTGTGGCTATGTTGTATGTGTTGCAGTTCTGTGTGCATGTGTCCAGTGGTTTGTGTATGCGCCCTTGTGCATGCGTGTTAGCCTATGTATGTAAAAGTAATCTTATTTGTATGCATGTGTAAAATTCTGTAGGTGTCCAAGCATTAAAAAGTTATAAGTAAAATATATACACTTAAATTCTAATATATACATGTATATACATACTTTGATTTTACATAACAATGAAATTATAGTTTGAAGTTTATTAAATTAACGTAGTTAATTTAAAAGTATTATTTCATCAAGAAAATATGAAATGTTTCTTAATTGATATTTTATGATTATCAAAGTGTGCTTTATGATATTATAATACATAAATTAAGTTTTGAATTTGGGTTTAATTGATTATATATATATATACACACTGATTTAGATGTTTATATGTATTTATAAGTAGTGTTTAATTATTGAAAGTTTGAAACAATTAATATGTGTAAAATTTATTTTTATAAAACATTTTTGGGTTTCTAAAGAAAGATATGAATTTTATAATGCTATTAGTGGGTATTAAATTATCTATTTTTATAAAAGATGGCAAAAATTAATTATCTATTATAAAGAAAATATTATAATTATAGTTAGACCATTATCCAATTAATTTTGTAATATCTGTTTACTATTCATTTTTATCATTGATTTTGTTATATAAGATTATATGCTAAGATTGATTATTGAATATGAAATTATATACATATATATATTATTTTATTTTATTTTACTTTTCTGATTTTATTTCTTTTCCTATATACATGGCTTGAATTATATAAATGATTCACCGTTTATATTGGTTTGGACGATGATATTGAGATGATACAGTGATGACAACCTTAATATGATTTAATTGTATTTAATTCTATGTGACGAGAAATATGAATAAATAGAGATATAATACTGTTTGATATGGGATTTTCAAAAACATTTCTCCGGTTATTCTTTGGACTCGTTATATAGAATGAGTAGTTTAAGTGTAGTTTATAAGTAGTGAATAAACGTTTATGAGACGACCCGACTTTCTACCCCCAGAAAATCGTATCATCTATTAAGAAAGAAAGGGATAGAAGAAGAAAAGAGAGAAGAGAAAGAAGAAACAACATCGGAATCTAAACAGTGGAACAAATAAATTATATTAATCACATAATACATTACATAGTATCATATACATCAGAGATACACAGCTAAACAACACATACTAGACAGTTATAAACACCTGTCTAGTTATACAACTCAAAGACAACAACTCAGAGAACACACAGCGGAATACTATATCTACACGCAGAAGCCTCCTGCTCCATTGCTCCTCCTGAATTCGTCAAGCCAACTTGAATTCCCCTGACTACTCGTAAAAATTTGAGTACCCAAGAGTTTAAGAAAAACAGAATAAACTCTGGGTCAGACATGGGTCTGGTATGAGTAAACGGTTAAAGTTGCTCAACTTTAAAAACCTTTTGAGAGAAAAAGTATCACGTAAGACTTCCCACACATAAACATGGAAAAGTTTTTACCTTACGCTAACCTAACATTTGATAGGAAATCCGATGATATTATAATAGTGTCCAGGGTTTTCAAATAAATATGAAATAGCCGAAATTGTTACATTATTAAATTCCAGCTACTAGCCACAAAAGTGGGTAATACAATCAAATCCGATGGCACTTATTGGATTTTGGATTCCATACAATGGCAGGGCAACTGGGGTACCGCCCGTCACAGTACGTGGCCTAAATCATCGTACTGAGGAGTACGCCCGCTCCCCTGAAACACAAAGCCGGAACCATTCCTTACTGAACAGTTCCAAATAAGACAACCCCGACGGATGTAGCTATTCAACCGCCCACACAGCCGAAATAAAAGGGACCTCTAGACAGGGGTAAATCTTACTCTCAAGTGGGGGCTACCCACGAAGCCTTGCTGCACCTCTCCTGTTTTAGCCATTCCCGGTTGATGAGGCTTGAGGTTACGGTTAAATTTAGTGAACACATCACTTAGAATGCTCATCGTCCACCTGACGATGTTCTGAAAGCATTCAATCCATACAACTTCGTTCCGAGTTCGAACGAAACCGAAGGCATTATCTCATTACACTCATTTTGGAATCACCCTCAGAGTTAACGACAATAACCCTTGCACTCTGAACCACCATCTCGAACATATAAGAACTAGTTCCATCAAACCCATTACGGAATCACCCACAGAGTTATACTGACGTATAGCCCTTACACCTCGAGTCTTCACAAAGCTCCACTTTGATTCACGACCTAACGTTAATTTGGAACGATGTGGTTTTCAGATATCCAAATATGGAAACCCGATCTCGGTCTCATCGAAAACCAAAGCGTGTCTTTTAGGTTCAAGTTGTTTTAAAGTTAAACAATTTAATTCAACTATCTATATACACACAGAATAGATAATTCACAAGTCACAATTGATAACCACAATATCAATTAAACAGATGATCCACAACAAAATAGGTAATCCATATCATTATCACAATAGATAATCTATATTACCATCACAATGCAACCAAGCATTCATACTACACAACATTTCTTATCTCATTCCTGAGATTACATCCATACAAAACAATCAATGTCATTCACTCATACATAAGCAAATGATTTACTTAATCACAACATAATTAATTTAAAATGAATTAAATTAACTATCTCTAATCTCTAATTAATTTAAAGTGAATTAAATTAATTACTTCATCTCTTAATTAATTTAAAGTTAATTAAACTGATTACCTTCTTCATCAATAAATCCTGCTTACTTATTCATTAATTAAACCAATTAATTAATCATCATCTTAATTAGTCAACCTTGATTAATTAACTCTAAATCAAGTAATTAATCCTCAATTATTCTCATTAATTCATATCAATTAATGAACCTTAATTTATTTACTTCCATTAGTTAATTAACTACAATTAATTACATTATTTCTTAATTACTTTTTAATTATTTTAAAAATTCTTTGATTTATTACACCAAGTAATAAACCCCTTAATTACTTTCTCAAGTAATTATCCATTTAAAATTACTTTCCAATCAGTAATTTACCTTAACTCACTTACCTCTGTAATTTATCAATTACTTACCTTTAGTAATTTGCCTTATCAAAACTTATTAAGTAACATACTTAATCTTTATCAAGTGACTTCTTTAATTAATTAACAAATTAATTAACTTACTTGATCACACTCATCTCATAAATCAAAATCGAGTAATTCATTCCTTAATTACTCTTAACCAAATAAATCTTCAATTAACAGATTAATTATCTTCAATTATTAATTAATAAACCTTAATTATTAATTAATCCTTTAACACAAAGTAATTAATCACTAATTACTTTTATAATTAATTAATTAACCTTAATTAACCAATTAATTATCTCTTAATCATTAATTAATAAAATTAATTATTAATTAACAAATCTTGATTACAAATTAGTTAAAATTAATCAATCCTTAGTTTTAATTAATTAATCTTTGAAAATAGTTAATTAATTCTTAATTAACTTGTATTATAAATTAATAACCTTTTTAATTATTAATTAAGAAAACCCAATTATTACTTAATAATACCTTTATTAAGTATTAATTAATTACTATTTTAATTAACCCTTAATTACTTAATTAATAAGTAATTATAATTTAATTAATCATTAGTCATTAATCAAATCATCATAATTATTAGTTAATTAATTTAATAATCATCCTTAATTAATTACTTAATTAATCTTTCAAAATAATTAATTAAATAAATAAATTAAACTTAAAATTCTTAATCAACTTAATTAATTACAAATCATTAACACTTAATTAATATTTAAGATAAAACATTTTCTTTATTTAACCTTGGAAAACTTTACTTAACTTAATCGTAAATTATTTTAAAATATAAAGTAATCTTTAATTACCTATCTTTAATTATTAATTAACAATCATTAAGTTTATAAATTACTTAAACCTTTAATTGTCAATAAATAAAAACATTTATAAATTTCCTTTTTATATTTCCAAAGTAAGTTTGAAAATAACATTAACTTAAAACATTTAAACTATTCATACAAATTTAATTATAAAACAAATCAATTTAAAAACAAGAATTTAACTTTGCTTAAATTATTTAAAGTTTAAAACTTACTTTATTTTAAATTTAAAATCTAGTTAAATGTTCCATTTGGGTTCAATCCCTTAATATTTGAACCAAGAAACAAAGTGCATCTTCCTTTTCTTTTTCTTAAACAAATTTGATTTTAAAATTTTAAAAACTGTTAAATTTAAAACTTAAAAAAACTGTTAACATCACAGTTTAAAACCCACACAGCCAAACCCAGAACCAACATGAGTTCCCTACCGAGCCATCTTCCTTAAATGCCGAGACCTGCTTCGAGAAAACGAGCAAACCCAAAACAAAACAAAAACTGCAGACGCCATCAACTCGTGCAAGTGCACCGGCACCGGAACCACCTCCGGCCAACGCCGACACCTCCGACAAGTCACTCTACCACCCTACAAACATCCACGACCCACAGAACACCATTTCTTGCCTCAATCCAAAATCGAGCATCCTCATGGTTATTGAAACCCAAACATTATCAGAACAATCCCCTGAACCATCGCCTCCGATCATCTATAATCGCCACCACTCCGGCCATGGCTTGCTGACTCACCGCGCATCATTTCCCTAAAAATTCATACAACTCGATGCAATTTTGAAGATGCATTAATAATTTACAGTAAGAACCCAAAACTAGGTTAAAAATCAATTTCGTGCAAATTCAAACTTCACAGTGATTTTACAAATTCATCAACCATTTTTACTGCACTCTCTAATCCAACCCCTAGCTTCATCATGCATCCCGATTAATCCAGATGCTCAGATCAACAGAATTTGCAAAAACCCCAATTTCCAGTAAATACCCAATTACATACACAATGCAGTTTTAAAAAAATTGAATTTCTTTTCAAAAATCATAATTTCCAATGACACTTTTGTTTATATAATCATTTTAACCAAATTAAATACCTGGTTTCAAACATTGATGATATTTTGTTACAACATTATTTGTTTCCAGAAGAATTTCAAAAAATCAGAGACTTTGTTCTTTCTTTAGTTCTTAATTAATACTTAAACTAATTTATCTTGTTTAAATCTAAGACTTAACAATTGTTTAAATATAATAGCTTGAAGCTTTAATTTTCTCAGATCCTACAGTAAAGTACAGAGAGAAAAAAAGAAAATCAACATGCACAGTTTCTACTAAACAAAACCTATTGCATTCTTATATCTACACAACAACATACATGCAACTATCATCAAGTACTTAAGTTTTAAACTTAAATGTTTACTCACCTCAATTTAAAAGAAAGACAGTGCAGAGGTTTGATGATAAACTGGAACTGGAAGTTTGCAAAAGATTTTGAACTTGAAGCTTGAAAATCTGGAGTACTTGAAAAAAAATGCTTTGAACTTTTTGCTTTGCCTTTAAACTGAATTGCTCACATCAGAAATGCTTCAGGCATTTGACTTGAGTTTGAGGAATTGATGCAGATTTTGTTTTGAGGAGATTGTTTCAGGTTTGCTCTTTCTTTTTCTTTTTTTAACTTGCAAATGCTTTATTCCTTTGCTTCAGATTTGCATGCATATGAAAGATTGAGGCAGACTTTGAAAATGCAGATTTTGCTTTGAGGATTGTTCAGATTTTTCTGGTTTTTGGAGAGTAAAAGTTTGCATTGATGATTCAAGTTTCTTTTTCAGGAATGAACAAAAGTTTTAAAGAAAAAGAAAGATGGAGGAAATGGTGTTTATATAGGCAAGTTTCAGATTTTATTAAATTAAAAAGAAAATGGACACTTGTCTTATATTTAGATTCAATGTTTAACACTTGTTAACAAAGTGTTTAAGAACTAAACATTTGTCAATTCTAGTTTATTTTAATCCTAAAAGAATTTAAAACCCTTTTTTAAATAATTTCCTAATGAACAAATATGTTTTCTTAATTTAAAAAATGCTTTTCTATTTAAATATCTAATAAACAAATACATTTATACATTTATAAATGTATGCTAAATTTATACAAAATACAATCTTTGAAAAGAATGAACCAAATATAATTTAAATAAAATTATAAAACATTGCAAACTCATTTGAAAAAAAGCTATTTCAAAAGCCTTGTATTTATTTATCAAATAAATTCAAATCCAAATTTCTATAGATAATTTCTGTAAAAGAATAAAACAAATCTTATTTTTAATTAAAAACATTATCTGTATAATTTAAAACCAAACTATATTATTATTCTAATTTAAGATGCATGTATATTCTTGAATTCAAATTTATATTTAATTCAAAGTCAAATTTAAAAATCCAAATTTAAAATCAATTTAAACAAATATAAATATCTAATTTTAAATAAGCTCATTTTTATTTACAAAAAATTATACCATTTTAAAATCAATTTAAAATACACAGATATAAATGTATTTAAACACACTAATCAATTTTGAAAACAATAATTTTATTTAGAATTTATTTACACAAACAAAATAAATATTTTTAATTTAAAACCAATTTATAACCAAAATTAAAACATTATATTACTATTACTTGGTTATTTATTTTTGAAAAGAACAATTTTATCACTTTTAAATAATTTAAATAAGAGATTATCAACATTTTAAACTCCTGAAAATTCTGGGATATTACAATCCTCCCCCTTAAAAAAATTTCGTCCTCGAAATTTAAAACAAAGATAATCCAAAATTTTATTTTATTTCAACCAATTCAAACATAGATAACTGCCATACACTATCAATCAAACAAACAATTTCATCCAAACAATCAATTCAATCAAATAATTAACACTAGCTATCCGGACACAGATCCGGATAAACTTCCCTAAATTATCTCGAGTTTCCCAGGTATAGACACAGGGATACTCACTCTACTAGACCCAAACCAGCAATACTGCTAAGCTACTGAGTTCCTACTCAGCTAGATCTATAATCTACACAAGATACCAGACCACAGACAAAACTGATCTACTACTAAATCCTTCACAGAACTACTGGTCCCAAAACCAGTGATGACCAAATACGTACTCCCTCAAAGACACGTGAAATATTTTTAATTCCAGTCTTCCAAACCGGCAATTCAACTCTTCAAACCAAAGCACTGATCTCTACAAAAACTCAGAAGAATCCAATATACTTCGGAGCTCACCAAAACTTATTGCTCCCTTAACCAGGGAAAACCTTAACAACATTGAAGCCTCCAACTTCGAATTCCAAATTCTTCCGTTACTCAACCTCACAAACTTTCCGGACGATCCGGGCTGTCTACAGATCCTTCCTGATCAGCTCAACCTTCGCTGATGCTCCTACAAACAAACTGGATCACAACAACTCAACAAGCTGATCCTCACAAGATCAATCCAAAATCAAAACCAAACTTCACTATCAAAAATAGAAAACAACTTCTCCCATCTGGAAAAGACAGAACAGAATCACTCGCCAACTTGCCTCAGATCCTGAAAAATAAATTCAGTAGAAACTCTCTAATCCAAAACACTGCAACTTCCGATTGCTTCTACTCAAGAACAACAGCCACCTTGCTTCCGCTGCACAACTTTGATCTGGAGCAGATGAAAATGCCGTCGAAAGAACACATGCACAGACTAAACATCACATCTTGGAAATAAGGTTCAACAGAAATTCCAAGAAATACAGAGCTACTTCACCAAACAATCAACCTAGGAGACAGCCTTCTACCCAGCTGAATCACCGGTATCACTCCTATCAAGTCGATTCAGAACTCAATCTCCAATGCGGGCAAATCTCTAACTTTCCTGAAGATATATCAAGAAAATCTTTGACAATTCCATAACTTCTACATCCTCTAGAGATGCCACAAACCCAAGCAAAAGATCATCTAAGATAATCACCAAACCATCGCAAGTCACTTTTGCGATCACCCAATCCAAAATCCAAGATACTGTTCTCTTTTTACTAATCAGAACAGTTTATCCTCGAGCAACTAATCCATCGAAGAAACAGATCCTCGCCGCTGCTTCTGAATTCCACCTCTAGGAAATGCTAAGCAAAAAAGATCTTCCTGCCGGAATACAGAACACTCCTGAGTTGCACCGCTAACACAGATGCCAAAAACTTCTCAATCCAAAGCTCTTTGAGAAACTCGGACTTCCAACTAAACACGTACATCCTGCTGAACTCAGCTACAACTCTGAAGCAGACACACTTCCTTAAAATTGCTACGAAAGAAAACATCTTCGGAGACAATCCATAGTCACTGCATTTCATCACGCAACTACTACTTCCTGAGGTTGCCAAGATATCATCACTTACTCCTGTCTAATCGACAGATCCAAATTCTCAAAAATCCGCTCACACGAGCGCAAACAAACTTACACTTCAAAGATGAACTCCGAACCTTAACAGGTTCCCTTCAGAGGTAAATGAAATCCTTACACCAAACTGCAAAGATTACTCGAGACGGTATTAGGTCTACAGTCTCGACAAATACACTTTCAATCTCAAACATTCAAACTCCAACCAATGGTAGTCGTGTTACACACACCACTACCTCATCTACCTTTATACCTTATGTTGGAAAACCCGAACAGGTAACCTAACAGAGAGGTAGAAATATATACATATATAAAATTATATATAAAAATTACAAATACGCTCTCTCAAGAAAGACACAACTACAGAGCCTAGGTATTCACTCAACCTAATGCTCTGATACCAAATGAGACGACCCGACTTTCTACTCCCAGAAAATCGCATCATCTATTAAGAAAGAAAGGGATAGAAGAAGAAACGAGAGAAGAGAAAGAAGAAACAACATCAAAATCTAAATAGGGGAATGAATAAATTATATTAATCAATAATACATTACATAGTATCATATACATCAGAGATACACAGCTAAACAACACATACTAGACAGTTATAAACACCTGTCTAGTTATACAACTCAAAGACAACAACTCAGAGAACACACGGTGGAATACTATATCTACACGCAGAAGCCTCCTGCTCCATTTCTCCTCCCGAATTCGTCAAGCCAACCTGAATTCCCCTGGCTACTCGTAAAAATTTGAGTACCCAAGAGTTTAAGAAAAACAGAATAAACTCCAGGTCAGACATGGGTCTGGTGTGAGTAAACAATTAAAGTTGCTTAACTTTAAAAACCTTTGAGAGAAAAAGTATCACGTAAGACTTCCCACACATAAACATGGAAAAGCTTTTACCTTACGCTAACCAAACATTTGATAGGAAATCCGATGATATTATAATAGTGTCTAGGGTTTTCAAATAAATATGAAATAGCCGAAATTGTTACATTATTAAATTCTAGCTACTAGCCACAAAAGTGGGTAATACAATCAAATCCGATGGCACTTATTGGATTTTGGATTCCATACAATGGCAGGGCTACTGGGGCACCGTCCGTCACAGTACGTGGCCTAGATCACCGTACCGAGGAGTACGCCCGCTCCCTTGCAACACTTTTAAATAATTTAAATAAGAGATTATCAACATTTTAAACTCCTGGAAATTCCGGGATATTACAGTTTAAGTATCATGCGTGGTATGGGATGCTATTGTGGTATTTATTCAGTTATGCATTGTAAGTAGGCGACTCTCATGTAACGGGAATAGAGTGGATAGTGCAAGGGTATACACATAGTGATATATGGATTCATGACTATATTTAATGAGTATGGCTCCATGCCTAACGATGACCAAGACTTCGTGTCTATTTGTATTGGTCCTGTATGGCACTATTCTAGTGTTCTCTTATTATGTTTGTTGACCAGATCCACCCTGGCGGCCTGATCGTGGGGTCACTCCTCAGAACTATGTTACCATATTACATAGCTTTGTGCTACTCATATGCGTGCATTTGCCCCTATGTCAAATAGGCTAGCAGTCTGTTACCTATAGGGGCTAAAGTCGGATCGTGACTATTGAGTCCTCGCACTAACAATCACATCGGTGAATACGTGACATAATGGCATGACGGTAACAAGGGCTATAGAGACTCCATATCTTTGAGCTTGCTTAGTGCTATTAGTCTCCATTTTGGTACTAATAGAGTAGATTGGCGTATATTATTAGTACACCTCACTATAGTATAAATATGGGTTATAAGACTCACGTGTTGTTATATATATGTATGTATGTGTATGGCTCTACAAAGGACCTTGTGTCCGTCGTATAGTCATATCCTAACACGATATATTCTGATAGTATAGATATAAAGAGATGAGATTATACATGTGAAATATGACCAAAGTATGGTGGATTCTCATGTATATTGATAGGCAGCCTATGTTATTTGATATATTGATGATGATGTTTTATCGAGATTGAGAGATAAATTTGGGTAGTACTTCGTGCTAGCCTGATTATGCTTGGTGATATCTCATTTATTGATATTTTTGTATTTGATAATAATTTTGGATATGTATGATTCACCCATTTATGTTTATTCTATGATTTTTGATTTTATGTATTTCGATATGGGTGATGACATCTTTTGATAACAAAGTTGTTTACTTCATGCACATATTTGAGTTATCTTTGTGACGCGATGCTTTAATGGCTATTTGAGATATTACAACTATATTCCATACACAAGTTACATAGTTATACATACATACATACATACATACATACATACATACATATATACATACATATTCCTATTATTTGATGATTTGAGTGTCTCTGATTGAGTTATCATATTATTATTCTTAGTTTATATCATGTTACCGATATTATGGATTCATGATCAGACATTGTTTACACCACAAATGGTACGAACACCTAAGTATTAGATGAAAGCACTGGTTTTATCAAAATAAAAGGAAAAATATATAAGTAAAATGAGACACAAGAATTTTTATAGTGGTTCAACTTAATCTCTGCCCTACGTCCACTTCAGTCTTTGTTATTAGTTGTTCTGTCTCTAGATTATAGCTAGTTGTATCAGATCTGACCACCATCTAGTGGATCTCAGATTTATAATGGTGTTTTTAGATTTTTTACCGTAGAAGATAGGAGTGAAGAAGATTTAGATCCAAAAGTTAGAGTATTGGAGAAGACCCCCTTTTAGTTATATGTAAGTTGGTGTTTATAGGGATATAAGTGTATAGGTCCAGAAGCCTGCATGCACTGAAGTTCACAAGATAGCCTGATATTGCATAAGAGAGCTTAGGGGCCCACGAGTCATTGGAATAACTCGAGGTCGAGTCAAATAGCTTGGGGCTGGGTTATTTCACTCTTCTAAGATGAACTTCATCGATTTGCTAGCTTTTCTATCTCCTTCTTAAGTTGTTCTAAGTCTTTTTCTAACGACTTAGTTGATTCTAACAATCTTTCTAATAGCAGCTTCTTTTACTTTCTTCTTGCTAATTCTTATGATTGCTCAGCCAAATGATTGAAAAGTCACTTGACCACGAGTTATCGGAGTAACACAAGAGGTGCATGGTGTTCGAGAAGCAAAGAGAAGGGGAGGAATAGGTCCGTGTTGACCTAAAGAACTTGAGGCCGAGTTGTTTCCTTAGCCAATTCCCACTCAAACTTTTGTTGTTCAATTCTCTAATCCTTTCGAACATGTTTCCAAGTTCATGAATTGTTTCTTTTTGGTTTTGATCTTCTAAGTCCACTTGAAATATGCTTTGGACTCAAAAGCAGGTTAACACTTTCCCCTAAAGTACACCTTTCGAATGTAAGGTGTGCTTTACTTGAGAACAAGTTCCAAAAATTAGTCTCCGATAGTTGAGCTCTCCGGTTATTCATTAATCCCAACTTTGTGGATTGTCTGGTTTCTTCAATTTCTCTTGCAAATCAAAGGCCGTTCCAAACTTGTTATAGCTAGGGACTCCAGTCCTTTCTTCAGTGTTGGTCATACATCATAATCATTCCAATTTCATTTGGAGTTATTACATCTCATATCAAAATCGTCCCATGTTCATCTAAGATTTATCTATTTTATAATAATTAGAAGGCATTCAAATCCTTTTATCAAATCTACATCTGCTTTGGGGCCTAGTCTCGTTGGACTGTTTATATTCCAATTTTGGGTTTCGATCTCTCCAAATCGTTTATCACCCACTCTATGGTTTCATTCTCTTTGGATCATTTATCGCCCAATATAGGGTTTCGATCTCTCTAGATACTTGCCGAGCCCAATCCACTCGCTCTCCGGCGTGGGGGTCCACAACCAATCAAGCCCATCCGCTCACTCTTTGGTGAGGGAACTTACTTTTCATACAAGTCTATCCACTCGCTCTTCAGCAAGGGAATTTGTACCCTGCACTCCAGTCCCATCTCTCCAGACGGGACTTAAACTGATCAATATCGTACAAGTCTATCCACCTGCTCTCCAGCGAGGGAACTTGCATCATGCACTCTAGTCTTTACTCTCCAATCGGGTTTTAAGGTGATTAATATCGTACAAGTCCGTCCACCCCCTCTCTAGCGAGGAAACCTGCACTCCGTTCCTATCTCTCCAGACGGGACTTAAAGTGCCAATATCGGTCATCACATTCAATACGGATTTTTTAAAAATCAAATATTCAAACCAAGGCAAAAAAGAAAATGGAAATCCTAATTGTTCTTTTTAGATATCCAAATCAAAGTGTGCCTAAAGACCAGTTTAGGCCTCGTACACGTATAGACAGTCTGAGGTTATTATTGTCCTAACTAGTCATCCTAGACATTTGACTCAAAGTGTGCCTAGAAACCAATCTAGGCCTTATACATGCGTAAGAAGTCTAAGGTTATTATTATCTTAAATATTCAAAGCATGAAAAAACAAAGCAAGGGAATCAAACCTAGCTCCTGACCATCTCGATCATAGGATTTCGAGTCTCGAACCAGGTCCTTGGTTGTTCCGTGATGCATTTATTGCTAATGGTGGTTGCTCCAGCTGCACAATCGTAGTTTGATTCCTCACGTATTGTTGCAGCTAGTTGCTCCGAACAATTTCCTCTATCAAAACCCAAAGGTGTCGACATTCGTTTATCTCAATCCCCTTTAGCTCATGGAATATGCAAAACTTTCCAGACCTTTTCTTCTGATCAGTAGGCTCTCTCTTAGCTGGCTTCCAATAGGGTACATGCTCTCTAGTATTAAGATATATCCTCAGGGGTCTCGATTAGATTGGTGTAGGAAGAGATTTTCAACTCCCTCCTTTGTCGTTTCGATTTCTCGAAGTCATCATTAGCTCTTCTTTTCCTTTTTCCTTTCACATTTCCTGCTATGGATAGTCCTCTGTTATCAACAGCATTAATTTTAGCATTCTCAGCTTTAGTGTCGTCCTAACACAAATATCTCTCGGCTTCATGGTAGAATTCCATGAGATCCATTGATGGATCCCTTTCCAAAGCAATCTTGAAGTCGGTCTTGCTATGACTCCAGATGTTACCACCATTAAGATTATGGATAGGTCTGGTTTATCGATGGCTACAACTACTGCATTGAATCTTGTCAAACAGCTTCTCAAGGTCTTTCCGAGCCTTTGTTTCACTCTCGATGACATCATCACATTCTTCGACATGAACTCTGAACTATCTCAAGAACTTATTCACCAAGTCGGTGCATGGGTTAATGGACTCATTCTTCAACTGTCTAAACCACATTTTCGCTAAATTTGTTAGATGTAATGGGAAGCGCCATCCCATCATCTCCTCCAAAGCACAACATCTCCATATGTTGGATATATCGCATTAGATGGACCGTCGAATCCATCTTTCCATCATACATTTCCAGCGTTGAAAGCTTAAGATCAAGAGGATTCCTTGCATTTTGGATATTAGAAGTGAATGAATACCTGCTCACGTCCTCTAAGCTTTGATCTGGGGGTTCACCCTTAATATCCTCCTTACCAACTCAGCATTTCGATTTTCGCCATCCAATGATGGTCTTCGACTAAAAGCGATATTATGCCCCTACTCCTATGGAGGAACTCCGGCATATATTCTAGCACATACTCCTTTGACTGAACATTAGCGTTCTGACCTTCTCCTCCGACTTCATTCTACCCTCTGTTCCTATGAGGAGGTTCTGGCATGTACTCTTCTGGTCGTTACTCGTTTACACTCTGATTTGCATTTTAGCTCCAGTATTATCCATTCCCGGTATTCCAATAGTCACACCAACATTTCCCCTTGTATAATTCTATCGGTACCAAGTACATTTGGGTCGGTATCGAGTTGTTATGTTCATGGGGGCATCGCTCTAGTTTGCTCCACTCCAATTCCAGATGCTCCTGCATTGGTTCCTGACATTTGGTTCTGAATCCTGCTGCTCTAGCTATTCCTTATTGTCCCATCTTTTGAGATAATTCTTCAAGCATTTCCTGTTGTTTATCCATTATTCCGTCCTGCATTTCCTTCATCATTCTTTCCATCTCCTCTTTGATCACATAGCTAGATCGATCATAATTTGAGGACACCTCTTGGCTACCCCCATACTCAAGCTGATTTCCTCCAACTTTTGATTCGGTATCATGCCTCTTCATCTTTTCCAAATTTAAGATCCAAGCTTGTTCTCAGTGAAAGCACCAAAATGTTTGCATCAAAAATAATACAGACATATAAATATCAGATAAAAGCACCAGTTTTAACAAAATAAAAGGAAAAGCATAAAAGTAAAAGGAGACACAAGAATTTTTCTAGTGTTTTGGCATAATCTTCGACATACATTCATTTCAATCTTTATTATTAGTTGTTCTCTCTTTAAATTACAACTAGTTATATCAGATCCGGCCAATATCCAGTGGATCTCAGATTTAAAATGGAGTTTTTAGAGTGTTTTTGAAGTAGAGGATAAAAGTGAAGAAGAAGGAGTTTCAGATCCAAAAGTTAGAGAACTGAAGAAGATTCCCTTTTGGTTATAGGTATGCTGGTATTTATAGGAAAATATGTGTACAGGTACAGAAGCCTGCTTGTACTGAAGTCCAAAAGATAGCTCGACATTGCATAAGAGTGCTCGGGGTCCCACGAATAATTGGAATAACTCGTGGCTGAGTCAAATAGCTCAGGGCCAAGTTATTTTTACTCGTCCAAGTTAAACTTCATCAATTTGTTAGTTTCTATATCTCCTTCTTGAGTTGTTCTAAATGGTTTTCCATCGACTTTGAGTTGATTCTAACGATCTTTCCGATGGTTGCTTCTTTTGCTTTTTCCTCGCTGATCCTTAGGATTGCTCTTCCAAATCATTGGAAAATCACTTGACCACGAGTTATCGGAGTAGCACAAGAGGTGTATGGTGTTCAAGAAGCAATAAGAAGGGGAGGAATAAGTCGGTGCTGACCTAAACAACTCGAGGTTGAGTTGTTCCCTTAGCCAATTTTGCATTCAAACTTATGGAGTTCAATTCTCTAGTTGTAATGACCCATAAAATTCGATGATTTTAAAAGAGTTAATTTAATAGGATTTCTAATTTAATTTAGAAAGAAATAAAAGTCTTAAAGTTTATATTGGAGCGAATGTAGAAATTTGATGAAACAACTGTAATTAAATGTTAACAATTCAATATTTATATGGCAATAAATTAAAATTGAGAGGTATTTAAGAATTTACCCCATAAGTTGATGTAAATGTATTAAACTTGAAATTTTAAAAGATATGATATTTATAACTGAATTTTTCCAAGATTACAATTAAATGAACTTTAATGTTACACTAATAAGATCTAGACAATAACTGAAATTTATGAATGTAACAAAATGAATAGAAATGTTAATTTTATTTCATAAGTTAACAATTGATGGAACAAAAAGAATGAAACCAAGATAAAATTATTAACTGGGATTTTAATTTTTATTAATATGTAAAACTGAAAAAAAATCAATATAAATTGAAATATAGTAATTAATATAAATAAAAGACTAAAATTGGATAGTATTAATGTAGTGAAAGACAAACAAATATTAACTATGTTATTTGTGTAATTAATGGATAGGAATACCAAAGGCTAATTGTAATAAGGGACATAATTGAGGAATATAAGTGGTAGAATAATAAAAATTTATGATTTTATTTTTGTTAACATATGTTAAGAGATATGTCTATGAACTTAATTTTAACTTCTACTAATAACATGTATTACAGTAAGATAAAAAAAATGATAACATACGTCAGGTGTATTTAATGACATTGTTTGAATGTAATTAATAACGGTGATTATAATAATAAATTTTAATCATGATTAAATTATGTGAATGTTATTATTAATTATTTGAATGCATGCATAAAAAGTTATGCAAATATCAATATTCAATATCGGCACACCTTTGAAACAAGGTTTTAAATAAATAACTACATTGATTTTTATTTGTTGGAAACCTTATATACTATGAATGCATGCTAAAATCAGCCAACACATGGAGAAAATGAAAATGTTGATTGAATTAAATAAGAAAGTTAAATAAGAAGAATAGAAAAAGATTCTTTTACCCTATTAAAAAAATCTCCTCATTTTTCTTTCCTTTTTTATAAAATCCTTCCTCCTCCTCTCCAAAAAAGGGCTGCCATCATCTTCATTTAAACAAAATAAACCAATAACAATTTAATGTCAAACATCAAATTAAATAAAAATAGACGTGATTCATCCAGCTCTTGCAAGGGTTGGGTGTGGGTCTTGATGATTTGAGGAGAAAGTACAAATCAATGAGTGAAATTTGGCTAGATCTAAGAGAGGTGTCTTCTATTTTAAAATGTTATATTAAGTATAATGTTATTATCATAGTTTGTATGTATATGCTATTTCCTCATTTGTTTTGAAATTGTTATGTTATTTGAATTTTTTGTTGAATGAATTAATTTGACTTTTAATTTGATAAATCAAAATAATTTTTTTTGTATATATATTAAAAGAATGTTTTAATTATAGATCCATGTTTTAAACTCTTAAACCAAATTGTATTTTTTTTTAGATCTGAAAGTTTATATACATATAATTTGCATTTGTGTTGAAACAGAAATATTGTATACACATATTGTCACTTTATCTTGAATTGAAAATATCATGAATTTGATTACTTTGTTGAATAAATTATTTGTTCTTAGTCTAATAAATTATAATAGAAGTTTACATATGCTTAACAATTTTTCGATGATAAATCTAAGCTTTGATTTTGATTACAACAATATTTAAATTTATTACCTAATTGATTATCTCAAATGTCCTTATTTAAGGATCTTAAAGGTTTGTTACTATATTGCTTAATTTGTCGCGTTCCACTTTTGTTTTTTTTAATTAAATAAATTTCATTAAGGTAAAAAGGTTTAAATTATACGTATATATGTATTTTTGACTTCAAGTATACATAAATTTACAAATGCATTAGACAATTTGATGTGGTATGGAAGTATGCTTTGAATTAATTAATAAGCTTTGGTTTAATCTTTATACACACATGTATGTGTGTTTGTGTGCATGTGTATACATATAAACATTTAATATTTTAATTTCAATTTGCTAAAGCATGATTTAATTTTTATTGTTATTATCAAACAATTTAAAAGTTAGGTAGTATTATATACATATTAATTTATTGTTTGTTGTTTATGTTTTCTAGTCATAATACAACTTGCATGATAATTAAATGTCGTATTAATAAAATTGGCTAAAGTAGGAAAATGAAATTAATCAACATCGTCACCTTTTATCGCCTTCCCTATCAGAACCTTATGTGATTGCATCTACATTTATTCTTGTTTATTCCTATATATTGTCGCCAATTGATCGTACTTGATATATGTTTAGCAATTTTGACACACAGTTAAAGTATGAATATATATGATGTATTCAAACTTTTCTGTATCTAGCACTTAATTAATTTAGAATCAAACTAATAAAACATGACATTTATTTTTTCCCTCCACATTCATTTCCTAATTATAAATAACCTAAATCTTATTCCTTCTTTTACATTTTGTTTCTCCTAACACCTCATATTCAAAAGCTCTTATTCTTGCAAATCCAAAAGCATTCTTTTATAAAAATGCTTTTTTTTTCATTTTTCGTACACTTCCTGTTCTCATCTTAGTTGTTCTTCAATCTTTTCCTAAAGCCTCATCTTGAGAAAACGTAAGTATTAAAATTTGTTTATCTATATATTTTTAGCGCATACTAATTTTTATTTTAATAATATTTCTTGTAACATGAATATCTTTTGCATATAAACTTTGATTCACGGACGATTTCTTCTGTTGGATTCAAATCTATATTCCAGACAACATGAAATTGATTTAGCTGAACTTGGAGATTGTTGAGTTTTGCGCTTCTGTTTGGATTTTTATGGGCTAAAATCAAAGACGAGTGTTTTAACCCACTTACAACTTCTAAAATTTCTTATATTTGTTAAATTAAATTTGGTTGTGATTATGCATTTATTTATGATTTTTTTGTATATTTTTAATCATCATCTCAGTTAATTTCATTTATTAAATTAAATCGTTATTTAATTCATTTTTGAATATAACTACCAGTTAAATACCTGTTATATATATTATCAGTTATCTGTTGATATTGATTGATTGTTTTGGATGATGATTGTGATGGATGTATGATTTATGATGGATGAATGGATGTTGTATTTTATTTTTATAATCTGCAAGTTATTATGCTTTTTTATCGATTCGGGATTGCGATTTGAAATGATATATAACCGTAATTTTTATTTTTTAATTACGGATTGAAATGATAAACATCCGTATCACCTGACCATAGGGTAGACAATTATATACAGACACGTGGTGTGTATATATATATATATATATATATATATATATCTGTGTGTGTGTGTTCAAATGATTTCTATGCTATTTAACGAAAAATACGGATTATATAAATAATGATTTTAGATGTTATATAAACGTCAAATTTATTATTGATTTTAGCTATATATAAATAGGCTTGAAATATAAAATAAGCCTAATAATAAAGTTTAAATATTTTATACAATAAGGTTTAATGAATATTGATTTTTAATATTATATAAATATTATTAAAATGCTTGAATTTAAGCTATGTATAAGTTTTTTAAACAAAAATTTAGTTTAATAATAGAGTTTGATTTTTTATTAAAATAAATGTGAGTAAGTATTTAAATTTTATTTTAATATAGAGAGTATGATGATTTAAATAAATTAAGGTTGGGAGATAAATTGGAGATTTATTTGGAATTGAATTTATTTAAAAATTAAACTCTAAAAGGTTGATGTGGAATTTATTAAATTGAAAATTTTAAAAGGTATAATTATTATAGCTGGATTTTGGGGTCTAGGTGAATAAAATGATTATTTCAAGTATAAATTAATTGAAGAAAATATTTAGTATTTGAAATTTGAGTTTTTTTTTAAATAAAACGGATTTATTATGTAAATTATTTCAAAACTAAATAATAGAAGATTTGATTTTTGAATCTAGATTATCAAATTTAGTTTAGGAATTTTGAATATTAAAGCTTTGAAATATATGAAATTTGAAATGGTTTATTTGAGGATTTAAATCTGCATAGGGATTGATTTTGAAATTAAAGAAGCTAATTTATTATATAAAGTAATTTAATAGTAAACCATTTAAGTATTGGAAGTTACAAAGCTATGAATTTTAAGGTATTATGATTTGAAAGTGCTATGATTTTGGGAAAAGGATATTTTTGAAATAAAAATGATATTATATCGATTTGGGATTTCTTTAAAATGATATCATATTGATTTGGTTTTTAAAATAGAAATGATATCGTATTTATATGGTTTTGAAACGGACATTTTATTCGGCTTTTAAAGTATAAATTATTTTGAAATAACCGCGGCGTTATAATAACGATTGGTTGTTGAAGAGACCAGGATCAGAAGTTGTCATACTCTCTTCCAACTCCGAAAACCACTTTAACAACCGTGTACGTGGTGGATATTCCAGAATGAAGTAGGATGGTGGCGGCGTTTCCTTTGAGGTAAATACGTGGACCCAACTCCCGTGAGTTGGCATAAGGTGGCTAAAACAGGAGCGATTCTCGGGCCAATTGCGGTAGCACCTTTGATCGGACACATCCCTTCGATTTTATACTTTGACTTTTGGATTGATTCGGTGGCCACTTTTGATTTTCTTATTGGAGGTGTGGCTCGAGTGGGCGGTAGCTGCGGCTACGCGCTACCACCAGCCCGGATGCATAATTTGTATATCTACCCTGGCATTGCCTAGTTGTGCCGTGTCACATACCCTATCGCGCCTTGTACGAGTTTGGTTTTCTCCCATAGCCCGTGGAGTATTTAAGGTAGTCTCCCGATCTGGAGATGCGCTGGTACTGGATGGACTACTAGGACTATTACGTGTTAAGGGCTATATGGGTAACCCCTTAATGCTAAGAAAAAGGTAAGTTTATTTTACAATTAGACACTATTATAATAGCGAAATATACTACATAGTAAATAGTTTAACGGATCCTTAAGAGATGTAAATCCCGAGCATCTTTTGAGTTACTGCACTCATATTTATTTCTGTTGATTTAACTTACATAAGATCTTTTAGTTCTGACTCGAGTGTTTTGTCTTTTCAATTCGCTCGGGTCAGTCCGAGCGTTTCAGGATTTGAAGATTTTATTCTGGAGGACGAAGACGAAGATTTGTAGTACTATTATCTACTATATTATTCCACTACACTATTGTTCCGCTGCATTATTGATATTCTATGGTATGTATAACTCTGATATATATTGTAAGTATAATTAAATATTTTGAAAACAGCTTCATGAACTGTATACTTGATTATTATATTTTATCCTTCCGCTGTGAGATTCTGTTTGTTTTATTTCTTTCTTGTTTTCTTATTTACCCCATAACAATCCGTTCTTCCATATGGTTTGAATTGGCACGTGTGTCGATTTAAAGCGTGCGAAAAGGTGGGACGTTACATCTGGTGTCAGAGCTTTGGTTTAGCTATAAACCTTAGCTTTGTGGGGTTTGACTCTTTGTTAATAGGGTAGGAATACCCTATGATGAGTCACTGAGTGTATATATATGAGAGAGCGTATTTGTTAGTTCTATAAAAAGGTTTTATTATTGTGTTAATCTGTTCCGTTTTGTTTTTATAAATTCTGGTTGGTGCATGGGACGCCGTGACATCAATAGGGATTTCTAAACACTTAATAGGACAGACCGACATAATATTTGTTTTAATATAGGTGAATGAAATAATTTTGCCTATTATATTTTCTATATATAAAATAAAAAATTTAAATAATATATACATATATTTGGTTGCAATATATTGGTTGTTAGGAAATGAAATTTATAAATAATAGTTGAGATAAGATTGAAAATAAAATAAATCAAATTGGAAATTTTGGGACTTTAGTTCTGGAATTTTTGGAAATTTCTTTCAAATAATTTTGGAATATAATAGTATTGTTATAAGTATTTTCTGATATAAATATTTCAATATAAATTGAAAGAATTGTTTAAAAAGGAATTTCGAAAAGAAAAATTTCAGTACAACCCTCTCTGTCGTTGGAAAATAATTTCGGTGATGAGTGCACGCATCATCGATATTCATTTTCGAGTTTCGAAGTGGGAAGGCCACTGTAGTAGTTTACGACAGATTTGTTATGAATTTTTTTTATGGTTTTAATTATAATTGGATATATAAGTTTAAGTATAAACCTTGATATATTATCTTTAATCATGTTTTGAAATTAAGCCTGGTATTTAAATTCCTAAGTTTCCGTTATTTTACAGTTTCAATTAGTGTGGTAAAATGGAAGTAAATCAATAATTGGAGCCTTTAATTAAAATAAGTAATTTAATGCTAGGTTATGAATGAAATTAAAGGATATAATTATTGAACATTAAATTAAATAAAAGAAATGTGAAAACTTGTATAATTTCAATTACATTCTCAAAGGCATAAATATAACTTACCAAAAGATGTAAAAGTTGAAAATGTTAATAAGAAAATGTAATAGATATCTTGCAAGTAAAACTTGAGGTAATGAAAGTATTCAATGAATTTTCTGTTATAAATAAAAATTTAATGTTATAAACTTAAGTTATGACTGGAAGGCCACTAAATAAATATAATAGAAAACTTATAAAGAAATGAAAATAAAATGTAAGAAGTGTTGAGGTTATTTATAATAAAATAAATGGAAAGATGTATACTGTAAATAAATGATATTAAGTAGTGGATAAATGAATGTAATACAATAAGAAGAAATTTCAAATTTAAGTAAATAAGTTGAAATTATTTCTAAATAAAATTGTAAGAAAAATGTAAAATAAAAAGATAAACCATTATATGAAAGAAAAGAAATCAAACAATTAATTTATGAAATGAAATTGATAATAAGTAAATTTGATTTGTTGGTTGGAATTGTTGTTGTTTTGGTTTATGGTAGTTTGGGCAAGGATACTTTAAATTTGTTTGGAAGGTAGGAATAATCTATTTAGTTTCACCTCAGACTGATGAGTGAAGGGTACGCTTAGTAGTTTATTTCTCTTTCCGTACAATTTAAAGTTTTTGAACTCGAACAACTATTTGTTTTGTTTGATATGAATGAATGATGGATTTGTATTGATTCCATGTGATGGTTGTATGTTGTGTTGCAAGTGATTGATGGTTGTATTGATTTGGTTGTTGGTGGTTGAAACCACTTTAAAGATTTCATTTTATATCACTATTAACTTTTCTAGATTATATAAGTGAAATGCATGTTATGGAAGAAATTGCTACTGCTTTTGGTTCCATAAATAAGCGTTAATTGCACGACAAATAGGTACGTTTTCGAATTACGTTTTATAGCGCTATTATATTGTTTTCCCATGTTGGGATGTATATTATTTTGAATTATATGTTGTATATTGTTATATTTGATATTACTATTTTCTCCCGAGCCTCTCTGTACAAAGGAGACTTTGCCGAAATTTTTCGTAAATTTCGGACTTAGAAATATTTGTAAAATGTTTTCCAAACTTTATTAATTTGAGTAATAAAAGATTTAATGGTTATAAACTGGTATATTTTATTTAAAATAAGTAATTTTGTATATTTATTGTTTATAAATTTAATATTTTAAATAAGATATATTGATTTCTTAATTCTTCTTTACCCTTCTTTTTCTTTTCGGGGACGAAAAGTTTTGATGGGGGAGAGTGTAACGATCCGTAAAATTCGATGATTTTAAAAGAGTTAATTTAATAGGATTTCTAATTTAATTTAGAAATAAATAAAAGTCTTAAAGTTTATATTGGAGCGAATGTAGAAATTTGATGAAGCAACTGTAATTAAATGTTAACAATTTAATATTTATATGGCAATAAATTAAAATTGAGAGGTATTTAAGAATTTAACCCCATAAGTTGATGTGGATGTATTAAACATGAAATTTTAAAAGATATGATATTTGTAACTGAATTTTTCCAAAATTACAATTAAATGAACTTTAATGTTACACTAATAAGATCTAGACAATAACTGAAATTTATGAATGTAACAAAATGAATAGAAATGTTAATTTTATTTCATAAGTTAACAATTGATGTAATAAAAAGAATGAAACCAAGATAAAATAATTAATTGGGATTTTAATTTTTATTAATATGTAAAACTGAAAAAAATTCAATATAAATTGAAATATAGTAATTAATATAAATAAAAGACTAAAATTGGATAGTATTAATGTAGTGAAAGACAAACAAATATTAACTATGTTATTTGTGTAATTAATGGATAGGAATACCAAAGGCTAATTGTAATAAGGGATATAATTGAGGAATATAAGTGGTAGAATAATAAAAATTTATGATTTTATTTTTGTTAACATATGTTAAGAGATATGTTTATGATCTTAATTTGAACTTCTACTAATAACATGTATTACAGTAAGATTAAAAAAAATGATGACATACGTCAGGTGTATTTAATGACATTGTTTGAATGTAACTAATAACAGTGATTATAATAATAAATGTTAATCATGATTAAATTATGTGAATGTTATTATTAATTATTTGAATGCATGCATAAAAAGTTATGCAAATATCAATTTTCAACATCGGCACACCTTTGAAACAAGGTTTCAAAAAATAACTACATTGATGTTTTATTTTGTTGGAAACCTTGTGTACTATGAATACAAGCTAAGATCAACCAACACATGGAGAAAATGAAAATGCTGATTGAATTAAATAAGAAAGTTAAATAAGAAGAATAGAAAAAGGTTCTTTTACCCTATTAAAAAAAATCTCCTCATTTTTCTTTCCTTTTTTATAAAATCCTTCCTCCTCCTCTCCAAAAAAAGGGCTGCCATCATCTTCATTTAAACAAAATAAACCGATAACAATTTAATGTCAAACATCAAATTAAATAAAAATAAAGGTGATTCATCCAGCACTTGCAAGGGTTGGGTGTGGGTCTTGACGATCTGAGGAGAAAGTACAAATCAAGGAGTGAATTTTGGCTAGATCTAAGAGGTGTCTTCTATTTTAAAATGTTATATTAAGTATAATGTTATTATCATAGTTTGTATGTATATGCTATTTCCTCTTTTGTTTTGAAATTGTTATGTTATTTGAATTTTTTGTTGAATGAATTAATTTGACTTTTAATTTGATAAATCAAAACAATTTTTTTTTTTGTATATATATTAAAAGAATGTTTTAATTATAGATCCATGTTTTAAACTCTTAAACCAAATTGCATTTTTTTAGATCTGAAAGTTTATATACATATAATTTGCATTTGTGTTGAAACAGAAATATTGTATACACATATTGTCACTTTATCTTGAATTGAAAATATCATGAAATTTGAATACTTTGTTGAATAAATTATTTGTTCTTAATCTAATAAATTATAATAGAAGTTTACATATGCTTAACAATTTTTCGATTATAAATCTAAGCTTTGATTTTGATTACAACAATATTTTAATTTGTTACCTAATTTATTATCTCAAATGTCCTTATTTAAGGATCTTAAAGGTTTGTTACTATATTGCTTAATTTGTCGCGTTCCACTTCTGTTTTGTTAAAAAATTAAATAAAATTCATTAAGGTAAAAAGGTTTAATTTACATGTATATATGTATTTTTGACTTCAAGTATACATAAGTTTACAAATGCATTAGACAATTTAATGTGGTATGGAAGTATGCTTTGAATTAATTAATAAGCTTTGGTTTAATCTTTATACACACATGTATGTGTGTTTGTGTGCATGTGTATATATATAAACATTTAATATTTTAATTTCAAATTGCTAAAGCATGATTTAATTATTATTATTATTATCAAACAATTTAAAAGTTAGGTAATATTATATACATATTAATTTATTGTTTGTTGTTTATGTTTTCTAGTCATAATACAACTTGCATGATAATTAAATGTCGTATTAATAAAATTGGCTAAAGTGTGAAAGTGGAATTAATCAATGTCGTCACATTTTATCTCCTTCCCTATTAGATCCTTATGTGATTGCATCTACATTTATTCTTGTTTATTCCTATATATTGTCACCAATTAATCGTACTTGAAATATGTTTAGCAATTTTGACACATAGTTAAAGTATGAATATATATGATGTATTCAAACTTTTCTGTATCTAGCACTTAATTAATTTAGAATCAAATTAATAAAACGTGACATTTATTTTTGTCTCTCCACATTCATTTCCTAATTATAAATAACCTACATCTTATTTCTTCTTTTATATTTTGTTTCTCCTAACACCTTATATTCAAAAGCTCTTATTCTTGCAAATCCAAAAGCATTCTTTTATAAAAATGCTTTTTTTTTTATTTTTCGTACACTTCCTGTTCTCATCTTAGTTGTTCTTCAATCTTTTCCCGAAGCCTCATCTTGAGAAAACGTAAGTATTAAAATTTGTTTTTATATATATATATATATATATATATATATATATATATTTAACGCGTATTAATTTTTATTTTAATAATATTTCTTGTAACATGAATATCTTTTGCATATAAACTTTGATTCACGCGCGATTTCTTCTGTTGGATTCAAATCTATATTCCAGACTACATGAAATTGATTTAGCTAAATTTGGAGATTGTTGAGTTTTGCGCTTCTGTTTGGATTTTTATGGGCTAAAATCAAAGGTGAGTGTTTCAACCCACTCACAACATCTAAAATTTCTTATGTTTGTAAATTAAATTTGGTTGTGATTATGCATTTATTTATTATTATTATTTTGTATATTTTTAATCATCATCTCAGTTAATTTCATTTATTAAATTAAATCGTTATTTAATTCATTTTTGAATATAACTGCCAGTTAAATACCTGTTGTATATATTATCAGTTATATGTTGATATTGATTGATTGTTTTGGATGATGATTGCGATGGATGTATGATTTATGATGGATGAATGGATGTTGTATTTTATTTTTATAAACTGCAAGTTATTGCATTTTTATTGATTTGGGATTGCGGTTTGAAATGATATATAACCATAATTTTTATTTTCTAATTACGGATTGAAATGATAAACATCCGTATCACCTGACCATAGGGTAGACAATTATATACAGACACCGTGGTCTATATATATATATAAATATGTTCAAATGATTTCTATGGTTTTTAAAGAAATATATGGATTATATAAATATTGATTTTAGATGTTATATAAACGTCAAATTTATTACTGATTTTAGCTATATATAGATAAGCTTGAAATATAAAATAAGCCAAATAATAAAGTTTGAATATTTTATATAATAAGGTTTAATGAATATTGATTTTTGATATTATATAAATATTATTAAAATGCTTGAATTTAAGCTATGTATAAGTTTTTTAAATAAAAAATTTAGTTTAATAATAGAGTTTGATTTTTTATTAAAATAAATATGAGTAAGTATTTAAATTTTATTTTACTATAGAGAGTATGATGATTTAAATAAATTAAGGTTGGGAGATAAATTGGAGATTTATTTGGAATTGAATTTATTTAAAAATTAAACTCTAAAAGGTTGATGTGGAATTGGTATATCTACCCTGGAATTGCCCAGTTGTGCCGTGTCACCTACCCTATCGCGCCTTGTACGAGTTTGGTTTTCTCCCGTAGCCCGTGGAGTATTTAGGGTAGTCTCTCGATCTGGAGATGCGTTGATACTGGATGGACTACTGGGACTATTACATGTTAAGGGCTATATGGGTAACCCCTTAATGCTAAGAAAAAAGTAAGTTCATTTTACAATTAGACACTATTATAATAGCGAAATATACTACATAGTAAATAGTTTAACGGATCCTTAAGAGATGTAAATCCCGAGCATCTTTTGAGTTACTGCACTTGTATTTGTTTCTGTTGATTTAACTTACATAAGCTCTTTTAGTTCTGACTCGAGAGTTTTGTCTTTTCAATTCGCTCGGGTCAGTCCGAGCGTTTCAGGATTTGAAGATTTTATTCTGGAGGACGAAGACGAAGATTTGTAGTACTATTATCTACTATATTATTCCACTACACTATTGTATTCCGCTGCGTTATTGATATTCTATGGTATGTATAACTCTGATATATATTGTAAGTATAATTAAATATTTTGAAAACAGCTTCTTGAATTGTATACTTGAATATTATATTTTATCCTTCCGCTGTGAGATTCTGTTTGTTTTATTTCTTTCTTGTTTTTCTTATTTACCCCATAACAATCCGCCCTTCCGTATGGTTTGAATTGGCACGTGTGTCGATTTAAAGCATGTGAAAAGGCGGGACGTTACACTAGTCCTTTTGATTGTATTTCCAAGTTCATAAATCTTTTCATTCTGTTTTTGATCTTCCAAGTCCAGGTGAAAATTATTTTGGCTCAAAAGCAGGTTAACATACATAGTTTGTCTCGTACGCTATTTATGCAATACTCGGATCAGTCTAAAACATTTTAGGTACATGGACGATATGACCAACATTTGTTTCATTAGGCTTAGAGGAGTCTTATATTATGATTGTTATATAATGTTGGTGTGACATTGATTCACACTATGTATATGTTATCGTGTTGTATATTGATTATTTGTCTTATATTATTGAGATAGTTCACATTTGTATCTAAACAGTACCAACTATATTATATTTTATTGTTGCGATTGACTCTATGTTCTCTGTTATTTACTGTATATCGTTCTGTCCTGGAGAAATATGTATTTACTATTATGTACTGTGTACGTATATGTGAGATATTTATTTAATGTTTTAATATGTACCAATTTTAGCTCAAGGGAATATTCACGTGTGTACCCCACACAGCCGTATTCTCTATATTATCTAACAATATTACTCTGTAATACTCTTGGATAATATGGGGATAAAGGTAGGGCATTTCACATCTTCATGTTGATCTCCATCACCATCTTTTCTTTCCATCATCATCAAGCTAGTCGTGCCCCTCCCCATAATTGTCACCGTCAAGCTCGACTCTATCACCGTCATTGAGAGTTATTACGCCGCAGACGAAACTTGCTCCTCTAAAGTCTACGTTGGTCGTGTGACAATATGGAAGACCTAGTTTAACGTGGCCTTGAAACAAAACTTTTGAACGTTTTTTCAAAATATTTATTGTATTTTGAACAAATGTTTTTCAGTCTCGTTGAAAAATAAAAACGTGTCCAGAAGGTTAAAAAATTGAGGAAGTTTATCCGCCAAACTATTTTTCTGTATATACAAATTGTAAAGGTGAATATACTAAATGTTACATTGATATTATAATTTCATTTTCCACCATGATTTGGGAGTACGTACGGTCAGTTTGGAGGTAAAAATGTCAAATCGAATTAGAACTAAAAAAGTTCAAAATTAAACCGAAACCAAGCAAGTTAATTTTGGTTAATTCGATCGATATCCAATTTACCCAGACTAGAAAGATGTATTATTATTCAAATGATTGATTCACCCAAAGGAAAACATAAATTTATGTTCGGAGAGATTTTATTTTGTATTTCTTATGTTTATAGTGGAATTTGACCTATTTTTAATAGATAAGCTTTGTATTTTTCCATTAAAACATTATTTAAAGTATTGCGATACCATGAAATTAACTAGCATGATAAAAATTCGGTTAATTTGGTTAAACTGATAATAAAATAAATTATACAAATCGATTTCAAACTGATTTAGTTTTAAAACTGAACCGAGCCGATCAAAATGAACCGGTTCGATCGTCTTAATTCGGTTCTAATCGAATGTTGTTCATCCTTAACCGTTAGTAAATAAAGCTCAATCTATTGTATTAATAGACATTAAAGGAGAACACATAACATAATAGACCTTTCCGAATTGTAAACCACTATCATCACAGACCCACTATTAGGGATTTACCCCAAAAAAATTATTCGATTGAAGTTTCTATCTAAAATTCAAGAGATCGGGTCTCTTCTTAATCTGATCAGGTAGCGTTTCTGCGGATGTAATCCATTAATTTCTCCAATTTAGGTAGGTTCCTTTATTTTATTTTCAAAAGTTTGCAGTTAATTTTTTTATTCGCTTAAATTCTTATTTTCATTTAATAAACAAAAATTTATGATTACTATCATACTTAGGGGAGATGGAAATGCCGAGGGCGGTGGTTTTGGCTATTTTGTTTCTCGCTACCAACATGTTGGATTTTACAATGTCTTCTCCTGCAGCCGTACCTGCATTTTTGTGGACACCTCGAAATCATGGGTAATGATCTATCCTATAATTTTCTTTGTGTTATTCTATAATTTAAGTTATGTGCTTGAAGAAGTTAAATGATTTGAGTACATACTTTTTTCACTTATTTGTTATGCTAAGTTGATGAAGTTTTGGCCTGGTTCTATTGGCATGCCATTGTTTATTTGATAGTTAAATAACCGACTATCAAATCTGGATCCAAATATAACTTTGGAAATATCTAGAGAAACATGGGAATTATATGGTACAATTACCGTTGGAGGTGTGTTATACTATACATATAAATCTGTTCGTTCTTCTAGAACGTTTATAAGGGAATCCGTCCACAGAAACGGTTAGGAGGTGATTTCCAATCTTATTCTCGTCTGTGTATTTCCTAAATAACCGGGGTTGAGTTTACCGAAAAATAGCGAACGTTGTTTGGAAGAGACCGGGATCGGATTTGTAATCCGAAAACCACTTCGATCCAATGAGCACGTTTTCGAAAGGAAGACAAGAGCTTGGAGTCGAAGATGGAGCAGTGAAATGCAAGGGCTAATCGTTACTAATCCTGAGGATATTTCCAAAATGGATGTAGTAAGAGTAGTGCCATCGGTTCCGTTCGGACCGAAAACAAACTTGTATGGATGAATGCTATTAGTACATTGTCATGGGAGGACAATGAGCATTCTAAGTGAATATTTCTAAAAACATAACGCTTAGCCTCGAGCCTCATCAACCGGAAATGAATGAAAATAAGGGTTATGCAGCAAGGCTAAGTGGGTAGCACCCAAGTATGGTAAGATTTCCCCTGCCTAGATGTCTCTTTATTCGGCCGTGTGGGCGGTTGTTGATCCTAACCGTGGGGTGATCTTATTGGACTATCCAGTAAGGGGTAGCTTCGGTCTTTTGTTGCAGGGGATCGAGAGTGGTCCTCGGTATGCTGATCAAGACCAGGTACCATGACAGGTGGTACACCAGTGCCTAGTCATTACTTGAAAATCCATTCTCCCTACATGCCCTTTACCATTTTGGTTGTAGAGCCTAGTAGTATGCTGGAATTTAATGAATGTAACAATTTCGACCATCTGAATAAGTATTTGTACTTAGACACTATTAAAATATCAGAGGATTTTGATAAGAAATGTTTTGGTTATCCTAATAAAGATTTTTAAGTATAAATTAGAAGTTTGAAAAGTGGTTTTGGAAGAATGTTTTAGAAAAATTATTATTTAGTTGTTCTAAAAAGTGTTAAAGTAAATATTAATTAAGTTAATTATAGTATTTAGTTATTTTTAAAGGTTAAATTAGTGTTATGATTTAACGGTATTTTTTGAATATTTATACCTTATACAACAGTTTTATTTTAAAAGTAGTTTTTGGCTAAAGTTTGCTAGTAAAAATTATTGTGGAATTTCGTAACTATTATTTTGAATAAAGTGATTAAGTAGTTTTATTTTAAATATTTTAAGTGTATATTTCTGGGTAAAGTGATTTAAGTTATATGAAAACTAAATTTGATAAGACTTGGTGCTTTTTACTGGAAATAAAATATTTGGCTTGTGAACGTTATTTGATAGTTAGATAACCGACTATTAATATTGGCCAATGCGTTGATCATTTCGAATAGACCGTAATCGGGTTTAATTATCCGAAAACCATTTCGATCCGGTTTGAATGTTTGCGAATGAAAACCGTGAAGATGATGAAGATGATGATTCGGTTTGTCCAGACCTAGGGCAACTTGTATGGACGAATGCTTTCAGACCATCGTTAGGAGGACGATGAGCATTCTAAGTGAAATGTGTTCTAAAAAGGTAACACATAGCCTCAAGCCTCATCAACCGGGAATGACTAAAACAGGAGAGGTGCAACAAGGCTAAGTGGGTAGCACCCAAGTAGGGCAAGGTCATCCCTGTCTAGAGTTCCTTTTTGATCTCGGCTTAGTGGGCGGTTGTTGATTCCAACCACGGGGTGATTTTATTAGAACTATCCAGTAAGGGGTAGCTCCAGTCTTGTGTTGTAGGGGGTCGGGAGTGGTCCTCGGTACGCTGATCTAGGCCAGATACTGTGACGGATGGTACCTCAGTAGTCCTACCAACCCAATTCCAATAAGCGCCCGTACGGTTTTGATTGTGTCCAACTATTGCTGGAATATGAGATGCAAGCATTTCAGCTAGATTCTATTTCACTTTCTATAGACACTATTATAATATCAGACAAATTTGATAAAAATGTTTTGGTTATCGTAAGGTAAAAACCCGGCATGTTTATTTGTGGCATGGTCTTACGAGATACCTTTGATTTCAAAGGATTTTGAAAACATTACTAATCCAATTAAGAGTGTCTTTCTCACGCTGGTTTTCCAGACTGACTCTAGTATTATTTTATTATAATGCTCGGATCAGACCGAGTATTACAGATTTAGGATAGGATGTCGTGGAGCTTAGGAGATGAGCTGGATGACGAGACATATATCACATATCTGACTTATATTCCACTGTGTATGTAAGCTGTATAGTTAGCTTTTGTGAGGACAAGTTATTATAATTGTCCGGTATTGTGTTATTGTTTGGTGTTATACTCTGATGATGTAATGTATAAAACAGTAATAGTTCTTTTGTATAATGATCAGTTGTTATCTATTATATATTGTTCCGTTGCGATAGTGAGATTCTGATGTTGTTTTCAATTCCTTCTTCTACCTCCTTCTTCTTTAACCCTAATGATTCGTATTTCCGTCCAATTTGAGTTGAACTGATGGAGAATATTATTGACTCAAAGGGGTACGGGTTTGCGAGCTATTACAGTGGTATCAGAGCTGAAGATTAAGCGAGAACCTTGGCTCTGGTGGGGATTACTCACTAGAGATAGGGTCAGTAGTGCCCAAGAATGAGTTTGAGTGTATTAATAGATATGAGCACGTTTTTGTTTGTATTATAATATCAGACGAATAGTTACTAAAAGATTTTAAAAAAAGGAAAATTATCAGTTTAAATTAAATTGTTAGTTAATGACATTATTAAATGGTAATTAATTAACCGATTATTTAAAATGTTAATAAACCATATAATGTTTGTACAAGGTCTAAAATCATGGAGAGACAAGCCGGTTTGGATCGGATTGCAAATTAAAAGTCAAAGGTGAATTAATCACACTCAAATTGGATTTACCGGTGAATTTAAATTATTGGTTGATTGATTGAATCGATAATTTATTATCAGTATGGACGTGACATTATATATATAGTAGTGTGTGTGTGTATATATATTGGAGCGATTGATATTTTCGTATTATATAGCGGATGAGACCCTATGCGCTCCGCATAATAGCGGATGACCCTTCATACCGCGATGTCCCCTTGAAGTGGGATTGGTATTTTTATATTGACTAACATTTGTGGATGCAGGGAAACAGGTTGAAGGGATCCAACTGGATTCCTCGAAATTATTGAAGTTTATTTTCACAGTCTATGATATGATTTATTTGATAATCTGTGATAGATTGTATTGGAAATTGGAATTATTGAATGCTATGGTTTGGCCGAATATATATTGGGTATTTTAAGATATTGAAATATAAAGATTGGATTTTTAAAGGAAATAAAAAGGAAATTTTTAAGCGAAATGTTTATGGTGAAGTTGAATAAATAAAAAGGGTGAATTTGGAAAAAAGTAAATAGTTAACTTTAAAAATTCTAATTAATAAATTTCGGATATGGGAAGAATAGAGATTTTGAATAAATGTGAAATTAAAGGATTTTAAAAATATGGGCTTAAGCAATATTGATTTGAAGCACAAAGGATTATTTTAAATTTAAGATTTAAAATGTTGGAAGGAAAATAAGGGGTAAATTTTGAAACAAAGTATGAAATTGGTATTTCAGATTTAAATAAGATTTTTAATCAGAATAAAGGAGTGAATCTGGAATAAATGAGTTTTTGGAATAAATGAGTTTTTGGAATAAATTTGGGTAAGTAAAGGAATTTATTTTAAAGGGAATTTAATTCAGCAAATCGATTTGAAAATCGACTAAGTGTTTTGAAAATATTGATTAAAAAGAGAATGAGGCTATGGATTTATAAATTGGGTTTATAAATAAAGTGAAATAAATATCAGTGGATATTTTGGATTTTAAATTCACGGTGGGAATTTATAAGAAAAGGGTAATTCGTTTTAAAAATAAATAATGGTTTTATTTTTAAAGGTGTGAAAAGAAAATTTACGGGATTGGGACATAAATTAAATTAGGATAAATTGGGAAGGATTTATAAATGATTAGATGGGCTATATTGGAATGGAAAGTGTATTTCCCCGAAGAGCCAAGTGTATTTCAAAGAAGATTTTTAAGTATAAACTAGAAGCTTTAAAAAGAATGTTTTTATTGAAATTTATTATTTAAATTGTTTTAAAAAATTTAAAGTAAATATTTATTAAAGGAATTTTTTAAATGAATATTATTTAAACCGTAAAGATGATGAACACGGTGATTTGGTTTATCCAGATCCAGGGCAACTTGTATGGACGAATGCTATCAGACCATCGTCAGGAAGACGATGAGCATTCTAAGTGAAATATGTTCTAAAATGGTAACGCATAGCCTCAAGCCTCATCAACATTGAATAGATAAAACATGGGAGGTGCATCAAGGTTAAGTGGGTTGCAACCAAGTAAAGTAAAGTCATCCCTGTCTAGAGTCCCTTTTTGACCTCGGCTTAGTGGGCGGTTGTTGATCCCAACGGCGGGGTGATCTTATTTGGACTATCCAGTAAGAGGTAGCTCCGGTCTTGTGTTGCAGGGGATCGAGAGTGGTCCTCGGTACTTTGATCTAGGCCAAGTACTATGACGGACGGTACCCCAGTAACCCTGCCATTGTATGGAATCCAATCTCCAATGAGCGCCCGTACAGTTTTGGTTATGCCCATCTATTGCCGGAACGTGAGATGCAAGCATTTCAGCTAGATTCTATTTTACTTTCTATAGAAACTATTATAATATTAGAAATATTTGATAAAAAATGTTTTGGATATCGTAAGGTAAAAACCCGACATTTTTATTTGTGGCGTGGTCTTACGAGATACCTTTGATTTCAAAGGATTTTGAAAACTTTAATAATTCAATGAAGTGTGTTTTCTCATGCTGGTTTTCTAGACTGAGTCGGATGTTGTTTTATTATAATTCTCGGGTCAGACCGAGTATTACAGATACAGGATAGGATGCTGTGAAGCTCAGGAGGCGAGCTAGATGGCGAGACGTATCACACGTACTTGACTTGTGTTCCGTTGTGTATGGTAAGCTGTATAGTCAGTTTTTGTGAGGACAAGTTATTATAACTGTCTGGTATTGTGCTATTGATTTGTGTGTACTCTGATGATGTAATATATAAAAACAGTAATAGCTCTTTTTATATAAAAATCTGTTGTTATATATTATATATTATTCCGCTGCAATTATGAGATCCTGATATTGTTTTCTATTTCTTCTTCTACCTCTTTCTTTTTTAACCCTAATGATTCGTATTTTCGTCCAATTTCAGTTGAACGGACGAAGAATTTTGTCCACTCAAAGGGGTACGATTTTGCGGGTTGTTACAGTGGTATCAGAGCTGAAGGTTAAGCGAGAACCTTGGCTTTGGTGGGAATTACTCATTAGAGATATGGTCAGTAGTACCCTAGAATGAGTTTGAGTGTATTAACAGATATGAGCGCGTATTTGTTGGTGAATATAAAATTGTTTTATATTTTGTTGATTGTTTTGTTGAGTGGCTTATGAATTCTGGTCAATATGAGTAATTAACATTATTGATAGGGGTCTCTAAACACTTGGACAGAACAATTCGACGCAGTATTATTTTAAATAGGGAGGATGAAATAATTTTGCCCAAATTATTTTTATTTATAAAAGAAATAATTCTCCATAAATTATTATAGTTATAAATTGTTGCTTGGTTGTTAGGAAGTGATAATATTAAATTATTATCATTGTGTTATGGAAATTGAGTAAATGCTGAAATTATAACGAAGGGTTAAGAGAAATAATTATATAACAGAATGGAATTTGTAAATGTGAATTACAAATGGGATTTATAAATTGAAATATGATAAAATTCCAAAGTAATACTTGAATATAGATTGAAAGGATTTGAAATTTTAAAATTTAGGAAAATTTAATTTCCTTCGGGTTTGGAAATGGTTTTCAAAGGTTTTGAAGGAATAATGGTGATATTATTCGAAAATATTTTTGAATGGGATATGAAATCAGATGGGATTTGGAATTAAAATATTGGAAAATGTTTTTAAAGAGATAAGGCATTAAACTCACTTCGGTCGCTGGAAAATAGTTTCGGTGATAACTGCAGCATCATCGATGTTTATTTTCGAGTTTCTAAGAGAGGAGTTGCTACCCTAATTTTTTAAATTGGAGTTGTTTGCAAAACTGGGTTTGGTTTTGAAATTCAAAGAAATAATTTGATATACCTAGGGATTTTGGATATAGTTGATTTCAAAGGTGATTTCGAAATGTAGAGAAATTGCTTAAAACTCTGGAAGTTAATTAAAAATGTTTATGAAATATAAATGAGTTTGGGAACTTATAAAAATTGTTAGAATAAAAATTTAACTTGAGGAAAAGTTAAATTAAATAAGTATGAAAACAAAATAAGTTAGAAAGTAATCAATTAGATGAAGTAAATTAAAGAGATTAGTGAATGGGCTGTAAATAAGTTGGAAAACTTATGGAAGTTTAAAATTTTGGATGGAAATGGAATGTAACTAAATCAAGTTAAATAAAAGTGAATTTTGACGAAATAAATCTAAGTAAGCTAAATGGGATGGTCATTGAAATAAAATTTATTATGTTGAAATAAATTGGAAATGAACAAAATCAAATTCAGATTGTGGGTAAATTGAATTTAAATTGAATATCGGAACGGAATGTTTAACTTGAATTGTATTAAGTAAAGTGAATTTGAAAAAAAAAATTAGTTCGAGTTGGACTAAAAGAACAAAGTTCTGGGAATTAAAAATTGATTGATATTTAAAATAAAATAGCAAGTGGAACTAATTAAAGAAATGGTTAATTGAATATGGTTTGGGATAAGATGAGTTGAATTCAATATTTAAAATGAAAGGTAAATTGAATTCATATGGAATTGGAGACCTAATTTGAATAAAGATAGATATAAACCAAAGTGGTGAAATGAAAATAAATATTAAAGTGTATAGAATTTTTACAATAAACTTAGGGAAGGTAAAGGGTGAAATTTTTAAGTAAAATTTGGTACTGAAATATACTAAGCATTTGAATGAAGATTTAAATAAAAGTCGGATAAAAAGGAAAATTGTGAATAAGTGAACGGAAACTAAAATAAACGTGAATGAAAGAGAATTGATATAGCAAATAATCAGTTGAGATAAATACGTAGGGTGTACGTATATTATTTTATTCGCATAGCAATTTGATCCAGATTCGAGCATAGGATTTCGAGATATTTCTGTTGATTCGAATTGGGATTTTTCACTCGATTTTCAATGGCGAATCCTGGATATGGATTTTTGATTGATCCTGAAATTCTCTATCATAGTATATGGCTACGTAATGAGAATGATGGTTTCTGATTAACGAACTAGATCTGAGTCCGCGCTAGGAAGTCAGGTGGACGATACTAGTTCGGAAGTGAACTTGTGTGATCGGGTGAGCGATCGGATTTGATATTGCACACGGATGATATATGTACATCGTACGGGCTTAAATAAGTCAAATTTTGAAAATTTTGAAAAGAAATAAATAAAATGATTTTGAATACCGTGATTGGATATTATTGCTAAGTAGGATATAAAGGTATATAAAAGCAAAGGATAAATTGATGTTTTCAATTTTAGAAAATAAATTTGAATTGCCCGACAAAAAGACATGTATTTAAATTTGTGTATGAAATTTCATGATTTTCTGATCTACCCACTTGGATTTTGTTTTATTTTGAAAATTTGAGACCGTAGAGGCATTTTGTTGTTGTTCCGATCTAGCCGTCCAAAGAAGACGTTGGCGAAATTTTTCGAAAATTTAAGGAGTTGGAAAAATTTTGAAGAAAATTTTACTATAATTTGAATTATTGAGGGGATAATATTATTTGAAACAGATAGATGAATTGGAAAGGTAGTAAGAGTGATAGCGTGTCTATAATAAAAAGATTGTTCTAGGAAGTAGTTTGAAACTGTTTGGTTTTGGGAAATAGTTAATAGGTTGTGGACCATCCTTCTTAGCTAGCAATTTCGGGGATGAAATTCTTATAAGGGGGGAGGAATGTAACGATTCGGGATTTTGGACATTTGAAATTGGAATATTTAATTAATTTTAAAATATTTAAAAGTTAAATTTTAACTTGAATTTCAAATATAGCTATTTAATTGATAATTAAATTATTGAGTTTAATTATTGGAGATTGGGGTAAAATATTGAATCTTGGTTTTTAAGCTTGTTAAAAATATTTCAAAGGCTTATAAAATTTATATTAATATTATTGAAGGTAATAGAACCATTAAAATTGAATTTAAAAGTGGATTGTTCAGTTCTAAAAGTATATCGTTTAAATTGACATTTAAAAATGGTCTTTCGAGGCACAATCTCGGAATTTGACGAAACCAGTTCCATTGGATCCGTAATATTGTATTATTGTCGGATTTTAAATTTCGTAGTGTTTGGAGTTGTTATGTGATCGTACGGTAGAAAAACGCGCTGAAATCTCTATCGAAAATTCAATATAATAACTGGGTCCAAAAAGCTATCTTCTCCACACGATCGAGTTAGGACTCGAAACCTTTTCCATTGCCTTTAGAATGTGGGTGTAACATTGTAAACGCCTGGCGGCATGCGTCGATCGAGATTTTAAGTTGCACTATTGTGACGACCCAATTTTACGACGTCCTAAAGTTGACACCGATACGTCAACTGTATCCAATGCCGCACAGCCAAATGCCGAAAAACCGAACCGTTAGGGTTTATGAAGAAGAAACAGAAACAATAACAGAATCTCACATTTCGTAGCGGGACAAATATAATAGATAAATGAATAATCTTTAGACAAAGCACTGTATCAGTTAATACATTACATCACATTACATAATCAGAGTATTACAACCACAAACAACGAAAAAGAATATAACAAAACAAGGCGAAGGGGTTTAAACTGATTGTTGTACGGGGTGATTTAAAAGGCGAAGGAGGGTATGGTGTGATTTAAAAGGCGACGGGTTGCATGCTTTGAATAAGAAAAGGGGACAGGACTGGTTGCTAAGGTGGCTTGCTATAGAGAAGGTCGGCTACAGAAATTTTTGAAAAGAAAGGAAAAAAGTGATGATGTGAAGGGATTTTAGCTGATGTTGACTAGTGTATATATAAATATTTTTTTATTAGATTCAAATTCAAATTATCTCGATAAACGCAACTTAAAATCTCGACCTCCTATCGAGGCATGCCATCAGGCATTTATAATATTATACCCCTATTCTGAACACAATGGAAAAAAATTCGAGTCCTAATTCGATTGTATGGAGAAGATAGATTTTTTGAACCAGTTATTAAATTAAATTTCGATATAATTTTCAGCGTGTTTGCCTATGGTACGACCAAATGACAACTCCGAATGCTACGAAAATTGAAATCCGATAATAATATAATATTACGGATCCAACGGAACTGTTTTCGTTGAATTCCAAGACTGTGCCTCGGAATGCTATTTTTAAATATCAATCTAAATCATATAATTTCAAAACTGAACAAAGCATTTCCAAACCAAATTCTGAAGCTTCAAAAATTTTCAGTATTATCAATATAAATTTTCTAAGCCTTGAAAATACTTTTAATCAGCTTAAAATTTCAGATTCAAATTTTTTACCCAACTTCAATAAATTTAATTCAAAAATTTAATTGTCAAATTCATAGTCATATTTAAAATTCAGGTTAAACTAACCTCCAAATATTTAAAATCAATTAAATATTCCATTTCAAATGTTAAAAATTTCCGGTTCGTCACATCCTTTCCCTCTTAAAAGAATTTCGTCCCGTAATTACTGGTTAAGAAGAATGATACTCAACCCATTTGATATTTTCCAACCCAAACAGTTTTTATCAACTTTTCAAAACAAGTCTTTTTATTTAAGACCCATCATTTCTTCAACTAACTCTCCAAATTCAATCATAAGTTTCCAAACAACATTGTTTACTTAATCACTCAAATTTAAATTAAAATCAAATTTCAAATTTTCTCAAAATTTTTCTAACTCCCTAAATTTTTGAAAAATTTCGCCAGCGTCTTCTTTGCGCGGGTAGCTCGGTACGACTACAAATGGCATCACAGGCCCTCAGATTCAAAAAGAAAACAAAAGGCTAAGTGGTTAGACAAGAAAATCACCAAATTTCATATAGAAATTTAAATACATACCTTTTTGTCGAGCAATTCAATTTTATCTCCAAAATCCCAATTCCAATTTTCCTATAACATACCTGTAGATTCTACTAGCCATAATATTCAATTACAACATTCATATATCATTTTGCATATTTCATTACAAAAGTTTGAATACTTACTTCGTATACCATCTTTACTTCATTATTGAAGTTATATATCCATTTTCATTCAACTTTACATTTTCAATTTCATTTGAATTCAATTTACACTTCCAATTTAATTTGGATTCAATTTACCTTCTGAATATTGAATTATATCAATTATCTTTCATTCACAAATGCACTATTTAAATTAGTTTCATTTACTAATCCATTACAATTCATTTTATCTCAAACCATTTCTTTATTTCACCTTTATTATCTTTAGTTCACTTCGAACTAATTCAAATTGGTTTTCAACATTCAGTTTCAATTCCAGTTTTATTCCTTTGTTCATTCCCAAAAATTTATTTTCAATTCACTATTCTGGTTTATAACTACTTATATTAAACTGGATTTCCAATTCTATATGAATTCCATTTACTTTCATCTATAAATATTGAATTCAATACATTTCAAACCATATTAGTTTTGACGTTCCTTCGATTAGTTTCACTTACTAATTTTATTTTAATACTTCGCTTTGTTTATCACAAATCAAATTCAATTCCAATTCCAGCTCTAATTACTTAAAAATTCGAAATGAATTTCAACATTCAATTTCACTTTCATTTAATTTCAATTGTAAATTTATTTATTCATTCACAACTTTATTTTCCACCTTATAAAATTTTATTCCATAACTATTTTTTATAAGATCCCAGAGCCTTTTCAACTTTTCAAAACCATTTTTTGAAATCAATTCAAATTATCCCTTTAAATTTCTAAAACCAAACCAGTTTTCAAACAACTTTCATCTAAAATTATTTGGCAGCAATTCCTCTCTTGGAAACTCGAAAATAAACACCGATGATGCTGCAGTCATCACCGAAGTTATTTTCCAGCGACCAAAAAGAGTTTAAAGCTTTTATCCCTTAAAAACACTTTTCCAAAACCTTTGAAAATCATCTTCAAAATCAAAAGGTATTTAAACTTTCCAAATCTCAAAAATTTTCAAATTCTTTTCAATACACTTTCAAATATTTCTCTGGAATTCCGTTTCAAATTACAAATTACATTTACAATTTATATTATCAAATTCCAATTGTATGTGAATTTATTTCTTAACTTTTGATTATGATTTCAATTTCTTATTCAATTTCAATGATAATAATTTAATATTATCACTTCCTAACGACCAAGCAATCATATACTATATAGTTTATGGAAAATTATTCTTTTTATATGCAAAATAGTTTTGGGTAAAATTATTTCATTTACCCTACTTTAAAACAATATCGTGTCGAATTATTCTGTACGAGTGCTTAGAGATCCCTATCGATAGAGTTGTACGGACTATACCGACCAGGATCCATATACCACTCAACAAACCAATCATCACAATATAAAACAATTTTATATTCACTAACAAATACGCGCTTATATCTATTAATACACTCAAACCCATTCTAGAGTACTACTGACTCTAACTCTAATGAGTAACACCCAACAGAGCCAAAGTTGTAGCTTAACCAAATGCTCTGATACCAAATGTGGCGACCCAATTTTACGATGCCCGAAAGTCGACACCGATGCGTCCACTGTATCCAATGCCGCACACTCGAATGCCGGAAAACCAAACCGTTAGGGTTTAAGAAGAAGAAGATAGAAGAAGAAACAGAACAATAATAGAATCTCACATTTTGCAGCGGAACAAATATAATAGATAAATGAATAATCTTTAAACAAAACACTATATTAGTTAATACATTACATCACATTACATTATCGGAGTGTTACAACAACAAACAGCGGAAAAGAATATAACATATATAAGTGATACGCCTCGCCATCCAGCTTGCTCCTGATCTCCACAGCATCTCTTTTTCGACTTCGCTCTAGAATAATGATAACCTGACTCTAGGATGTCCGTGTGGAAAATTAAGGGCACCTAGAGTCTAGAAAGGGAACAATAAACTCCAGGTCAGTCATAGGACTGGTGTGAGATCTTAAAAATAGTTATTTTCACAAAGAAAATAAAAAGAAATCCGCTATGCTTTTGGAAAATGAAATTGCCATAAGGCCTCCCGCCACACACACAATGCAAACGCAGAATTGGAGGAGATTTCTCCTTATGATAGTCAAACATGTTTAATACGCAAAATCCTTTCGATAATATTATTAGTGATAGTGCAGAAAACATTTTGAAAGTATAATATTAATCTTAGCCAGCATAGGTACCATTATATTATGCCTGCTATAGCTACCTCCTGAGGAGGCAGGTTATACATTTGCAATCGTAAAGGGCTCGTATTGTTTCTTTGGATTTCCAACAAATGGTCAGGCTAAGGAACTTCCTACTGCCATATGGGTACGCCTCTGGAGGGACGCCCCGAGAACCTACCCAGCTCTCTGCCAACACAAGGCCGGTTACCCCCTTCTCGGGAAGTAAAACCTAAGATATGCCACCCACGGTCGTTTGCGACCTTATCCGAGGATCCTTTACACTAACAACCACAAAGAAAAGTATTTTCAGTAACCACATAGGTTAAATATCAGAGTTCCATACCTGACACCACCCTTTTCCAGAAGGAATGGACATACCCTAGGGGAGCTACCCCTGAAACCTTGTCGCATCTTTCCTGTTTCGACCATTTCCGGTTTGTGAGGCTCGATGAGGTATCGTCCACAAAGCTACGCTTTTCACAAAGGCATGATTTGATCAACAAATGATCAGCAACACTCCGTATGCCACGTTACCAATTTGAGAATGTATCACTAATAACCATCAACTACATAACCTCTGAGCTCGTACGTTTCAGAGAAGGGTGTTAAGATAAGAGAATAAATTCTCCGCCATCAACAAATGTATTTGATAGAAACCAACTTTACATCTCAAAGTGTAACGTCAGACACACATCCATACAAGTCCGTTCCGGGATCGAACGGAACCAAAGGCACTTCAAAGAAGCCCTTGCAAATTTGAATATTCACAAATCACGACCGGAATCCCCATCACAAAGGGTGACAAAAATATCGGTACCGGAGCAACCTGGTGTAGAGACATTCGACGGGTAATCCTTTCGCTTTTGAAAATACCTGGTCTTTAACATCATCTTCAAATACAGTCATATTTCGTCGTATCATTATTCAGAATGGGTTTTATGACACAAGGTCCTCTTCCGGCTAATTCGAATAATGAGCGCTTATTTTTAAAAATAAGCGTTCAATCAGATTTCAAACAAATCACAACAAATTTCCACTTTGATCTTCTTAAACAAAGATTCATCACAATCACAAAGGTTCGATGTGGGTTTCGAATATCCTTTTGGAATTCGACTCCCGATCGCATCAAAATTCAAATGCCATTTAAAGGCCAATATTGATAGTCGGTTATTTGACTATCAATCAACATTCACAACAATCACCAAGATTTAAATAATTTTTCCCAATTATTTATTTTCAAAAATATCTTCACAAGATAAAATTTTAACACTTCAACTATTTGAAAACAAATTTCAAATCACTTTTCGCAGTTCAATACTTAAAAAAAAAATTTCAAATCAATTTTCCTTACGCGGAAAATATTTCCAAATATTTATTCATTTCCACTGAAAATCTGTCAAGTTCACATATTTTAAAATAATTTAAATGCTTATCAAAATATATTTAGAGATATTTAAAATAAAACTATTTTGAAACACTTGCTTAAATATTAGTTATGAAAATATTATACTAATATCTCATATAAAAATTCAGGTCCAAAACTAATTTTAAAATAAAATTAATAGATAGGATATAACCATTTAAATATCCAATTTCTAAAATAAATATCAATTTAAAACTTTAAATAATCACTTCTATAATGGTTTAAAATGTATTTTGACTTTAAATATTTCAAAATAACCTAAGCAAATAATTTTTTTCCCAAACATTCTTTCCCTTAAACCATCTTTACAAGTTCAATTTATACTTATAAACTATATTGAAAACTTTCTCAGCTTTTCAGGGAAAAATTCTCTTTCCATTTGTATCAATTAATAAATCTTCTTGATTTATTTAAATTTACATTCCAAATCTGTAAATTCCTTTTTACATCTTTAAAAATAAACTAACATTTATTTTTAAAACAAAATTCCCTTTCCTTTATAAGTTCCCATTGTGAATTTAAATTTTCCAAATATCTACTGATATACAATTTCCAAATTGATTTTAAAAATCATTTCCAAACACCAAATCAAGTTTCAAATTGATTTCAAATTTTATCTTAAACACCAAATCAATTTTAATATTGATTTCCCAAAGATTTATTCTTTTAACACCAAATCAATTTTCGAATTTATGTCTAAAATAAATTCCTTTATCCTTTCCAAATTATTTAAAAACCATATTTTTAAAATAAATTCTTCACCTTTTGAATATTATTACTTGGATCCATTTATTAAACATTTTCGCCATATTTTGGAATTTTATTCAATAGGATTTCACTATAGATTTTCTACTTAAATTTAAAAAATCCAATTTTATTTATTTCTGGTATCCTATGATACCAAAAATATTATTCGGCTAAATTTTAACCTTCAACGATTTCAATCACAATATAATCACACACAAATTTTAAATAATCAACATACTATATTGAAACAAATTCAATTATTTGAGGAATCCAGTTGGATCCCTCCAACCTGTTTTCATGCATCTACAGACGTTAGCACAACAATTAAATACCAATTCCACTTCGAGGTGGAATATCGCGGTATATGGGATTTATAAAATATCATCCGCTATTACGCGGCGCATAGGGTCTAAACTAATATAACTCATAATAAATCAATCATCCAAGCACAATCAATTTTAAATCTAACTATTCAAATTTTAAATCTGAAAAATATTTGATTGAGTGAGAAGATCTCACCTTTGCTTTTATTTTGCAATCCATTTTCCATCACGACTTGTTTCTTTACAGTTTTAGACCTTTTATAAATAATATATACAATTTATTAATATTCGAATAAATCGAATAATAAATTTCTTTTTAAATAATTTTAATTAACAATCAATTTTATTCAAACCGATAATTTTCCTTCCTTTTTTTAAATCTTTTATACTACAAATAAATTAAATCAGTTTATTAACCAAATTAATCTGTATATGGTTTAAAAATTCTAACTATAAAATCTTTAACATTTAAAACATCTATTTTCAGAACCCTATCCATATATAAATTAATTTCTGTTTATAAAAAAAGAAATGCATATAAATCAACTTCTATTTATATATTATATATATATATATATTTTCTTTAAGCATATATATGTATATTTACTGTTTTATCTTTTGCAAATTTAAAACAGAAATTAACTTTACTGTAAATTATTTTATCTATTCCTTTTACTCTGTTTTCTAGATATATGTATATATCAAATTAAAATAGGCATGTATACCTCACTGGAACCTGTAATTCGACCGAACTTGTTGCCCTGTGAAACGACCCAGGATTTTAACCATAATATTTTAATAAATGTTTAATCCAATTAAATGAAATGTAAACTTATCATTTTTAAATGAATAAGTCTTTTGGAAATATTTTCCATTTGTTTATATAAATTTTTATTTTGAAAAGGAAATTTGATTTGAAAATTTAAAATAAAATCTCTTAAAAATGTTTAAAATAAAATCTATCTTATATAATTAAATTAAAATGCTCTACCTTATTTACATTTGGTAAATATATATATATATATATATATATATATATATATATATATATGGATAATAATGTTTGAAATAAAATCAAATCCTATTAATATTGAATATAAATATAAAATATGAGTATGAGTAAAACATATAAATCGAATTTAAATGTTGATAGTTAAAATAGAAATAAAAATAATAACAAGGATTTAGTGATTATGGTATGCATGCAACATAAGTTAAAATTTGTAAGAACAATGTATATAATAAAACCAGACAAATATATACGTATATGAATTGTGAAAGCAAGTAGTTAATAAAACAAAATATCTTCACACACAAAAACCAAATGAATAAGTATGTAAACAAATTAGGAAACCATTGCATTAAATGCTATCTTCTCAAGCCAAAATTAAGTCATTTCAAAATATTTAGAAATCTTTTCATTTTCAGAAGAAAAAAAAATCTGATCAATCAAAACAAAAGAAAGCTTGACCAGTTAAACCTACCCTTATACAAACTGTTTTCTTCTATATATGTGTATCTCTCTAGTTTCAGTTCGTTCAGTAAAATAACTTAGCAAAACTAGATAAAAAAGAAAATAAGCATCTTTATTTTTCAAAGCTCAAAATCATTCAACAAAAACAGAAAGAACTCAGGGTAGATTCAATACTGCAGTTTTCAAAACATCAAATTGTTCTCTGTTCACAATACTTTAAGGTGAGTAAACATAAACTTTAAAGCTTTAAGTTTAATTAAAAATAGTAAAGATGATTCATGGATAAAATGGTGTTGTATATGTTTATTTTTGAATATAGTTTGTGTTTATATATAGATTGTTCTGTGTTGACCATAGGTTGTTCTGTACTTCTCTGTTATTTGTTACAGGGTTGAATGTTTTTTTCAAACTCAAATTATTTTCATCAGATCATTGTAAAGCTTTAAATTTTCAACAAAACTAGGTGTTTAAACTTAAATTAAGATTTTACAAGCTAATTAAACCACGTTTATAAGATATCACCACTGGAATCATGTTTTACAGGTAATCAAGTAATATTTTGATAAATTTGATTTTTATAAAATGCAAATTCAAGTTGATAGCTTGAATCCTTACTACAAATTAATATTTTTAAAATAAAAATGAAGATTTTTAGTTTAGTATTCTAAGAGCAGTTTGTATTTGAACAAAATTTGCATTTTATCCATTTTCTGATGATCAAATCAATTGTAAATGTTGGAATTTTGTTTGAAGCAGGTCGTTGATTTGAAGAAAATTATTTGAAATTTTTTCTATTGCATGAATTAAAGGAACGAGGCCAGATTAGGGTTTTTGTTCGAATATTTGGACATGTATGAAACGAGACGAATTCATCCCCTATGCTTGATAGAGTTTCTCGTAACTCTGGAGAATGGTAGCATAGGGTGTTGTCATGGTGTGGATGGATTTTGAGCATCTCCGATGGTCTGAGAAATGGTGGCGAGGTGGTTTTGTTGTTTGGGTTAAGCTTCAGGTTTCGAGCGAAATGCTCAAATTCGATTTGAAATTTTTAGAGGCGAATCGTGTCGTGATTTCGAGTTTATAGGTGTTTTGCGACTTGCCGATGGTCGTGGGGTTCGCCGGAGCTACGGCGCGATGCCGTGCACGTGTACGACGTGGGGTTGTGTCAGCGTGTTCTTTGGTGAGAAATCACGAGTTGTTACTCGAGTTAACTAGGTGATTGCTTCGGGTAGACATCGAGTACGTGAGCATGATTTCCTATTACTTTAATTTAAACCTAAACTAAATCTCAACTTTCTGGAAATAAAAAAAGAAGAAGAAGGATTGTGTGAAGAACGAGAGAGTGACTCAGGGATGTTGGTGAGAAACTCGAGTGTTACCCGAGTAAACAGGGGAAAGTTCTGGGGTTGTTTTTTTTCTTTCAAACTGCAATATTATAAAGGTGAAGTTAAGCAAAATTTCTTTTCAACAAGTTTTAAGCGTTGACGACTTAATAAAGGTTTAACAATTTAAGTTAAGACTTTAATACAAGTTTTAATTATTTAGTTAATACTTTACAATGTTTTTAAAAATCTAATTAATATTTTAATTAAGTAGATGATTTAAGTTAAGTATTAAATTAATTAACATTAAAGTTTTGTAGTTAGTAATATATTGATTTTCAAAGTTTAAAGAAGATTTTTTTTAAAATGTTAATTAAGATGAATAATTATTATAATTAATTATTTTGAAAAGTAATTAAGAATGATTAACTTTTTAATTGTAATTAGAGATTGGTTAATTAATGCTTAAGCGATAAATAAATTTGTAATTAACTACTTTAAGTTAATTAATGTATGATTAATAGTTAACTAATTAAGTAACTTGATTAAGAATTAATAATTGATTTATTAAGTAATTAGTGGTTATTAAATGGGAAATTAAGCTATTAATTAATATCAAGGGTAATTAATTAAGTAATTAAGATTTAATAAATTGATTAATTAATTAAATAATTTGAAATGGAATAGTTAATTAATTGATGATTTATTAAACATGATTAAGTGATTAATTCTCAAGTAATTGAATTAAATTGCATTAATTACAATAAGAATTAAAGATGCTTGCTTATGAATGTTGTATATGTAGAATATCTGATTTTGTGACATCTGTTTGATGATATTATGTGATACTCTGTGATATGCCTTGATATATCTATGATGATTGTGTATGTTTTATCTGTGATAAATGCTATGTGAATTCAAGGTATTGAATTAAACCGTTTAAATTATTAAACAACTTGACCTTTAAAATGGCGTTTGGATTTCGATGAGATCGGGATCGGGTATCAATTTTGATTATCCGAAAACCACATCGATCCAAATTAAATGTTAGGTCATAAATTCCCAAGTGAATATCGAAATGATGTTTCAGAATGCAAGGGTTATTGTCGTTGACTCTGAGGATGATTCCAAAATGAGTGTAACGATATAATGCCTTCGGTTTCGTTCGAACCTGAAACGAACTTGTGTGGATTGAATGCTTTCAGAACATCGTCGGGTGGAAGATGAGTGTTCTAAGAGATATGTTCTATAAAGGTAATCGTAATCTCAAGCCTCATCAACCAGGAATGGCTAAAACAGAGGATATGCAGCAAGGTTAGGTGGGTAGCACCCAAGCAGGACGAAATATACCCCTGTCTAGATGTCCCTTTTTATTTCTGCTGTGTGGGAGGTTGCTAGCTTCAACCGCGGGGTTATCTTGTTCGGAACTGTTCAGTAAGGAATGGTTCCAACCTTGTGTTGTAGGGGGTCGGGAGTGATCCTCGGTACGGTAATCTAGGCCCCGTACTATGACGGGCGGTACCCCATTAGCCCTGCCATTGTATGGAATCCAATCTCCAATAAGTTTCGTACGTTTTGATTGTGCCCAACTATTTTGGAATGTAAGATGTAAGCATTTCAGCTATTTCTGTATTTTACTTGAAAACCCTAGACACTATTATAATATCACTGGACTTCCTATAAAATTGTTTTGGTTAGCGTAAGGTAAAAACTTTCCCATATTTATGTGTGGGGAGTCTTACGTGATACCTTTATTTTCAATGTTTTTCAAAGTTAAACAACTTTAAATCGTTTACTCATACCATACCCATGTATGACCCGGAGTTTTTTTTCTTCTGTTTTTCATAAACTCTTGGGTACTCAAATTTTTATGAGTAGCCAAGTGATAGGTTTGGAGTGTTGGTTTTTGGAGGAGCTTGGAGCAGAAGTCCAGGCGTATATATCTATCTAGTTCGCTGTGTAGTTAGTGTAGGCTATATTTTGGAATGTATGTAAGGACAGATGCATATATGACTGTCATGTGTATGAGGTTGTATAACTCTGATATATGTAAAACTATGTAATAGTTATGTGATGTATTATACTTTGTTCCGTTTCCGCTATGAGTGTCTGATATTGTTATTCTTCCTTTCTATCTTTTCTATTTCTATCCCTTTCTTTTCTTATTGATGATACGTCTTTCTGTAGGTAGAAAGGCGGGTCGTCACAGTTGGTATCAGAGCATAAGTTGAGATAATATCTAGGCTATGGAATAATATTTATCTTAAGAGTGCGTATTTGTATTTTCATATAATTATATACCTATCTCAATTTGTTGAGTCACCTGTCCAGGTGGCCAACATGAGTTCTGGAAGAAGAGGCAGAGGTAGGGGCAGTACCTCGACTGATAATGGACGAAGTCAAACTGCTAGTGAGGCTATAGATCCAGTACCGCCTCAGGTTAGTTTTGCTGCTTTATGTAAGGACTTCCTCAACCTTGGAGGTAAACCATTTAAAGGGTCAGAGACGACAATTGAGGTCCAAGCTTGGCTACGCTCTTGTGAACGCATTTTTAAGAGTATGAAGTTATCTGATGAGTGAAAAAGGGAAATGGCCTCATGGAAATTGCAAGAAGGCGCTGCAGCTTGGTGGGATGCAGTGGTTGCAAATATTTCTGAGGACGACATTTCTTGGGAAAGATTTAAAGAGTTGTTTGAGGAGAAATTCATGCCAACAGCAGGAAAAACTCGTCTGTATCAGGATTTTCTGAATTTGAAGCAGGGAAGCATGTCTATAGCGGAGTATGAGATCAAATTCAATGAACTTTCTTGCTACGGACTAGGACTCATAGACACTCACCTCAAAAAGAACGAAATGTTTGTGTAAGGATTGAGACCAGCATTTCACGAAAAGTTGACGGCGCATTTGAAAGGATCTTTTGTTGAGTTATTGATATGGCTCTGAGATATAAGGATTTTATGAATAAGATATCAGTGGCACCAGTAGTAGCATAGGGAGGGAATTTTGCTGATCCAAATAAGAGGAAGTTCAATCCCATTTGGAGGAAGTAGAGCAAGAAGAAGACTAGAAGTAACAACGGACCTCGCAAATGCTATATATGTCAACAAGAAGGTCACTTGGCGAATAAGTGTCATAGGAAAGGATTTCAGCAACAGCAGCAGCAGTCGCATCAGAGTGGACCAGGTTCGGCTTTGGTTCAGAGATCTCTATGCTTCAATTGTCATCAACCAGGTCATATGATCAAGGATTGCCCGCTTCTTTATAAAGCTCAGCAGAATAAGGTATTTGCTTCGGAAGGTGCACCATCTACTTCATCTAAAGGCAAGGGAGTATTGGAAGGTACATTACTTTTAGATGGCAAGTATATTAAAGTTTTGTTTGATTCGGTTGCTTCTTTGGGTTTTATTTCTCTGGAATCTGTAGAGAAGTTATTTCTTACCCCTAGTACTGTTGACTGTCCCATCTTTATATCTAATCCTATAGGAGGGGTAACCAAATTAGATATGATCTGTAAAGACGTGAGGATTTCCTATCTGTCCCATAGTTTTTCTTGTGACCCTTATGTGTTGAATTTTAAGGGGTTTGACCTTATATTAAGGATGGATTGGCTTGATAAGTATAACGCTGTTCTAAATTGTGATGAGAGAACAGTTTCGTTGGAGACCGATCTGAGTAGAATTGCTAGAGTGACGTGTGATAATTCTGGAATTCACTTGAGTAGTCTTTTACATGGAGTTGAGACTTCTCAAGAGAAGGTTGAAAATATCGATGTGGTCCAAGATTTCCCTGACATATTCGAGGAAGTCAAGTGTTTGCCTCCGCATCGAGAGATAGAGTTTCGCATTGATCTGGTTCCAGGTGCAGTACAAGTGATTCAGCCTAGTTGGAGGATGGCTCCTAGGGAGAGGGAGGAGTTAGTCAAGCAGACTCAGGTTCTTTTGGAGAAGGGATTGATTAGGCCCAGTTTTTCTTGTTGGGATTCTGCTGCGGTGTTTGTCACAAAATCAGATGGATCGCTAAGGTTCTGTGTTGACTATAGAGGATTGAACAAAGTGACTATCCGTAATAAATATCCTCTTTCTCGTATTGATGATCTTTTTGACCAGTTGCATGGGGATTCTATCTTTTCTCAACTGAATTTAGCTTCAGGTTTCCATCAGTTAAGGGAAGCCGAGGACAGTATCCCTTTAACTGCATTTAGGCGACCAAATTGTTTCTATGAATGGTTAGTTATGCCTTTCGGGTTAACCAACGCTCCTGCCTACTTTGTTGATCTGATGAATCGAGTCTTTCAAGATGTATTGAATAAGTTTTTTCTGGTGTTCATCGATGATATTCTTGTCTATTCTAAGTCTGAAGAAGAACACAAGCAGCATTTGAGAATAGTGTTGGAGTCATCGAGGAGACATCTTTTGAAGGCGAAGTTCTCTAAGTGCCATTTTTGAAAATCGAAAGTCAAATTTTGGAGGAACATTGTTTCTGGTGAAGGTATCTCTGTAGATCCAACGAAGGTTGAGACTATTCTGGAATGGAAGCAATCGAAGACACCGACCGAAGTCCGTAGTTTTCTAGGATTAGCTGGCTATTACAGGAAGTTTATCAAGGACTATTCCAAGATTTCTTCACATCTGACCAAGTTGACAAGGAAAGGAGCTAAATTTAAATGGACACCCCAGTGTGAAGAAGCTTTCCAGGAGTTGAAGACGAGGCTAACTAGTGCACCAGTGCTAGCTATTCCAGATGGGAAGAGAAAATTTGAAGTTTTATAGATGCTTGTATAGTTGGACTGGGAGCAGTTCTGATGCAGAATAGAAGAGTAATTGCGTATGCGAGTTGATAATTAAAGCCACACGAAAAGAACTACGCTACGCACGATCTTGAGTTGTTAGCCATTGTTTTTGCTTTGAAGATCTGGAGACATTATCTTTGGGAGAGAAGTTCGAGTTATTCACGGATCATAAACCGTTGAAATATCTTTTCTCTCAAAAGGATCTTAATCTGAGGCAGCAGCGCTGGGTCGAGTTTCTGGCATCCTATGATTTGGATATTCTGTATACTCCGGGAAAGGCAAATGTTGTGGCTGATGCTCTTAGCAGGAATGCAGTTCTGTCTCTTTTGGAAGTTGTTCCATCTCTCCAGGACAGAATCATAAGCAAGCAAATGGAGGATAGATCTTTTGAAGAACTGATTCTTGGAACCAGGGATGGTCGATATTCGGATTTCAAGGTGGATAATCAAGGTGTTTTGAGGATTAATGGTCGTTTATGTGTACCTAATATAGATGGGTTGAGGCAAGAAGTCTTAGCTGAGTGTCATCGCTCCAGACTGAATATCCATCCAGAAATTTCTAAGACGTATAAAAACACGAGAAGAGTTTTCTGGTGGCCGAGCATGAAGAGGGATGTAGCTGCTTTCGTTAATAGTTGTGCTATCTGTCAGCAAGTTAATGGAGACCAGCAGAAGTCAGCCGGGTTGTTGCAGCCTTTGGAAGTCCCAGAATGGAAATGGGAGATGATTTCGATGGATTTCATCGACGGTTTGCCAAGAACCAAGAAAGGAAACGATGCTATATGGTGATTGTGGATCGTCCAACTAAGAGCGCCAATTTTATATCGGTTAAGGCAACTCGTACTGCAGCTTCTCTGGCAGAGATTTTCTTGAGGGAGATAGTCAGATTACATGGTGTTCCTGTTAGCATAGTAAGTTATCGTGATCCTATCTTCACTAGAAAATTCTGGGAGGCTCTACAATCATCTTTGGAAACTAGTTTGAGATTGAGTATATCCTATCATCCTCAGACAGATGGATAGATGGAAAGGCTGAACCGTATTCTAGAGGATATGCTGCGATCTTGTGTTTTGGATTTTGGTGGATCTTGGGAAGATCATCTTCATCTGGTAGAATTCTTCTATAATAACAATTACCAAGCAAGTATTAAGATGGCTCCCTATGAATCTTTATATGGAAGATCGTGTAGATCACCATCCTGTTGGATAGAATCGAAAGATCATCTTGTGCTTGGACCAGATTTGACTCGTGAAAGTTCAGCTAAAGTTGAGCTTATCAAAAAAAGGATGAAAGCTTCTCAGGACCGTCAGAAGAAATATGCGGATAAGAGGCGAAGACAATTGGAATTCGAGATTGGTGATTTAGTTTTTATCAAAGTTTCCCCGATGAAAGGAGCTACTAGATTCGGAAAGACGGGAAAACTTGCCCCGAGATATATTGGTCCATTTCGGGTATTGGAAAGGATTGGTGCTGTAGCTTACTAGATTGAATTGCCAGAACGGATGTCTGGAATTCATAATGTATTCCATGTATCTCATTTAAGGAAATTTGTTCATGATCCATCACTAGTTGTGGAACCAGTAATCCAGGAAGATTTGGAGGTCGAGCGAAATCTGACTGTGGTCAGGAATCCAGTTCGGATTGTTGATCAAGACGAGAAGAAACTTAGAAGCAAGGTAGTGAAGCTTGTCAAAGTGCAGTGGAGTGAAAATCCCAGAGATTGTACCTGGGAAGCTTTGGATATTTTAGGAAAGCTTATCCGGATTTGTGTCCAGATAGCTAGTAATGTTTGTCAGGATAGATTGTTTGGTTGTTTGCTAATGTATGAATGATATGTATGTTTTAATGGTTGATATAACATCTTTTGAATCATCTTTTGTTTTAAATTTCGGGGGCGAAATTCTTTTAAGGGGGGAGGAATGTAACGACTCAAGATTTTAGCCATAATATTTTAATAAATATTTAATCCAATTAAATGAAATGTAAACTTATCATTTTTAAATGAATAAGTCTTTTGGAAATATTTGCCATTTTTTATATAGATTTGTATTTTTAAAAGGAAATTTGATTTGAAAATTTAAAATAAAATCTCTTAAAAATGTTTAAAATAAAATCTATCTTATATAATTAAATTAAAATGCTCTACCTTATTTACATTTGGTAAATATATATATGGATAATAATGTTTGAAATAAAATCAAATCCTAACAATATTAAATATAAATATAACATATGAGTATAAGTAAAACATATAAATCTAATTTAAATGTTAATAGTTAAAATAGAAATAAAAATAAAAACAAGGATTTAGTGATTATGGTATGCATGCAACATAAGTTAAAAATTGTAAGAACAATGTATATAATAAAACCAGACAAATATATACATGTATATGAATTGTGAAAGCAAGTAGTTAATAAAACAAAATATCTTCATACACAAAAACCAAATGAATAAGTATGTAAACAAATTAGGAAACCATTACATTAAATGCTATCTTCTCAAGCCAAATTAAGTCATTTCAAAATATTTAGAAATCTTTTCATTTTCAGAAAAAAATCTGATCAATCAAAACAAAAAAAGCTTGACCAGTTAAACCTTCCCTTATACAAACTGTTTTCTTCTATATATGTGTATCACTCTAGTTTCAGTTCGTTCAGTAAAATAACTTAGCAAAACCAGAGAAAAAAGAAAATAAGCATCTTCATTTTTCACAGCTCAAAATCATTCAACAAAAACAGAAAGAACTCAGGGCAGATTCAATACTGTAGTTTTCAAAACATCAAATTGTTCTCTGTTCACAATACTTTCAGGTGAGTAAACATAAACTTTAAAGCTTTAAGTTTAATTAAAAACAGTAAAGATGATTCATGGATAACATGGTGTTCTATGTGTTTATTTTTCAATATAGTTTGTGCTTATATATGGGTTGTTCTGTGTTGATCATAGGTTGCTCTGTACGTCTCTGTTATTTGTTACAGGATTGAATATTTTTTTCAAACTCAAATTATCTTCATCAAATCATTGTAAAGCTTTAAATTTTCAACAAAACAAGGTGTTTAAACTTAAATTAAGATTTTAAAAGCTGGTTAAACCATGTTTATCAGATATCACCACTGGAATCATGTTTTACAGGTAATCAATTAATATTTTGATAAATTTGATTTTTATAAAATGCTAATTCAAGTTCATAACTTGAATCCTTACTGCAAATTAGGATTTTTAAAATGAAAATGAAGATTTTTAGTTTAGTATTCTAAGAGCAGTTTGTATTTGGACAAAATTTGCATTTTATCCATTTTCTAATAATCGGATCAACTTAAAATGTTGCAATTTTGTTTGAAGCATGTTTGAACCTCGTTGATTTCAAGAAAATTATCAAAAAAAAATTCTATTGCATAAATTAAAGGAACGAGGCCGGATTAGGGTTTTTGTTCGAATATTTGGACATGTCTGAAACGAGACGAGTTCGTCTACTATGCTTGATCGAGTTTCTCATAACTTTAAAGAATGGTAGCAATGGGTGTTGTCGTGGTATGGATGGATTTTGAGCGTCTCCGGTGGTCTGAGCAACGGTGGCGAAGTGGTTTTGTTGTTTGGGTTGAGCTTCAGGTTTTGAGCGAAATGCTTAAATTCGATTTGAAATTTTTAGAGGCGAATTGTGTCGTGATTTCGAGTTTATGGGAGTTTTGCGACTTGCCGATGGTCGTGGGTTTCGCCGGAGCTACGGCGCGACGCCGTGCACGTGTACGGCGTGGGGTTGTGTCAGCGTGTTCGTTGGTGAGAAATCACGAGTTGTTACTCGAGTTAACTAGGTGATTGCTTCGGGTAGCATGATTTCCTGATACTTTAATTTAAACCTAAACAAAATCTCAACTTTCTGGAAATAAAGAAAAGAAGGATTGCGTGAAGAACGAGAGAGTGACTCGGGGATGTTGGTGAGAAACTCGAGTGTTACCCGAGTAAACATGGGAAAGTTCTCGGATTGTTTTTTTTTCAAACTGCAATATTATAAAGGTGAAGTTAAGCAAAATTTCTTTTCAACAAGTTTTAAGCGTTGACGACTTAATAAAGGTTTAACAATTTAAGTTAAGACTTTAATACAAGTTTTAATTAGTTTAGTTAATATTTTACAATGTTTTTAAAAATCTAATTAATATTTTAATTAAGTAGATGATTTAAGCTAAGTATTAAATTAATTAACATTAAAGTTTTGTAGTTAGTAATAAATTGATTTTCAAAGTTTAAAGAAGATTTTTTTTAGATGTTAATTAAGAAGAATAATTATTATTAATTAATTAATTTGGGAAGTAATTAAGAATGATTAACTTTTTAATAGTGATTAGAGATTGGTTAATTAATGCTTAAGTGATAAATAAATTTGTAACTAACTATTTTAAGTTAATTAATGTATGATTAATAGTTAACTAATTAAGTAATTTAATTAAGAATTAATAATTGATTTATTAAGTAATTAGTGGTTAATAAATGGGAAATCAAGTTATTAATTAATGATTAAAGTTATTAATTAATAATTAAAGGTAATTAATTAAGTAATTAAGATTTAATAAATTGATTTAAAAGTGATTAATTAATTAAATAATTTGAAATGGAATAGTTAATTAATTGATGATTTATTAAACAGGATTAAGTGATTAATTCTCAAGCAATTGAATTAAATTGCATTAATTACAATAAGAATTAAAGATGCTTGCTTATGAATGTTGTACAAGTAGAATATCTGATTTTGTGATATCTATTTGATGATATTCGGTGATACTCTGTGATATGCCTTGATATATCTATGATGATTGTGTATGATTTATCTGTGATAAATGCTATGTGATTCAAGGTATTGAATTAAACTGTTTAAATAATTAAACAACTTGACCTTTAAAATGGCGTTTGGATTTCGATAAGATGAGGATCGGGTATAAATTATGATTATCCGAAAACCACATCGATCCAAATTAAACGTTAGGTCATAAATTCCCAAGTGAAGATCGAGATGATGTTTCAGAATGCAAGGGTTATTGTCGTTGACTCTGAGGGTGATTCCAAAATGAGTGTAACGAGATAATGCCTTCGGCTTCGTTCGAACCCGGGATGAACTTGTGTGGATTGAATGCTTTCAGAACATCGTCAGGTGGACGATGAGCATTCTAAGAGATATGTTCTATAAAGGTAATCGAAACTTCAAGCCTCATCAACCGGGAGTGGCTAAAGCAGGGGATATGCAGCAAGGTTAGGTGGGTAGCACCTAAGCAGGACGAGATAGACCCCTGTCTAGATGTCCTTTTTTATTTCGGCTGTATGGGCGGTTGCCAGCTACAACCGCGGGGTTATCTTGTTCGAAAATGTTCAGTAAGGAATGGTTCCGGCCTTGTGTTGTAGGGGGTCGGGAGTGATCCTCGGTATGGTGATCTAGGCCTGCACTGTGACGGATGGTACCCCAGTAGTCCTGCCATTGTATGAAATCCAATCTCCAATAAGTGCCGTACGTTTTGATTGTGCCCAACTATGTTGGAATGTGAGATGTAAGCATTTCAGCTATTTTTGTATTTTACTTGAAAACCCTAGACACTATTATAATACCACTGGATTTCCTATAAAATTGTTTTGGTTAGCGCAAGGTAAAAACTTTCCCGTATTTATGTGTGGGGAGTCTTATGTGGTACCTTTATTTTCAAATGTTTTTCAAAGTTAAACAACTTTAAACTGTTTACTCATACCAGACCCATGTCTCACCCGGAGTTTGTTTCTATTTTTCATAGACTCTTGGGTACTCAAATTTTTATGAGTAGCCAAGTGATAGGCTTGGAATGTTGGTTTGTGGAGGAGCTTGGAGCAGGAGACCAGGCGTATATATCTATCTAGTTCCACTGTGTAGTTAATGTAGGTTATATTTTGGAATGTATGTAAGGACAGATGCATATATGACTGTCATGTGTATGAGGTTGTAAATCTGATATATGTAAAACTATGTAATAGTTATGTGATGTATTATATTTTGTTCCGTCTCCGCTGTGAGATTCTGATATTGTTATTCTTTCTTTCTATCTTTTCTATTTCTATCCCCTTCTTTTATTATTGATGATACGTCTTTATGTTGGTAGAAAGGCAGGACGTCGCACACTGACTCGCCATCGTGAGCCAGCCCAGTCGCATCGCTTGCCATCCCAAATTGGCCATGACTTCGATATGCTACCTCTGCCACACCCTCGCGCTCACGAACGAGCCTAACACTGTAGCCGACCTTCAAGAATGCGACCCAAACCTCTTTGCTTGACTTCAATGCGCGCGCGCGAGTCTGGCTTCCTCCATCGCAGCTTGCCATCGATGCTACTGAGCTCGTGATGCTTCCCTCCTACTCGAACTTGCAACAGTGGCTTCTCCCAAAACCCGATTCGCAATTGCATTCGCGCGATACCCCACTATCCACTAAAATGAATTCGAGATTTGGGATCCCAGAAGGGAACGGAAGCTCGCCGTGGTTTATTTGAGGAATTGATTTCGCATTAAGGACTCGATTTTGAAAATTGAGTGTAGAGAAAGGAGCAGAACGCGATTCCACTTTGTTCCTATCTCGTCGACATTATATATATATATATATATATATATATATATATATATATATATTACAGCGGCGAACAAATTATTATTTGTTTCGAATTGAAACGAAGAGGATGTGGTGGTGCTATATATATATATATATATTCTTGTTTGTCTTCTAAAGGAAGACAATTTTCTTTTTGGAAATGAATTTGTTCTGATGGAAGAAAGGAGGGTACGGGGTGATTTAAAAGGCGAAGGGTTGCATGCTTTGAATAAGAAAAGGGGACAGGACTGGTTGCTAAGGTGGCTTGCTACAGAGAAGGTCGGCTACAGAAATTTTTGAAAAGAAAGGAAAAAAATGCTGATGTGAAGGGATTTCAACTGATGTTGACTAGTGTATATATAAATATATTTTTTATTAGATTCAAATTCAAATTATCTCGATAACGCAACTTAAAATCTCGACCTCCTATCGAGGCATGCCGCCAGACATTTATAATATTATACCCCTATTCTGAACACAATGGAAAAAGTTGCAAGTCCTAATTCGATCGTATGGAGAAGATAGCTTTTTTGAACCAGTTATTAAATTAAATTTCGATATAATTTTCAGCACGTTTGCCTATCGTACGGCCAAATAACAACTCCGAATGCTACGAAATTGATATCCAATAATAATACAATATTACGGATTCAATGGAACTATTTTCGTTGAATTCCGAGGCTGTGCCTCGGAAGGCTATTTTTAAATATCAATCTAAATCATATAATTTTAAAACCGAACAAAGCATTTCCAAACCAAATTCTGAAGCTTCAAAAATTTGCAGTATTATCAATATAAATTTTCTAAGCCTTGAAAATATTTTTAATCAGCTTAAAATTTCAGATTCAAATTTTTTACCCAACTTCAATAAATTAAATTCAAAAATTTAATTGCCAAATTCATAGTTATATTTGAAATTCAAGTTAAACTAACCTTCAAATATTTAAAACCAATCAAATATTCTATTTCAAATGTTAAAAATTTTCGGGTCCTCACAACTATCAAGACGATTTATAATTTAAATTTTAAAATTTTAAGTTACATTATACTTTTGCTGACTAATCAAATTTATTTCACATCGGATCTTTTTCACCCTCATTTCAGTGGCACTGTAGCAAACTGATTTTGGCACATTAACATTCCATCTTGTCCCCTCCTCCTCATCTTTTCAAAACAGCCGAGCGCCTTAAAATAAAATAAATCTCGGTAAGGAAGAAAAAATAAAAGTGGGAAGAACGAACGAAACAAGAATCGAAAAAATTTTCTTCCCCTTCCACTCTTTTCATTCAAAAATAGAAAGCAAATCCCAAAATCAGTCCCTCCTCTATTCCTTTTATTCGAACGAATTCGTGCAGACTTCGTTTTGAATCAATTAAGAGAGAAGGGAATGATGGGAGCGTGAGCACGACATCACCCGACTCGTCGCAAAGTGCAACTTGTATGGCATCATCGACGCGTCGCGATGGGAGCGCGAGCATGACATCGCTCGAGGTGATGGGGGTAGTGTTGGGAAGCACGGTGGCAAGGGTTGGAGGCGTGGGAAGTCACCATGATTATAGGAAGGTTGCGAGGCTGATTTGGGTGCAATGTTCATGATATTCGGTTCTTTAGTGAATTGAGGTAAATTCAATTTTAAAACATTCTAGTAAGTAAGTTTAAAATAAATTTAATTTGTTGGTTATTGTTTCATTAATCGAAAAATTGTAAAATAAATTACTGGTTGGGTTATTTACTGAAAAGAAATATATATATATATATATATTTGTTATAAACTGTATAGAACAGAAAAGAAAAATATTACAGGGAAGTGTAAAACATTTTTGTTTAATATATAAATATATATATATGTTAGGGAGAAGATTTTACATTAATGTCAAGTTTTACTTATATATATATATATAAGGTTTAAATAGAAAATATATGTGAATAAGAAAAGAAAACATAGGGATTCTAAATGTTGTAGAGTTTATATAAAAATAGATTTTTAAATCTACATAGACTATTTTATAAGTATGTATGAAGTTTCGAAAATAAAAATAAATTATATAAGTTAATAGAAAAATTTAACCATTAAATCTATTATTTTAAAATAAATCAGTAAATCTAAAATGTAGCGACCCGCAGTTCCGTACCACGTGAGTTGATAATAATTCTTCCTCATTCAACCCAAAGTGTACGAAATAGCGAATAACTAGGATAAAAGAAGAAAGAGGTAAAAGAAGAAAATAGAAAACAACATTAGAATCTCACAATCGCAGTGGAATAAAATATAATATATAACAACAACTTTAAATACAAAGAAACCAGTACTGTTTTATATATACATACCAGTATCAGAGTATAACAATTATCCATCACTTTGGACATCTTTTTATTTGTCCTTACACAGCGGAAATAATAACCAAGTACGAAGATACGTCTTTGTCATCAGCTCCCCTCCTGAGCTCCATAGCATATTATCCTAGATCCGTTCAACTCAGTCTGACCCGAGCATCATAATAAAACAACACCCGAGTCAGTCTGGAAAACCAGCGTGAGAAAATCACACCCAATTGGATTATTTTATTTTTGAAAATCCTTTGAAAACAAAGGTATCTCGTAAGACCACGCCGCAAATAAATATGCCGTGTTTTTACCTTACGATAACCAAAACATTTTTATCAAATCCGTTCGATATTATAATAGTGTCTATAGAAAGTAAAATAGAATCTAGGTGAAATGCTTGCATCTCACGTTCCAGCAATAGTTGGGCACAATCAAAACCGTACAGGAGCTTATTGGAGATTGGATTCCATACAATGGCAGAGCTACTGAGGTACCGTCCGTAACGGTACCTGGTCTAGATCAGAGTACCGAGGACTACTCTCGATCCCCTGCAACACAAGACCGAAGCAACCCCTAACTTGGTAGTTCGAATTAGATCACCCCACGGTTGGGATCAGCAACTGTCCACTAAGCCGAGATCTAAAAGGGACTCTAGACAGGGATGACCTTACCCAACTTGGGTGCTACCCACTTAGTCTTGCTGCACCTTCCATGTTTTAGCCATTCCCGGTTGATGAGGCTTGAGGCTATATGTTACCTTTTTAGAACACATTTCACTTAGAATGCTCATCGTCCTTCTGACAATGGTATGATAGCATTCGTCCATACAAGTTGTCTTGGATCTGGACAAACCGAATCACCGTCTTCATCATCTTCACGGTCTTCATTCGCAAACATTCAAACCGGATCGAAGTGGTTTTCAGATAATTAAACCCGATCTCAGTCTCTTCGAAACGATCAACGCGTTGGCCAACATTGACAGTCAGTTATTTAACTATCAAATAACATTCACAAGCAACCATTAAACCTTAAATAATTTTTCTCGAATTACTTATCACAAAATATCTACTCAAGATAATATTTCCATATTTCAACACTTTAAAAAAATAGTTTCAAATTCCTTTTATTCTCACGGAACAAATTCTTAACCTTTGCCCAATACTTAGAATATTTTTCTCACCTAATTTGATATTCAACACTTGGAAAATATTCATTATTTTCTATCTCCATTCTCAAAAAATCATTTACAATTTTATTTGTAAATTCCCACCCTGTTTCACTGAATTCTATATCCCCGGAATTCCTTAGTTAATTTCCTTTAATATTTTCAAAGCCATTTAAGCTTATTTAAAATCTCATTTTTCACTTCTACTTCCCTTGTGAATTTCACTTCACTTTCCGAAGTTCGCTTACTTATTTAAGTTTCCAAAATACCACTATAAGATCTTTCTTCTAAATCTTATTTACTCAAATAACTTTGCTTCCCATCTCGAAAGGATTTATTATTGAATTTAAAACATTAAAAAAAAATATGGATATAAAATAAGAAAAATGGTTTGTTTTCAAAATATGGTTTTAGATAAACTAAAATATCAACATCTTAAAGCATTAAAATTCATATCCAGTTACTAATTTATTTACAAAGCTGATTTATACATTGGAACCTATTTCAATAAATATTAAGTATTATAATAACCAACTTTTGGAATAGTCTAATCCAGATAATAGTTTTGAATTACATAGTATAGTAGATTAAAAAAAATTAAATTTACTTGACAAAAATCTATTTTTTTAAGAAATTTCAATATCCATCAATTCAATTTATAAATTCCTCTTGATTCGCATCACATCGATCACCATTCCTCACATTCGAAATATATTCCACTATTCCATTCCAAAACAATTCCCATAACCCGATATAAGTTCACACCATCACTTATATTCTCCACATATCCACTGATATTAATCTATCTCATTTATAAACCTCGTTTATAAATTTATAAACTTCCCTAGGATTTTCCATCTATTTGTAAAAACATTTCTATTTATAGTTCCATTTTATAATTTTATCCCTTAATAAAATTCCAATTTTTATTTCAAACTATTTGTCGATCCCAATACCTCTTCAAGCCCTTAATATATATGATTTAATTTCAAATCTCTATTTAAACCAATTTACAAATAATTAAGTATACCCCAAGTCAGTTAGTATATTTTTATTCTACTTAATTTCCTTCAAAATAAATCCAATTTTCAGTGTAAATAATATAATCTTCTAATTTTCTTTTTAATTTCCTTCAGTTTAACTATTCATGATATTTAAAAATACCAAATTCAATTCCCTAGGCCATTCAACTTTTAATAATTCAATTCACATATAATCCATATCAATTTATCCATCATATCACAAATCAATATATATATATATATATATATATATATATATATATATATATGAACACCAAATATTTTGAGGAATCCAGTTGGGTCCCTCCAATCTGTTTTCCCTGCATCCATAGATGTTAATCAATAATTAAAAATACCAATCCCACTTCGAGGGGGATATCGCAGTATATAGGGTCATCCGCCATTATGCGGGGCGTATAGGATCTCATCCGCTATGTAATGCCGAAATATCAATCACTCTAATATATATATTCTACTATATATATAATATCATCTAATAGATAATCATTATAATTCAACCATGCACATCCAATAATTTAAATTTAACATTTAAATTCAAATAGGTAATCCAAATGAGTGAGAAAATCTCACTTTTGATTTTTGTTTGCAATACACTTCAACCTCGACCGGTTTCACGATTTTTTTCAACCTTGTACAAACATTAGATGATTTATTATTATTTATAATAATCTATGAATAATTTACCATTTAATAAATTTAATTAACAAATAGTTTAATTTAAACTAATTTTCTTTTAAATAATTTCTTAGTAACTAAAATAATTTAGATAAGTTAATTAAACAAATTAATCTTCATTACTTTAAAAGAAACTAGTAAGTGAAAAAAAAATATGTATATTTATTTTTATTTTTCCTTTGAAACTACATATACTAAAAAAAATACCCTATATAGATTTTAAAAATCTAATTTCTATATAAACTCTACATTATTTTAAAAATTCCTATTTTTTCCAAACTTTATCTATATAAAATAATTTTATGTTTTTCCTATGTATATTTAAATTAAATTAAGATTACTTAAAATTAAAAAAAAAACTGCTTAACAGACCAAGTTTTCTTTACTGTAAAAACTTCCTTTTTAATATATATATATATATACAATAAAAAAGATCTGATATAAATTTTCTTCCTCTGTATACACACACACACACACGTATACATTACTAAATTTAAATCGAAAAAATGAAGAATAAAAGTAACTATAGATACACCTTACTGTTAAAATCACATAGTATGTTATATATATATATATATATATATATATATTTTCTCTAACCTATATATATATATATACATATATATGTTAAAAGAAAATAAAAACTTAAACCTTACTGCCGGCACCAAACTTTCCCCTCATGCTTGCTCGCGTATGCAACCCCTCACCCTCACTCACTCGAGTCGAAATCGCATCGCCACTCAAAGGAACCACTCCCGAACCACCTGCCAACGCCTTCGAGCTTCCTTTCTAGGCCTCGCGTGACTCGAGATCGTTGCTACACCTCGAATGCGATACCGCTTTCCCCACCATTCGCACATAAGCCCTAGACCACGGTGAACTTCGACACGAGCTCGCGAATCGATACCACATGTAATGATCCGCAGCTCCGTGCCCCTTGAGTTGATAATAGTTCTTCCTCGTGCAACCCGAGCTACCCCTTACTGGATAGTCCGATAAGATCACCCCGCGCTTGGGATCAGGTACCATGACAGGTGGTACCCCAGTGTCTAGTCATTAGTTGGAAATCCATTCTCCCTACGTGCCCTTTACGGTTTTAGTTGTAGAGCCTAGTATGCTGGAATTTAATGAATGTAACAATTTCGGCTATTTTGAATAAGTATTTGTACTTAGACACTATTAAAATATCATAGGATTTTGATAAGAAATGTTTTGATTATCGCAAGGTAAAAAACCCGACATGTTTATTTGTGATGTGGTCTTACGATATACCTTTGATTTCAACGGGTTTTGAAAACTTTAATAATTCAACTGAGTGTGTTTTCTCACGCTGGTTTTGCATACTGACTCGGGTGTTATTTTATTATAATGCTCGGGTCAGACCGAGTATTACAGATATAGGATAGGATGCTTTGGAGATCAAGAGACGAGCTAGATGAAGGAGACGTATATCACGTATCTGAATTATATTTCATTGTGTATGGTACGATGTATATTCATCATTGTGTGGGCAAGTTATTATAACTGTCCAATGTTTTGTTACTGATTGTGTTGTACTCTGATGATGTAATGTATAAAACAGTTATAGTTTCTTTTGTATAAAGATCTGTTATTATCTATTATATATTGTTCCGCTGCGACTGTGAGACTCTGATGTTCTTTTCTATTCCGCTTTCTTCTTTTTCCCTTACGGTCCGGTATTTCCGGCATTCGATTGTTCGACATGTAATACGGTGGACGTATTGATGTTCGGCATGTAATACAGTGTTTTGATACCACAATGTCATGGCTCAGTATTTTGACCTTCGAAAGTCGACATCAATACGTCCACTGCATTACATGCCAAACAATCGAATGCTGGAAATACCAGGGCGTAAGGGAAAAAGAAGAAAGTGGTAGAAAAGAACATCAAAGCCTCACAGTCGCAGCGGAACAATATATAATAGATAACAACAGATCTTTATACAAAAGAAACTATAGCTATTTTATGCATTACATCATCAGAGTACAACACAACCAGTAAGAAAACACTGGATAGTTATAATAACTTGTCCACACAATGCTGAATATACAGCGTGCCATACACAGCGGAATATAAGTCAGATACGTGATATGCGTCTCCGTCATCCAGCTCGTCTCCCGAGCTCCATAGCATCCTATCCTTTATCTGTAATACTCGGTCTGACCCGAACATTATAATAAATAACACCTGAGTCGGTCTAGAAAACCAGCGTGAGAAAACACATTCAATTAAATTATTAAAGTTTTCAAATCCTTTGAAATCAAATGTATCTCGTAAGACCACGCTACAAATAAACATGTCGGGTTTTTACCTTACGATAACCAAAACATTTCTTATCAAAATCCTCTGATATTATAACGTGTCTTAGTACAAATACTTATACAAATAGCCGAAATTGTTACATTCATTAGATTCCAGCATACTAAGCTCTACAACCAAACCATAAAGAGCTCACAGGGAGAATGGATTTCCAACTAATGACTAGGCAATGGGGTACCATCTGTCACGGTACCTGGTCTAAATCAGCATACCGAGGACCACTCCCGATCCCCTACAACACAAGACCGGAGCTACTCCTTACTGGATAGTCCCAATAAGATCACCCCGCGGTTGGGATCAACAACCGTCCACACAGCCAAATAAATAGACATCTAGACAGGGGATATCTCGCTCTACTTGGGTGCTACCCACTTAGCTTTGCTGCATATCCCCTGATTTTCAGTCATTTCCGATTGATGAGGCTCAAGGCTAAGCATTACCTTTTTAGAAATATTTACTTAGAATGCTCAATGTCCTTCAATGACAATACTCTGATTGTCATACAAGTTCGCTCCCGGTCCGAACGAAACCGAAGGCACTACTCCTACTACATCCATTTTGGAAATATCCTCAGGATTAGTAGCGATTAGCCCTTGTACTTTACCGCTCCATCTTCGAATCCAAGCTCTTGTCTTCCTTTCGAAAACGTACTCGTTGGATCGAAGTGGTTTTCGGATCATAAATCCGATCTCGGTCTCTTCGAAACAACGTTCGCCATTTTCCGGTAAACTCAACCCCCGTTTTTTAGGAAATATACAGACGAGAATAAGATCGGAGATCACCTTCTAAGCGTTTCTGTGGACGGATTCCTTTACAAACGTCCTAGAAGAACGAATAGGTTTATACGTACAATATAGCACATCGAACGGTAACTGTACCATATAATTCCCGTGTTTACTCCAGATATTTCCAAAGTTATATTTGGATCCAGATTTGATAGTTGGTTATTTAACTATCAAATAAACAATCAATTCAATCAAATATTTTTATTTCCACTGAAAACCCCCAAGTCTTATAAATTTAGATTTTAAAATAAATTAAATCACTTTATCTAAAAATTTACACTTAAAACATTTAGAATAAAGCAACTTAAAATAATACTTATGAAAACTGTAGTAACTTCCCAAGTAAAACTTAGCCAAAACTACTTTCTAAAAATAAAAAAATTATATAAGTATAAACACTTAATAATTATCTTTTAAACCATAATACTAATGCAACCTTTAAAATAATTACTACTATAATTAACTTAAATAAATATTTAGTTTAACACCTTTGAAACAATTAAATAATAAATTTTCCTAAAAACTTTCTTTTAAAAACACCTTTAAAACTTTTAAATTATGTTTAAAAATCTTTCTTTGAAAACATACTTAGCTTTTTAGGAAATTACACTTTCCCCTCCAATCAACACGTCTAATCATTTATAAATCCTTATCAATTTATCTCCAGTTTAACTTACGTCCCAATTTCGTAAAAAATAATTCACACTCTTAAAAATAAAACTACTCTTTTATTTTTAAAACGATTTACTCATCTCTTTATAAATTTTCACCGAGAATTTATAAATCCAACTTAATCACTGATAAATATTCACTTTATCTATAAACCCAGTTTATAAATCTCAGTCTCATTTTCACTTATAATCATTGTTTCAAATAATTAATTTATTTCCAAATCGATTTCTTGAATTAAACTCCATTTTAAAGTTTACTTCTTGATTTATCCAAATTTATTCCAAAATCCACTAATTTCAGTTATACTCTTTTATTATGATTTAAAACCTTATTTAAATCCGAAAAATCAATTTCATACTTTATTTCAAAATTCTCCTTTTATTTTTTTCATCCCATTTAAAATTTAAATTTTTAAATAAATCCTTTATACTTAAAACAATATTGCTTAAGTCCTTAATTTTTAAAAATCCTTTAATCCACATCCAATGACTTTATTCTTTTCCATATTCCGGAATTTATTAAATAGGATTTAAAAATCACAATTTTTTTTTCAAATTCACCATTTTTATTTATTTAACTTCACCATAAACATTTTACTTAAAAATTTCCTTTTTATTTCCTTTAAAAAATCCAATCTTTATATTTTCGATATCTTAAAACACCAAAAATATATTCAGCCAAATCACAACATTCAATAATTTCAATTTCCAATATAATCTATCACAGATTATCAAATGAATCATATCATAGACTACGAAAAATAAATTTCAATATTTTCAAGGAATCCAGTTGGATCCCTCCAACATGTTTCCTACATCCATAGATGTTAGCACAATATACAAATACCAATCCCACTTCGAGAGGGATATTGCGATATATAGGGTCATCCGCTATTATGCGTGGTGTATAGGGTCTCATCCGCTATATAATGCGGGAACATCAATCTCTCCAATATATATATACTATTATATATATACACACTATCGCATCGAGACTGATAATAATTATCAGTTCAAGCAATCAATCCAATAATTTAATTTTAACCAATTAAATTAACTAGTAATCCAATCTGAGTGAGATTAACTCACCTTTGCTTTTATTTCATCCATTCCAGCAACGAACCAACCCGGCTAGTTTTATTTGATTATGAACCTCGTATGAATGAAATTTCTGAATTTATTAGCATTTGCCATGATTTTTAAACTATCATTAATTCTCGTTTTAGATTTAAATGTAATGGATTTTCTCATTGCTAGTTAAAGAAAATTTCTTAATAGACTCCGTTGAATTTTCAAATAAATTTTGCGGATTGATTTGAATCGGTAGAAGGAATCGAAATAAGAATTTTGTAGTGTCTCTAAATAAAATTTTCAGAGTTAAAACTAGAATCATATGAATTTCAGTTTTTTATTTTTTATTTTTAAAAAAGATGTACACTTATTCATAGTCAGACTTAAATGATCTGTTCTTTATTTTTTGCATAGATTAATTTAAAATGTCAAATTTCATTGTGTGCTTTGCATTTTATTTTTACCCAAAAATCTTACGCCTTAAAGTTTTGAGGTTTACGCCTCATCAAATGGACCTGAAAATGCCTCATATACGCTTTCACATTTAAAACAATGATGTGTACACATGTATAATTTTTTTTGAATTAAGACATACATTATGTTGTAATGTGCAAAAGGTGAACCTAAAGATTTGTGGTGACGGAACAGTGATGTACAAAAGGCTATCAAAGAGAAGAAATGCTATAAATGCTTGTATTATCACAAGAATGAGGACAACTTGAAAAAGTACAAAGCTGCAAAGAAGAATGCAAATAAAGCGGTGAGTGAAGCAAGGGGTCGGGCGTATGAAGATCTATATCAAAAGCTAAGTACGAAAGAGGGTGAAAAACCATAGGATAGCTAAGCTTTGCAAGAGGAGGACGAAAGGCTTCAACCAAGTTAAATGCATCAAAGATGAGAATAATAGACTTTTGGTAAAGGATGATGAGATAAAGAATAGACGGAGAGAATACTTCGTAAAGTTATTCAATGAAAAGGTGATAGCACTACGATCGAGCTGGACCAATCAACATTTTGTTCACACCAGTGGACATTTTGTTCGAAGAATTTAGGGTAAAGAATGCACTAAAACGGATGAAAGCAGGTAAGGCATTGGGGCCTGACGAGATCCCATTGAGGTATGGAGATGTCCTGGAGTTACATGGATAGTCTAGCTAACTAAGTTGTTTAATAATATTTTCAAGTCAAACAAGATGTCATATGAGTGGAGAAAAAACATATTAGTTCTAATCTTCAAGAATAAAGAAGATATTCAAAGTTGCACAAACTATAGATGAATTAAGCTTATGAGTCATACAATGAAGCTTTGAGAGAGAGAGAGTCATTGGCCATCAATTAGAAGGATGACAAGTGTTTTAAAAAACCAATTTGATTTCATGCCTTGAAGGTCGACCACAGAAGCGATTTTATTAATAAGACAACTTATGGAGAGATTTAGGGAGCAAAAAAGGATCTACACATGGTATTTATCGATTTGGAAAAAGCTTATGATAAAATATCGAGAAAGATTATGTGGTGGGCTCTGAAAAAGAATAGAGTCCCAACAAAGTACATTACCCTTATCAATGATATGTACGATGATGTTGTGAAACCAGTGACTTTCACAATAACATAGGTTTACATCAAGGATCAGCTTTGAGTTCCTACATTTTTGCCCTAGTGATGGATAATGTTACGAAAGGTATACAAGGTGAGATTCCTTGATGTATGTTTTTGCTGATGATGTTGTGCTAATTGATGAAAGTATGATAGAGATTGATAGACAACTGGAGCTGTGGAGATGGACTTTAGAATCAAAGAGTGTTAGACTTAGCAAAACTAAAACAGAGTACATGAAGTGTAAGTTCAGTGGTGTCAGGTCGGAGGATGGAGAAGTCACTCTGGTTGGAAAAGTAGTGCCCAAGAATGAATCCTTTCGATATTTGGGATCAATGTTGCAGTATGATGGTGAGATCAATGAAAATGTTAGTTTTGAAATTCGAGTGGGATGAATGAAACGACGATTAGCATTTGACATTCTCTATAAAAGAAAAGTTCCACAAAAAATTAAAGAAAAGTTCTACAGAACGACAATAAGGCTTGCGATGTTGTATGATGTAGAATGTTGGCATACTGAATGACAACATGACCAGAAGATAAGTGTAGCAAAGGTGCGTATGTTGCGATGGAGCTGTCGTCATACAAGACGAGGCCAAATTAGAAATGATGATATACGTGACAAGCTTGGAGTAACACCAATTGAAGAGAATTAAGTCCTTAAAGATGGTTTGGACATCTCCAATAGAGGCCTCCCGAGGCATTTGTGCACATTGGAATTATAGATGGCATTGCATGCTCAAAGAGAGGTAGAGGTCGGCTAAGCTTGACATGAGAGGAAGTAGTAAAAATGGACTTGAAGGATTAAAATATATCCGAAGAGCTGGTGACAGATAGGAGCGCGTGGAAGTTAGCGATTCACGTACTAGAACCATGAGCTAGGAGTTTTTTCTGTTTGGGGTTGGTTTAGGGGTGGTGTTATAAGGTTTATTTTATAGGATTAGTAAATAGGAGTCCAAGACGTAGTGTTTGGTCCTTTTAATCTCTATTGGTACCATTATTACTACTATCATTATTATCGTGGTTTTTTTTATTTCTTTATATATTTACTTATTATTATTTTTATTTTACTCATTTATTATTATTTCTTTAATTATTTTACTTTATTTTATTATTATCATCATCATTGTTTATTATTATTGTTATTGTTATTATTACTACTTTTAAATTGACTTTGTTATTTAGTTTTGGGTTTCATCTATAGCCAACCTCAACTTGTTTGGAAATAATGGCTTTGCTTTTGTTGTCGTTGTAAGACATACATTATGTTATACAATGTATTTTAGACATTGGGTGTCATTATGTTCGCATTAAAACCTAGGAACGGTTGCGATTTATTTTGTCTTTATTGGTCTCAAAAGACTTTACATATAGCGTGTGCGTGCGTGTGTGAGTGTGCATGTCTAACAAATACTTGTCTCAAAATGAGATTTGTTCCGTCATTAGGGCATATACGTAATGTTATACAACGTATGTATGTATGTATGCGTATGTGTGTATGTTTAGGACATATACATTATGTTATACAATGTATGTATGTATTATGTATATGTGTTTAGGACATACATTATGTTATACAATGTATGTGTATATATATAGGCGGAGCCATGTTAACGATGAGGGGGTCATGGAACCTCACCCTCTAGAAATAATGTCATGACCAGAAGAACTTTTTTCTTTTGAAAACCTAATTTCGAGACTCATTCAAACACAACTCACTCTTTAGCTCTTCTCTCCGAACATGGTCGCCTCAAGTCATGACTTCTCTCCAGATCTTCTTCACAATCGCAAGTGCAACAAACTTCATCTCTTCTCCCCAGTCGTCGCAACTCGCAATTCGCGACTTCTCCCCTTGCTTTGATGTAACGACCCGTAATTGAAATTTAAATTTGTTGATTTAATATGATTGTGTAATTAAATAATGAAAGATTAGGAATCATATTAATGAAATAATAACTAGAATGCAAGGTAAAAATGCTAACTAAAATTAATAATTAATGAATTGATGAAATGCCAATTAATGAGGATAAATTTAAATGTTATACTTGACTATAAATTGAACATAAGTGAATAAATGAAATATTGGATTTACAAAGGAAATAATAAATAGTTAATGGAAATTGAATGGAATTAGTATTATGAAAATAAATGGTAACATTGACTTGTAAGGAATAATAGATTATTAAGGGGACTAAAGGTTAACTGTGGAAAACTATTGTATATTACCTATCTATGTGGCCTGTTAATTTTAAATTTGAAATAAATTTCAATAAATGTAATCAAATATCATGGTAATGTAAATTAAAGTAATGATTGGGAATAATGTTAATTTTATACATAATATGGAAATTGGTGAAATAAAAAGAATGGAAATCAAGATTTATTAATTTATTTGAATGTAAATGATAGTAATTGGACTTATTGCAAATTAAAAATTTAAATATTATGATAATGGGAAATTTAGATGAAATTTGAGAATATTAGGGTAATTAATCATGAACCAATGTTATTTTCATTTATTTGATAAATATGCATTGAATGGTAGGATAAAAGCTCGATTAAATGAAATTATTGGAAATTTAATTTATAATTTTTGAATTTAATGAAATTGAAATTAAACACCGAAATTGATGAATTAATCAACTTTAAATTGACATCAAAATTCGTTTAATTTATTTGTGAATGGTTAAGAAATCAAAAATGATAGAAGTTGTAAATTATTAAAATTTAAATTGGAAAGTGATTTAATTAATTAATTATTAGTTTATTTAATTAACCTGAAAAATAGCCATTTTGGCCATTGACTCAGATTTCGACGAAACCAGTTTCATCAGACTCGTGATAGTAAATTATTATAGGATTTCAAGTTTCATAGCGATCGTACTTGTCGTTTTATCGTACGGGGTCGAAACGCTTAGAAATCAATTGAAATCAATTTGAAATAAACCGAATTTAGCATAACTTCTTCATACGATGAAATTTGGACTTGAAACTTGTTCCATTGATTTTAAAATATTTTAAAACATCTATTTCAACATATGGGTTGACGCATTTTCGTTCCAGAGTCGAAACGGACTTTTCGGGTCGTTTACCGTTCGATCAATCTTGTCCATCTATTCTACTTTCAGCTTTGTCTATAAATACCTAGTTATAAATCCTAGCAGCTCTTCTATTTCTCATTTCTGTACGTACAAAAATTTCCGTTGCTCCTCTTTCTCAATGGTAGACAAACCTAAATTCCCAATTGCAATTTCAAAATCAAATTCAAATCAAAAAATCAAATCTCCCCAAACTATATCGAATTATAAATCGATTTGAAGCTCTTTAAGAGCGCAAGTCAATTTTGTGATTCGTTTTTCGATCTGGGTTTCGGTGTGGCCAGAATTGGACAAGTTAGTTTCGGCCGTTCGTTGGTGGTCGTTGTATTATGTGGTGGATCGTCGATTTCACGACGATCGGGAAATTGCATGGTGTAGAGGGGGACCAGAGCTTTGCATCCATACGATCCGCGATGTCAGATGGTGGTGGTTTTCTCCACAATTGGCCAGTGAAGGGTACGACGGCGCAGCCTACGTGGGCAAAAGGTCAGAAGGCTACGAATTCGTGGCTAGGTCAGCCTGGGGAGCTCGATTCATTTCCGTCCTCTGATCATGGCCATAGAGCGTGTCGATGGTGAGGAATTGATGAGCATAGTGGCGGTTGGATTAGGGTTTGGACAAGCTGCTAATCGAACGCGATAATTCGTGTGTAGAAGGTGACGTGGCAGGAAGAACGGTAATATCATGTTTAATTCAATTTAAATTTTTTTATCCAACGTTCTAACATGCATAACTTCCACATATGGGGTCTGATTTACGTATGGCTTTCTCTACTGAGATCGTATCGAAGTTCCAGACATTTTGACGCTGCTTTGGATAGATTCTAAGACCGTTTAAATTTTGGATTTAAATTGGATTTAAATTCAATTTTAATTCAAAGGTGAGTATTTTAACCCACTCACAACTTCTAAAATTTCTTATGTTTGTTAAATTAATTGATGATGTGATTAGAAATTTATTTATGACTGCTTGGCATATTTTGAATCATCATCTCAGTTAATTTGAATTAGTTAGATTAAATAGTTATTTAATTTATTATTGAATATAAATTGCCAGTAAATACCTGTTGTTTATTATCTGTTATATATTGATGTTATTGATTGAATTGGATGATGATTGTGATAAATGTTTGATTATTGATATTGGATGTATGAATGTTGTATTTTATATTGTTATAAACTGCAAGTTTGTTATGGATTTTTATTTCATTTGAGATTGTGGATTGAAATGATATATAACCGTAAAATATTAAATTGCGAATTGAAATGATAAATATCCGTATCACTTGACCATAGGAAAAAAAATTATATACAGACACCATGGTCTATATATATATAAATATTTTGAAAGAATTTCTATGGTTTTGGAAAGGAACATATGGTTTTATAAAATATTGATTTGGATATTATATAAATGTTATTTTATATATAGTTAAATTCTTGATTTTAAGCTATATATAAATTTGTTTTAAAATATAAAATAAGTTTAGTAATAAAGTTTGATTTTATTAAAATATAATATGGTCAAATATTTATTTAAATTATATTTTATATAGAGCTTACAATGACTTGAATAAAAATTTAGGTTGGAAGATAAATATGAAATTGATTTGAAATTTAATTTGTTTATGAATTATACCCAAATAAATTTGATTTGAAACTTAATAAAATTGAGATTTTGGTTTAAAGGGATTTAAATGAATATATCAAGTTGATTTAAATGAATATATCAAGTTAAATAAATTGGAAGAATATTCAGTTGTTTGAAGTTTAAAGGTTTTAATTAAATGATATTGGATTTATTAAGTAACCTTTCAATTCTAAATAATAGTAATTGAATTTGATATATGTGGAATTATAAAAATTTAGTTTGGAAATTATGGAATATTTAAAGCTTTGAAATATAAGGAATTTGAAATGGTTTATTTGAGGATCGAATCTGTATCTGGAATTGATATAAATTGAAATGGATTATTGAAAACTGAATTGAGTTGAAATTTATGAATTGAGATTTGATTTAAATTGAATTGTGGATTCAAGGTGATTTGAATTAATTTGTGAAGTTGAGGAAATTATTTTATTTATAAAGTAATGTTAAATTTAAAATTATTTTATTATATATGCTATTTGAACCTCTAAACTGTTTAAGTGGTGAAAGTTATACTTTTGAAGCTATGAATTTCAAAGTATTATGTTTTGAAAATGTCATATTTTTAAGTGTTGGGTTTTGAAAGTGTTATAACTTTGGAAGTACTATGATTCTGGAAGAGAATATATTTGGAATAAAATGATATTATATTGATTTGGTTTTTAAATAAAAATGATATCTTATTTGTTTTTGAAATGGAAATGATATCGTATTTATATGGTTTTTGAAATGGCAATGACATTTTGGTTTTGAAGTATATACTATTTTGAAATGACCGTGGTGTTATAATAACTTTTTGTTGTTAAAGAGACCGAGATCAGAAGTTGTCATACTCTCTGCCAACTCCGAAAATCACTTTAACAACCGTGTACGCGATGGAGATTCCAGAATGAAGTAGGATGGCGGCGGCGTTCCTTTGAGGTATATACGTGGACCCGACTCTCGTGAGTTGGCATAAGGTGGCTAAAACAGGAGCGATTCCGGGCCAATGAGGTGCTCCTCTTATCGGACACACTCTTTCGATACCATTCTATTACTTTGTGATTGATAGGGGCCCTTTGATTTTTTTTTTGGGTATGGCTCGAGGTGGGTGGTAGCTACGCGTCACCACCAGTCCGGATAGTAATTGGTATATCTACCCTGGCATTGCCTTGTTATGCCGTATCACCTACCCCAGCTTGCATTGTACGATTTTGGATTTCTCCCATAGCCCGTGGAGTATTTAGGGTAGTCTTCCGATCTGGAGATGCGCTGATATTAGATGACCTACTGGGACTATTACGTGGTAAGGGCTATATGGGTAACCCCTTAACGCTATTTTAAAATAAGTCTATTTTACTAAAAGACGTTATTATAATAGTGTATATTACTACATAGTAGATAGTTTAACGGATCCTTAGGAAATGTAAATCCCAAACATCTCTTAAGTTACTGCACTCACGTTGACACTGGATAAGAGATGTCAAATCCCGTAAACATCTCTCACGCCATTCCACTCATATTGTTTACCGCTGATTTAACTCACATAAGATCTTTTAGTTCCGACTCGAGTGTTTTGTCATTCCAATTCGCTCAGGTCAACTTGAGCATTTCAGGATTTGAAGACTTTATTTCTGGAGGGCAAAGACAAAGATTGTATTATTGCTATTATTTATTATATTGTTCCGATGCATCACATTGTTCTGCTACATTATTTATTATTCTATGGTATGTGTAACTCTAATCTGTGTTGTATAAGTATAATAAAATGTTTTTGTAAAACAGCTTCATGAACTGTTATTTGATCATTATATTTTGTCATTCCACTGTGAGATTCTGTTTTTTTATTTCTTTCTCCGCTTTTCTTTATTCACCCCAATAACGATCCATTACATTTGGTATCAGAGCTTTGGTTTTGCGATAAACCTTAGCTTCGTGGGGTCTGACTCTTTACTAATAGGGTAGTAATACCCTATGATGAGTCGCCGAGTGTGTGTGTGTGTGTGTATATATATATATGAGAGAGCGTATTTGTTAGTGTTATAAAAGGTTTTTAAAATTATGTTAATTTGTTTCGTTTTGTATTTATAAATTCTGGTTGGTGCATATGACGCTATGACATCAATAGGAATTTCGAAACACTTAATAGGACGGACCGATACAATATTTGTTTTGAAATATAGGTAAATGAAAAATTTTTGCCTATTATATTTTCTATATATAAAATATTTTTTTTATAAAGGTTATATTTGTTTGTAATATATTGGTTGGTAGGTAGTGAAATTTATAAATATTGGTTGTAAATTAAAATTACAAACAAAAATAAAGTAAGATTAGAAATTTAGAACTTAAGTTCTGGGGTTTTGAAACTTTCCTTCGAATAATTTTTGTAACATTCCCGTTTTTAAATTGGAAATTAATTTAATTTTGAAATTGAATTGTGAATTAATTTTGTATTTTCTAAACTTAATAGATAATTGTTTATTTATTCATATAAACATAAATGAATATAAATATAAATGAATATAAATATGATTTTAAAATAGAATTTCAAATTGGAAATTCAGAAATAAATATTTTGAATAATATATTAATTTTAAATTTGATTGTGGATTAATTTGAATAAGTATATTTATAGATTGAAAGTTAAATTGTAAATAAATATTTTGATTTTGGAAAAATTAAAAATGTAAATATTTATAAATAAATTGATTTAAAACTCTATATTTCAAAATTAATAAGAATTAGTTTTCTAATTTTAATATACATATAATTTGAAAATTATATTTTGGAATTTAATACAAATGATTTTCAAAATAATTATTTAAAGCTAAATTCTATAATATACATATGTGTGTCTATTTGTTGAAAAGTATAATAACTTGAATTTAAAAATAAAAAATAAAATTTGTAAAAAGAATTTTAGTCTGGGAATTCTAAGAATAAAATATATTATGAAATTCTATATTATGAAATAGAATTTTTGTTTGAAATTCTTTAATAAATATGTTGAAAAACAAATTGGATTTATTTTGGAATTATTATAGAAATTAAGTTTCAAGACATTTTCTTTAAAAAGTTATATAAGTATAAGTCACAAAAAATGTATAAATATAAACACATAAGAAAATGAGTTAAGTATGATTTGTTTACATATATTAAACATTAAATATATAAGATAAAGTTCATAAATTAATAAGACATAAGTAATTTATAAAATAAACAAGGATTAAAGCATAATTTATAAATTTATCTAAAATAAGGTCTAAACACAATTTTATCACAAAATGACATTTGTAGTATTTTTAATTCATGCATTAACAAGTGTGAACAAAGAAGAACAAGTGGCATTTATCTTTTAATTTGAATTAAATAAAACATTATGAAATTGAGATGGAAACCAGGTTATACTCAAATAAAACATTTTCTCAAATCTGAAATTTCAAAAAACAGTTCAGAAAGAAAATCTCAAACAAAATTCAAAAACCTGAGATATGAATGCATTTCAACCTGGATTGTAAAAGTGTATAACCAGAGAAGAATCAAAAGCAAGATTTTAATTCATATAGATTAAGCCTAGAAATCAAGCAATCTTCCAATCTGAAATTACAAAACTGAGAAAGAACATATCAAGGCTAATCTAATTAAATTCAAAATATTTTCAAAAGCCTGGAAAAATCAAAGTTCTCAAAACTGGGAGTTTTAAGCATGGAAATCAAAAACAAGATTTGTTTGCAAGCCTGTAAACCACTCAGATCAAAACAAAATTCAAATCAAAAACCTGGGAATTTAAATTGCAAAGATCAAACTTCAAGTGCTGATCAACTCAGGTAATTAAAGAAAAGATCAAACTCAAAGCAGTAGATCAAAGTCAAAATTCAATCTGAATCAAAGCAACTCAAAAGGATCCAGATCATCTGAATCATTTCCAGCCTTTCAGTTTCAAATTTGCCTCCCCCGTTACAAGATCAAAACCTGTTCTTTGTTCCTCTCCGCTCTGTCATTTCTCAGGTGAGCAAACCCTCTGAACTCGACATATCTCTTGATGTTTGTTTTGTATTTGAAGTTGTGATGTTATTATGTTTGTGTGAATATAATCTGCATGTATGTATATCCATGAAAATGATAGTGCATGTTGAAATGGATGAAGGTGCTTGTCTCTGTAGATACAACAGACTAACCCATTCAAATAAAAATCAAAGATCTCTTTCCCCAAACTCTTTTTAGCTATAATCTTTGAAAGGAAAATAATTACAATAATACAATGTTATTTCTAAAAAAATAGTTTCAAATGAAAATATTTAGTAAATATTCAGAAAACAAGAAATTACAGTAAAATCTTTTTAAAATATGGAAATTCGAAGTTTTTAATTTTAAGATTTGTTTATAGAAACAGATTCGTATTGAAAAAAATATGATTTTTGGTAATCGTTTTATGATTTATAAATTCGTATATGCTGAGAAATTTCGAGTTGGTCGAAAAATGTATTATCGTCAAATCCCAATGATCGATGGTTGGATGGTCATCATGATTTGAGCTGAGGGTAGCTAGACGAATGGTGGTTATTGGAAAAATAGAGGAGGAATTTATAGATTGCTGTGATGGCGTGGCGATGAGGGAATAAGGTTTTAGGCCTTGATTTGGTAGCCAGTGGTTGTGAGGTAGGTTCGTCATCGACGGCGGTCTAATGGCGATCAGACATAGGTGAAACTCCGCATAGGCCGGAGGGGAAGACTTAGGTGATAGGGTGTGGTCAATGGAAGCCGTGATCGTCGGAAATGGTTAGTTTGCTCAATCGAACTTCGAGTTTCATTAATCTCGAGATGCTAAATTTCGATTTCTTATCAAATTGGATGATCTGGGTGGTGAGGAAACTCGTGGGAGTCATTAGTGACATTTCAAAGGCAACGCGGTCGATCGAAGGTGGTCATGGCGGTGTGCATGGTGCATATGTACGCGTTTGTGTCAGGAAGGTTCGGGAGAGGAGAAGTATAGGGTTGTTACTCGAGGAAAGGCAGTGATGACTCGAGTTTAATCTCGAGTGTGTTCTTGTGTGTTACGGTGATTAAGAAGTTTAAAATTTTTAAAATACTAAAGACAAAGCATAAAGTGGAAGAGAAGGAAGGAACCCGAGGAAATGCTTGGGGAAACCTAAAAGGGGCTCGGGTTTTAGATTTAATAAGCTCGGGTTTTCTTTTGTGAAATTAACAAGTTTAAAAGATAAGTTTTCAAAGGCAATGTTAACCCAAATTTTCAAAGTAATTTTAAAACAAGTTTTAACAAGTTTTTAGAAGGTTTAAAGTTTTAAAGTTAAGCGTTTCAAAGAATAATTATTTTGGTTTTAAAAAAATTATATTAAGTAATGAATTAATGATTACTTAATTTATTAAAAAGGTAAATAATTTGTAATCAATCGAAGGTTGATTTATTAATGTAAGTAATAAAAGGTTAATTACTTAATGTGATTACTTAAAGTTTAACTATTTAATCAAAGTAATAAAGGATAATTAATTAATGATTTAAGATTTAATTTATTTATATGACTAATTAAAGGTTAATAAATTAAGGCAATTAATTAAAATAATAATTAATTAAGAGATAAATTAATTAATGAGATTAATTAAGATTAATTAAGAATAATTAATTAAATGATAATTAATTAAGGGTTAATTAACCAATGTAATTAAGGATAATTAATTTAAAGAATAACTAAATAATTGAAGGTTAATTTATTTATTAAGGTTTATTAGTTTATAATTTAAGGTCGATTAATTTATTATTAAAGGTTAATTAATATATGATAAAAGGTTAATTAATATATGATAAAAGGTTAATTAATTAAAGTGGTTTGTAACTAATAAATGTTAATTAACCAGGATTAGTATTCATAAGTAATTAAATCTGATATAAAATTAATCAGATGATTAATTAATCTGACTTATGGATGTTTGAATCCTATTGAATGTTGTATTATTTAATATCCTAATGTGTGATGCTCTGTTTTGATTTGAGCTATAATGAATGTAATTTATTTATCTGTGATTTATTTATTAATCTGCAATGAACTTATACTATTTATCTGTAATCGGTAAATGAAGATAAGCGTTATAGATTATACCACTTATCGATATTGATATGATTGAATCTGTGATGACTGATGATGTTGCACTATTGTGTAAAATCCCTGGACTACACCATACACACACAAATGTGGATTGCACGAGGAAATTGGTTAAGTCATAGATTTTATGAAATGGTTTTAAAATTTAATTTTGAATCCAAATGATTTTGAAAATAAAATTGTTAAATATGAAAAGCTTTTGAAAAGAAGTTTTAAAATGATACAGATTATTTTGAATAACTTGATAAAGTTTTGAAATTTAAATAATTTGATTTGAATTGGAATTCAAGAATTGAATTGAATTCTATGTTTGGAAACTTTGGTTTAAAAAGGTTATACGAGTTATAAATGTGTTTATATAGGTTTTAAAACCATTTTAAAAGTATTGTTTTGGGAATATGAATTTAACCCAAGTTTTATACGTAAACGGCTTTAACTTGTACAAATGTAATCGGATTTTTTCTTCTTCCGAAACGAAAACTATTTGTTTTCAAATCAAATAGCTTTCATATAAAGAAAGAATTTTCAATTTGTGCTGAAAGATTTCAAGTTTGAAATGGAATAGAAATAGTTTTGAAAGCTATGAATTAATCTTTGTGAAAAATGGTTGAACCTTGTTTTGAAATCGAAGAGGATCTTAAAGGTATATCCTTTGGATAAAAGATTTGAAATGAAATTGATTTGAAAGCTATAAAAGAATCTTTGAGAAATATTTGTGAACTTTGTTCCCAAACAAAAGAGGATCTCAAAGATAGATCTTTTGTTTAAATATTGTAAATGAATCTTTGTGAAAGATTAGTGAACTTTGTGAAGTAAATCCTTTTGATTTAAAGATTTGAAAATGGTACATTGTTTTAAACCATTTGAAAGAAAAGTTTTGGATAATAAGTTGTGACTTAATAGAGATCCCATATATCCATATGTTTTTAAATATTGCGCTTATTATTCGGTTTAGCCGGGAGAGGACCTTGTGTCATATAACCCATTCCAAATAGTGATACGACGATATAGATAGCATTTGAAGACCGGTGGTGAAGATCGGGTATTTTCGAGAATGAAAGGATAACCCGTCGATTGTCTTTGCACTGAGTCGCGCCGGTATAGAGATCTCCATAGTGTTGGGGAGTCCGGTCGGGATTGTGAATACCCGGATTTGCAATGGCTTCTTTGGAAGTGCCTTTAGTTCTATTCGAACCCGGAACAGACTTGTATGGATGTGTGTCTGACATTACATTTTGAGATGTAAAGCTGGGTTTCTATCAAATACATTTCTGTTTGGTGGCGGAGATTTATTCTCTTAGCTTAACACCCTTCTCTGAGACGTACAAACTCAGAGGTTATGTAGTTGATGGTTACTAGTGATACATTCTCAATTTGGTAATGTGGCATACGAAGTGCTGCTGATCATTTGTTGATCAAAGCATGGCTTTTGTGTAAAGTGTAGCTTTGTGGAGTGACTTCGTCGAGCCTCACAACCCGGTAATGGTCGAAACAGGGATCGTGGCAGCATGGTTATTTGGGGATAGCGCCCTCTGAGAGTATGTCATTTTCTTCTGGATCAAAGGTGGTATCATGGTATGGAGCTCGGATGTTTACCTATGTGGATGCTGCAAACTTATTGTTTTGTGGTTTTTGGTTGATAGGCGTCTCGGATAAAGGTTGGTAATGACCAGAGGGTGACATACTTGTGTCATTAGTTACCTAATCTCAGAGGTAACTCGGCCTTGTGTAGCAAAGATTCAGTTAGGTTCCCGAGGACGTCCCTCCAGAGGCGTTCCATTTTGTGTAGGAAGTTCCTTTGTTGACCATTTGTTGGAAATCCAATCACCCAATACGTGCCTTGTATGGTTTTAGTTGTATAACCTGCCATTTACTTATGGTGGCGCCCCACTGTTTAGATGGAAGCTATAGTAGGCATACTTCGAAATGTCTATGCTGGCTAAGATTAATATTATACTTTCGAAAGATTTTCTGCACTATGCACTAATAATAATATCAAAAGGATTTTGCGTATCAAGCATGTTTGACTATCATAAGGAGAAATCTCCTCCAAGTCTGTGTTTGCATTGTGTGTGCGGTGGGAGGCCTTATCGTAGTTTTATTTTCCAAAAAGCATTGCAGATTTCAATTTTAAAATCTTTGTTGTTTGTTTTAAAGATAAAACTATTTTTTTTTGCTCATACCAATCCCATGACCGACCTGGAGTTTATTGTTTCCTTCCTAAACTCTAGGTGCCCACAATTTTCCACATGGCAGTCTAGAGTTGGGATTTTAAGATAATCAAATAGTAAGTGTAGGTTCGATTGCATCCAGCCTTTGGATTTGGCGATAACAATTGTTCACTTGGACCAGAATTTCTTAAGTCCGTCTTGATTGGGATATCTTTGGATTAGAGATTTGTGATGGAATTGCAGATACTGGAGTTCCATTTGGAGTTCAAGTTATTTCCGATGCTGGTGCCTTTGTGTTTTCGCTGTGTTGTTGTAGATCTCTGATATGTATTTGTGATCATTGTTGTATATCATTGGATATTGTATCATTGGAGTTATATGATACATTCGTTCTTTATTCCGCTATGTTGTTATACTTAATGTGTTATAAGCTCCGGCGAACCAGATTCAACGTTTGAATCTACGGCATTTGAATACGGGTGAAGTATTCGGTGCCGATTTTCGAAGGTCGAGTCAGGGTCGTTTCATTTGGTATCAAAGCTGAAGGTTGAAACTTTAGCTCAGGAGTATAACACGTTAAGTAACTCATTAGAGATGGGGTGAAGTATGCCATAGAACGAGTATATCCCTAAGATATCCCTTCGTGTGCCTCAATAAATTCTCTTGCTATTCACTGGTAGTGAGTATGAGTGCAAGAAGAAGACGAGATGGAGGACAGGGGAATACCACTACAAATGGTCAATACCTACGACAATGAAAATATCTTTCTCTATCAATCTTTTTTGTTGATTATCCAATTTCAAATTCTTTGATTGCTTCGTGGCAGCTCCAGAAAGAAGTTTTGATGTGATGATGGCCGCACGAATCGGGTAGATAAGTTCCTATCTCGTATTCTTGTTATCAGCTTTTCGTTTCAACTTTAACGAAATTGAAATTTTATTGGAATAAATTGGTAAATTAAATATGAAGTTAAATTAAATTGTATCAATAAAACGATTTCGATTAAAACCAAATTTGAAATCCTATTGTGATTTCTTGTGAGTATCAAAGTCCGAAGAGGGAGAAGTTATATATACTTTGGGGTATTCCGACCTGAGTTTGGAATCCATTTGAGAATTGTGGAAGAGTAAATCCATTTATTTGTTCTTTTAGGTTCATATATATTCTACGAGTGGTTAGTTATCCTTTGGACTAACCGGTGCCCTGCAATTTCGTAGACCGAATGACCCGAGTATTTCGTGAAGTGTTAAATGAGTTTGTTCTCGTATCTATTGTTGATATTCTGATTTGGTAAGCCAAGTAGATATTTAGTTTGATCTGGAAAGATAATTCTCTATCTTTCATCTGTTCTTTGTCTCCCTGGCAAATTTCGGGACGAAATTTTCTTAAGGGGGGAATCTGCAACAATCCCTTTTTAAATTGGAAATTAATTTAATTTTTGAAATTGAACTATGAATTAATTTTGTATTTTCCAAATTTGATAGATATTTGTTTGTTTATTTATATAAATATAAATGAATATGAATATGATTTTAAAATAGAATTTCTAATTGGAAATTCAGAAATAAATATTTTGAATAATATATTAATTTTAAATTTGATTGTGGATTAATTTGAATAAGTATATTTATAGATTAGAAGTTAAATTGTAAATTAAAAATTAGATTTTGAAAAAATTCAAAATATAAATATTTATAAATAAATTGGATTTAAAACCCTATATTTTAAAGTTAATAAGAATTTGTTTCCAATTTTAATATACATATAATTTGAAATTTATATTTTGGAATTAAATACAAATGATTTTCAAAACAATTATTTAAAGCTAAATTCTATAATATACATATGTGTGTTTATTTATTTAAAAGTATAATAACTTGAGTTTAAAATTTAAAAATAAAAAATAAAATTTGTAAAAAGAATTTTAGTTTGAGAATTATAAAATAAAATATATTGTGAAATAGAATTTTGGTTTGAAATTCTTTAATAAATGTATTGAAGAAAAAATGGATTTATTATGGAATTATTATAGAAATTAAGTTTCAAGACATTTTCTTTAAAAAGTTATATAAGTATAAGTCATAGAAAATGTATAAATATAAACACATAAGAAAATGAGTTAAGTATGATTTGTTTATATATATTAAACATTAAATATATAAGATAAAGTTCATAAATTAATAAGACATAAGTAATTTATAAAATAAACAAGGATTAAAACATAATTTATAAATTTATCTAAAACAAGGTCTAACACAATTTTATCACAAAATGACATTTTTAGTATTTTTAATTCATGCATTAACAAGTGTGAACAAAGAAGAACAAGTGGCATTTATCTTTTAGTTTGAGTTAAATAAAACATTATGAAATTGAGATGGAAACCAGGTTATACTTAGATAAAACATTTTCTCAAATCTAAAATTTCAAAAAACAGTTCAGAAAGAAAATCTCAAACAAAATTCAAAAACCTGAGATATGAATGCATTTCAACCTAGAATGTAAAAGTGTATAACCAGAGAAGAATCAAAAGCAAGATTTTAATTCATATAGATTAAGCCTAGAAATCAAACAATCTTCCAATCTGAAACTAAAAAACTAAGAAAGAACATATCAAGGCTAATCTAATTAAATTCAAAAGATTTTCAAAAGCCTGGAAAAATCAAAGTTCTCAAACCTGGGAGTTTTAAGCATGAAAATCAAAAACAAGATTTGTTTGCAAGCCTGTAAGCCACTCAGATCAAAACAAAATTCAAATCAAAAACCTGGGAATTTAAAATGCAAAGATCAAACTTCAAGTGCTGATCAACTCAGGTAATTAAAGCAAAGATCAAACTCAAAGCAGTAGATCAAAGTCAAAATTCAATCTGAATCAAAGCAACTCAAAAGGATCCAGATCATCTTAATCATTTCCAGCCTTTCAGTTTCAAATTTGCTTCCCAGTTACAAGATCAAAACATGTTCTTTGTTCCTCTCTGCTCTGTCATTTCTCAGGTCAGCAAACCCTCTGAACTTGATATATCTCTTGATGTTTGTTTTGTACTTGAAGTTGTGATGTTATTATGTTTGTGTGAATATAATCTGCATGTATGTGTATCCATGAAAATGACAGTGCATGTTGAAATGGATGAAGGTGCTTGTCTCTGTAGATACAACAGACTAACCCATTCAAATATAAATCAAAGATCTCTTTCCCCAAACTCTTTTTATCTATAATCTTTGAAAGGAAAATATTACAACAATACAATGTTATTTCTAAAAAAATAGTTTCAAATGAAAATATTTAGTAAATATTTAGAAAACAAGAAATTACAGTAAAATCTTTTTAAAATCTAGAAATTCGAAGTTTTTAATTTTAAAATTTGTTTATAGGAACAGATTCGTATGGAAAAAAAATGATTTTTGGTAATCGTTTATGATTTATAAATTCGTATATGCTAAGATATTTCAAGTTGATCGAAAAATGTATTGTCGTCAAATCCCAATGATCGGTGGTTGGATGGTCATCGTGATTTGAGCTGAGGGTAGCTGGATGAATGGTGGTTATAGGAAAAATAGAGGCGTGGCGATGAGGGAATAGGGTTTTAGGCCTTGATTTGGTAGCTAGTGGTTGTGAGGTAGGTTCGTCGTCGAAAGCGGTCTAATAGCGATCGGACCTGGGGGAAACTCCGCATAGGCCGGAGGGGAAGACTTGTGTGATAAGGCGTGGTAATGGAAGCCGTGATCGTCGACAATGGTTAGTTTGGTCGAACGAACTTCGAGTTCCATTAATGTCGAGATGCTAAATTTTGATTTCTTGTCAAATTAGATGATCTGGGTGGTGAGGAAACTCGTGGGAGTCATCAGTGACATGTCAAAGGCAACGCGGTCGATCGAAGGTGGTCGTGGCGGTGTGCACGGTGCACGTGTATGCGTTTGTGTCAAGAAGTAAGGTTCGGGAGAGAAGAAGTATAATCGGGTTGTTACTCGAGGAAAGGCAGTGATGACTCGAGTTTAATCTCGAGTGTGTTCTTGTGTTTTATAGTGATTAAGAAGTTTTAAGAATTTAAAATACTAAAGACAAAGCATAAAGAGGAAGAGAAGGAAGGAACCTGAGGAAATGCTTTGGGAAACCCAAAAGTGGCTCGGGTTTTAGATTTAATAAGCTTGGGTTTTCTTTTGTGAAATTAACAAGTTTAAAAGATCAAGTATTCAAAGGCAATGTTAACCCAAATTTTCAAAGTAATTTATTAAAACAAGTTTTTAGAAGGTTTAAAGATTTAAAGTCAAGTGTTTCAAAGATTAATTATTTTGGTTTTAAAAAAAATTTATATTAAGTAATGAATTAAAGATTAATTAATTTATTAAAAAAGTAATTAATTTGTAATCAATCGAAGGTTGATTTATTAATGTAAGTAATAAAAGGTTAATTACTTAATGTGATTACTTAAAGTTTAACTATTTAACCAAAGTAATAAAGGATAATTAATTAATTATTTAAGATTTATTAATCAAGGTGATTAATTTGTCTATGTGACTAATTAAAGGTTAATAAATTAAGGCAATTAATTAAAAATTATAATTAATCAAGAGATAAACTAATTAATGAGATTAATTAAGAATAATTAATTAAATGATAATTAATTAAGGGTTAATTAACCAATGTAATTAAGAATAATTAATTTAAAGAATAATTAAATAATTAAAGGTTAATTTATTAAGGTTGATTAATTTATAATTTAAGGTCGATTAATTTATTGTTAAAGGTTATTTAATATATGATAAAAGGTTAATTAATTAATGTGCTTTGTAATTAATAAATGTTAATTAACCAGGATTAGTAGTTATTCATATGTAATTAAATCTGATTTAAAATTAATCAGATGATTAATTAATCTGACTTATGGATGTTTGAATCCTATTGAATGTTGCATTGTTTAATATCCCTGATGTGTGATGCTCTGTTTTGATTTGAGCTATGATGAATGTAATTTATTTATTTGTGATTTATTTATTTATCTACGATGAACTTATATTATTTATCTATGATCTGTGAATGAAGTAAGCGTTATAGATTATACCGCTTATCGATATTGATATGATTGAATCTGTGATGACTGATGATGTTGCACTATTGTGTAAAATCCCTGGACTACACCATACACACACAAATATGGATTGCACAAGGAAATTGGTTAAGTCACAGATTTTATGAAATGGTTTTAAAATTTAATTTTGAATCCAAATGATTTTGGAAATAGAATTGGGTTAAATATGAAAAGCTTTTGAAAAGAAGTTTTAAAAAGATACAGGTTATTTTGAATAACTTGATAAAGTTTTGAAATTTAAATAATTTGATTTGAATTGGAATTCAAGAATTGAATTGAATTCTATGTTTGGAAATTTTGGTTTAAAACGGTTATACAAGTTATAAATGTGTTTATATGGGTTTTAAAACCATTTTAAAAGTATTGTTTTGGGAATGTGAATTTAACCCAAGTTTTATACTTAAAGGGCTTTAACTTGTACAAATGTAATTGGATTTTTTTTCTTCCAAAACGAAAACTATTTGTTTTCAAATCAAATAGCTTTCATATAAAGAAAGGATTTTCAATTTGTGTTGAAAGATTTCAAGTTTGAAATGGAATAGAAATAGTTTTGAAAGCTGTGAATTAATCTTTGTGAAAAATGGTTGAACCTTGTTTTGAAATCGAAGAGAATCTTAAAGGTATATACTTTAGATAAAAGATTTGAAATAAAATTGTTTTGAAAGCTGTAAAGGAATCTTTCAGAAATATTTGTGAACTTTGTTTCCAAATAAAAGAGGATCTCAAAGATAGATCTTTTGTTTAAATATTGTAAATGAATCTTTATGAAATATTGGTGAACTTTGTGAAGTAAATCTTTTTGATTTAAAGATTTGAAAATGGTAAATTATTTTAAACCATTTGAAAGAAAAGTTTTGGAAAATAAGTTGTCACTTAAACTGAGATCCCATATATGCATATGTTTTTAAATGTTGCGCTCATTATTCGGTTTAGCCGGGAGAGGACCTTGTGTCATATAACCCATTCCGAATAATGATACGACGATATGGATATCATTTGAAGATCGGTGGTGAAGACCGTGTATTTTTGAGAATGAAAGGATAACTCGTCGATTGTCTCTGCACTAAGTCGCGCCGGTATAGAGATCTCTATATGTAATGGGGAGTCCGGTCGGGATTGGAATACCCGGATTTGATTGATGATGTGATTAGGAATTTATTTATGACTGCTTGGCATATTTTGAATCATCATCTCAGTTAATTTTTATTTAGTTGGATTAAATAGTTATTTAATTTATTATTGAATATAAACTACTAGTAAATACCTGTTGTTTATTATCTGTTCTATATTGATGTTATTGATTGAATTGGATGATGATTGTGATAAATGTTTGATTATTGATATTGGATGTATGGATGTTGTATTTTATATTGTTATGAACTGCAAGTGTGTTATTTTTATTTCATTCGGGATTGCGGTTTGAAATGATATATAACTGTAAAATATTAAATTGCGGATTGAAATGATAAATATCTGTATCACTTGACTATAGGCTAGAAAATTATATACAGACACCGTGGTCTATATATATAAATATTTTGAAAGGATTTCTATGGTTTTGGAAAGGAATATATGGTTTTATAAAATATTGATTTGGATATTATATAAATGTTATTTTATATATAGTTAACTTCTTGATTTGAAGCTATCTATAAATTTGTTTTAAAATATAAAAGAAGTTTAATAATAAAGTTTGATTTTATTAAAATATAATATGGTCAAGTATTTATTTAAATTATATTTTATATAGAGTTTATAATGACTTAAATCAAAATTTAGGTTGGAAGATAAATTTAAAATTGATTTGAAATTTAATTTATTTAAGAATTATACCTAAATAAATTTGATTTGAAACTTAATAAAATTGAGATTTTGGTTTAAAGGGATTTAAATGAGTATATCAAGTTGATTTGAATGAATATATCAAGTTAAATAAATTGGAAGAATATTCAGTTATTTGAAGTTTAAAGGTTTTACTTAAATGATATTGGATTTATTAACATTTCAAATCTAAATAATAGTAATTGAATTCGATATATATGGAATTATCAAAATTTAGTTTGGAAATTATGGAATATTTAAACTTTGAAATATAAGGAATTTGAAACGGTTTATTTGGGGATCAAATCTGTATTTGGAATTGATATAAATTGAAATGGATTATTGAAAACTGAATTGAGTTGAAATTTATGAATTGAGATTTGATTTAAATTGAATTGTGGATTCAAGGTGATTTGAATCAATTTGTGAAGTTGAGGGAATTATTACTTTTATAAAGTAATGTTAAATTTAAAATTATTTTATTATATATACTATTTGAACATTTAAACCGTTTAAGTGGTGAAAGTTATAGTTTCGAAGCTATGAATTTCAAAGTATTATGTTTTGAAAATGTCATATTTTCAAGTATTGGGTTTTGAAAGTGTTATAACTTTGAAAGTACTATGATTCTGGAAGAGAATATATTTGGAATAAAATGATATTATGTTGATTTGGTTTTTAAATAAAAATGATATCTTATTTGTTTTTGAAATGGAAATGATATCGTATTTATATGGTTTTTGAAATGGCAATGATATTTTCATTTTGAAGTATATACTATTTTGAAATAACCACGGTGTTATAATAACGTTTCGTTGTTAAAGCGACCGGGATCGAAAGTTGTCATACTCTCTGCCAACCCCGAAAACCATTTTAACAACCGTGTACGCGGTGGAGATTCCAGAATGAAGTAGGATGGTGACGGTGTTCCTTTGAGATATATACGTGGACCCGACTCTCGTGAATTGGCATATGGTGGCTAAAACAGGAGCGATTCTGGGCCAGTGAGGTAGCTCTTCTTATCGGACACACTCCTTCGATACCATTCTATTACTTTGTGATTGATTAGGGCCTTCTATTTTTTTAGGGGTGTGGCTCGAGATGGATGGTAGCTACGCGCTATGCGTCACCACCAGTCCGGATAGTAATTGATATATCTACCCTGGCATTGCCTTGTTGTGCCTTGTCACCTACCCTTGCACGCCTTGTACAATTTTGGATTTCTCTCGTAGCCCATGGAGTATTTAGAGTAGTCTCTCAATTTGGAGATGCGCTGATACTGGTTGGACTACTGAGAGTATTACGTGGTAAGGGCTATATGGGTAACCCCTTAACGCTATTTTAAAGTAAGTCTATTTTACTAATAGACATTATTATAATAGCATATATTACTACATAGTAGATAGTTTAACGGATCCTTAGGAGATGTAAATCTCGAACAACTCTTAAGTTACTGCACTCAAGTTGACATTGGATAGGAGATGTCAAATCCAGTAAATATCTCTGACGTTGTTCCACTCATATTATTTACCGTTGGTTTAACTCACATAAGATCTTTTAGTTCTGACTCGAGTGCTTGTCTTTTCAATTTGCTCGGGTCAGCTTGAGCATTTTAGGATTTGAAGACTTTATTTTTGGAGGACGAAGACGAAGATTGTATTATTACTATTATTTATTATATTGTTCCGCTGCATTATTTATTATTCTCTAGTATGTGTAACTCTGTTCTGTGTTGTGTAAGTATAATCAAATGTTTTTGTAAAACAGCTTCATGAACTATTATTTGATTATTATATTTTGTCATTCCGCTGTGAGATTCTGTTTTTTTATTTCTTTATCCGTTTTTCTTATTCACCCCAATAACAATCCGTTACATTTGACATCTGCCGACAACGCCTAGGTCGAGATCTTCTCCTAGAGCTCCACAATGGGTAATCCTAGTTTATTTAGATTTTTTTCTATTCACCGATGTTGCCTAATATAGTTAATTGGTTTAATTTGTTTACTGTATTTAGTTGAATTGGTAGATATGCAATCTGAATGTTTAAATTGCTTTAAATTTAAATTGTTTAAATTGTAATTACCGTAATCGCTTCAAATATAAATTAGATTATTAGTTTATAAATTACCATAATTACGGTAATTGTATTCACTATTATTAGTTTATTATTAGTTTATAAATTTATAAATTAGATTATTAATTTAAATTGTAATACCGTAATTTGTTTAATGTTATTAGTTTATAAATTGGGTTATTGAAATACTCAAATACATCAAATAATTAAAGTTTAATCATGATTTTAGTGATTTAAAATATTTAGTTTAGATTTTCAAGCATACTTTAAAAGATCATTTTTTGGATCTTCTGCAATTTCTACATTTTCTAATAGTATCACATACAATGATACGCAAAATACTATAATTCCAAACTTAGTAACTCGAAGTCGTATCCAAATGGATATATTAGATCTCCCATCCGATCCTAGCTTACGTCATCAAGTTTCAAACTATGATTAGAATGATTAAGACACTGTTCGGAGAGCATATCTACAAAAAGGTTCTTGTCAACCATCTTTGCAAATCTTTTCTCAAACAACAATTGATGGAAATGCTCGTCGCTTCAATCAATCATGGTTTAACGATTATAAAAATTGGTTAGAGTATAGCGTGAAAGATGATGCCATATGTTGTTTACCATGCTACTTATTTCGTCCTTAGTCAATGAGTAGAAGCACAAGTGACTTATTTATTAGAAGTGGGTTCAAGAATTTGAATAATATCAATGCCTTCAAGAGCATGCTAATTCGGATGTTCGTAATGTTGCATCAATGAAGGCTGAGAATTTAATGAATCAACATCAACATATTGAGATAATAATTGAGAGACGATCAACTCAAAATCAAATTGATTATCGAAGTCGTTTATATTCAACTCTTGTGTGCATTTGGTACCTTTTATCTCAAGGTTTTCCTTTACGAAGTCATCATGAATATGAAAATCAATAAATAAAGGAAATTTTCTTGAGCTTCTTCAATGGCTAGCTAATTAAAACCTATAGTTAATGCCGTTGTTTTAAAAAATGCATCACAAAATCTTAAAATGACATCATCAGATGTTCAGAAAGATATTGTGAATTGTATTGTCATGGAAATTACATAAGTTATCCTAACATATTTCTGGAGGATTATTTGCATTATTAATTGATGAAGCTCGTGATACTTTAGTTAAAGAGTAAATGAATTTTTTTTGCGATTTGTGGATGAAACTGGAAGTGTTATAGAAAGATTTACGGGCATGGTGCATGTTCCTAGCACCACATCAATTTCTCTTAAAACATCATTAGAAGCTTTCTTTAGCAAACATAAATTGAGTATGACAAAGTTACGTGATCAAGGTTATGATGGTACAAGCAATATGCAAGGTATGTTCAATGGTCTTAAAACACTTATTCTAAATGAGAACAACTCTGCTTTTCATGTTCATTGTTTTGCACATCAAATACAGTTAGCTCTTGTTTGTGTTGCTAAAGATCTAGATCACGTTTTTAAATTTTTTACTTGGTTAATAATTCGGAAAACCTTGCCGGCGCATCATGGAAGCATCGAGACATTATTAGAGAGAAAGAATCGAAAGAATATTTAGTCAATTAGGAAGTGGTGAACTATCAGGCGGTCGACGGTTAAATCAAGAATCTAATTTGAAATGACTGGGAGATACATATTGGGGTTCACATCATGGTACACTGATTTTGATTGTTATGTTTTCTTTAATTTATTGATGTGCTTATGGACTTAGTGGAAGATATGTTGGATGATAAAAAAGGGAAATAATTGTATTTGACAAAAGTGTTGCAACCTTATGATTTTATTTTTTATTTTGCAATTGATGAAGAATGTAATTGTAATTACTAATGATCTTTCTAAAGCACTACAACGAAAACGTGAAGTTATCATTAATGCTTTAATATTAGTAAAGGTATCTAAACAACGTTTATAGAAAATGAGAGATAGTGGATGGGATGCTTTTTTGAACGAGGTTGGATGTTTTTGCAAGAAATACAACATTGCCATTTCAAACATGGATGATAATTATCTTCTTTTAGGAAGATCAAGAAGAGGACCGATAGTTAAAAGTTTGCATCATTATTGAGTTAGTTTGTTCTACCTTTGTTTAGATAAACAAATGGTTGAACTTAATAATCGGAGGTAAATTCAGAACCACTTCTTTATATGTCAGCACTTAATCCAGTTGATTCATTTGCTGCTTTTAATAAAGTAAGATTGTTCATTGATTTGAATTTTATCCCAACGTTTTTTCTGAAGCAAAACGTATGAATCTTTGTAATAAGTTGGAGATTTATGAGATTGACATGAAATCTAATGATGCATTTAAATTTTTTAAAGGCATTGGTGATTTGACTAAGATGATGGTGTTGATGGGAAAAAAATATCATATATAGTTTGGTTTACAAGCTTATAACTTTGTTACTTATCTTATCAGTTTCTACCGCAATTATAGAGTGAGCATTTTCAGCTATGAGTATAGTGAAAAACAATTTAATGTGAGATGAATGGCTGAATGATAGGTTGTGTTACATATATTGACAATGATATATTTAGTCAATTTAGCAATGATGCAATTATCGATCGCCTTCAAAACATGAGAACTCAACGTGGACGGCTTTAGATTATTATTTACTATGCTATTGTTGTTGGGTTTGAAAAGATCTAAAATAGATCGTTTTTGTAATGAAATATTTTTATGTCGGCGATTACTTTTAGTTACTTAATGGTTAGTTATGACAATTTTTTACTACTATTTGAATAGTTTCCCCAAAGAAAATTGTTTTCAAACTTTGACCTCCCAATGTTATTTCCTGGCAACGCCACTATGTATGTATGTGTGTGCATATATATGTATGTGTACATGTATGTGAGGAAGGATCGACATCCTTACTTTTTCGTATCCTCGAATTGGGTCCAACCCTATTCCAAATGGCCATGATCTTCGGATTCTGATAACTTTTTGTAGGTGTAATCTACCTAACATCAGTATCATTTATTCTGATATCTTTTACCTACTGAAATTAATTCTTTCAAATCAATAACTATAGTACATTACCCTTATCAAGGATGTGTACGATGATGTTGTGATTAGTGTCAGAGCATGTGAGGGTGAAACCGACGACTTTTCCGTTAACATATGATTACATCAAGGGTCAGCTTTGAGCCCATACATTTTTGCTCTAGTGATGGATGAGATTACAAAGGGTATACAGGGTGAGATTTCTTGGTGTATGCTCTTTGTTGATGATGTTGTGCTTATTGATGAAAGTAGAATTAAGGTCGATAGACAACTGAAGCTATGGAGACAAACTTTAGAATCAAAGGATTTTAGGCTTAGCAGAACTAAAACAGAGCATATGAAGTGCGAGTTTAGCGGCGTTAGGTCAGAGGATGGAGATGTCATTCTGGCCAGACAAGTAATGCTCAAGTAGGAATCCTTTCGATTTTTAAGAGCAATATTGCGGTATGATGGTAAGATTGATGAAGATGTTAGTTTTAGAATTTGAGCGGGATGGGTGAAATAGCGACAAGCGTCTGGCATTCTCTGTGACAGGGAAATCCCATAAAAGCTTAAAGGAGAGTTCTACGGAACGGCAATCTGGCTGCGATGTTGTATGGTGCAGAATGTTAACCTACTAAAAGGCAACACGTTCAGAAGATTAGTGTAGCAGAGATGTGTATGTTGCGATAGAGCTGTGGTCATACAAGAAGAGACCGAATTAGAAATGATGATATACGCGACAAACTTGGAGCAGCGCCAATTGAAGAGAAGCTAGTCCAACATCGTTTAAGACGATTTGGACATCTCCAACGAAGGCCTTCTAATGCACCTATGCGCGTTGGAATTATAGACCGCATCGAATGCTCAAAGAGAGGTAAAGGTCAACCAAGGTTGACATGGGCGGAAGCTGTAAAAAGGGAATTGAAGGATTGAAATATATGCAAAGAGCTTGTGTCGGGCAGGGTCGCGTGGAAGTTGGCAATCCACGTATCAAAACCATGAGGCAGGAGTTTTTTTGCTTAGGGTTGATTTAGGGTAGTGTTATAAGTTATAAAACTAGTAAATTGGAGCCTAAGACGTAGTGTTTGGTTTTCGGTCAATATTACTATTAGTATCATTATTACTACTAGTGTTATTATTATTATCATGGTCTTTTGTTTTTTATTTTTATTTTATGTACCTTTATTTTATTTTTATTGTACTTAGTTATTATTATTATTGGTTTACTTATTTGACTTGATCTTATTATTATTAGCATGGTTTTATTATTGTTGTTGTTATAACTTTTAAACTGACTTTGTCATTTAGTTTTGGGTTCATCTCTATCCGACTCCAACTTGTTTGAGGAATAATGACTTAGTTGTTGTTGTTGTAAATCAATATAGTAACTACTTGTAATACATAATATAATTAATTTTGATGGAATGTAATTGTTGGAATATAACAATTTTTTGCATGGATGAACTTGATGATAAGTAGAACACACCTACAAAATTTTATAGTCTAAAGATCATAGATATCTAAGATCACATTGGGCACGATTCAGGGAGTGTGTGCGTGTATAGTACGTGTGCTGGGAACAACATCCCAACTTTTATGTATCCCCGATTTGTAGGATTGACACTTATATTAGTTGCACACTTGCATTGTTCATCTGGTTTTGATAGTATAGGTCTTTCTCTTGCAGTTGCAATCATCTGACATTTCTGAAGCAGCTCACAGCGATCCAATATTGTTAAACTTGCTGGAGGTAAAATAAGTTTCTCCGTTTAAAGATTTTGCCATCACCAACTCATTCTGTAGAAGCTTTAAACATTTCGTATTGTAATAATGTTTTGAATTTCTGTTTAAGGAGATGTTTGGAACAGCTTGCAGATAGTGACTTAAATAATAATCTGGTTAGGTTGTGGATTGATTGTTAATTCTGGACAAGCCAATTGATCAATTGTCAAGCGGACTCCATCAATTAGATTGCTAAATTTATATGGATGTATAGTCAATTGATCTTTACAATGGCAATTCTTACAGCAATTGGTTCACGGGTGCAATTGCTCTAGATATAAAATAATTCGTACAGTTTAATTTTACTGTGTAGCAAAAGATGTTCATTCCAAAATTACTTCTCTAAAATTTCTCATTGCCGTGATTTCAGGCAGTCTATGCTGCTTGTTATATTGGTATCAGGCCTTCGCTGTATGATGGGAATCGATACACCAACTAGATTTGAGACTCCTCAGGAGTCGTGATGTGATATGAAAATGAGTTTCCATCTAGAAGTTGCATTCCAGACATGCAGAATAAAGGACTTTCGAACCAAGACACATGTTTGATTACAGATGCACCACATTGGTAATTTCTTGTGGTGTACTGAAATGCAAGTCGTTGGAACAATTTTTTATTTTTTACTTTTTACTTTTTGGATTTAAATTATGTTTATCATCATATTCTGCTGTAAAATAATCATTGTCTATGATAAATGTATAATAATCATTATTTATGGAAAAGGTTTGACAGATACATTCATATGATTATTGTTACAGTATAGAGTATAGAAGTAGTCATGAAATAAATCAGGTTTTCTCATTTAGTGTTCTCTCCCTCCCTCTACATGCATACGGTTGGTCTGATGGAGGTGTTGAAAAATAATGGTAACACGTGCATTTGACGTATTTTTCACATTTAATCTGCCAACTTCATAAATGAATGATCATTTCTTGGTGGATTAAATTATTAAATCGAGCTCGCTCATCCAACCCATTTTGGTTTGAACCTTAATGTCTTGGTCGAACCATTTAGCACAACCTGAGTAAGGTTTCAAATTGGTTAACTTTGAGAACGGTGTCTGCACATGGAGAAACTCAGTAGCTAAATACCAAAAACACCGGTAAATTATAATTTTCTTAAAAGCATATGGCCTTTAACAAAATCCATTTGTGCACCATAGCACAAACATACTGATTCTATAATTTTCTTAAAAGCATATGGCCTTTAACAAAATCCATTTGTGCACCATAGCACAAACATACCGATTCTTTTGCAAACATTGAAGCAATCTGGATGACAAACACAATTCATTGTGTTTAAACTTTAAACTCTCATTACAACGACCATGGTAGAGCAGATACCCTAATAAATCAAAATACACATGATCCATGATTCGTTCTAACCTTGCACAGACATTGATTGTTCCAAAATAAATCAAAATACAGTAAAACTACAAATTAAACAAACAATAAAACCTTAAAAAAGATGAAGAAATCTTAGTCGTACGGAATTTGAATATAGGCAGCATCACAGACAAAAGGAACATCAGCATACATGCCACCAAGAGCACATCTCATACATTCAAGAACAGTGAACAGATAAGCAAAAGCCATGGCTGTCCAAAAATGCATTCCAATTTTTCCCCAGTAAACGGCTAAAGGCATCCACCTGCTTATGGTTCCAATAACCTGCAACGCAATTTCGAGAAGCATGCCCATAACTACGTGAAACCTGAAGAAATGGGGCCATTCTTTTCTTCTAACTACACCGAGATAGGCAGCAAAGAAATACGCCATTAGAAACCAAGTGGGCAGTTGACCAATGAAGCCAAGGAAAGGGTAGGTTAGGAACTCAAAGTCCTCTAGGAAGGGGTGGAGGTGGTATGCTGTTTCTGCATACATCCATGTTTCGTGCAAAGGCATGAGGTAAGGTATGCATGCTAGGGTACGCCAGAACCAGCGGGGCTTTTTGGTCATTTGAGGGTATCTGAAGCTGTATGGCACGTCTTTTGAAGCTTTCGGTATCAATGTTGTTGGTGAGCAAGGGCGTTTTGGGAAAACTGGGATTAAACTCAAGGGGTTTCCATGTTTGCCTGTAAGCTTTGACGTGTTGGAAGTCGAAAGTTGGCACAATGAGGGGCCCAGTCCTGCCAAATTAGAATTTTTTTATGAATACAATAAGCTGTTAAGAATTTATATGTGAACCTTTTAAAACGTATTTGCGCAAAAATAAAAACCGCATCTATTAAATAATAATAAAACAAAAGAATTTTCCACTCTCTTCTTAATTCTATGAATGTTATTCTCTATTTAATTATCTCTGCGTATTTTATTTTCAAATCCCTACAATTTACCATTATTATAATTTACAATAATTCTCTCTTCTATCAATATGCATCCACTAACGTTTTATGATACCTACAATTTGTTAAATTTTGGTGATACAAAATCATAAATAGAGGGAAATAAATATACAAAAGAAAGAAAGAAAAGATTTTGTTTCCTCTGATTAATAGGCATATTTGAGTATGTTTATTTCTCTCTCTAATTGGGTAATCAAATTATTTTTTGTCATCTAATGTTAACCTGGTATTAAGTAACTGATTATATAAATAGAGACTAGAAGAGAGAGTAAAAGTGTAATGGAAAATCTATTTGCTAATTTTCTCTTCTTCATCTTTGTTCTTTTTCTCCAGTAATTTTAGACATATAGATATTTGCTCCATTTTTCAATTTGGTTATTGATTCAATGTTATTTTGTCTACTTTAGCTTTATTCTATTAATTGTAAACAATACTTTGGTGAATCAATAAAGTAGGTGGTTGGGTGGAATATTTTGTGTTATCGCGTTTTGATTTCAATTCCGTCTTGTTTTCAATTTGAGTTATCTCTTTGTGATTTGGATGACAAAGATCCGTTGATAAAAGCTTCCGCAAAGCGCTGCTATTTTCATAACACGATTATTTACAAAATTTTCTCAGTTTCCTCTAATTTTTACGTTCAAGTTCATGTATTTTATATCAGGGAACTTTTGGCTCCAACTCTCTTTTAAATAAATTAGGCTCACATCACTCCATACTTTAAAATACAAATTACATCCATGTTTTGCGCCCGGACAAATACTCGTTATTATAAACAAGTTAAATTGCGATATTAAAAACGTGATATCTTTCTGTAGATTTATCGGATTTCAATCTCGTTTTCACCATTTCATCACAAATTTTATCATCTTTCTATTAAGATTCATATATGATATGTTTTAACAATTTTTTTTTAATTTACAGAGGCAAATATTTGCGCAATGTTTTGTTGCAACAACATAATCATTACAAAACGTCGCAGTTTAGATTCTGGTTTTGGTTGCACCATGCTTTGCGTTCTGATCCAGCTTTCCATACTTCACTTCCAAGTCGCATATTTCAAGCCTCATGCTTCAGGGTCCGATCACTTTCAACTTGGTCAATCGCTGTTTTGTTTTTTCCCTATTTCTACTTCACTTTGTACACGCACTGCTGACTATTATGCATGTGCAATTAGTTTCAACATGTTGCAGTTATCCACTCAGAAGGATCGTGCAACATATCTTCTTCCCGTGTCATTTATACCTCCATGTTGCAACATGCAACATGCCTTTTTGCAAGTAGTCCCTCTGTATTTGTCACGTGTCATGCCCATTTATGCCGCTCCTCCATGTTATGTGCAGAACAATCACACAGCTCCATACTATACAGCTTTTTACTTCAACTGCAATCCAAAGAAGCATTGAAAACAACTCTTCATATCCGCGACAAACCTTGATCATTTCCCAGCATCTCTGTGATCTGCCTTAGTGCCTCCACGTAGCACCATCCGAATCACACTCTGCCTATTTCGTTTGCTTGGTCCTCCGTCTATTTCAACAACTAAATTTGTCTGGCAAATTCAATCAAATATTTACCGGGAAAATCTATAAATATTAAAAAAAAAATTGTCAAAACATATCATATATGGATTTCAACAGAACGATAATAAATTTTATGATTTAATTGTGAAAACAAAATTGAAATTCGATAAATCTACTGAAAGATATCACATTTTTAATACTGCAAGTTAACTTCTCATTATAACAGATATTTATCTGGGCGGGCTGTATAAATTATAAGGACTAAATTTCTAGTGTTGAATTCGAACGGGGAATCCTTACATTAAGTTTAAAAATAGGGATGTGTCCCCAATTTCCACTTTATATTATTGGAAATTAAGAACTCGTATCTCTTTATAAAACTTATTTGTTTTACATACCTCCCTTTTAGAAATCATTTTCTACATCTTTTTTCTTATAACTCTTTCATCTTTCGTTTTCAAATTTAAAAGTGACATTCAATGCATGTATTGCATACGGTCATGAGTTGTGAAAACCGATAATATGGACACATATTAAGATTAGTAAACTTACCCAAATACTCTTCGAATTACATCTATTTTTCTGAAAATAGAAACGTATTCTATAGATGGAAATTTAAAGAATCTAAAACTTAGTTTTTATAATTATCAAACTTATGTTTATCAACCGGTCTAATAATTTTTTTTAAATATAATCAACCAACTAATGTTTATCTAACGGTTTAATAAATCTTTAAAAAAAGACGATTCAATGTGTGTCTCACGCATATTGACAAAAATGATAAAACTAATTTTTCATTCAACTCCACACAATTTAAATTTTCCATTATTTTGCAAAATTGTTCAACATGCAAGTTCACATAAATTTTTTTCTTCCAAACACTGTTATTTCATTACAAACAAACATATTTGAAAAAATCTTTTTAAATTTGGTATGCCATCACAAACATTTGCGATGTTATTTCTTTCTAAAACTGGTACGTCAAGTGGATGCTTTGTCGTTAAGAAAAATTAATTTTGATAAGAATAACTTTAAAAGTAATGATAAATTATGAATATTTGTATTTTTTAATTAGAAAATTAAGAAATATTTTCAGTTTGCACAGATTATATGTTTTTGTAAAAAGTGTTATACTGTATTTTATAGTTTTTTTGAGACAAATATTAATTATTTTTTAAAAGTACTATTATAAATCAAAATGATATTTTCAAATGGGGATTTTCCAACTTAGTCCAAATGCCCTTAGTAGTAGTTTCGCCGCTAGAAATAATATTTTCTCTCATAACTAATTGCAAAATAGTGAATGCTCATTTTTCATCTCTTTTCTTTCCGCGGCTAAAATTTCAGTCGTTCACCCTTCAGGAGCAAACACCACAGGATGAACTTCGTTTCTCATCAGAACAGTTTTTATCATCCATTGCCACTTCTCGAAGTATTTATCACCATTTCAGTTCTTTATTGCTAAACTAGATCTTGATACAATATAGGTCTCTCTAACATAGGGTCTTGGTACAACCGCTGGAGTCTCCTCATCTTCTGTCAAAACGTCTAACACCCTTTCTCAATCAACCTTGTCGTCCCAATACCAGACTGTTAGAAAAAAAATCCCTCAAGATAGCCTTAGGAACAAAAAATCAACTTTGCGAAAAAACAAATAGGACCGGATTGATGGTGAAACAATCCAAACAACAGATAATAACCGGCTAAAAGCAATCACAGATCAAACAATAAAATAAAATAACACAGGATTTATATTGGTTCCACTACTGCGAGGAAGTGTACATCCACTTGGAAAGAGGAGATTTTATTACTTCCGAGAAAATTTACAAGACCGGTAAAAATAAAAATAAAAAATACAACTGAAAGAGATAGTTATACTCATGTTAATCTCTGTCTTTACATAGAGATTATTACATGAGGTTGAAGTAATTCATTTATGGTTATAAATCAATGCATCGTTAATTCTCTTATTCATACAGGAAACGTTTATCCAATTGATTTTCTCGTTTCCCCTAATTTACATGCACTTGATAGGATTTCTTTTTTAATCGGCTAATTAGGGAATTAATTGAGTACATCAATCTCTCAAAATAATTCTTCTTCTCACGTAGGTAATTTATTACTCTTTAAAAGAGACCATATATATTTGAGTAATTATTTCAAATATTTTTCAAATCTTCTATAATTGAAAATATTGTATCACTGAAATCAACAATATCTTTCAAATCTTCTACAATTGGAAATATTATATCACTAAATTTTACAAAATCTGTCACTAAAATCAACTACATCATGTGAACTCTTCAATATTATCAGCACCACCCTCAATACTCGAAGAACCAAGTGGACTACAAATAATGGTGTACTAAAAGAAAATAGAATCTCCTTTTGCAATCTCCCAAATTTTCCATGGAAATCAATATAAAAATCACACATCAGCGTTGAGCCGTGAAGCAGATATAGATTCACAAATCCAAATGTTACTTCAACACACTAAACTCCTTATCATCGAAGTTCCAAGACTGGAATACTCTCTCAACATAATCTCCTCCATCTTTATCTTTCATATGCCAAAATCTCATTTTCCATCAAAATGAGTAATAGCATAATTACCACTGGATCTACCGCTCTTTCTATAAATCATTGATGCACAAATTTAAATGAATCGTCTTGCTCTGATACCAATCTGTTGTGTAAAAATTGCGCAAATGCGGAAAAACAATAAAAAAGATCTAGATCTACCAATTTGAACATCACTCGATATAGCAACAATTGTTCTATTACTCCAAATAAATAGTAAATAACTATAAAGAAGAAAACGAGACGCTCAGTATTTATACTGGTTCCACTATCATCAAGATAGTGTACGTCCAGTCCAAAGAAGAGAGATTTTATTATTCATAAAAGAGTTACAAGAGATTACAAGATAGAAGTTTAAATACCAAAGCCCTAAGTTAGGGCTAACAAGAAAACACTCTATTAGGAGATCGCTGGTAGAATGCCATGATAGGTTTATAATGAAATCTACCCGATATATAGCCAGTGTAAATTCATGTTGATTAGATTACAAAGGTACGATAAGAAAATAATGAAGGCAAGTTACAATGGTAACAAATAGTACAAACATAACAAGTCACTCATTCCTTTAAGTAGCAAAGATGAAAAATAATAATCCCAAAGCGATGTGATTACTGAGAAAGAAATAATATGCATATCATTTTGTATATATATTATTCTTTAACGTGCGCATGCATTTATTTCCTTACCATCTCTTGCAAATGTTATCCAATAATTTATGCATTTCCATAATGAATACACATGATTGCTTTCCTTTTTGCATATTTGTTTTCTTCTATTTGTGATTTCGTATCACCAAAATTAACACTGCACGTTGGAATCATAGATCACATCGAACGCTCAAAGAAAGATAGAGGTTGACCAAGGTTGAAATGGAAGAAAGTAGTTAAAAAAACTTGAAAGATTAAAATACATGAAATTATTGTCAAGGACAAAATTTCACAACTTTTTAGCATGAATGACAGACCTTCAATATTTTATCCTGAAGAACAACTTTCTATAGATATCAGTTTTTAGTTATTGATAGCAGTTTTTAGGTATCAGTTTGTAGTTATCGGTAGCAGTTTTTAGCTCGGTAGCAGTTTTGTTGTCCTTATGAATAATTTTGGAAAATGTTTGTCCTTATGAATAATTTTTAGAAGAATGTTTGTCCTTGTGGTAAAAATATTGAGGTCGTGTACTTGAGGCAAAAAATATACAATTTTTTGTCCTTTAAAATTAATTCCCCATTAATGTCGAACAGGAGCACGTGGAAGTTAGCGATCGATATATCAAAACCACGTGCTAGGATTTTATTTGCTTAGGGTTGGTTTAGAGGTAATATTATAAGTTTTAGATTATAGGACTAATGAATAGGAGCATAAGACGTAGTGTTTAGTCTTCGGTCCATGTTACATTAGTACTATTATTATTATTATCATGGTTTTTTTATAAATTTCTTTATATATTTTTATTTTTTATTTTACTTATTATTATCGTTCTTGTTTGTTTAATTATGTTACTTTATTTTATTATTATTATCATGGTTTTATTATTACTATTATTATTGCTATTATTACTTTTATACCGACTTTGTCATTTAGTTCTGGGTTTTATCTCAAGCCGACCCCAACTTGTTTGGGAATAATGACTTTGTTGTTGTTGTTGTATAAATCAAAATTATTGAGGTATGAAACAATGATTAACAAATTACTTCTTTAACATAGTTAAAATAACAATAAAATTTGTTACATTCTAAGTCGTATTTTCACTTAACATTTCGTTCAGTCTTTAAATAAATATATTTTTTACCATTTTCATAATTTCATATATATTCATTTTGATATTTGCTTCAAGAACTTTAAATGCATAAAAATAAATTAATTCATTACTATTACAGTTTCATTTTTAGGTATGTTGGCTATTCTCTCAAGTAATATTTGAAGGGGAAAGATATACAACCCTCTTATTTATACTCCTAAAATTTTCTCTCTGTCTTTTTGAGTAAAGAAGTTACAGATCGAAGTGATTTTCTGTCGACATATATGCTCATTAGAAAGATCGTCTATGAAAATTTTGAATTCATTTCATAAAATTTAGCTTTTTCAAAATTGTAAGTTAACGCGTGTCATTGAAAATATCTATTTTTAAGCGTTGATTTGAAATATTATTTTTAAGGAGCTAGAAGTCTCTGAATGATTTCAAATTTTGCATTGATGATCTTGCTAGTGAACATATCATATCCACAAAAAATCACTTTGATCCGTAAACTTTTCACACAAAAAGACAAAGGGGAGATTCTAAGGGGATAAATAAGAGGGGATATGTATCCTTCCCCGTATTTGAAATTCGATCAATATCTCATTTATCTTTTAAACAAATGTACTTAATACTGAATGTTAAATTCAATATCCATGTACAAAAATATTTATCTATAATAATAAAAATTTGAACTAATTAAAAATACTAGTTTTTTTCATCATCAAAATATTGAATCCTAATAAAAATAAATTGGTGTATGACTCATTTTTATCAACAGAAGTGACAAAATTAATTTTTATTCACAATGATAAAAATATATAAATCACGTAAAAAACTACATTTTGCAAAAAAAAAAAAAAATCGAGTTCAAATTATAGTTCATTTATCTTAACAAATCCATATATTGCATATTAATTCTATTTTCATATATCGTTATTTTCCTACGGTAATGAGTGCAACGCACGGGTTACACACCAGTCATTATACATGTGATGGAGCTTGATTTGAAGATAACAGTAAAATAAAGGATAAATGAATATTATCTGACCTGTAGATTATTTATTAAGCTGTAAGTTCATGTTAAAATAGAGATATTAATAGGGTTTTGATATGTGATCACTCTAAATATTTATAAACCGAGAGTACAGAACCTTATTGATGCATACCAAGTCCAAATCTTCTTGATACATGAAAAGAAATTAAGTACTACTATTCGACAGTATGAACCAATCTACAGCTTTTATTTATATTCAGGCTAGCATACTAAAGGAATAACCATACAATTTAATGGTATTGTTAAGTTGAAAGATTCAATATAATAACGATGAATTATCATATGGCTTAGTTCGTAGAAACGGGATAGGTATCAATTATGGTTACCGACATTAAGTAATCAGTATAAAATTCTTAATCAAATAATCATAGAAAATGGTTGGAGGTTCTTTTCCTAAAACACATGCATTTTCATATAAACCTATTTTTTTTTTCAGCACTCAAAAATAATGATGCCAACTTAATAATCATACATGAATGAAAAGAAAGCTTGTATAACAATTCTTCTGCTCCATGGGCCAAGCAATCACCACCGTCTATAAATAATAAACTAATTAATAAAAATACAAAACGGTAAATATGGACGGTTTTAATTTAGAAGCACGTAGGGATGAAAGGAATTCTGGACAAAAGATCTGAACTGTGAATGGACACAGGTTAACATATTTATAGTTGCAATCAATCCAAATTACCAGTCCATTGAGTGCATTGTAACCAAAGTTGCACATATTAATGCATTGGAAATTGTAATTGTCACAATTATCAATATGCTAACATTTACACTCTCCACGTGATTGATGGAAGAGAAATTTTGGCTCAACACTTTGTTTTGGGAAAACATCAGTATTACATCTCACCCAATAAAACAATTCACATCAAGTCTCTATTTTTATATTTATAAAATCGTAGTTGAAAAGATAATAAAATTGATGTATATATTTTTCTCAATCATGATCGAATCTTATATTTTTTAAATGTTTTTATGTATGTTGGATTTGAATTGAAAGTACTAAAAAAATTGTTGATTTTATGTTTAAAAAAAATTTGACGGTATGCAGGGCAAATACTTGTCATGCATAATAATTGCTAGATAATATTTGCTACGCAAAAAAATGTTGCACTGAAAATATGCAAATTACTCGTACCATAAAATATGAGTGTTGTCATGCAAAAATTCATATTTCAATAAAAAATTGCATGTCAAATATTTGCACGATAAATACGTACTTGTCATATATTTACCACATTTTTCTAGTTCGTCCCACTTCCAACTTTTACTGGATTTTTCTGCCAACACAGCCATAAACACTGCCTCTGCCCACCATCAATCTAATCTATATCAAAATCCACACTTAACGATACCAACCCCGATTTCTTCCATCACTTTTATCGAAAATTTTGATGTTGCGATTGAGACCCTAAATCTGATCAATGGAGGTAAATTTGTAACCAATCTCTGACACCAAACAACCTCTCCCATCGAACCACATATATCGGCACCAAATTAGACACCTTTAATCATCATTTAGTGATGCTTCAATTTTTGATAATTCCAAGGATTTATTGTGAAATGAGAAAGATGTCTTTAAGTGATAGTTTTTGATAAGAGGGATGCAAAACTGATTTCAATTGATGGAGAATGTGGACTCGTCAACGATTGAACCATAACTCAATCATTAATGTCTATATTATTTACCCGTCACATGAAGAGTACAAACACACTCTCCCTATAAGAGAACGTGCTTATCCACTATCAAATATTTTCTTAGAAATTAATTCATCAATAAACATACAGTTAGTACTTTCTGGTTGAAAAAATAATTCTAATTGCTACAGATCCAAATGGAGACAATAACCATTATGTGCAATCTACTATTAAAATTTCTAAAACTACGCTGAATATTAAAGTGATAAATTACGTTTATTTTAAAGCATATTCATCAAAGTTATGAAAAAATAAAAACCAAAACAATAATAAGTTTAGTACGATGCAAACTTACAGTTATGAAACAATTCATTGTATATACAAACTTCCTATACAATACTGACTGTATGAAAGTGATTACATCAAATATAGACAAACAAACAAGCACTAATTAGCCTCAGATCCATTGCAACTTTTTTCATGCTACCGTGGTCTAAAAGTGATGCATCATCTATCATAAGATACACACGCTATTGATATTAAAATCACTCGAAACCACAAAGAAATTCTTATTGTCTTCATGGATTTTCTACATTGACATCAATCTGCCATTCGCGTTAGTTCATTACACTATTAAAATTGATTATAGAGCAACACTCATACAAAGGTTCATGTAGCAAACATGACAATCATAAACAGTGCATACATAAACCTCTCCCTCTGATTGTGAACTGAGCTTTTCAATTGTTGCATGTTTCAAATGTTGACCACATGACCCACCAATCTATAAAAATATTTCTCCAAACTCCTCTCATCACAGCATGATCTAATGATTATCATCTATTACGTTTAAACCTACACAGTCTTACAATTAAATCCATGATGATCAAACTGACCAAGAAAGTACGATAAAAATTAGTATATATGCATCTCGCTTAAACCATTACCATAACATTGTCTGTAAAACCGTATGATTACAATACCACAAACTAGTACCTCCTCTACATGGATGTTTCTAGTGATGCCGATACTATTTTCATTAAAAAAGAAAACAACTCAAATTACAACATATGAGAATAACCTTACCTCCTGAATTTATTTTTAAATATTTACATTACTAATAAGGACATCATGGAAGAAAAAAGAAATCTATTTTCATCTATGCTAGCATCAATACTATTATCACTATCAGGGTCACTGTCACTATTTGCAGCTTTCTTCTGATAATTCATGCCACATTTGTTGAGCATGGGATCTTTCTTATGTAAAAAGAAAAAGAAAAAATCATGTAACAGTTACATATATCTTCCACTAGAGAATTTCTTTCATTTTCATCTAGTATATCTCACCGCTACCATAACCTTGAAATGATTGCTCAACCAATACTGCTATGGGTAAAATATCCACAATATATCGGTAAACGACACGTATCCATCTTGTCAAACAACACATCTCAAGCAAAACCAATACATTGGACCATCTAAGTCGAGCAACTTATTCATACTGTAGAATCACCTTGATCTACAAAGGTTAAACTTGATCCGCATAACTCAAATTCATATTAATCTTGGTTGCTTGACTCTCGACTAAGCCTATCATCACTGAGCAATTTTCTCGATCAGAAACACTGAACATTAAATAGATGGAGAGCACCAACCATGATTCTGCAACACTATAATACTTCACCGGTTATATAACCTACGACCAAGTCAATGAGTATAAACAACCACTTGTGTACCCTAGAGAACCTAGTTTACTGGTATGCCTTATGGTTACAAAAATAACAGATGGGAAGCAATTATTTGAAATTTCACCTAAAAAGGAAGATCCTATATTTTTTTACAATCACATTTTGTTTATTCCCATTGAGCAGAAAACATATGTTGTTTTTCACAATAGAAGTCCAAAACTGATTATCCACCAATATAATCTCCTAAAATAAGATTACTACTCACCTACTTCTATTTTGAGCTTAGTAACATTTGGTCGGTAAAAGACTACCCCCCACTGCCAATCCCCTTATTTCCTAAGGGGTCTATTAAATGCATACTGATATTTGTCAGAGTGGGAATTTTAGGAGATTTTTTTTTCCAATTGGAAAATGTTAGGGGACGTATTACACAATCTTTTATATATGATAAAATCTTCCCAAAATATCCTCCATCACATTTACTCATCAAACAACCTTCATCCTTTCCTTTGGGGTGTGAATAAACATGGAGAAATGGTTTGTTTTGAAGAAAAAACTTTGGGGTGTGAAGTTTTTCATTGAGTAATACTTCATAATACACGGGCGGGTTCATAAACCAACATTCACGATGTTGCTGCATATTTCAAGAAATTGCAGCAGTGTTGAAATTTTCTAAATTGCTTTGTTTCACTATACAATGCCAAAGTTCTATATTTCATGATTGTTTAGTATTATTGCTTGACGTCATATGTTGGAATTGTTTGAAAACCTAATAAGAGAGTTTGACTAAGTGCATTTACTATTTGAGTCTCATGCCATAAGGATTATTGAGAGAATTTATATTTTGGTACAAATTAATAAAACGTTTGAACAAGTGTGGTTCATGTTTCTACAAGCGGTAATAAAACGTTTTATAACATTGAATTGTTTAAAAACATAAATAAAAGAATTGGAATAAGTGCACTTATTGTTTAAGTCTCACACCACGGAGATTGTTGAGAAAAACATTTAATACTTTTGGTAGAAACTAATAAAACGCATTTAAATTTTTTGAAACGGTCTTAAAACGTTTTATAACATTATTTTTTGTATAAATTAACAAAACGTTTTATACTTTTGATTCAAATTAATAAAACGGTCATTTAAGACCCACTAATTTTGAGAACGTTTTATAACGTTCATATATAGATCCGTTTTTGCATTAATAAAACGTTTTTAAATGCTCCTATGTTTTCACTCACCAAAATAGCAATGCACTTTCAGTTTTCTGTCTATTTAACTAACGAATAGACAAAACAAAAATGAATAACAAAAAATTATCTCTTGTCAATTTATCTCATCTATTATTCTTTTTTTTCAAAGGAAAAAACGAAACAAGCAATATTTTAATTGTCCAAGGGTGCAAATTATGATAATCAACCTTGGTGCAGAAGTTTGATGAAAACTATATTCGATTGTTGTATCCTAGAGACGACGTTGCTTATAATCTATCTTGCACAACTTTGGGTAAAACGGTGAAACGTCCTTAAAAAAGCGACAAAGTACATAACTCAACCACGCGGACAATTCAGTTCAGTGATCCCCACTTGAATTTAACAAAAAAATATTTTTCGAGCAATTTTCAAAAAATATAAGATTGCATATAAATAAACGTATCTTGTGATTTGAACCTCTGCATAATGAGTAGATTCGGATTATATTAGAGTGACTTGTAGTCTTGAACTTCATCTTCGACATCAACAACATACAATCTTCGTAGAGCGAATCTAAAAGCCCATACATTTATGATCATACACGTCTATGTCCCGGTATAATGAACACTCTAGGAATTTCTACCTTAAAACTCCACAGGAAACGATATCATTTCTACATTCACATAGCTAAGTTTATCAAAAATATTCTTGCAACTGGGTACTCTACTCCATCCACAGTATAAAAACTCTTTAAAAGTTGATATCAACTTATCCTTTAATCGCTTAGAAATACATCCTCTATAGCATGTTCAATTTATACTACTTCACAACTAGTTATATCCATTGAACATAGTTCTTGAGATCTATAATCATTAGGTTGGGTTATCAATATGAGCGACTCCTCATTCTAAGGGCAATAACATCATTCTTTTAGGTAATGTAATTTTAGGTAATGTAAGGACTTTCTCTCTCATCAATCCTTTCATCAAAGGATATGTCATATTCTCATTAGTGCGCATACAATCCACTCTAACAGATCCTGAAAAGACTCTCTCTTACAGTATTGCGCTTACTACGAATTTGTTGTCTTTTATCATCATTATAATAATGATGATTCTCAACTTTTGCAATAGTCGTGGCACCATCGCGGTGGATCAACACAGTCGTATCCCTTTTTTCCACAAAAAAATCTCAGCTAACCGAATTTTTAAATAATTTGCTTCTTCACTAACTGTAACTAGTGCTATCATCTTAGACTCCATAGTGGATTGAGCCAAAATAGTCTTGTCTCTTTTATTTTCAAGAAACATCTCCACCTGTTATAACGAAAATATATTCATTGGTTGTTTTGGAGTCATCTGACAAAGTGTTCCAATCTGCACCATTATATCCTTCAAGAACGGTTGGAAACTTCTGATAATGTAATCCAAGGTTTATAGTTCTTTTAAGGTATCTCATGACCATTCCAATAGCATGCCAATGTTATATACTAGGTTTACTTATAAACATACACAATAATTCCACGACATAGACCATGTCAGATCTAATACAATCAGTGACATGCCGAAGGCTGCCAATGATGCTTGCACAGTCAGATTGTCTTGCACCTTCGCCAACATTCTTAAATAGTTTTACACTAGAAACGTCCAGTGTAGTAGAAGGTTCACAGACAAAGTAATTGTATCTTTTTAACATCTTCTCAATATGGTGAGACTGATCTAAAGAAATTCTCTTTTTAGACTTAATAATCTTGTAACCAATGATTACACTAGCTTCTCCAAGATCTTTCATATCAAAATTGGCATATAATATGGATTTAACAAAATTCATGACATGAATAATTGAACCGAATGTAAGTAGATCATCCACATATAAACATATAACGATGCAAATTTTATTCTCGGATTTATACTAAATACATTTGTCACTTTCATGTACTTTTAAACCAAGTGACATAACTAGATTATCAAACATTTCATGTCTTTGTTTATGTGCATGTTTTCCACAGAGATTTATCTAATTTGCAGACTTTATGTTTCTGACTAGGGATAACAAAGCCTTCAAGTTGATCCATGTGAATTTCTTCTTTTAATTCACCATTCAAAAAAGCAGTTTTAACACTCGAATATATGTTATTCCAGTAACAGGTAAAATGGTATAAAAAAATCAATATTTTCTCTTGTCTAAATCTTTTGGCTACAAGACAAGCCATGCCATATATTTATCAATGGTACATCAGACAGTTTAAATACCCACTTACAACCTAAAGTTTAACCGAAGGTAAATCAATTAAATGTTATGTTTTATTAGATTCAAGAGATCTCATTTTATCATTTACGGTTTTTTGCCTAAGGTCTGAATCTAAAGAGGACAAAGCTCCTTTAAGAATAGTATTCTTGACCAAAATCTTTACTTCTCCCGGGTATTTTACTTCTCCTAGGTTTGGATTTAATTTCCTCGGTATGTTTATTATTTCTAATTATTGAAATATTAGCATTATATGTGCATCCACTATTCCTTAGTTTAAATGAAAATTTATGTTTAAAGAAATTAACATCGTTTGATTCAATAACAACATGAGAATTCAAATAAAAAAAATCTACATGCTTTGCTGTTAAAGGCACATCCAATAAAAACATATTCAAATGCTCGACTTGCTAATTTAATTCTTTTAGGATCAAGAATACGCATATATGCTAAACATTCCAAGTTCTAGAATAAGATAAATTAGATTTGTGACTTTTTAGAATCTCAAAGGTGAAATTTTGTTTTAGATTTAGGAATTTTATTTAACTCATAGCAAACAGTCAATAATATTTTCCCCTGTCAATATGATATTGCACCTGAATTCAATAAAACAGTTACAACTAATGCGGTAAAGGTCCTATTTTTTCTTTTGCCTTTATCGTTTATTTTAGATGAATAGGGTGCAAGACAATCTGACTATTTAATAATATGAATCTAGCTTATTCATTGAGATAACTTGTGTAAAAATTCCGAGACGAAACGTGACCGAAATCCGATATTTAAAATCTTGGATATAATCAAAGCTTCTTCATAGTTCGTCGTCGTAGTAGCAAAGTGTATGAACCATATTTTTCGTCATTCTACATATCAATATACAAATCTTTCAGTATGTACGCTTTTAAACAATTTGTTGCCTTACTATAACTCATTACTAAATTTATCAAACTTCAGAAATTACACACAAAAAACTAGGGTTTACTGATTTTACCTTCAACTTGATGAACTTTGCTAAGCAACATCGACCAGATCTATAGATTTAGCACTAAACCAAAGTTTAAAGAGATTAAATATTGATTTCAGAATAGAGCTGCCATTAAATATCTTTTTTTAAGTTTTTTGGTAAAGATGGAAGTGAGAGAGAAAAGTTAGGTGCTGGTTTGTTTACTTTAGCTTTTTGACGATTTTTCAAAAATAGCCCAAAGCAAAATGCTTTGTAACGTTGGCGATTTTTAAAAAGTCGCCAACTAGAAAATATGTTATTTCCTTTGGATGATTTTAAAAAATCGCCAACGCAAAATTCCAAAAAAAAAGTGGTCTATTGTTGTAAATAAGTTTAAAAGTGGACTAAAATTGTTATTAAGTTCAAAAACTGGCCTATATTGGTAAAAAATTCTTTTTCATGAGATAAACATAAGTGAAATCAGAAAAGTCATCGATAAATGTAATAAAGTAATGTTTACCGTCCCTAGTTAGTGTACCATCAAGTTGACATATATTAATGTATTAAATCTAAATGTCCTGACTCTCTAAACACGAATTTATGAGGGCCTTAGTTATTTTAGCTTGGCTACAAAATTCATATTTTTCTGAATCATTTATTGATACTTTAGGGATTAATTATAAATTACTCATATAATCGATAAGTCGTTTATTAACATGACGAAGTCTAACATGTCGAATATTAAAGTCATACAACATAGGCAAAATTACCAACTATATCACATTCAACTTAAATATGTCATCTACAACATAACTTTTACCAACAAAAACACTATTCTTAGTGACAGACCATATAGTTTGAGTAAAACCGGCTTTATTTAACAAGAATCCAAACACTAAATTCTTCTCATCTTTGAAGTATGCTTACATCTTTCAACGATAAGGTCTTTCCAAAGGTAAACATCAAATCCGCATTCCTAGTTCTGGCAATAGCAGAGTCTCCCAATAACACATATCATCTACAACACTATGTTTTGAACATATCCCTATCATGGCAGACATGGCAAAAAACATCAGTGTCTACCCAACACGCTTCTAATTCACCGACAAGGTTGGTCTCAGAAATCATACCCACTAGGGCCTTTTCAGTCAGACTAGTCTGCGTTGTAGATTTAAGCTATTCTGACACTTATGTATCATATGGTCTGGTTTGCCACAATTGTGAAATATAAAAAAACTGTCCAATATCATTCTTTAAAGGGGTAGTTTTCTGTTTGTTCCGAGGTTGATTGTTGTGGTTCTAATTTTTTTTAAAATTTCGCAGTGGGCTTCCAAATTGCATTGTGGGTTTTATAGTGTTGTTGTTAGAAACAACAAGGACATCATCTTTCTAGTCTTGTTTTCGGGCCTCCTTCTCAAACGGATGCGGGTAATTAAACTTCCTAAAAAAACATTTTAGTCTTATGTCTGATAGTGTTTTAAAGTCTTTCCAACTATGGGGTAATTTATCTATCAAAACAACTACTTCAAATTTCATCTAAAACCATACATTCGGAGATGACTTCATACACAATCTTTTGAAGCTCACGGGACTGCGCCTCTATAGATTTGTCGTCTACCATCTGAAACTTCAAATAACAGCTGACTGCATATTTTATCGATTTGGCTTCATCAACGTTGTATTTCTTTTGCAATGCATTCCAAATCTCCTTTACCTATTTGTCTGAATTGTAATAGTCATACAGATCGTCGTTTAAGCCACCGAGAACATAGTTTTTGCAAAGATAGTCATTGTCGTTTCAATCCTACAATGTTTTTTCTGACGTCCGTTGGGTGTTCAGCCAGAGCCGGCTTTTCAGTTGTCAGAACATACGTCATCTTCTTCATTGACAGATAAAACTGCATCCTTTACTTCCATCTTTTGAAATGAAATCCGTCAAATATGAATGGTTTGTTTGCGTCATAATCAACAAAGCCGTCGGTCATCGAAGCCATGATTCAGAAATGTCTTAAAATTGTTGGAGTTGGATCACTGAACTGAATTGTCTACGGGTTGAGTCGTGTACTTTATCACCCTTTTAGGACGTTTCATCAATTAAATAGACGGAAAATTGGAAGAGCGTTACTATTTTAATGAAAGAAAATGTAGAAGCATTAAAAACGTTTTATTAATGAAAATGGATCTAAAAATGAATGTTATAGAACATTCTCAAAATTAATGGGTCTTAAATGACCGTTTTATTAATTTGAACCAAAAGCATAAGATATTTTGTTAATTTGTAAGAAAAATTAATGCTATAAAATGTTTTATGACCATTTGAAAAAATACTAAATGTACTTATTCAAACGTTTTATTAATTTGTACCAAAAGTGTAAAAAATTTCTCTCAATAATCTCTATGATGTGGCACTCAAACAATGAATGCACTTATTCGAGCCTATTTGTTAAATTTCTTAAACAATTCAACGTTATAAAATATTTTATGACCCTTTCTAAAAATATTAAACACACTTATTCAAACGTATAATTTGTACATAACGTATATAACATTTCTCTCAATAATCCCTATGGTGTGAGACTTAAACAATTAATGCACTTATTCAAACCCTTTTATTAATTTTTTCAAACAATTCCAACACCATATAACCAAAAACACATGGCTAAAAAATTGTGCATCTAGTCTTCCAGCATATGCTGATGGGATGAGTCTTTCCAACACAGTGATGATTGTTTCTCCACAACTGAATAAATTCTCTTTGCTCTTTCATCACAATCCAAATTCTTCATCTTAATCAATGTATTATCTTCTTAATTCATAAAACCAAAAAAATAGGGTTTACTGGTGGTTTAGAAAGAAAATGATTTTGAACTAATATGAAAGAAATAATGGAGGGATTATTCAGGAAGAAGAAATAATTTATAAGGGAAACTTTTTTTTTTGGAGCTCCTATTAACATGTAATAATTCAATTGAAAACCCCCCTGATCAAATACCCTTTTATTATCTATTCCGCTTATGTCATCTATGTATTTGCTTAGCTACAAACATAGTTTGGGCTTGATTAACCCACAAACAAGCTTATTGGACCAATATCCGTATGTAACCTCCTGTCAAAATGCAAATAATTTGTTTCTTCGCTCATTTAAATTTATTTTTATATGTGATGTTTGTACCATAAATATTAACACAACATTATTACGCAATCACAAAAAAAATCTACATTAACATTCTCCTAAAAGCTTATAAATATTTAGAATTAATTTTAAAACGTCAAAAATCTTATGTTACTAAACGTAAATCATATTGAATAACTCTGACAGCTTAACTTAATTTTAAAATTTAAGTGATATTTTACGGTTTTGTGAATTGAAAAGAAAAGGATTAAGAAAAAAAAGTAAAAGGAAAGGAATTAATACAAATGCATCAAGAAGGAATGCGCATGCATGCACACGCACCCGCCCACGCCTGCACGTGCCCACCCATGCGTGCACACAAACACACACTCACGCATATTAAGTACTGATTGTGAAGACCCTTATTCAGGCTGAGATTTCTTTCTTTTTTTTAGTTATGAAAAATGCATCAGTAATTAGACATACATACTAATATTATGCGCGTGTGAGTTTGTTGAAAAATTTAAGACAGTAAAAAAGCTTCAAAATTTTATTTAGCTCGGCAATGGTAAAGAAAACTGATGAAAGTGGCACTTGGGGAATTATTAGTGACATTCAAGTTTGAAAATTTTATAGAAAGACAAACCTCTTTGCTGCATTTGTTCCAGTTTCCTTGGAGCCACGTACAAGTCTTTAACACTTAATGTTATCAAGGGCTTTGGCTTACAAAAGAAGTTAGTGTTAGAAGAGTTATATGCTCCTCTACAAGTCCTTGGTTGTATTGTTGTCCAAGTTGCCATGCATGCATTGAGATTCATGTCATATGCCTAAATAACAATGAAGAAGAATCTATTATTCAGTCAAAAACCAGAAGACAGATGGTAAGAATTCATTAATACCAAGTAATATATATCATCGCCAACTTATATAAACACAAACACAACCAATAGTCAGAGTAATGGAACTACAAGCCATTCCATAACCGACACTGCAAGTCTGCAATTATGCCACTACTGTGGCGACAGATTGCCAATAAATAGCTGTGACACAATAAGTCAACAACACAAACGCAAATGCAAGGACAAACGCAAACTAAGAAAGAAACCCAAAGAACTGGACAAGAAACACAATAAACCTACAAACCTACTTAAAAGAAGACTAGAAGACTGAGCAACACGGCAATATCATCACGTTCAAAGACTAGCACATAGAGTAGATATCCTGAAGTACTTACAGCTCACGAGTTCTAGCGGGTAGCGCATCAGTCGTATATACACTATGAAGTTGTCCAGGACATGTGCTAGTCTATGACCAATATGCCTCATCTACTCAGCCGCCAGACCCTCATTGGCTATTAATAATCCTCGGATCTCATTTTTCAACATCCTGAGCCCATGAATCTTAGCCATCCATTTTTTATTTTTGTGTTCATGTTTTGATTGATTAATCATTTTAAATGAATGGTGTAGATTAAATAAAGGATTTGAGCTCCCCATTCACTACCCGCATATACTTGGCATATGCAACCTTCACCTTTGCTGCAAAATAACTTTTGCCAGTCTCTTTTCGTTGAAATACCTCTCCCATAAATTCTTACACATCAGCAACATCACATTATGTTCTTGCTCTACATTCGTCCACATTAGCATATCAGTCGTATATACACCAAAGTTGTCCATGGCATGTGCTAGTCGACGACCAATATGCCTCATCTACTGAGCTGTTTGACCCCTCATTGGCTAATGATAAACCTCTAATCTCACTTTTCCACTTCTTGTGCCCTAAGAACCTTAGCCAACCATTTTATTTCAAGATTTAATTTAGTAATTTCTTCAAATGAATGGTGAGGATTAAATATGAACATAGAACATGAAATATTGAGAATAAGGGATTTAAGTTTCCCATTGGCTGCCATATACTTGCATATGAGGCCTTTACCTTCGTTGCCAAACAATATTTGTCGTAGCCTCTGTTTCATTGAGAACACCTCTCCCATAAATTATTCCAAATCAACATCACATTTTGTTCTTGCTCTACGTTCGCCCAAACCGGTGAACATGCTGGTCCTGTCTTGACATTGTTATTTATCACGTGCATGCACATAACGTACCCATAAACAGAAGGTATGAAAGCAGCTAATCACTTGATGGTATCATCACCTAATAACTCCTACTTATCCAATTAATACATAGAGGTGATAATTAGACCCATGATCAGATCCGAATCCAAACCAACAAATGTCAATTCTAAGCGTGTTGGCTTTTTTCTAGTCCAAACTATAAATTTTAAAATCCAGACCCGACCGAGGTTGGGTCTGGTCAGATCGGTTTGGATCTAGTGGGCAAAAACATTAAAAATGCTTATATTTTAATGTTTTTTTGGTTGGATCATTAGAGTCAGGTTTTATCGAATCTTATGATTTTTCGTCGCCTGGGACTTGGGATCCATTGGGTATGGTTCATGTTCGATTCTTCTTGGGTTGGTTCGGTATATGTGTCATGATTTTAATTGTCAGTCCTATCCATACAACCGAAAGAGACTAGGAAACCGTGGTGGACATTACCAGACCCAACTATCATCCTCAACTCAGCTTGGAAGATGTCATATAAAGCTTTTTTTGTTGACAGACTAGACCTTGCACGTAGTGACGGCCATCATGAGATGTACTGGAGAAGCAATAGTCACCATGTAAGCGGACTACCGAGCTAATTGAACTTGTTCATAATGAGCACAAGCCAATATATTTGTGCTTAGACCAAACGAGCGAAGCTCAGTGCGAACAAGTGATTCCCTATTGTTGCGCATCAAACCCATTGCTGCCTGACATGCACACATCATAAACATGTTGATGTAAGATGTCTGTATATGATCCCCGTATGGATGGTCCCGGTTGAGGTGGAATAAGCAGACCATGGATTTAGTTATATACCAAGACACTCACCATATGCACAAACCCAAACGACTACAGGATACCAACTGCTTTGTAGTTCTTCTAACATGTGCAAGTAACCACAACTTGCATAGATAAACTTCATTGTAATCACAACTTTCATTCAACCCTGTGTGATTCAAAAAGGGGGGAAACATTCTTGAAAAACGATGACTTTTTCGTGTCTTGGATGATGAAATTTAACCCTACTCCTATCATTAATTACATTCCCAACATCATCAATCACGTTAGGCATCTCCATGTAGAACTCATTGTGGACCGATGCTTCATATCATTGCCTTGATTCATTGTTCACAGGCACAACTGGAGTAACCAAGACATCTATAGCAGCATGAAGAGTTAACTAAAGGCATGTTGTCTCGCACTAGTTGCTAGAGTTCAGCATACATGCATGTCGTCTGCTTGTGATACCTCATCATAAGTGTCGCAGTAGTATTATTACACATGCCAGCAACAGTAGTGTTCCATTGCATCCCAAGTATCTGAGGTACAGAAACCTTCTCTGTAGCCTTGAGATACTCAATGCACTGCTCGGTTCATCCTTCTTTGCCATTCACGAGTGACAACCATAGAATTGATAGAGTCCTAGTCAATGTACCCATGGTTTAGCACGTCGACCACATCCACGATCAGTCGTCTTGGCTCCAAGCAAGACTCTATATTGGCTAGGATTCACCTTATCTCTCAATGCAATCTGCTCGAACAGTTCTGCTGGAATCTCAGTAGATGCGGGATCAGGTCCTTCATTAGCCATTAGTCCAGGTGATGCCAACTTCTATTATTGACTTTCGTGTGGAACTGTGAATGATAATATATCTCATATATTTGCGACTTTATAAGTATGCAACATGGCACGATAACAGGTGTAATTGTATTTTAAAATATGCTACGATTATGCACATATCTTCAGCAAATGGTTTACTATCACTTACCTCAACTACTGAACTAACTTGGTTGCCAAAAAAATCAATTATGTGTCATATAAGCATATCAAGGTAGAATGGCAGTAGATTTAGTAAGGCTCGCATAATGGAATGTTCATTTTTTGCTGTTTTTTCCCCTTATTTCTCCTATCTTCCTGCTCCAGCTATATCATACTTTCATGCTCTATAGTTTTTCCATTTTAGAAGGGGAAAAAATGCCATATCCATTTTATCGTGCTAGAAAATGTCTTATTCTTATTAATGTAATAAATCTGCAAAGCAAGGCTGAAAGCAGATGGAATACATTAACTCTTGGGTGGTAGCATGCATCTAAGACTGAAACTTATCAGTAAAACATGTATTATCTAGAATCACAACTTTCAACGACAATTTCAGAACATTTATTTGACTCCCGATGATGTTCCATTGAATTTATCAATATTGGATATATTTTAGCCTTTGTTGGACATCATGAACCCGCTAACTGACTAACCGCTTGATCCTTATATCCAACATAAGGAAAGGTGCATCAAACAAAAGGCTTGCAAATCCGTGCTCAACTGAGGTTCAAACGGTGAAAATGGACAAGTTCAAGGTGGACATAAATCTTACATCAGAGGGAAGACCTTGCGCATCCGACTTAAGATCTACATCTTGCTTTTTTTCCACATTGTCAAACAATAAAACAACACTTTTTCAATCTCTCTCTCAAAAGTATAGGGGAAACAACACCCTTCTCTCGAAGCAAAGTAAATGAAATATTAATTGTTAAAAATATTAGCTGTTAGAATGTTAACTGTTACAAGTAAATATTAATTATTAAAATATTCATTCTAATGGTTAACTTTAAACATCAATGTTGAGGCAAATTTTATAGAGATGATCTTGAGTATGAAGAGAATATATCCACAAATTTCCATAGCATTCAAAGTGGTGTCATAAAATTTTATAGGGGTGCTAAAAGGGTGCAAGGAAAGAGGGGTGTCACAAATAGAGATCTTATGGTAGGGGTACTAAAAGGGTCCTCTGTTCTTAACGCAAGCCACCGGAGTTTGGGCTTTGAGCCACAACTGTTCATATTTTTCTTATATGAAAATATGAACAAGATACCATGATGTTTAAACTTTAAAAATTGTTTGCTTACAACTAATATTTACAACATTAGATGAATTATTTTCAACTGTTTGTTTGGGAAATTTGAAAGTGACATAATGCAATTTTACTTTGTTCAAATCCTAGCGCAATATTTTATTCGCCTTTCAAGAGTTTTGACCCGATGTGTTCAAATAAAATTTTACATTTTGAGACGTCAGTATTTAATTGGTCATAATATCGCAACTGCAAGATCCATTCCCCGACACCAGCATGATGTATATGCATTAAAAAAAGGCAAATTCTATTTCGACACAGATAATTACTTAGTGGCCCCCTAAAATAAACAAATTTTTGAAGACTAAAATACCCTTAGAAAGCTGTGTACTTTCTTTCTTCTCGATTCCATTATTTTCTTATGTCAATTTCTTACTGTCTAAACCACCGCTTCTTCGAAACCTTAGTTTCTAAATTAGTAAAGTAAAAATTCAAGTTTTCACTACTAAGTTATTTTTTGAGTTTACAGACTTTTTTAATTGCAGTTCTGAAGAAAATATGAATTGAGTTTCTAAATCAGTGAATAAAAAATTTAATTTTTCACTACTAAGTTGTTATTTTTTTAGACTTTACTAAGAAAAAATTCAATTTTTCACTGCTAAGTTTCTAAATTGGTGGAAAAAAATTATAACCCTGGTTTCTAAACCAGTGAAGAAAAAAATTCAAATTTTCACGTTTTGCGTGATGAAAATGGTAGTTTTGGAAATGGTAGAGGGCTGCTATGTTATTTTTTGAGTTTACATGTTTTTTTTTACTTTTGGGGCTACTAAGTAAATAGTCGGATTGAAATAGAATTTGTCTTAGAAAAATGTGGCATACAACAGATAATGTATCTGTGCATATTAAGCAAAACCAGTACTTACAGGATATCAGGTTATACCATAATATGGAATCAGACGTTTTTTCAAACATCTAGCATGCACAATTCTTACTCCATTAATTCACATCAGTGTGAGAGAAAAAACAACACAACGTGTAAATCATAGAGTGAAATTGATGGTGCTACCAATTACAATACGTTAAGCTAAACAGACCTATAAATCACACAATATTCTTAGTTTCAACTCAAAATCAACCAATCATATACGATGGCTCTAGAACCGAACCCAAACACTCACTTGCACATTCTAAAACCACCCACTATTCACCAAAGCTTATATTCATCAAAATAAGAGTAATATTATCATGATACACATAATACTAAAAAGAAAAGAAAGAGAAATAACATTACTATATCAGAATGAGAAATTACCTTCCAATTTCAGATTCAAATTCCGATTGCTTTAATAAAATTGCCGACTTCTTTACAGAGTGACTACCTAGAAAAGAAACGACTCTTATCTAGTCAATCCCCGTATCGTAATACACTGATTTCACTAAAGCACGTGAAAATGCAAGTAATTTAGTTACAGTGGTGGTGAGGGCACGCGCTGCTTGCTAGGGACACCGCTTCCGTTGATCGCAAAAAACAAAAATTTATAATACGCTCCGTGGTACTCGCATTACACTTTTAGTAAATTTAGTTAAGACAGGCTAACTAGTATAACCGAACAACGGTGGAGAAACCGACCGTTCGATTGTATAATTTTGATGAGAAACATACATTTAATTTTTTTGTTAATATTACTTAAACATTAAGTGATAATATGTTGGAAAAGAATAAATTGATATTTGAATCTGAAAATATAAATTTCAAATTTAAATATTAATCAAAACATTCAAAATTGTCGATTTGAAATTGAATTTTTATAATTTGAAAATCATAATAGATTTGAATTTGAAATCTTTGATGCGCGAAGTAAAAGGAAGAAGTTTAGGGAAACCGCGATGAGACAAGATTCACGTTTTTAGGGAAACCGCGATGAGACAAGATCCACGTTTTTTTGGTTTCAGAAAAATTGATTTTGTCCAGTGACAGTAAGCAAACATCCCTAACGGTCGGTTTGATTATACGTAGAGGTTGCCATTAGCACCTAAGAAAACGGTTGTGGGTACGCGGAAAATTTTGATAGATATCAATTTTATATGGGATAAATTTTTTATTTAGACCAAAGTCTCGAACTTATTACAAATATAGGCTAAGAGTTACAAAACTAGGTCAGTTTCTGCCACATCGGCTTACATGTGTACTGGTGGCATTTTAAATATCGCAAGTACACGTTTTATTGCTAAAACAAACTGGCGGCATTTGGAATGCCATCCATATGCTGATGTTTTTTAAGGCAAACACATCTATCATTTTTGGTTTCTTTTTCAGAATTTCAAATCTATAAAAAACCTAAAAATCAAAATCACTAAAATATTTCCAAAATTTAGTTAAATCTTGATCGAAAGTAGCTATAGTCGAGGAGCAACACCTATTTCTGCCTTTTGAACAATTTCGGTATGTTATTTTGCAAACCCTAATTCATTATTTTTTTTTCTATTATCAATTGTTGTTTGGTATTATATAGAAGTAGTTAACAAATTGATTAATTGAAATGTATGATAGCTCCCGAGTGTGTGCCAACGATTTGTTATTTTGATAGTGAACTGCTTATTAACGAACTTAATCGTGAAAAATATGTGGGTGGGTCATGTAAACCAGCGAAAGTATTGAAAGGTTGTAATTTAGCGTAGTTAAAAGAATCGATTTATAAAGCGACCAAGATAAAATCTGATGAATTCGACATAGAGTTAGTGTGTAACTGGCCGACGGATTCAGGATCGAAAGCCATTAAAATAGCCGCTGATGACGATGTGGAGCTAATTCAGCGATGTCAAAATCAATAGAGCTGTTTATTGGAAAAAGTAGGCGGTTGCAAGTAGAAGAACCCCTACAAAATACAAGTAGTTAACAGTGTAATTGAGGACCAGCGAATAATGATTAAGACAATAAGTAGTCGTGGAACTGCATCTTCAGATTTAGTAATCCACCTGTGACAGCGATGTACGGTCAACAACAAGCCCTATATGGATATTCGCCGTGTATGAGCTATCGACAAGGCGTTCAGTATACATATTCATATCCAAGTTAAGGCAACTTTACACATTTGCTTGGAAGGTGAAACATTTATTTATTAATTTTATGTCGTATTACATTGTTAGGTGTGTAATAGTTAAAAATTTTATCGTTGTATATGCAGTCATCTTCCTTATCGACCAACACCGCCAAATACTGTCGGACCATCAAACTGTCATATGTTTTCTTATATGTATCCAATTCCATCTGAGTTATATGATATAAGTCAGAGATATTTGTTAGGAATAAGCTAACTTTGTTAGCTATTATTTTTGGTATGGTGTTTAAATTAATACTTATATGTGAATTGCAAATTTTCCGCAAATGATATCGCTACACAATCTAATGTTGAAGTGGAGAATGTGAACGTAATCGCAAACGAATCAGATGTTGATATTGAAATGGACGTGGATGCAGGTTGAAGATGTACATGATGAACCCTCTGTAAATAGTATGGATGTAGTGAATATGGCGGAGAATGACATGTCGTGGATCGGTAGTATGCAAGTGAACAATGATGCTTTGGACTATGATTTTGCGATTGAAGACGATATTTCTGAAGACGACGACGAGGTGGAAATGGAGGTACATTTGGATGATGATTTGTGTAATGCACAAATCATGGCTTGGTCTATTGTTGCAAATCTTAAGTTCAATAATGAGTTATTTTCAATCGTAAGCGTTCAGAGTGGATTCAAAGTCGGTATGATTTTCAAGACGAAAGCTAGATTGTTACAACAGTTGAGCGAGTGGTCAATTTTACTTGCCATTTCTTTTAAAGCAATAAAACCAAATACATCGTCGTTTGTAATATAAATGCCAACTGTCCGTGGAAAATTCATGCTATTATGTCTAAAAAATCAGAGCAAAACTGATGGACTATAAGGAAATATCCGAGCAATCACAACTGTGTTAACCCAACGATGAATTGCACTCACAAGCAAGCAACTTCTGATTTTGTAGTGTCAAAGATCTTACCTTTCATGAAAGCTGATCTGAACATAATAGTCGGAACAATGCAAGTTTTGATGAAAGAACAGTTGTTCGTGAAAGTTAGTTATATGAAGGCTTGGAGAGCTTTGAGGAAAGCGGTGGATAGAATTTATGGAGATTGGCAGAGTTATATACCATTCTAAGACAATATTTTGCTGAAACTGCTAGAACGAACCCGAAAAGCGTTGGACACATTACTACGGATGAATATGGAGTGTTTGATCGAGCTTTTTGGGCCTTTGGCCCTTGTATTAAAGGATTTGTTTATTGTCATCTGCTGTTATGTATTGACGGTGAACATTGGTACGGAAAATACAAAGAGACATTACTTGTAGCCACTGATGTTGATGCGGATAACCATCTATACCCTTTAGCCTATGCAATTGTAGAGTTAGAATCCGGTGATAGTTGGAGGTGACTTTTTGCCTGCATGCGGCGGTTCATTCATGGTGCTAGCAATCGAAGAATTACCTTGATTTCGAATCCAATGAAAGGTATACCATCAGCATTGGAAACGAAATGAGGTTTGCCTCATAAAAACTGCTTCTGTGCTAGACATCTGAAGACTAATTTTCAAGCTGCAATATTTAGCGAAAAACGATTAATCGGTCTTTTTTATGTTGTAGCATGTGCTACGAAGGAATCTGAGTGCAACAAAATCTATGAAGAAATCAAAACTATAAGCATTAGGGCTAACAATTGGATAGGAAGAAGTTTCGAAGGGAAAGAGAAAAATTGGGCATTGTGTAAAGGTGATGGCAGTCAATTTCATGTCATGACCACTAACTACGCAGAAAGTTTCAATGGTATACTTAAAAGGAGCTCGGTCTTTACCTGTCAAAGCTTTGGTTGCACGCATTTTTTTAGGTCGGTCGATTATTTTTGTCAACGAAGAGAAGCGGTAGAAAACTGACTACACGTCTTGCTACGAAGTGGGAAGATAAGATTACCGATAGAGCTAATGAAGCAAGGTGTACAAGAATAATTCACTTTAGTCAAACTGAGTGGCAAGTTGTGCACTATTTTGGTGATGAACTCAAAGTGCTGATCACCGGTAACAGTTGCTCATGTATGTGCAACATACCTGTAACGACCCAAAATTCAGTCCTTTGAAATTTGTATATTTAATTGATTTCAAATATTCACAAGTTAAATTTTATAAGATGAATAAATTATATTTGAATATCTAGATTTAATTGGATAATTAAATCATTAATTTAATATTTGAAATTGTTGAAATAATTGAAATTTGAATTTAATATGAATAAAAATGCTGTATAAAGTTGAATTAAATTATATTTGAATTACAATGATGCTACAGAACTTTTAAAATTGAATTAAAAGTTAATTTGTAGAAATTGAACATTTTATATTTAATTCACGTGTAAAAATAGCCATTTTTCAAACAGCCTCAGATTTCAAAGAAATCAGTTTCATTGGATCCATAATGTTATATTATTATAAGATTTCAAATTTTGTGTCAATCAGAATTACGGTTTGTTCGGGGCAAGCTAAAACTCGTAGAAATCTGTTTAAGTGAATTTTAAATTTAAATAGTCGATTTGAAAACCTATCTTTCAAATACGATCGAATTGGCTCTCGATATATATTCCATTGTGTTCGAAATAGGGATAAACTATTATAAATGCTAGGTGGTACGCTTCGTTTCGAGTTCGGAAAAAATTTGGCTGAATAGTGTTTTGGAATTTTCTATAAAAGGACCTTGATTTTTTCATTTGCACCCAAACCCTAACAGATCTAGGGTTAGCCGCCACCATAAATTTCTATGGCCAAGAATGCTCGTTACTTTCTTCCTTTTTTTTCTCTCGATACATCCACAATTACCAGAAATTGTCAACTACGAACTTGTCAAGCTCGTCGAGTTCTACAATGTGAACGGTTATGATCGATTTTTATTGAGCCTACCGACGGCAAATCATGCTTGAATGGCCAACGTTTACACACAATTTTCGAGATGCAAGGGAGGCCGAGCTTCGAGTGCCTATGGGCGGCGGTGCGCGTGGGGATGAGCTTCACGACGGCAGTCTTCGATCGTTGTCTAGATTGTCGTAGGTCGAGCGAAAATTTAAAGAACAATCGGCGGCTAGTGGGTTTTTTACGCGAGTGAAAACCGAAGGAGGAAGAGGAAAGGATCACCGGCCCGGATCCTATTTTCCAAAAGCAATGGCCATATTTTAAAAAGGCTAAAAAAATAAAAATAAAATTGTAAATTATATATATATAAATTCGTATGATATTAAACATGCCGTAACTTTTCATACGAGGTTTGTTTCGCACGAAACGAATTGCGTTGGATCCGAATTGACGAGCACTACATTTTTGTGCTGGTTTGGAGTTGATTAGAGATAGTGAGAATTTCGGGTAAAAGTAAACGCGTGTTCAATTTTATTCGGAATAAAACATTGCAACTGCTATTGGAAGCAATGTGAGTACAACTCACTCTTCTGACTCACTGATATTTTTATATAAGTGAGAATAAATTTATTCTATGATGATTGATGATTGACGATTGTTTAGATGATATATAACATATTGATTGGTATTTGGATATATTCCTGCCTATTGGAGCATATGACCCTATACGTTCCCGTGTATGAGCGGATGACCCTTTGTACGCATGTCTTCCTCGAAGCGGACATTGTGCATATTTTCTAATATATATTTTTTGTAGGTGACAGGTTTAAGGGATCCTACTGGATTCCTTACCAGTATTGGTTTTATTTACAGATATTGTGATATATTCTATTATTATATGACATGTGATGATTTGGATGCCGTGATTGATGTATTTGGCCCTATTGCAGCACTGGGCCTATTTTGGTAATTTTAAAAATGTTAAAGTGATAATTTCAAATTAAAAAGGATTTTTAAGTGATTTGAAAATATACGTTTTGATTTGTTATAAAGGAAGGAAATTATTTTAAATAATTAAATGTTATAATTTTGATGTTATAAAAATTATGATATTTGGGAAATATAATCTGAATGTGATTTTTTAAATATGAAACTGATTAATTTGTAAAATGAGTTAAATTGAGAATTTTGACTTACTATAAATGGTTCATATATATAAGATTTATAAAATTGGTATTTTATAAATCAAAATATTGGGATTATAAAGGAGTTTTATAAATGATAAAATGGAGTTATAATTGAATCTTATAAGTGGATAAGATTTATAATTTAAGAAGTTATAAAGGAATGATTTTGTAAATAAAGAGATTTATAAGTAATTTACTTATAAATTGGATATTGGCATGTAAATGGGATATATATAGAATTTGTTAATAAAGTGATTTTATAAATTGAAGTTTTTTATAAAATATAAATGTGATTTATAAACATTGTTTTATAAATGCGAAATCAATTGAATTTGATAAGCTAATTATTATAGTTTATTAAAGGTATTTTATCTCTGATTTTGGACAGTAGATAATCCTTTAATAAAATATGTATAAGAAATGAATCTGGATTTAAGGAAATATATTCACGATTTTGGACAGTGAATTACTCTTTAAATTAAATGTTGCAATAATATTGGATTTGGTAAACAAAGTATATTCACGATTTTGGACAGTGAATAATCTTTTGAAATAAATAATTTTTTGGGAAGTGATATTTTTAAATAGAGATAAATGATTTAAAGATGTTTTCTTTTAAAATGTGTTAAGTATCGAATACATAGATTTCAACATTCATTGTTAAAATAGACGTTTTCGGAAAGTAGAGGAAATGATGGATTATAACACTGTTGTTATAGTAAATGATTTTCACAAGGAAATGTTTTTGTATAGTATTGGGATTTATATATCTATCTAATTTTGGAATCCTTATACTGGTGATTTTGGGTTGTCGTAACGTTGTTATACGCAACATTCGTTTTGACCCAAATAAATGTGTTTAAAGAGAATGTTTTCCTTAAAGAATGAAATATATGCTTAATCCCGATTTAAGTATATGTAATATTTTCTAAGTGCTGAAAATAAATTGATTTGTGAATTACTTATTATTAAATAAGTATATGAAAATGTTTTTCAATGTTGAAATGGTTTGGAATTATATCTTTTTAAAGATAATTTGAAGTGAATATTTGGTAAGTGATTTAATTATCAAAAGATTAATTAAAAGGGCCTAGTGATTGTTATGGTGCTGAATATTTGTTTGTTTTTTTGATAGTTAAATAATCGATTATCAAATTTTGCAATTTTAGTTCCTCGGCTTGATGAACTATTTAGTCGTACACTTTGTACGTAGCCTTCTGTGTAGGCTTGATTGTCGTTTGTGTTGAGGATGTTGATTCGTATAATGCGGAGTATCACTCCAATCTATCGAGCTTCCTTCTTGGTCCGAAGGATAGCAAGTTGAAATTTAGAGACGTGATAAGTCTATGAGACTTGGTTTCTATGTGTGGCTGAAAAACGCTTTTGCGTTGTTGGTGTGAAGAGACCGGGATCAGATTTATTTGAAAACCACTTCGGACTAATGTATATGCGAGGATTGTGCAGGTTGCTTGTGATGATATTGATATTACAGATTTTCATAGTAGGGGACTGCTTGTTGATCGTTTGGGGTTAAAATCCCAATATACATATAGTAGCAGTGGTCTCTTTATTATGAAATATCCAACGCAAGAACTATTCGCTACTAATCCTGGGGATTTCTCGACGGGATGTGGTAGGAAAGTATCTTCGGTTTGCCTTGTTCCTGGACAACTTGTATGGATGTTTGTTTGACATTGTATTTCTTAAGATTACGTACATTAGTTTTTACAAACGTACATCAACGGAGGCGGAGAAGGCAACTTCTCTTAGCTTAACGTCCTCCTTGAGACGTATGAGCTTAAGGGTTATATTTTTGTGGAAGGTAATTAGTAGTCAAGGGAAATGGCCATGTGGCATTCAAAGTGATGTGATTGTGATTTGTGAAGGGTAATCGTTACCTCAGGCCTTATTAACCGTAAATGATCAAAACAGGGTTGGATGCGGTAAGGCTAAGTGGGTCGCTCTCATTAGGGTACGATCATCCTCTTCTAGATATATCTTTACACACTATGACGTCGTGTATTTGACAATTGTGGTTTGTATGCTTCGAGGGCCCTCGGTAAAGGTCGGTAATGACCAAAGGATGACATATTCGGTACAATCTAGTCATAGAGATGGGCCGGTCTTGTGTTGATAGATAAACTTTGTGATGATTCTCGGTTCATTCTTTTAGAGATGTACTACCTGAAGGTAGTCCCTTCACCCGATCATTTGTATGGAAATCCAAACTCCACTACGTGCTTGCCATTTTGATTGTATCACCCAATTGGGCTATATGCTAGAATTTAATCAATGTAACAATTTCGGCTATGATTAATATTATTTGTATACTTGACACTAGTACAATATCAGATGATTTGATATGAGATGTTTTAGTTATCGTAAGGTAAAAATATGTCTGTGTTTATATGTAGACGTGTCTTACGATATACTTTTGTTTTGATGAAAGAAAAGTTTGGTAATTTAATAAACTCAGTTGAGTGTGTTTCTCAAGTTGGTTTACCAGACTAATCCGGACGTTCTTCCCTTTCAATGCTCGGGTCAGATTGAGTGTATTTACAGGTTCAGTTTTGGTGCTTTTGGAGATTCAGTAGGAGAGCTGGAGATCTCCATTCCGTATACACGTATTTATTTTGTTTGATTATCCGCTGCATTGTTGCTTAGTTGTTTATATTATCAGCAATTGTGAGGACAGATTATTATAACTGTCCAGGCTTATAATTTGTGATTGATTGTTAAACTCTGATTGATGTATGTATATACAGTTTCTATTTTGTAAAGATCATTGATATGATATTATACGTTTTCCGCTGCGATGTGAGATTCTATATTGTTCTATTTGGTTCTATCTTCTCTCTTTCTTCTATTCTATTCTTCTCTCTTCTTTTCTTTCTCTTGACTTTCCGTCAGTCTATGATTTTTGGATCAAACATGTGTGCTTTAATGTCGATTCAAAGGGTATGGATTTGAAGGTCGTCACAATACCTCTTTTAGAACACTTACTGTGTATGCATGTTATGGCTGCTTGCTCAACAGTTTCCAATGGAGCTAATAGAGCCCATCATGACTTCGCTTCAGCATGGTATTATGTCGAGAAATACTTGGCCACTTATAGCCCCAAGTTTCATCATGTATGCGATAAATGCTATTGGAGTTTAAGCAATAATCAGTTGGCTCTACCTCCTATAGCTAAAAGGCAACTAGAACATCCACATTTTACTAGAATTAAAGGTACAATGGATGAGATGCAGACTCCTAAAGGAAATAGGTGCAACAAATGTGGTATTATAGGTCATAAGCAAAATTGTTGCACTATGGCAACTTAATATTTTCATTTTAGTTTGGTTGTAATTTTAGATCGAATGCATTCAAATATATTTGAGGACAATTGTTTATGTTATCTAATTTCATAACTTGAGTTTATTGTAAACGGTTTTATCTTGACGAAATCGCTGTTTATGGTAATGAAATAAAGCTGTTGGCTAAGCAGTGTGAAACAAAAGAGCAGCATTTCAAATGCCGCCCTATTTTTTCACTACTGCATACCAACAATAACAACCTAATTCGGAAAGCATATACCAACACAGCATAATACAACAGCATAAATTCGAGTATGCATAGTTCGAATGTATCTAAATTATTTCGAATAAAATTATAGTGCAATAGCATACTTCGAACATCAAAATACCACAAGATTCGAATATCATTATGTTACATTTCACTTTTCCTTCAATGATCTACGTGGCCATAATGCTAAATACTTTTTCCATAGACCAATAATTCGTTTGCATATTCAAGATTCAACTTCTCCAAATGACTATTCTCTGCTTGCATCTCTAAAGCATATTCAACCTCCCTAGGGCACATTTCAGGATCTAGCCACTCAAAAAAAAATGATGAGGTTGGATCTTATGATCGTTGTACCTAGAGCAGCGGTAGAAACGACGTCCAGCATTCCTCTTGTTTCTACAAACAACTACATCACATTCACCTCCGCAGTAACAAAGTAAACACGGAGGTTGTGCGCTTGAACTAACATGATTGAGATTTTGACAACCAAGGGCGCCTAAAAGGCATGCATGGATTGATTGTTGCTCCATTCTTTTGTTCTCGACATCACCTCATGATGTTTTATTGTCCACAACCGGGGCACTTCTTCAACTTGTGTCTCCGACACAAAATCCACATCAAGGTTGGTGCCACTTGAGATTCATTTACGTTTATCTGTTTCAAATTCGTCGTAACATCATTGTTTCATCATCAATTTCCCAATTTTCCGTTATCAATCTATTGATAGAAGCAAAATATACAACAAAAAGCAGAAAGTTTGGATTTTGTTAAATGATTTTTGGGATTACAAAGTAGGAGAAATTAAAATTTAAAACTAGAATTAAAGAAGATTAGTATCATACTTACTTTACAAATGCCTTGTTGAAATAAATTACAACTTTTGATAAATTGAAAATTAATATAAATTAGAAACTTTTGGGTTTGCTGAAAGAGTTTTGGTAAAGTTAGGGTTGGGTAAGTAGGAGTAACTCTAGAAATATAGACAATAAGCAACAGGCTTGCCTGCGCCACTTCAGATGACGCATGATGGTGGCATTTCAAATGCCACCCTTTAACTCAAACAATGGGCGGCATTTGGAATGCCGCACATTGGCGACATTTCAAATGCTGCTCTTTTGTTTGCCTACTGCATAGTAACAGAATACCAATAGCCAATATACAAACATTTACACGATACTACATTCACTACCATTCACAACGAAAAAAATACTACATTCATTACCATTCACAACGAAAAATAATACTACAATCACAACTACATTCAAATCTAGAAACAATACTACAACGACAATTAGTTTTCAACCCAATATCTGATACAAACATATAAACACTGCAATTAATACCAAAGACAATCCACTGTACACTACCCTCTCAGATTTCTTAGTTCGCGAGGAGATTTTTTTTCAATTTTCTTGGCTTGAGCATGAATTCCTCCTCTATAGGAGAAACTTCTTCACTGCCCTCCTCTTGTGTCCCTTCCATAGGGAGTTGAAACGGTCCAACCGGGTGTGTATGTTAGGAAGTTATCGCCCTGGAGCTTTCGCCCACACCTTTCTTCCTTCTTTGGTATTTTCTCTTCGGTTCGAGGGCCGGTGGGGCAGATGCAATGTCTTGAAATGGTGTAGGAGGAGCAATGTCCTCAATAAGTGGTGGCACAGTAGGATGATGAGGAGGCAGAGGCGGGATTGGCCTTGACACCTTGTTCTTCGACAAACAAGATCGTAGAATTTGTTTGAGACAGAAGCATTTCACCTTGCTGTTTTCAGAAACCTCCTCCATAAGCTCATCAACTATGTCCAACATACGATACATACCATCCACCTACATATAACATAAACCATTATTGATTTTACAACTACCTTAAAAGTTGTTAATTTAAATACGTACCACATTCCGTTCAAGTGAGCTCTTGGAGTGTAAGGAGTAACCTCTTGCTCAGGCACTTCCTCTCGCCTTCTTAGCACATGACGTCGAGTGATATTCCAAAACCAACTGTTATACTCCTCATCAGTCATCGTGATCTCATGCTCATCTTCCGTGGCTAAGAAACACTTATTCCATAACTCTATCATCGTTTCAAATTCACCTTCACCATATGGAAGAGTGTAATATGGAGCATGATACAATAAGTGCTAGCGAATACCAAACTGCCTCATGACTTTATCTGGGAGATGGTATCCTAGATCCCTATAGTAAAATATCATCGGTCTTGCCCGCCATAACTACCTGGCCCTTATGCAAAGAGCCAGAAGAGCATCAAGCTCTGCCTCCGTGTATGGAGTCCACGTGACTGCATTATAGTCCAAGGCATCAAACTCATTCTGGTAGAACGCTAAATTATGTCTGGGGGTCATTCTGGAATTCTTTGGTCCAATCCACCTATAATAGCAAAAAACTATACAAAATATTCAAACTGCATAAGTTGATACAACCATACAACCAACAATATTTTACCTTGATCCGCATTTTAATGCCCTTGAATTTTAATTAACATTATTTGAAATATTTAATTAGATCAATTAAATAGAATAATGTGAATAATTAGGGAGATGAGATTAATAAATCCAATAGCCGTGTCTTAATGAATGAACTAAAATAAGATTTAACTAAATTAAGAAGGAGGAATTTCCTAAGGGGTAAACATGGAAATGGGGCTACATTTCTCAATATAAATCTCTTCCTCCACTTTAGTAAACTATAACTTTCTCATTCATAACTCTTCACCTATATTTCGACCGGCCATTAAAAGCTCCAGAAAGAGAAAAAAATTGAAGAAAAAGCTAAGGAATTAAAGCTGGGGAATTATCTTATTCTCCAATTAACTAATCAAGGTGAATAATCATGCTCATCATCTCATTTTTCTATGTTTCGGTTATGGGTTATACCCAACTCATGTTTGTGATTTTGGTTATGATATAATCATTTAAACCTTTGTTTAGATAAGAATAGGTGCTCCAAATGTTAATGGACTAATTAACACATTTTTATTTGATTTTGATTAAATTCCGAGTTGTTTTGATCTTTATATGCTTTTAAATTTTAATATGTTGTAGTGTATGATTTGTCAGATTTTTGGTTATTTTTTAGGATTTTTCCTTAGTGATTTACTATGGTAATTAAATTATTTAAGCCTAAGGGCTAAACTGCAAAATTGCCTTCGAATTAATCAATTCGAAGGGAAGGCTGCATTTCAAAATTATAATTGGGGAAGAAGAATAGTGTTTTAAGAAAAAGGTTGAGTTTTGTGTACTTTTACCATTTGGAAGTATAGGAGAAGGCTCCTCGGTCAATCAAAATCAGACAAGCAAGATGAAACATCACTTTAGTAGGCTCAGTTCTTCCTTCGGCTCCAACAAGCCCGCTTTTACCCTTTCAACAAAGTCGAAAGGTACCTTTAATCTAAGATGAAAGGTAAACAATTACCCTCCGCATAATTCGAAAGGTAGACATGGTGTCAAAGGGAAGAGAGACAAAGGGATGGGGAGGCAGCTTCCATTGCTTTCGAATAGAAACATACTAGCTTTAGAATAAGTTGAAGGGAGATCTTCAACTTTATCATTTTATAAAAGACTAAAAAATTTATATATTTAAGAAGCGGTTTCGAAGGGATCTTCGAAGGTTTAAAATTTCTAGAGAATTGTTTTAAAATATTTTCTAAAAAGGTGTTTTAATTCTTTTCGACTAGGTCGAAGGGATGCCTTCGACAAAGCCAAAAGGAAAGAAGGGGGAAGAATAAGGGTTACTTCCAAAGCATCCATTGCTTTTACAGAAAAAGTTATAATGCCTTCGACAAAGTCGAAGGGCAAACCTTCCGATAAGGTCGTAAGTATACTTTCGAAGGGTTGGTTCCAACACCAACACTTCATTAATTTTGAATGGTTTCGAAAGATTTGGTTCGAAAAGTTTTGATTTCGAAAGGTTTTAAAGGGGTTACCATTAATGATTGCGAAAGATTTTGAGCTTCAATGATTTCAAAAGGTTTTGAGTCTCTTTGCTTTCGAAAGGTTTATAAATAGTTTTGTAAGGAGGGATACCCCAGGCTTTCGACAAGGTCGAAAGGTAGAAACTTTCGGCAAGGTCGAAAGGTATGATTTTGTGATGCTTTCAAAAGAAAGGTTTCTGAAGGGGCTAACTTTGGATGTTTATTTACTTTCGAATGGGACTTCATTCGAAGGGTTTTAAAGGGCTGCTTTTAGCCATTTTCCTTAAGTAAAACTTTGCTAAGTCGAAGGGATAACTTCAAAGGGTTATAACATAAAATACTTATCTCTGTTTGAATATGTAAGAGGGATCCTTATATAAAATGAATGTTAATAAATCTTGGGGACATCGGGGTGGGTTTAATGTTTTCGATATATATTTTGGGGTTACAAACGGAAATATGCTTTCGAAAATATACAATGGGGCTATCAATATGTTTTTATTTAATTTAACCTAATTGGGGCTATCAATGGTAATATGTTAAACATGTGGTATACCTGGAAAAAATAAAAAAATCATGGGGATTATGAATTTTTATAAATAATCATGGGGATCATGATGTTTCAATAGGCCAAGTGATGGGTTCTTGGTTAACCTAGGAAAACCATGGAATGTGCGGTGGATAGACCACATCAAATTTCTAAAGTAAAGAATATTTTGTAAGAGGTGGTTAGCCTTGAGACTTGGCACCCAAGGGTTCATAGTCATCCTAGGAAAACTATGGAGTGTGCAATGGATAGCTCACACCATCTTTTATAAAACAGTGTACAATGGATAATCTGCATTTATTTTAAATGGATCTGGGACGGATAGTCCTATTAAATTATGATGGTAGTCTTTTTAAAGATTTTAGAGGGGAACTCTAATAAATTTATTTTAGATAAAAAAAAATCTATAAATTGCTTTTAAATGGGATATCTAATAAATGGGTGGATAGAATATCCAATACATATGATTTATGGCTTTATTTCATATTATGTTAAGATTAATCATTTTGGGTGCAGAGGCATAGTAAATGATTTGCATGTTTTGTTTTGGATGCTAGTGAAGGGAAAACCCGTTCCACTAAGTGTCATGGTCTCACTAGATATCTATTTATGATAAGAGATGATAGGGACTATTCATACCAGACTTATTGTCTGACTTGAAGTTTGTGTTTTTTTGGCAAACTCTCGGGTACTCAAAATTAATTTGATTAGTCTGAGAGTGGAAGACTTTCAAGTTTTTTGATGAATAAGCTTCCGGAGACGTGCAGGAGGTAGCGTTAGCTATACAGAAGCTATTTTGTGTTTTCCGCTGTGATATACTAAGAACTGTAAAGCCCATATTGTTAGTTCTCTGATGATCATAAGCGGACTTAAAAGGAATTTAAACCTTAAATTTTTTTAAAGCATAATCTAATGAATCCAAAATATGGTTGGGCTTGGGTAAGCGTTATAGTAACATATGTGCACTTTGCTATTAATACTTAAGTATGTATTCCCCACTTTCTTATACCGTTCTTCTTTATCTTATCAAGATTGGATTTCAGGTAGTAGGAAGTAAGATATGGAGGCAGGAAATGGAAGAGTGAATTAAGGTGGGAGACGCACCGCAACATGTAGAAATGTTCGACCCAAAACTAGGAGCAAACAGGGTGGACAGGCAAATGCAAATGCTAATGTTGGTATTGAGATTCCGCCGGTTGATATGGGGATAATTATCGGTTCTTCATGAATATGATGCAAGCTGGAGCAGCTGTGGGAGTGGCTGTAGGAAATGTTGGAGGAGCTAATTCGGTGGCCTTATTTGGCAATAATTATGCCAAGCTGAGCAGAGATTACGCTAGTCTTAGAGGAAAAACTTTTTTGGAAACCGAGGTTGCATTAGGAGTGAAGAACTGGTTATTGTATTGTGAAAGATAATTTACAGATCTCGATTTGACGGATATGCAGAAGAGGGGACTGGCTTCAAGGCAATTGCAGGGAGCATCATTATTTTGGTGGAACAGAGTTACCATAGGAGAGCCAGAGGAAGACCTGACTTGGGCTGAATTTCGAAGGAGGTTCGAAGATTCTATCAGAGGTTGCTAAGTCAGCATTGCTCAGGAAGTTTGCAAATTTATTCTAGGGGGATAGATCGGTGATTAAGTATGCTATAGAGTTTGATGAGCTGTCCCGTTATAGATATGCTAATGTAGATACTGTTATTCAGAGGAATGATATGTTTATCAAGGGGTCGAACCCTAAGATCGCCAGAGCAACCATGCCAAACCTCCGAGATCCGTGTCATAGTGTTGTTGAGATGGCTATTCGAAATGAAGAGATGCTTTCTACTTTTGGAAAAGGGAAATCAACCGAGGTTCGGAATTTTTAGGGTAAGAAGTGGACGTTCTTCAAGAAGGAAGGTGCCCAGTCGGGGTAACAGCCAAAAAGAGCAAGGCTGATATTGTTTGTTACATGTGTGACAAGAAGGGGCACTCTGCTAATGAGTATCGCTCGGGTGACGGAAGAGTAGTTGCAGTGAGGACGAATGTGAAGTGCTACAACTGTGGCCAAATGGGGCATTACAAGGACAAGTGTCCCAAGGTTTCTAAGGCTGGAAAGGGAAAGTCTTTGGATTGGAACCGTCATCCTCTAGGCCAATGGTTGCTGAGAAAGGAAAAGCCGTCATGGAAGGTATGTTTATGATTCATAGTACTCCGGTTAGGATACTATTTGATACCGATGCATCACACTCATTTATATCTCAGTATTTGGTAGATTGCTTATTTTTGGAACCTTTATACCTTATTACTCATTTAAGTGTTGTGAATCCTATAGGAGGGTATGCAATTCTGGGAATGAGACATGACCAGTTAGAACTTGATTTGTTAGGTCATATGTTTGCATGCAGTTTGTATGTTTTTGATTTCGTAGGTTTTTGGATCATATTGGGTATGGATTGGTTAGATAGATATGATGCTAGGATATTTTTCCAAGAGGGAAAAATATTATTGAAACACCTAATAGCCATAACCGAGTCATTTACTCCGTGAGGAGTTTTAATGGAAATGCTTATGCATTATTGGGTGCTATGAGAATGGAAGCTGAGTTGAAGCAGGTTTATGTAGCAAGAGAGTTTGTAGATATGTTTGGACAAGTTTCGGCTTGCCGTCGAAAAGAGCTATCGAGTTTCGGATAAATGTCATAACGGGAGCTGAACCCGCAAGTAGACCACCTAGCAGGATGTCACCAACCGAGATGAATGAATTGAAGGTGCAACTAGTGGAATTGGAAGGAAAGAATTTCATCCGGCCAAGCGGTTCGCTATGGGGAACGATCGCGGTATTCGTGAAGAAGCCAGATGGGTAGTTAAGGACATGTATCGACTATCATATGTTAAATGAGAGGACGATCAAGAATATGTATCCTTTGCTAAAAATCGACATCTTATTCGATCATTCGAGTGGAGCCAGAATGTTTTCCTAGCTGGATTTGCCAATTGGTTTCCATCAGGTAAGTGTGGCAGAGGATAGTATTCCTTTGATGGTGTTTAGGACCAGATATGGGTCTTAGGAGTGGTTGGTTATGTCATTCGGGCTTATTAACGTGCCGACTTTCTTCATGGATTTGATGAATCATGTTTTCTAAGAGCACTTGGATATGTTCTTGTTGATTTTTATTAATGACATTTTGGTATATTCTAAGAATGGGAGGATCATGCGGATTATCTTAGAATAGTGTTGGAGATGTTAAGGCAACATCAGCTGAAGGCGAAGTTTTTTAAGTGACATTTCTGGAAGAAGGAAGTGAAGTTCCTTGGTCATGTAGTTTCCAAGGAAGGGTTAGCAGTTGATCCAGATAAGATCGAAGCTGTTAACAATTGGAAAAGACCAGAGACGACAAGCGAGATTAGAAGTTTTCTTGGACTTGCAGGATATTACCGGAGGTTCATTAAGAATTTCTCATGGACAACGGCATCCTTGACTATGCTAACCAGGAAGGACTTGAAGTTTGTTTAGTCTAACAAATGCGAGGAGGCATTCCTTAAGTTGAAACATTTGTTAACCGATGCACCCGTGTTAGTAGTTCCAGATGGGAATCCAAAGGTTGGTAGTTTACACCGATGCATGTGGTACTGGATTAGGTGTTTTGCTAATGCAGAATGGAAAGCTTATTGCATATGCTTCTAGACAGCTTAGACCACATGAAGTAAGATACCCTACTCATGTTTGGAGTTGACAGCGATAATCTTCGCATTGAAGGTGTGGAGAAATTATCTTTTGGAAGAAAGGTTTAAGCTATTTACAGATCATAAGTCTCTACGGTATTTATTCTCTCAAAAGGAGCTGAACATGAGACAGCGGAGATGGCTGGAGTTTGATGCAGCTTATGATTTTAGCAACGATTATACACTAGGAAAAGGAAATAAGGTGGCAGATGTGCTTAGTAGGAAACATCATAATGTGGTGTTAGCTATGTTGGCGGAATGGAAAGACTTAAAATCACTGGCTGGTTGCAGTGTGCAGTTGAGGTCGACTGCTAGATCTAGTCGGAATATCGCCATGATGTCCTGTTTGGAAGTTCGACCAATTCTGATAGAACGAATTGCTTCTAGGCAGAATGAGGATCAAGTCTTAGCCGAGAGGATTAGAAGGTTAGAAACTAAAACCAAGATTGATGATTTAAAGGATTTTATTCTTGACTGTAGGGGTTGGTTAAGAAATAAGGAACGATTATGTGTTCTGGATGTTGGAAACCTTAGGAAGGAAGCTCTTAGGGAATGTCATCGATTGAAGTTTACAATTCATCCTAGGGGAATCAAGATGTATCAGGATATAAAGAGAAGTTCCTTCTAGGAAGGAATGAAAAGAGATGTTGGCTTATGGGTAAAACAGTGTTTGAACTATCAACGAGTAAAAGCCGAACATCAGAAGCCAAGTTGTTTACTTCCGCCTTTGGATGTTCCAGTGAAGTGGGACTCGATATCCATGGATTTTATTGACGGGTTGCCAAGGTCAAACTGGGGTAATGAAAGTATATTGGTCATAGTGAACAGATTGATTAATAGTGCCTAATTCATTCCGGTAAGGTCAACCAGGACGACACCCATTTTGGCTAAGTTGTTAATGAAGAACATCGTTAGACTGCATGGAATTTCAAGTAATATCGTCAGTGATAGAGATGCTTTGTTCACTAGCGAGTTTTGGAAGAACCTGTAGAGTGTGTTAGGCACTAAGCTCGAGATGAATATCGCATATCATTCTCAGACGGATGGGTAGACAGAGAGAGTCAACAAGGTACTGGAAGATCTATTGAGGGCTTGTGTGCTGGATTTTAGTGGTTCTTGTGAAGATCACTTGCACTTACTGGAGTTTCCCTATAATAATAGTTATCAGACTACTATAAGAATGGCGTCTTTTGAAGCTTTGTATGAAAGGCCATGCAAATCACCAGTATGTTGGTTAGAGATCGGAGAAAGATTGGTCCTTGGTCCAGATATGGTGAGAGAGGTGACAGAAAAGATCGAGTTGATATCGGAAAGAATGAAGGAAGCTCAGTCTAGGCAGAAGAGTTACGAAGACAAAAGACGTAAGGGTCTAGAATTCTCAGTTGGTGATAGAGTTTTCATTAAGGTATCGCCAATGAAAGGTGTGGTTCGGTTCGGGAAGACAGGGAAGCTAGCACCGAGATATGTTGGATCATTTCCTATATCAGAGAGGATTGGGAGACTCGCATACCAAATTGATTTGCCGAGCAGTTTGGTCGGGGTTCATAATGTGTTTTATTTTTCTCATCTTAGGAAGTAAGTTCATAACCCAGAAACTATTATCGCTCCAACGACACTGGAGGACTTAGTAGTGGAACTGGATATTACTTTTGCGAGGCAACTAATTCGTATTGTGGCAAAAGATGAGAAAAGGTTAAGGAACAAGACGGTTGGGTTGATGAAAGTTCAATGGAGCGACAACGTGAAGTACTGTACTTGGGAGACCGAAGACATGATTAGGACTACTTTTCTTGAGCTGTTTTAGATGGTAAGTTCTATATAAGGTTTATATAAAATTTGGCTGGTAGGTTATACTAGCTTTGCTTGCATAGGCCATATGCTTATTGTTTTGTCCTTATTGAAATTTCGGGGACAAAATTCTTTTAGGAGGGAGTTTTAATGCCCCTGAATTTTAATTAACATTATCCGCGATATTAATTGGAAAAATTATATAGAATAATGTGAATAATTAGGGAGATGAGATTAATAAATCCAATGGCCGTGACTTAACGAATGAACTAAAATAAGACTTAACTAAATTAAGAAGGATGATTTCCTAAGGAGTAAACTTGGAAATGGGGCTATATTTCTTAGTATGAATCTTTTCCTCCACTTCAGTGAACTTTTATTTTCTCATTCATAACTCCTCACCTATATTTCGGTCGGCCATTAAAAACTCTAGGAAGAGCAATAAATTGAAGAAAAAGCTAGGGAATTAAAGCTAGGAAATTATCTCATTCTCCAATTTATCAATCAAGGTGAATAATCATGTTTATCATCTCATTTTTATGTGTTTGGGTCGGATATGGGTTATACCTAATTCATTTTTGTGATTTTGGTTAGGATATAACCAGTCAAACCTTTGCTTGGATAAGACATAGGTGTTCTAAATGTTAATGGCCTAACTAACACATTTTTATTTGGTTTTGGTTAAATTCTGAGTTGTTTTGATCTTCATATGCTTTGAAATTTTAATATTTGAAGTATATGATTTGTCAGATTTTTGTAATTTTTGGGGACTTTTCCTTAGTGATTTACTTAGGTAATTAAATTATTTAAGCCTAAGGGCCAAACTGCGAAATTGCCTTTGAATTAGTCAATTCAGAGGGAAGGCTGCAATTTGAAAATTTAATTGGGGAAGAAGAATAGTGTTTTAAGAAAAAAGCTGACTTTTGTATACTTTTACATTTGCAAGTATAGGAGAAAGCTCCTCAGCCAATCAAAATTAGACTAGCAGGATAAAACATCACTTTAGTAGGCCCAGTTCTACCTTCGACTCCAACAATCCCACTTTTACCCTTTCTTCTAAGATGGAAGGTAAACAATTACCCTCCGCTTAAGTCGAAAGGTAGGCACGGTGTCGAAGGGAAGATGGGCGAAGGGATAGGGAGGAAGCTTCCTTTACTTTCAAATAGAAACACAATTGCTTTCGAATAAGTTGAAGGGGGATCCATCGACTCTGTCATTTTATAAAAGACTACAAATTTATATATTCAAAAAGGGGTTTCAAAGGGGATCTTTGAAATTTTAAACCTTCAAGTGAACTGTTTTAAATGTTTTCTAAAAAGGTGTTTTTATCCTTTCGACTAGGTCGTAGGGATGCCTTCGATAAAGCCGAAAGGAAAGAAGGGGGAAGAAGACGGGTTACTTCTGAACATCTTGTTGTTTTTAAAGTAAAAGTTTTAATGCCTTCGATAAAGTCGAAGGGTAAACCTTCCGACATGGTTGGAAGTGTACTTTCGAAGGGTTGGTTCCAACACTAACACTTCATTGTTTTTGAATGGTTTTGAAAGATTTGGTTTTGAAAGTTTTGATTTCGAAAGATTTTGATTTTGAAAGGTTTTGAAGGAGTTACCATTAATGATTGCGAAAGGTTTTGAGTCTCACTGATTTCGAAAGGTTTATAAATAGTTTTGTAAAGGGGGATACCCCAGGCTTTCGATAAGGTCGACAAGTAGAACCTTTTGACTAAGTCGAAAAGAAACCTTCCGACAAGGTCGAAAGGTAGGACCTTTCGGCAAGGTCAAAAGGTATGATTTTGTGATGTTTTTAAAAGAAAGGTTTCTGAAATGGCTAACTTTGGATGTTTATTTGCTTTCTAATGGGACTTCATTCGAAGGGTTTTAAATGGTTGTTTTTAGCCATTTTCCTTATATAAAACTTTGCTAAGTCGAAGGGGTTACTTCGAAGGGTTATAGCATAAAATACTTATCTTTGTTTGAATATGTAAGGGGGATCCTTATATAAAATGAATGTTAATAAACCTTGGGGACACTAGGGTGGGTTTAATGTTTTCGATACATAGTTTAGGTTTACAAACAGAAATATGCTTACGAAAATATACATTGGGACTATGTGTTTTTATTTAATTTAACCTAATTGGGGCTACCAATGGGAATTGGTTAAACAGGTGGTATACCTGGGAAAAATAAGTAATCATAGGGATCATGAATTTTTATAAATAATCATGGGGATTATGATGTTTTAATTGGCCAAGTGATGGGTTCTTGGTTAACCTAGGAAAACCATGGAATGTGCGGTGGATAGACCACATCAAAATTTTAAAGTAAATAATATTTTGCTAGAGGTGGTTAGCTACAGGATTTGGAACCCAAGGGTTCATAGTCATCCTAGGAAAACTATGGAGTATGCGGTGGATAGCCCACACCATCTTTTATAAAACAATGCACGATGGATAATCAATATTTATTTTAAATGGGATTGGGATGGATAGTCCTATTAAATTATGAGGACGTTCATTTTAAAGATTTTAGAGGGGAACTCTGATAAATTGATTTTAGTTGGAAAATCTAATAAATTTATTTTAGATGGGATATCTAATAAATGGATGGATGGGATATTCAATACATATGATTTATGGCTTTATTTCAAATTATGTTAAGACCAGTCATTTTGGGTGCAGAGGCATAGTAAATAATTTGCATGTTTTGTTTTGGATAACAGTGAGGGAAAAACCCGTTCCACTAAGCGACGTGGTCTCACTAGATATCTATTTATGATAAGAGATGATATGGGATTATTCATACCATACTAATTGTCTGACTTAAAGTTTGTGTTTCTCGACAAACGCTTGGGTAAAAAATTAATTTGAGTAGTTTGAGATTGGGAGACTTTTAGGTTTTTTGACGAATAAGCTTTCAGAGACGTGCAGGAGGCAGTGTTAGCTATATAGGAGTTATTTTTTGTTTTTCGACGTGATGTACTAAGAATTGTAAAGTTCATATTATTAGTTCTCTGATCATCATAAGGGGACATCTTCATTTGTCGCTCTTATCGTATTTTGTGCATGTATATGTGATCTGAACATGGTTAATGTCTAGGATTATGTAATTAAATCTTAAATTGTAATTTGCATGAAATGAGAAATTCTGTTATTTTTTCATATTCCTATGTTCCTGTGTATCAATATTACATATGCCGCATTCGGTCACCAACAAATAACAAATACGTATGACTGCAGCATCAGTAGCGGTTAGTTTTGGGCCTCAGAAGGCGGGATGTTACACGTATGGCTTCAAATTGTCGACTTATCTTTTTATAGATATACGACCGACCGAAAGATAAGTCCATGCCCATAGCTACAAGAGTGTAACTTGTATTTGATTAATATTTACAACATTCACTAATGTGAATTAATGAATACCTATGTCCATACCTGAACTAGAGTCATACAACCTCTGGAAAAACCGTTGTTGTGCCAACGCACTCTCGTAAGCTCTGTATAAGTGAAAGCTAGCACCGCACTGCACCACGAATATTGCCGACAAGAATCAAAGTTTTTTTAACAATGGGAGCCATTGAAGGGCCACTCTAGTCTTTAATCGATCGCAGAATAGACGTTGCGTGATGATATGTAACATAATAGCGCGGGCGTGCTAGGCTATCTGCACTGGAGGGGCACGACAGGGAATATCACCACCAGCTGCTCCCTAAACCATGTAGCCACTATCGAGTCATTTCTCCATCTCACGTCTTTTGGAGGAGACAGGCCAAGCAAGGGCTCACACAAATCGATATAATTGCTTAGGAAATTCGGTTTTGAATGAGATCCCTGTTTGTCGACAATCCGAGCAACATAACTACATCTTTCAACGTGATGGTCATTTCACCTACTCTGAGATGAAATATAGACGTCTTATCGATCAACGTCGCTAAAAGATTACGATCGAGCTGTGTGTATCCCAACTTATAAATAACACCGAATCCAGCCCTGTCTAAAAATTCCAACACACCAGGATGCGTTGACGTGACAAGCTTTAAGGTCAAAGAATGGTCAATGATGCCGGCTCAATCGTCTATCCAAAATTAACAAAAAAAGCAAGTTATTATGCCATTTACTAACACTTTGCAAAATGCAAGACAAATTATATCAACATGTACCTCCATCAAATCGTTATTGCTTGTGCGGTGTTGAGCTTGTAGGTAAATCAATCGATCCAGGTGCCATTTCTTCATATTCTACTATAATAACATAACCAAATCAAGTTTATGCCCTAAGAAATCTTTATATACATTAAACAACCAATTAAACATTTGTTCTACACGCACAATCTACTTTGTCGTAGTATAAAAACAAAGATTTACACCTACAAAACAATTTTTTGTCCAAACCCTAAAATCTTAAAACAAGAATTAGAGAAACAATTGGAAGATTACAAACCCACAGGAGGTGTTTGAGAGGATGAGGAAGTCGTTCTTCAATTTCTAGCTTGATTTAACGAGTTCTTTAGTAAAAATATTGATTTTTTGTGATTTGGGATGTTGGGTTCATAATTCTTGTTTTGGGTTTTTGAGAGTAGAGGGGTAAAGGGTTGAGGGGGCTATCTTAAACAGAAAGCACACAACATGGCGGCATTTTGGATACCGCAAATTGGCGGCATCACAAATGCTGCCAATTAGTTTTAGTAATAAAACGTGTACTAGCGGCATTTGAAATGCCACCCGTACACGTGGAGGCTGATGTGGCAAAAATTGAGCTAGTTTTGTAAATAGTTTTGCACTTATCCTATATTTGTAATAAGTTCTGGATTTTGGCCTAAATAAAAATTTTATCCTTTTTTATATGATGCTTAACGTTAAATTTAATTTTTTTCATTTGGCTTTAATCAATCATATGTCCATGATTTTCGATGGTCGCTCATTATAGTACGTCAATTAACAACCACGTGTATTTGATTTTCAACAAACGTTCAGTGCCTTACGGTGATAAATGATCGAACAATATTTAGGTGTCTATTTGATAAAACAAAAATGATTTTTACGGTGATCGTTAGTTGTAGGAGCTGTTGGCTACTAGATAAGCCAACCCTAAGGAATTAGTCTAATGCATTTGTGAAAGCAAAGATGACTTGCTAACACTAGACTTAAAAATATAAAATGAGGAGCAAACATACAAATTAAAATAAATGACACAAAGATGTAGGGTGGCTCGGCCAAACTTGCCTACGTACACTATGAAGATTTCTCATTATGTTTTTCTCTTACAATTACAGTGAAGTATAAGAGAATAATACAAAATTACACACTTTAAAACTAGAAAGTTGCCAATCTGAAGAGCTTTGAGAAGATTTGCTTGCTGGAAATGTCTATAAGCATAAAAAAAATCAACTTTTCCACCTCTTTGATGTTGTATGACATGAGGTACATATAGTAGCTAAAACATATAGTGGATGACTGGGATTACGTATAAAAACAAGCGGGAAGCATGTCTGGCCGTCGATCTGGTTTCATAGGCCGGTAGAAAACTGCTGTAAAGGTGGTGTGGAATGTGTGGCTGAAGATATACCAATTGCCACTCGGTACCAGGCGCATGGCTTGCATTTAGTGCGCATTTAATATTAGCGGCATGCCAGGAGTATGTATGCTTTTGGTAGATTTGCTGCCATACCCAATACGGTTAGTTGTACGGATTGTCATTTACTTTTGCATGTCTATGTGGCAAGACGGACAAGTAGCTTTTTCTCGGTTGTGCTGGTTCGTCACTTGCTACCGACGCTTGTTGAGGAAAGGTGCGTTGCTAAGGACCAAATTATAAGGGATGTGCAGGGATAGTTAAGAGGTGACGAGACGGGCTTCCTAGGACTGGTCAATGGCGGGCTGTGATGAAGTTACGCTAAATCCGTGTCACGCTTGAGTCGGGTCTTGTTTAAAGAGTTGGCCATTGAAGCCACCTTATGTTCGGTTAAGCCGACTGGTATGGACTTAGAGGTAGCTGAGTAGATGGGCTGGCTTCGGGCTAGATTGTGTATGGGCTGCCATGAACTAACCGGACTAGGATGTGCTAGGTCAATTCGAATTAGGCTGGGCTATGCCGAACTAGTTTTTTTAGTTATACTTGCATGAAATTTGAGCAACATTTTGCCTCCTAAGTCCGTCTTTGTGAGTAGAGGCAGGCTTGTCAAATCACAAAGATCGTGCCAATCAGTTCTTCTAATATGAATTTAATGCATGCCACACATGGCCTCTTTTCATTGGCCGTGATGGTTCACTTTTTCTGATGTAGCGCGGTGATCTAGCTTCCAACGTGGATAAAATGACAACGGCATTAGCCACACCTAGACAGTCAAGATCGGTGACTCTTCAAATCCAATGGCTGTATGAAAGGAGCAGGCATTATAACTGGCCTTTATCTTTTTACCATTCCACTCTTTACTGAAGCAAGATAAATTTTCAGCTACTAAAGCTTTCAAAAATCTTTAAAAAAACACTCCGACTTTTTAAGTTTTCTTCTAGTAACAGCAAGCCCTTCTCCTCCTCCTTTTTCTTATTTGCTTCCATGGAAGACATGGCCATCGATTGCCTAAAGATGGCCAGAATAGTGCGGATTACGACCATCTTTGTCATGTCAATAGTGGTCGATCGACGTTGCAAACTCCACCGTGGGACTTGTAGTTTTTAATAGTGATATTAGTAGTAACATTAGTAATGGGCTGTGGACCAGGCTCAATTAAGTTATGGCTTTAAGTAAATAAGATGAGTAACAGGTATAGGCCGTAAGACCTACAACTTAGCTTTTAGGAGCCGTATGAGTCATTAGCCGGTCGTTATGCAGTGCTCAGTCAGGGTACATCCTATGTGGTGGTCTCTTCTTTCTCTTTGGGGCTTATCCCCAGGCTTTTCTTAACTTGGTTGTAGGACTATTATTTAATTAGGCCATTTGTGTTTCAAATGGCAGCTTCTAGATCTTCTTCAATCGGTGTCTCTAGGCTCAAAGATTATGAGCACCCAAATAGGAAAGTCAACTTGGACAGAGTCCAGCCGGTAATGTATGCGATATTGGGATGGTTAGATATCCCACAACTGCTGATCATCCCGACCACCCTCCCTTGGGCTTCTTCACATTCTCTTTGGACTACTTAAAGGTGGAAGTCATGCTGCCTCTCTAGCCCTACTTTGTCTTATTCTTAATGCCTACGGGCTTACCTTGGCCAACTTACCCCCAATAGCTACCAATTCTAGAGTGGGGCCTACATTGCTTGTGTGGATCTCGGCATTCATAAGCCAAATTCTAATATAATATAAATGATCTTCCAACTGCAGAAGGAAGCGGGTTACCCAACTGACACCCACTTCCATTTTCAAGAAAAAACTAAGCCCATTATTTCAACAGGCATTCCCAACAACATCACTCCAGATTGGATAGGAAGTATTTCTTTGTCCCTCTGAGGGTCAATACCGAGCTAAGGCACATGGAGTTCTAAACCCCTAGTAAGTTCTTCTTACCACTCTCTTTTCTTCGCCTCTTTCCTTTCCTTCTTTTGCTTATCTTTCTATTTCTTAACTTGCCTGTTGATAGGGTATTTCCTTACCTATGTTGACATCGGTTTTGGGATGCTAAATGAACACATGAACCTCTAAAGATAGTCGTCGCTAACATCCGAGATTTGAGAATCTTAATGACCAATATCAACATATGCCTTGTTGAGCTAATGAGGGGAAGCCAGATCATGGTTGTAGAGCTGGCCGCCCCTATAAAAAAACTATAGATAAGGCAGCTAAGACGCATTGGGACTATGCCCTGATCGGATTCAGGACAACGTGGGTGGGTTGATCACTAATGTAGAAAGGGGATATGGCAACGTCATTGTGAGTCAGGGCATGATTAGTGGAAACAAGTAGACCCTTATAAACTAATCGATGTTGTGCTGATGTCGTAGTGGGATGAAAAAGAACCACAACAGTTAGTTGATGTCTTGGTCCCTCAGCGTGAGACATCGCCCATTGATTGGGATATAAAGGCGAGCTTCAAGGAAAGTAGTGTTGGGGAGGGCTATAAGAGTCGAGCGTCGGTAGGGACAAAGGTCCCTCCTTTGATAAAATCCCTACATATGACCCTTTGTATCTTAGATACGAAGCTGCACCTCTAAGTGAGCCTCATGCCGAGGGAGATCAAACTAATGTAGGCAACTCAGCCTCATTATGCTTGGCCTTATCAGAAAGCAAGGCCGGACCGATACAAATAGTAGTTTACTTGCATTTATATTTCCTTTACTTTGCATTGACTAACTCTTGCTTTGTCTTGTTATTGCAGCGGCCAGTAAGTTTGGCTTTAATGTCATCGAAAACCTTGACTCCATTGACCAGACCATCGCGACCCTCGTGCCCATGGGACCCATATCGGATAAGGGGATCCTTGAGTTACCTTCCATCCCCGAGCATGTGCCTTTACAGCAAGATAAGAGAAAGAGGAGAAACAATGTTAAGGAGGAGCCATTTTCTGAGGCTTGTGCTCCTTTTCCTAAGTAGGCACATATCTATTATGAGGAGGGGCTGGCCAAGGGGAAAAGTGGGGTGCCAGTGGGACATGTGTTCCTGGAGATTAACTAGGCTTTAGGCCATAAAAACTTGGAAATGCTGCCAAGGTCATTTTATACGATGTTTGTCGAGATTCTAGCATCGACCCACCAGATCCGATTTGGATGAAGCCAACATCCTAGGAAGGATGTGAATAATGCCCACACATTGGATGCTTTTCTCGTAAACTTCCAAAACTTAGGCATCTTGCTTGTTTTATGGAATCTCCTAACCGATCATTTTTTATAGGCCACCCTCGCTCCATCCACGTTCATGATAACTTTCTAGAGCTAGGCAGGCCAGGTGGGTGGTCAAACAGGTGGTAGTGGCGATAGAGAAGGTGGAAAAGGATGTGGTCGATGCAGAAGACCAAGCAAAGAAGGCAGCTGAAGATCCTAGAGGGAAGTTGGAGAAAGTAGAGAAGGAGATCAAATCCCTATGGAATGACCTGATCTAATACATAACCAAGTGCAAGTCATCAATCGACGTGCAAGTTGCTATAGTGGCGGAGGAGACTGTATGGCAGAATCAACTAACGAACATGATTAAGGCCATGTTTAGGAAAAACTATGATCTGTCCATCTCCATGCACCTTCTTGATGTCAAGACCCTAGTAATGTCTTGGGTTGATGTAGCTACCAAGATAAAGGCAAGGGGGTTAGTCGTGTCGGCCATTTCGATCCGGGAGCATAAAGGCGTAGTGCGCTATGTGCCCTGCATTTTTTGAATGAATGAATTCCTTTTTATTATGAAATTTGTCTAAGTACTTTGTTGCCTTATCTATCCTTGTTTATCTATAAATATCTTGTAAGGTCACATATTTTGAGTAGCAATTATTGTCCTTATGTATCTGCACTTGTATGTATTCAACAAGATAGATAGAATAACCAAGCAAGGTAAGGGACATGCAGCGAGTGCGGTCCTTCTTTAGAAAACCTTGTACTGAATTGGCTCTCATCTTAGTGGATGGGTCGGATTGGCCAGTGGACTTGGATGTGAGTATTATTTGCGCAACCCACATGTTTATCAAACGTTGAGGCCAACATATGATAGTCGAGCATCTTTGCATTGCTTTGTTGTTGGACGGTCCTGGCATGAACTTGAGCATTTAGTGGCTTGAGCGTTCTCCTTGGTGACATGTGACAAAATTGAGTGGCAAGCGGTCCCAACACGAACCTAAACATTGAGCAGCTCAATAGTTCTCTTCGGTGATGCATGGAAACCATTCTCGGCACAAACTTAGGCACTGAGTGGTTCGAAGGTTCTCTCAGGTGATACGTCACCAGTTGATGTTGAGCCCGACTTATTTTTATGTAGGTGCACTATGAATGCCAAACTTTGGCATCATTCGAGGTAATATCATCAGTCCCGACAATAGTTCACTGTCTTGCATGAGGGATGGGCGACTCATGAGCGAGGTTGCGATTGCATCTTAGGTCATCAATGCACCCTAACACGAAGAGGAGAGACGTCTCATGCAAATTCGTGGGGCATGTAGGCAGTCCTCAAGTAAGGAAGTGAATGCATGATGATTCAATCTTGCTGGATAGCCTGGAACTTCACAAACAAGGAAGTGAATGCATAGTATTCACCCTCGTAGATAATCGGTCGACAAGGAAGGGAGTTGAGGCTTGTGTGGTCCTTGACAATGAAGATCGGCTGTCCTTAAATAAGGTAATATGTGCATACCAACTCATCCTCGTTGGATATGCTATAGAGGTGGCAGGTGGTCCCGACACGAATCTTATGCTCGAAGGTTTTCCAGGGTGACATGCTGCAAGTTTGGTAGTCCCTAAGTAAGGGAGTGAATGCATGATAATTCACCCTCGTTAGATAGCCGGGCGACGAGGAAGGGAGCTATGAATGGCTTGTAGTTCTTGACAGTAGAGGTCGGTTCTCCCAAACAAGATAGGGAGCACATAATAACTCATCCTCATTAGATAGACAATAGAGATGGCGGGCAATCCCAACACGAACTTGAGCATGGGCTCAAAGGTTCACTCGGGTGACACCAGCCAGTTTGGTAGTCCCCAAGCAAGGGAGTGAATGCACAATAACTCAACCGTGCTTAATAGCCGGCTAGAAAGCGAGGTGAGCATTGAATAGCTTGTGTGGTCCTTGATGGTAGAGATCGATAGTCCCCGAATAAAGTAATGAGCATATAATAACTCATCCTCATTGGACAACCTTGGCGATCATGTTGACCAAAGTCGGTTCTGAATTATTTGATGTATTCTTCACAAAAATGTATCATATAGCCTTATAATTGTAGCTAGTTCTCATACATGATAAGCTCGAAGGTGCATTGTACTCTACTTGCAGGAAATGTGGGCTTCATCCGAGTGAGAGAGGCGGTGAGCACCATTTGTCAAGGCGACGCTTATAACATATTACCCCTCCCAGTTCTATTGAAGCACTCTTTCATCTGGGTTCTTTGTATTTACGAACAATCGGTGTAGAACTAGATCGTAGATAGTGAATTTCTTAAGCAAAAATAATCTATCACTAAATCCAATAATCCAAAATATCACAAAATTTCATTCTTAAGGATGCGTACCTTCTAAGGCTGAGACTTGCTTCCCTTTATCCTGCACATAACTAGGTCCCTCAATTATGAACATCTTGCCCTAGTTTTCTCCTTTGGGCTTTTTGCGCTGCCTATTTATGTGACCTACTTTATCATAGTTCTAATATTTCTTTAATTGATCATATTTTCTCTATTTGCACTCAATCGTATAGTGGCCCTTTTTTCCATGATAGTAACATTCCACTTGAGATTTTTCAAATCGAACTCTTCTATTTAGGTTGTCATGGTTGAACTGGTTTCTTATTCTTTTCGAATTTCCAAATCTATTTCTAAAAGAATGATTTCTTTTTATGTTAAGGTAGTGGAGTAGATTATCTACTTGAGGCCGAATCTCATTCACCCACCATTTCATATCTCAATGCCATATCACCACTTCTTCTAGTTGGCATCTTAGTTAAGTGAGTAGTTTATCTCTTAACTCCGCATTCAACCTAAGAATAAAATTTCATTCTTTTCCAATGGTGAATTGATCGATGTGAATCAATACTTTGAAAAAGCATTAAATTCATTTACATACTCAATCACCGATGAATACTTTTAAGTTAGATCTATAAATTTTTGAAGTAGAGCTGCCCTTTTAGCTTTGAGAATAAAATGGGCTTTAGATAGATCTTTAAATCCTTGCTAAGTTTTTCTTCTTTCGGTGTTATTGCCATGATGGCATTGTACCAGTCCAAAGCACTACGCAAACCTCCTTTTCTCTTGGTATGTTGATACTAAATCATTGAAAATCCTTTTGCAAGATCTTAACCAAGTATGCACATCTATTACACCTTCATTTGACAAGAATGGATTACCTCCTAGATAGGTATAGTCATTGCAGAACCTTGTGAATTCTGTTATGGGATTCATATTTGATGCTCTAACAATACCCACATTTTGAATATGCCTCATAACTTCAATTCGTTGGTCTGTTGTCAATAAGACACTTGGATTTTTTGACCTGCTTCTTTGACCATTGGTTGGTCCAAGAGACACTTCTGCTCTATCTCTGCTAGGTCTAAAGATTCTCTAATAAACAACATTTATCACTTATTAGATAAATGTTTTTATTGATAAATATCACTATCAAATATGTATATATTCACTGATACATATATAAGTCCACTCCTGGTGTTCTTTCCGCAAAAACTAATCTTAGCTCGTATATTAATTGCACGAGTTATTCTGAGCTCTAACCAGGTTATACTGACCGGGTAACAGCTTATGTCCGAGTCTTCTAAGGTAAATTATATTCTGATTCCTGATTTACACAATTATAATTCATCTCGGCTCTAATACCAACATGTAATTCCCCGACTCCAGTGATCGAATTATCACGGGGATCTTACCACTCGATAGCTCAGATCATAGGGCACGAAAGAGGTGATCTCTCATATATGCAACAAAGATATGTTTCAATACCCGAATACATCTGAAATAATGCGTATAACACCTCGATGTAGAGTAATATATACAAGTTTTAGAATTGAATAACTTACATATCAGGAACATGTATAAAAAATGACAAAGATATCAATATCATAGTTGAAATGGTAACATATGTATAACTCAAAATGGTCTGGTGCATGGATTACTCAAATACATTATTTAAAATCCAGTAGACTATGAACAATCCGAAAACTATCTACTTCAAATGTCCATATAACTACTCTTCTTGCAACCAATTTTTAAACATATCTATAGCTGCTTTAATGGTCTCATTTCCATCTTGTATCTGGATAAACTAAACAGAGATGTAGATCTTGGCTATAGGTAAGGGTTGCTAAAATCTAACTTAGTAGTACTCCAACATAATATCTATTTCCTACGAACTGCTTAATAAACAAAACAGACTGATGTCCAATAGGTAGCTATCTTGAAAGCACAACATCTTAGTCTTATCTAAGCGTATATATCACAAACATTGAGTTTAGATAAAAATCTATTTGTGAATATAATCATGTAGAACAATAACAAAAAAGTATGGTGTCTGGTATATATGCATGACATATCAATCAAACATACAGATGTCACTCATACCATATAAAATCTCGCCCATACTTTATTTTCACAAATCAGCGATTAAAACGTGTCACAGCTCTATCATCATGACTCACGGTTGCACCTTGTTAACTGGGATATCACAATCTATCCATATTTTATGAGCTGCCTTTTGCTATATAAATTCAAAACATCATTTCAAATCGTTTATTTTATGAGGTGGAAATTTCTACTTTTTTCTTATAAGAGGGCTCTCATTTCCTTATGAGAGGACTATATTATCCTCTCTACTATGACTCTCGGTAGGATTTCACGTTGTTAATGGTTTTACTCTCTATATGATTATCTACCTCAACAAGTCATTACGATCCTTTTCACCTGTATACTTCCGATCAGTTTTCATAGCCATCACATGATCCCTTTTAAAGATGTGATCAATCTTATTGGTGTTGTAGTCCACTTCAAATCTCCATCTAGTGGCACTACTTCTCTTCGTTTCCACTATGTCTCTGACGATCTTTAACTTCTGTATCTTTTTTACTAGCAATAGATTGTTTGGACACTGTGATGAGGGACATGTCATCACAATTCGGGTCGTGACCCTTATATAAGTCTGCTAGGATGGATAATAGCAGTCTAATAGTCAATACCTCATACCATTCTCGTGAAATGTTAAATTTCAACTTTCAAAACATTTGGCTTCCCGAAACATTATTATTCTCTAAAATAATGTTATATCCTAAATAAATGTCGTGTATATTCATTTTTATTTATCAAGAAATAGTAAATTCAAAATATTTCAATTCAAGCATGAAAATTCACATATTAGTATCAATGGAATATAATAAACTTGCATAATATATATATAAACACACATACACATCTGTACTAAAAAAATCAAACACGTATTCCGAAGCACCCATAGGCATTCAAATCTTGAATGCACAAACAAACCCATCTCTAATCATTCACCTATATTAATTGTTCTATTTTTGAATTCAAATAAGCAATCAACAATTCTAAAGTGTTAACAAAAGTGTATGGCGTATCGATGAGAACATGCATACTTTGTTTTGCGAAGAATAAAAGATTTTTCCTGTAAAAATTCTTTTGAAAATCTTTGCAAATAACCTATAAACTATTTTCCTTTTCAAAATTCATTTGCAAAATCTTTCCAAATAATACGTAATAGATTTTTCTATTCAAAATTCATTTGAAAATTGTTTGCAAATAACATATAAAAGATATTTTTTTTTTCAAAATTCATTTGAAATGTCATTGCAAATAAGTTATAAAAAAATTTCTTTTCAAAATTCATTTGAATTTTTTTGTAAACAATTTCTAGTGTTAAATTCCATTTCAATATAATTCTACTGCATTTGAAATCTTTAATAACTTTCAAATCAAATCAAATCAACCTTTTCCTAATTCCTGAACAAACTTGCAAATATCATGTAAACTTAAAGTTAACTTTCTTTATTTAAACTTTTTTACAATAGCCTGAAATCATAGTCCACTATATTTTCGTAAAATTTTAGAGTTTAATTCCCTATGGATTATTCCATGATAAATTTGCACTAACAGATATAAAATTTGGGTTCTCTGTGCATTTTAGATACCTACACCAATTTTGTGAAAATCATATAAATTTGATAAACGCCGTTTACTCAACCTTTTTTACAGCAAACTCTAATTTTTGTCTATTATTACTGAATAAAATTTCATAATTAAGTTCATTACCAATTATTGTAGCTTTAATAATCTTTAATAGGCATTTCTGAAAATTAACTAAAAATTTTCAAGTTTCAAAGCCAACTTTGTAAAAATCATATAAATTATAAAACTTATCTTCTTCATTCAATTCTAGCATCACTAGTAAATTATAAATTGTAAAAATCATATAGTAGTTTTACTTGTCGATCTAGCATCACTGTATAAAATTTAATTATAATTAAATTCTTTACAATTTTCTACTTATTAAATAATCTTTTATAGGCACTACTGTAAATCATTCCGTCTTCAAATATCAATTTAGTAGGGTATACTCGTACGATTTTAATTTTAACATCAATACTTAGTTTCAGATATAAACTCATTCAAAACAATAAATACTAAGTAAATAATTCAGTAATAAAATCAATACTACCCATTCTAAGCAAAGCATATGCAATATATAACTTGAAAACATTCAATATGCCTTCTAGAGCACCATAAAATAATCGAAACCTCCTTATTTTCATTTCTATCTACAACGAATATGCCTAAAAATCAAGTTAATTGTATGTAAAAGGTAGCTTTGGTGTAAGAACATATACTCACCTCCTTAGCTTGATATTTTTCTTTGGTGAAGAATCTTGAAGCCTTAGCTTGCTTGAAAAAGGGATGGAAGTATGCATTGTTTTATTTTTAGTTAATAAAGAAGAAAATATGAAGAAAGGCGATGGGATATTTATGTGTTATGGGTGATGAGGCTTAGATTAGGATAAGCTCTTGAATAGGTTAAAAATGAGATATTAAATTATAGTGAGTATGTTTAGGATAAGATTTAAGTGGTGATTATCCATTTAAATTTTGATTTTTCTTTTTAAATAAAACCTATACCCTTAACAATCTTATAACTCGAACTGCCTTTAAATCGGAATTTTATACCCTTCAAAAATCCACTGAAGCCGTTTTATTCAAATTTATTTTTATTCTTATAACCATTTTTTGAAAATATTACTTTCCAATTTCAATATGATAAAATAATTGTTTTATTTCCAAAATTCCATGAATATTACTTTTACCAAAATAAATTTTCAAATAACTTTCGGACTTTTGAAAAATATAATTAAAATTTCAAATTTCAATTTTAAATCTTTATTTTTCAAATAAATCCCAAAAATCACTTTTATAGAATAAATTCAATAAAATTCCCAAAATTATTTTATGATATCACTTATCAATTTTCTAAACCCTTTTGTCATGTTAAAATAATTTCACAATTCAAATCCATTTGAAATTTAGATTTCTTTGATTTAAACTTCAAAACTTCATTTACACAACAAATTTCCAAACTAAAAGTCCTAAATATATTTTATTAATGATTAAAGAGCAATATGCTACAATATTTGAGAAATAAAACACCTTTATTACGAACATGATTAATTACAGAGTTAGATACAAGTAACAAATTACGTAACTGCCCCAAGGGCATACCACTAAATCTCTCAAAACCTACATGCATTAACATAGTACTTAATTCAACCAATATCATTCTCCTATCATGCATACATAACTCTTAAAGTATGCACTTATAAAGTGTAGCATCCCAAACATAGGATCTTATATCCAAGTTCATGTAGAAGAGAAAATAACTCAAATACCACATATCCATCGACAATGCATAATCTTCCTTCCTATACATGTATATAACACGAAAAATTTCAATGCTTAGAATTTAAATTGTACTTTCATACATGTATTTTAAATTAAATATTTTCCTCATATTTATACACTTTATATCCTCAAACTTATATTAGTAATCCAAATAAATATGTTCAGAACATGCAATTTTCCTTAGGTTCACCCATGGACCAAAATAACTATTTTTTCATATTCAAAAATCATAAGAATATGTCCATCTACATGTAATAATATCTCATTTTGGAATAATTTATGGAATATTCAAACGGACAAATAGTTATTTATTCACTTTGATGTATAAATATATTTTTATAAGTATATCTCAATGTAACACCCGGTATTTGTATAATAATAAGAAATAAATTAAAAAAGGTTTGGTCAATTTAAGAAAATAATTGCAAAATAGTTGTTTTATAAACAATTGAATTGGATGACGAAGCCTGCGTTATCGTGATCGGCTCGTTTTCTAATCCATGTTATATATGAACTTGTTGAATTTGGAGCCCATATGAAGGAGATACGAAGGAATTAAATTTTGGATTCTAGGTGGACCTTGCGCCATATTTTTTTTTAAATTTGAATCATCAATGGACACTTTCCTCTTCCATATAAAGGCCCAAATCAAAATCATGTTCCTTTTCCCAATTCTTTTCTTCTTCCCTCATTCGCTATTTCTTCCATACACCGCGCTAAATCAAAAGGTCACAACATCCTCATTTCTTAACGACATCATGCAAACTTTACATTAAAATAATTTTGAGGTAGAGGTATACAATATGGGAAATGGATTTGGATGAAATTACGGAGTCAATGTGCATAGCGGCCCTGATAGGGAGGATTTCAAGATTATATCTTTAAATTTAGTGGGTGGGCTTGTCTCTTTCGCTTATAAATCAAATATAATGTTATAATAATACTCTAATCTTTTAAATAAGGGTAAATTGGATAACTAACGAGTTTGTATGGTAATTTGAATTTGTATAGTCTAAAAAATTAAATGGTGATTTGATCTATGATCAATGAAAATGATATTTGATGATGTTTGGCCATACAATGAAATACTGAATTGGATATTAGTGATATGAGGCCAGTACTTATATTGGAATTCAAAGATTGTTATAGATTGGAGTTTATGATTAATTTGGATGAACTAAAAATAAATTCAAAATTAAATGAAGTTATACAGATGTTTAATATATAAATGAACGTAAGCAAAGAAAATTAATAAAAATGAGTTAGAAGCATATATGTACATAATATATTCAAAACACTATGTGAAATCTTTTAAAAATGACGTGAAATGATTTTCGAAATTAAAGAATGTATTCGTAAATTTTATATGATTTAAATTATATTTTTAATAATTTTATAAAGGGTATTTGGAGGGAATTTGGAAATATCGTGCTTATTGTATGAAATTGTGATTTTAATGGAAATATACAATATATTAATGTTTATAAATGCTATATAAAAATTTATACAGTCCTACATGATATTTTAGATATTAATAATTTGATCATGAATTGATTATGGTTTTTAAATGTACTTTGAAGTATATATGTGAAAAGGTGTATTTTTTATTTTCAAAGAAACTTGTTTTGTAAACTATGATCTCTATGGAATTTTAAACTAATTTTGAGGCTAATCTTTTAATGAAATTGAAGTAGACAGATAATAGAGAAACAGACCTCAACCTAAAAGAAAACTTTTTAAGAATCAGATCAAAAATGAGTAAGTTATAATCAAAATAAAAACTAGAAAAAAATGTGTTATGGAAATCAATAGGAGCAGGGCTCCTGTTCACGGCCACCATCGATGGTGCTGTTGGGTCTTGTTTCCCTCGACCAAATAAGGAAAGGTTTATATATATATATATATATATATATATATATATAAGGGGAATCTATTTGGGGATTTTCCAGGTTTTTCCAGTGATGTTTCGACTACATTTTGATGTGATATCCCAGTATGATTAATCAGGTGAATGCTTATATAGTGTATATGTATATAATAGTATATGTATTAATACACACTGTAATAACTGGCCTTTACGATCCCTAGAAGTCGACACTAGTACATCCACGGTATCAATGTACGTAACATCCAAGTGCCAAAAAGACAGATCATTAAGGTGAAAGAAAAAAAATACATAACAGAATCTCAAAACCTGACGAATGATATATAATATACAACAGGTTTTTAAAAAGAAAATAAACATTAATATGCATACACACATAAGAGTACAATTATCCTATCATCAGCCTTGGACAGCTATAACGACCTGTCCTTAAAATATATGATAAATACAATAAGAACCAAAACAGCGGAAGATAAAATATGTGAATACGCCTTGGAGGATCCAACTTGTCTCCTAAAAATCCAATGTGTGGGGCTAAATTAGGAAAATATGATTAGGCTAACCCGAGAATTATAAGAAAAATAACGCCTGGATTAGTTTGGTAAAACCAGCATGAGAAACAAAATCAAATGGATTTTATTTAATGTTATAAATAACCTAAGAAATGAAGGTATCTCGTAAGACCACGCCGCACATCAATATGGATGGGGTTTTAACTTATAATAACCAAATTATTTTTATTATAAAATCCAATGATATTATAATAAAGTTAGTGGTTGAAAATAAATATATAAAATAGCTAAAATGCTTGCGTCTCACATTTCAACATAGTTGGGCACAACCAAGTCCGTAAAGGCACGTATTGGAGATTGGATTTACATCAGTAATAAGGCTATTGGGGTACCACATATCTTAGTACACCTCTAGAAAAATGTACCAAAGGCCATACATGGATCCTTCTAACACAGAGCCTGCCTACCCCTCAAACATGACAAGTTGGATTACTAAGGCTCCGAAACAATGTGCATCAGCCATGGTCCCACTTTTACAAAAATACCAAATCTATAAATATCTATTCTATATCGAGGAATGACTGATCCTAGTGGTAGTGAACCACATAGCTCTGCTGCATGTCCCCAGTTTTAGTCATTACCTGGTTGTGAGGCTTGTGAGGACATGATTACCTTTTTCCTATCTTAGCAATTTGCACTTGGAATGCTAATACTGCCTTCCAAACACAAATGCAATGCTAACATTCGTCCATACAAGTTGTTCAGAATATGAATAAACCATAAACACTACTTCTACTAAATCCATTTTGGAATAACCCTTAGGATTAATAGCAATTATGCCTTGCACTTCAAAGAGCTCGGTCTTCAATTTCATCGCCTTCAAGATGTATTAAGTACGATACTTGAGTTGATTCGAAGTGGTTTTCAAATAATTCATACTTATCTGATCTCGGTTTCTTCGAACCAACATTCAATAGTTTTTGGTAAACTCAACCTAGTTCTTTCTGGAATAATTTGATAATATATTAGATCAGAGATTGCCTCTTAACCATCTAAGTGGATTTATTTCCTTATCATTTGTCATAGGAGAACAAAACGAGATTTATACACACAATATATCAATATCGTAGATGACTGTTCTATATAACTCCCCCGTTTCTTCTAGATATTTCCAAAGTTAGATTTAGGCCAAGATTTGATAGTCGGTTATTTTACTATCAAACTCCAATTAATCAAATCGATTTGATTCCATATGAGATCCACTAAGCTTCTATAAATAAATCTTTCAATTCTTAACATCTCTTTCAATTATTTGATTCAAAACACCTTCACAAGAGATATATTCATAAACCCCTTGTACTGTTTTCAATACTTGGTAAAACTTTCATATACTTATCTCAATAGTATAAGTATATTAGCAAAACTTGATGAAGATTTCCTCTTTTTCGAAAATCATATCTAAATGGGTCAAAATAAATATTATTTATCAGTGTAAAGTATGGAAAGAATATTTCCATACCACCATAATTACGGAGGATTAGTAATCAAAACAAATCTCATTCCTTTATAAAATTCCCTTTTTATAAGCCCATTTACACATACCTTTATAAGTCTCCAAGTTAATTTATAAATCTTCTTTATAAATCACTAAAATGATTTATAAACTCCTTCTAAAACTCCTTTACCAAATATCATTTAAAATCTCCTTTACAAATATTAACTACAAACCTTCTTTACAAAATATATTTTATATACATCGTTATTTAATTAATTAATTGCTTTTAATCAACATAAGTAAATAGTTAATTATCTTTTTCAACAACAATAATAAGACAAGTAATTAACTTTAAACATTGTTAACAAAACAATTTATTCTTTAGAACATCCTTAATAAAGTAATTTAGTAACTTAACTCATCATTCATTAAATCAATTAATTAACTTAAACCATAACCAAATCACTTAATTAACTTAAATACAATTAAATATCTTTAATTGTCATTATTAGTACAATTATATATATATTCTTCAATATATATATATATATATATTTAAAATAATGATATAATTAAATAACTTAAAACATCTTTAATAAAATAATTAAAAACTTTAAACATCATTTAATAATATAAATAAAAAGTTTACTTTTAAAATATTATCAGCAAGATAATTAATTAACTAATTTTAAAACATCACTTGTAAACACTTAATCTCAAATTGTTATAAATTTGAAGTTAAATTTAAATCCATAACCTTTCAAATTCAAAAGAGGCTTAGAAATTACAATGGTACTCTATCAAGCTACCATTTATTTCAATTTTAACTTTGAAGTTACATAATTAGTATTTACATAAGCAACGTATATGTCATAAAATCAATTAGCAATTTCTCGCTAGTCCATCACTTATCTAATATAAATTTATCAACATATTAATTAAGTGACATATGAATGAATGTCCAATTAAATATAATAGTGGAATGTGGATTTATTCTGCTAAACAGATGTCAACAATAATCTACATAATTTATTTATGGCTAAAGGATGTTCTTATTTGGCCAAATAGATATCAGTAATAAAGTGAAATAAATTTAACCGCATTATTATTTAAAATAACATGATTAAATTCAACCATGTTGCTAAATCATAAATTGGCACTTCATTTAGACTATCAACTGCTTATACCACAGTGTTCTTGACGTCGTCATGAATCCAAAGCAAAAAGTTCGTGTGTCGATCGGTTTTAAAACGGATGAGATATTATACTTTAAAGTCAATAACTTTTATTATAAAATTAAACAAATTTAGTAAAAAGCTTCCTCACCAAAATGAATGGGCCCTGCCCATTAACCTATTACCAAACCGGTGTGCCACATCTTCCCTTCTCCTCCACTTCAAATTGAGATCCTCAAATCAAAGCTACCCTCCAAATTGACATGCCTGGAACTCGAAGTGCACAAACATGCACGTGCATGTGTACATTTGCTCCAACCCTCGAGCGCCGAGACCAAACATACCACCAGACTTGTCTCTACCTCCTCACTCCACTGCATCTATCGCCTCGACTACCATGCCTCCCGATCGATTTTCGACCAGCACGCCCCTAAAGTACAATCGTGCTTAGATTTCACATTCACCCCCAAATTGAGCTCGTCTCAATGCCCCACCCACCTGCAACCACCTATGCCTTTGCCACATGATTCACCATTCCTGCCAGCACCCCAACGCAAACCTACGACCAACCATAGTTGCCTCCTCCATCGCCATCACACCGAAAACTGAACCATAATAAAGCAGTGCCTTAAACCCTAGATCCACCTCGCCTAACCACCACCAACCTCACAGCTCTCTGCACCAATATGAAAGAGTTATGCCTTGATCTAAGGTAGCTCCCAGTCACCACCGTATAATCCCACGACCCATGCTTTATGTGAAATTGACTTTTGATCGAAAGCTAATCATCTCCTTGCCATGCCAATATCCAATACCCTAAAATCACAAAATTGGCCTTAAAATCATGATTTTCCTAGAGGAACACAACTTTTGACTCTGTTCGTTGAATCGTGATCGATGAAAAACCGACATAGATTGACCCATTACAGTTATAACAATTTTATCAAAATATACTCAACAAAGAATTCGACAACTATTTTTAAAAATAGCTAAGGATCAAAACTAACAGCTCTCTAGTTAATTGCAAAAGAAAATTCAAAACAATTTGTGAGTTGTTGATTTTAGAAGTTGAAAAGGAGGATGTTAGATCGAAAATAGAGTGCAGACTCTTATTGCTTACTGCAAGCTACTTTCCTATTTTTACACTAAATATCACATAAAAGTTTGATTTTTTAAAACAATGTTATAAGCATGAGTATTATAACAAAACCTCAACCAATATTATCAATAATTTATATAACATTCAAATATTAGCCAAGAGGTGGAAATTTCACCTTTCTTTTCTCATGCTTTTGTTAAAATTCTTAGAAGGTTTAACCTTATGATATAGAAGTAATTTTTCAAATTTTAAAAGAAGTAAAGAGGATGAAAAAGAAGGTTTAAAAAGATGAAGTATAAAAATGAAATAACAATTGAAAGACGCATATTTACATATATAATGAAAATAAAAATAAGACGGAGATGTTTAAGGACCAAAATGTCCCTAAATAAAGTTTTTCAACTCCTACATCTTATCCAAACCCATCAGAGTACAAAACATAAGAAAGCATGTTTGGTAATAGGATGATCATGTACTTTAGTTCATTTCCTACACTCAACGAATCTTTGAATTTTCACATCCATTACTTCCTTTTTAAATTTAAATATATTTTAAAATAATAATAATATTATTATATTTATTCTTACATTTAAAATAAAAGTATTTCAACATTTATCACTGTTGTTTAGAGAAAAATCAAAGGTATTGCATCTTCCAATAACTTGTTGTTCGATAAAAATCTAAAAATGCGAAAAGCGCGTTTCGATCACATTTTCAGTTTTCCGTCAAACTATATATTAATATAAACCAAATTTAAAAATAAATTTTCTTTTCTCAATTATAAATTAAAAAAGTGTTATTAAATTATTAAAAACCATAAATTGAATATTTAAAGTAAATTAAATGTTCACAAATAAAACCAATAAATTTTGGGTCGTTACATTCTTCACCCTTTAAAGAATTTTGACCTTGTAATTTCATCTCAAACAAACAAAGGAGGAATCCTGTTAACACAAAACTTATCCTCTTTACCTCTATAACTATTTAGGGAAACATTTTCAATAATAACCACTTAAGTTTTAAAACTTGTATAATATCCTGCTATATCCTAAATGGTATAACAGTATCTGATTTCAAACCCTTTTTATTTTGAATTTATTTTCCCTTAAGTAAACTCAGCATCCCAAATACCTGGGTTTTATTTCCAAAACCTTTTTTGAACGGATACTATATACATTTCTAAATAAATAGTTTAACAAAATATCTTTTACTAACTCACTTTGGTTTGTTCGGATTCGAACTCGTTTCAATTGTATAATGACAAAGAGAATAATTTACTAAGTGCGCTACATTGTTCGCCTATGCAAACATTCGATTGTCACTTAGAAGATTATTCATATCACCACAAAAAAATCGAGACTTATTTCTTGAACAAATCCAAAGAAACACTTTTTCTTTAAATTTTCCTTCCTAAAATACTTATTCTTGTAAAAACTCCTAAGTAAACTTTTACTACTATCTTTAAATTCACCTGAAATAATCATATATGTAATGACCCGCCAAGACGTATAATTTTAGCTAACAATAAACCACACATGTCTAACCCAAACTAAACGAAAAGACAGATAATTATGAAAAAGAAGAAAGAAAGAAGAAGAGAAAAGAAACTAAAACAATACAGAATCTCACAATCGCAATGGAATAATATATAATATAAAATCAATAATTTTACAAAGGAGAAGCTGTTATATATGTACATCCATCAGAGTACAACAATAATCACAATCATCAGCCTGGACAGTTATAACAATCTTCCCTCACAATTGTTGATGATTTCAACAATAAAGTAGCGAAAAAGTTATACATATGCGAATACAACTTGACGACCTCTAACTCATCTCTTGAGCTCTAATGCAACCAAAGAAATTTGCAATATACTCCATCTGATCCGAACATTATAATAAAATAATACCTCAGTCTGTTTGAAAAACCAGCATGAGAAAACACACCCAATTGAATTTTAAAGTTCTAAAAAACCATTTGAAAATCAAAAGTATCTCGTAAGACCATACCACACATAAACACTGATGAGTTTTTACCTTACGATAACCAAATGATTTCTATAGAAAATCCATTTATATTATATAATGTTTAGGGGTCATCGTATAATATGAAAATAGCTAAAATGCTTGCATCTCACATTTTAGCATTGCTGGGCACAACTAAGTCCGTAACGCTCATATTGGAGAATGGATTCCATATATGACAAAATAACGAACTACCTTATGAAGGTACATCTCTAGATAAAATGCACCGGGGTCTGATAAGAAAAACTTATACCCCTGCCACACAGGACTGGCTTATCGCTTGACTGGTGGTAACTAATGTGATCACCCCGCTTTGGGCCCCAAAGCATATAAGAATAGATAGTAACTGATCTAGATTTGGATTGATCATACCATGATGGGAAAAACCCACTTGGCCCCGCTGCATGCCCAATTTTTATCATTCCCAGTTGATGAGGCTCGAAGCTATGTTTTACCTTTATATAGCACTTCCCACTTAGAACGCTAACATTGCACTCCAGGCAACAATGCAATATCAGTATTCATTCATACAAGTTCCGAGACTGAACGAAATACTTGAGAGCTCCATCTCCAAATTTCATCATCTTCAAGATGCCTTCAATTCGAAATGCATTTGTTGGATCGAATTGGTTTTTGGATAACATATCCGATCACAGTCTCTTCGAAACAACTTTAGATAATTTTCGATAAACTCAACCCTGGTTCTTTAGGAAATAAACATTCAAAGATAAGATCGTAGATCTCCTCCTAAACAATAGTTGGATGGATTTCCTTATCATTGTCCTTGGATAATGAAATGAGATTTATAAGCACAGTACATCATCATCGAAGATGACTATGGCATATAACTCACGTGTTTCTCCCAGATATTTCCAAAGTTATGTTTTGGGTGAATTCTGATAGTCGGTTATATAACTAATGAATATTCAATCAGAGATTAATTCCATAGGAAAACCAACATTTAGTTAAGCACCAAGCAACACTAAGCGTCTATTAATTAATTTTTTAGTAATTCGATTCACTTTGATATATTTGAATCAAAAATTCATTTTACAAAGATTGATATAAACCCAAGATCCCTATCTCCCCCTACTAGGAAAAATATCTATATTCACAAACAATTTGGAAGGTTACCATTTTTATTCAATTCAAAAATACATTTATAAACCTTATTATAATCCACAAAACCATTTATAAACTTCTTTTATGAATTTATAAACCGTTTTTAAAAATCCTTTTAATAAATATCTAAGCAATTTATAAAATTCCTTTAATCATTTAACCAATCTTCCCTTTTCATTTTCCCAACATATTATAAGATTCCTCTTATAAAAATAACAAATCTGCTTATAAAACTCCATTTATAAATCTCGAAAACAATTATAAATAAATTCCAATCACTTACTTTTAAACACTACTATACTAATAATATTATAAATAAATAAATACTAATTTAAGACATCTTAAAATAATGCTTAATAATTTTCAAAACATCCTTAAATAACAATAATAATTAATCTTCAACATTTTTTTATAAATACTAAAAATTAATTTCCAAAACTTTATTGACAAAAATTAAAATCAATTTCAAACCATATTAATATTTCAGATAATTAACTTTCCAAGATGTTTAAAATATCAATATTTTTTTAGATCGTGTTAATATTAATAAACAACCTTTTAAATATAAATATATTTCCTTGATAAAAATTCATACTTAATCCAACATAATCATCTCCAATTTTATAAACCATGTATATAAATCTTTTCCCATCCTATAAAACTTCCTTTCATAAAAATTCCTTTACTTATGAACCCATTTATACCTTTATTACTTTAAAAAATCCTGCTTATTTATAAAACCCCACTCGAAGCATAATTCCAACCATTTTAATCTTGCTTCAAAATGTATAAATTTCTTTTATAAATCTCCTTCAATTTATAAAATATCGTTTGCAAATTTCAATTCTTACCTTCACCTTAAATTTCCAAAATAGAATCGATTATTTCTAAAATATCATTCCTCATGATAATAAATCCACTACTTGATTTATTTCACCAATTTGTTAAATGATAATAATTCCCTTTCGATTTATAAAATCATTTATAAATCCATACTTTTGTTAACAAAGTACGATTTTACAAACCTTTTCTTCTTTTGAAAAATATCACTTTTATAAATTTAGCACATTTATAAATTTCACCTTTACAAATAAATGGCAATACATATACCTATATATATAATGGTTAATAATATTTATATGAAAATATTTCCATTTTCTTTTAAGACCATATCCCGTTATTCTAAATGACTGGCTTAATTTCTCAGATTTTAAAAATCTTTACTCTTAGTTTTTAAAACTCCATCTAAAATGTTTTATAAAACTATTAAATTACAATATCCACAAAAATCATATTTTTATTTCATAAAATTTATTTAAAACATAAATGATTTTCAAATCACTTGGAATTTCTTTCCAAATCAAATCGCTATTTCATATTATTTTTAAAATACCGAAATTGTGGCTAATGCTACCAAAGCACTAAATAAACAAAATCGTGTCTATGTCATCATTTATAACATCCAACATATCCTATATCAATTTTTATGAAAATAAATCAACTGGGCGAGGAATTCCGTTGGATCTCTTCAATCCGTACCCCTGCATTACATACAATATATAATCATAAGAACATAAATCAACCGCTTCTAGGCGGGAGTCGTATACAAAGGGTCATTCGCTCTTATGTGGAAACATAATTGGATCTCATCTGCTCCAATAGGCAGGAATATATCCAACTAGCAATATAATTTAGTATATTATCCAAACAATCAATAACGATCAAAAACGAATATCCAAACATCTAATAGATAATTTTTTACCGACTAAAAATATTTTTGGCTAAACAAAAAGGTGAGATTAACTCACATTGATTTTAGTTCGTCAAAACATTCCATTTTGAATTAAAGTAGACGAACATCAAATTTTATTCCAAATTTCCCACTAGTTCCAAATCCATTCAATCCAACTTCAAAGCGTTGCCTTCGTTGTTATAAGACTAACGCAAAAATTTGCATTCAAATTCAACCTAATACAAGTTAAATATTACAATTATAGGATTCACTCATTTTAATAATATATAAAAATTATTAATTACCATCATTAATTTTAATTAACTCATTTTAAAAATAGTAACCCGCCTTCTCAAATTCTTTCTTCGTTGTTCCCATTCGACACTCCTTCAAGCACCACTTCAAGCTCACCGCACCACCACGTGTCATCGCCCTAGGGGACGCCAAACTCCACCAATAACCCTACCCGGCTTGGCCAAAAGATCTCCGGCCAAAACCCCAACCTCCGACGCCACCCTTGCTGGCCTAAACTCCCCTAACCTGCTGCCTTACCTAGTTCGACGCGACCATCATCAAGGCACCGGACCTCATAACGTTGTGCCATCTCCATACCTCACTTTAACAAACCCAATGGCACAGCCTAAATTACCTATCTCCCCCTTTGGCTCGAGTTAAGCAAAGATCTAGCTCCACTTCCCCATTTTGACCTCCACCCAATGACGACGAAACTGAGATTGAGCCCATAAAATTGAAGACCTTGGTCATGCGATTCCAACGAATCCATGCTTGTTATTTTTGATTTTGAATCGGATTTGATTTTAATTTTTGAATTTTTTTTGATCGAGTGGGTCTTTTTTTATTCTTCTTATTTTTGGGAAGAAAATGAAGTGCAGTAGGCTTTTAACCAACGACGAGGTATAGAATGAAGGCATGGGGTATGGCCTAAACATGTATAGGTATGGTTATAAAATAATATATATAAATTTATTTTAAATTAATCAGCTCAACACTTTGAAAAATATCAAACTCAAAAAGGGACATGCCGCCTGGCGTTTTATATGTTATACCCTTATTTCGAGCTGAATGGAACTAGTCTCGAGACCTAATTTGATCATATACAAAAGGTAACTTTTCAGATCCAATTATTTTATTATAATTCTTGAATTAATTTCTACGTGTTTCGATCTCGCACAACTGAACAATATGTCTGATTGCCATGAAATTTGGCGGTGTGCTATAATATACTATTACGGGTCCGATGAAACTAGTTTCGTCTAAATCCTAGATAGCGCCCTAGAAGGCTATTTTTATATGTTAATTAAAACGTCTAATTTCCAAAATTAGTTAAGTCACCATTAAATCCAAATTTAAAATGTAACGACACAGAATTTTACTCATTTGATCTTGAATGTTTAATTCATTTCTAAATGTTGAAATTAAAATATTAATTGATTTTGAATATGGAGATTTAGGTTGAATTAGTGAAATGGTTTAAAATTTCAAATATAGTGGTTAATTTGATTTGGTAAATAGTAAATTTAATATTTGAAATTGGGTAAATATGTGAATCTGGAGTTAAGTGGAAGTGGGAATGATTTTAAGGCTATTTTAAACTCTATTTGAATTAGAGTGATGATAATGGACTTTTGAATGGAACTAAAAGTCGATAAATAAAAATTTGGAATTTTGTATGTTAATTTAATAGTAAAATTTAATATATAAAAACAGTATGAATAATCAAATTTTGATTTAATATGATTCAAAATAATTTCAAATATGAATGTAATTTCTATTTGAATTATAATTGAGTTAGTAAGTTTTTAAAAAGGAAATTTTAAGCAATTTTGTCAATTTTGGAAATCGCAAGATTTAATCGACGCGTTAAAATAGCCTTCTGGGGCACAGTCTCGAAATTCGATGAAACTAGTTCCATTGGATCCGTAATAGTGTATTATTATCGAATTTCAAATTTCATGGCTTTTGAATTTATCGTTTGGTCGTACGGAATAGAAATGCGTTGAATTAAATATCGAAAATTTAATATTTTAATTCGATTCGAAAAGCTATCTTCCACATACGATCGAATTAGGCCTCGAAACATATTCCATTGTGTTCAAAATGGGGGTAAAACATTATAAATGCCTAGCGGCACATGTCTTTGGGTTTCGTTTAGAAAAGCATGTAAATTTTGAAAATAATATTAAAATAAAATATAAGCACATGTATATATGCCAGAAAATAGTAAACCCTAGAAAAGTTTACAGTCACCTCCACTTTTATCAATGGCCGAAAAGGCTACAACTTCCAACCTCGATTCCTTTCAATCCAAACACTTTTAGGCCTCGTGATTCCAGAAGCCCGTAACATTGGTCCTGATAAACCCCAATTTATTGCCTCCTCTCCACCCATTAACTGCAAAGTCGTAGGGTTCGTCGAGCACTACCATTCAACGGTAGGTTTTGGCTATTGTCGACCATGTGAGGCGAGAGGAGGCCTCGTTTTCTGGATGTTTGGAGGAAATTTCACGATGCTTGGGGGCAAGAAAGGGTCGAGCTCATCATTGTCGAGGCTAGTGGTGCGTGCCGTTTGTGGCTTCGTCATGGAAGTGTTGGATCATCTTCAAATCAAACGTGATGGTCACGTGGTGAAGGAACGGTCGACGGCGATGGGTTTTCTTATTCATGGTAGTGAACGAGAGGGAGAAAGGAAAACGAGTGGCGACGATCCGTTATTTTAAAATCAACAGCCAGATCTACTTAGATTAAAAAAAATGTGTATAAATTATATTGTTTTGAAATAGTTAAACTTATAAATTGTATAACTTTGCCATACAAGTTTGGAGTCGCACGAAACAAATTATGTTGGGACAGTATCGTCGAGCGCTACATTTTAGAGCTGGATTGGAGTTGATTGGAGCTAGCGAAAATTTTAGTTAAAATTAAATGCTTGTTTAATTTTAATTGGAATAAATGGCTATCGCGACGACTGCAAGCAAAGTGAGTTATCTCACTCAATTTTGGATTACTGCAGTTAATTTTAAATAGTTAAAATCAATTATTAATTGATTGATAGAATTGATAAATTATTATCAGCTGGATTTGATACTATATATAGTGGTATATATCGGAGTGATTGATATTTCCACATATATATAGCGGATGACCCTATATGCCGCGTTATTCCGCCTTGAAGAGGAATTGGTATTTTTATGTTGTATTAACATCTATGGATGCAAGGAAACAGGTTGGAGGGATCCAATTGGATTCCTAAAAAATGTTGAATTTTAATTTCATATATAGTGATATATAGTTTGTTGAAATATCCAGTGTAGATTATGGTGTGATTTGAATTGATTGGATGCTATCGTAGCATTGACCTAGATTTTGGTATTTTAAAATACCATAAATAAATATTTGATTTTTAAAGGAATTTTAAAGGGATTTTTGAAGTAAAATATTTATATAGAATTTTGGGTTAACTGATTTGATAAAATATTGGTTTTGAAATATATATTGAACTATTAGGGATATTGTAAATAGAGATTTTGGGATAAAATATATAAAAGAATTTTTAATAGTAAATTCCTAAGCGGTACTTGTTTAAATATAAAAGGTTTTAAAAACCAAGATTTTAAGTAGATTGGAGGGGTAGAAGTGAATTTGAAAATAAGTATAAAATTGGTTATACTGGAGCTCAAGTAATATTTTCAAATTTACGAAATGAAATTGGAATCGAGATTAAGGGTTATATTGTTATCGAGAAATTGGGCTTGTTTTAAAAAGATGATTTTTAATTATTAACTAGGTAATTTTTAAAAGTGTTAAAAATATTCTAAATTTTTTTTATTTAATTATTTAAATTTGTTTGAAATATGTTTAAGTATTAATTAGTTACCTTATAATGATTGTTAAAGATTTATTACTATTTAAGCATTATTATTTTTGAAGATAAATTATTATTAATATGACTTTATATAATAACTTTTATTTAAGAATATTTGCCTAAATTAAACATGGAAATTTATCTTAGAAACCTATAAGCAATATTTTGAGACAATTACTAAATAAAGTTTTCGGAAGGTAATGGTATGCTTTCATGGCGTAATCGGAGGCAGTGAATGCTTACAGTTAAGTTTTGGATTTCTCCGGGATAAAGATGTAACCATTGAGCTATGAATCCATGGTTGATACCATAGTGGTATTTTCCATATTATTTTAAAAAGGGTTTCAATATTTTGAACAGGATAGTTTATGGATATACTGAATTCAATAAGATAAGTACATACTTTTGGATTAAGAGGTTTAATTAATTTAAAATTTAAATTAAATAAGACTTGGTGTTTTCAGTGGAAATGAAAATTTTGGTTGAATGATTTTTTTTATTGATAGTTAAACAATCGACTATCAAATCTGAACCCAAAATATAACTTTAGGAATATCTAGTGAAAATACAGGAACTAGTTACCGTTTAAGGTGTTATACTATACGTATAAACTCGTTTCATTCTTCTACGATGATGGTAAGGAAATCCGTCCGCTAATGGTTAGGAGGTGATCTCTGATCTTATCTTCGTCTATTTATTTTCTAAAGAACCGGGGTTGAGTTTACTGGAAAATATAGACGTTGTTTTCCGAGAGATGGGGGTCGGATGATTTATTTGAAAACCACTTCGATCCAACGAGTACGTTTTCGAAGGAAAAACAAGAGCATGGAGTCGAAGATGGAGCAGTGAAGTGCAAGGGTTAATCACTTCTAATCCTGAGGATGATTCCAAAATGGATGTAGTAGGAATAGTGCCTTTGGTTCCGTTCGGATCCAGAACGGACTTGTATGGAGGAATGCTATTAGTACATTGTCATTGGAGGGCAATGAGCATTCTAAGTGAAAATCCTTAAAAAGGTAATCGTAGCCTCTAGCCTCATCAACCGGGAATGACTGAAAAGCAAGGGAGATGCAGCAAGGCTACGGGTCGCACCCAATTAGGGTATGTTTATCACCTTTCTAGTTACCCTCGGATATTATTACTACGATACATGGAAGGAGCTCGGAAAAGGGTGGGAACACTCGGGCTGATAGCATATTCGGTGTATCCAGGTTAAGGATAATCCGGTCTTGTGTTGCAAGGGATCCCGGCCTCGCCCTCGGTACATTATTTCTAGACGTGTACTATGACAGGTGATACCACAGTGCCTAGTCATTCGTTTGGAATCCATTCTCCAATAAGCCCATACGGTTTTGATTGTACCCAACTATACTGAAACGTGAGATGCAAGCATTTTAACTATTTGAATAAATATTTGTACTTAGACACTATTATAATATCAGAGAATTTTGTTATGAAATGTTTTGGTTATCGTAAGGTAAAAACTCATAGTGTTTATTTGTGGCGTGGTCTTACAAGATACCTTTGTTTTTCAAAGGATTTGATAACTTAATAATTCAAATTGAGTGTGTTTTCTTACATTGGTTTTCCAGACTGACTCGGTTGTTATTTTATTATAATGCTTGGGTCAGACTGAGTGTTACAGGTTTAGGTTAGGACGCTATGGAGCTCAGGAGATGAGCTAGAGACCGAGACATATTCTCGTACTTGTTTATTTCCGCTGTAGTATTTGTTGAAATTATCAGCAATTGTAAGGACAGGCAGTTATAACTGTCCAACCTGATAATTATTTATTTGTGTACTTTGATGTGAGATATGTATATTATAGTTTTGATTTGTGTAAAGAACTATTTATATCATATGTTATTCAGTCCGCTATGAGATTCTATTTTGTTTAATTTCTTCTTTCTTTTACCTACTTTCTTTACCCTCAACAATCTGTCTTTCAAACACTCAATCTTTCGGCATGTTATACAACGAGCGTATTTATGTTGATTTTCGAGGACCAAAAAGGCGGGCAGTCACATAAAACTTCAGTTTTTTTCCTTCATATTCAAATAGAATTTAAATCAACTTTTGAAAGAATTTTCATTCATATTAATTCAAGATTCGGTTATTTAAACAATTTCAATAATTAGATTATCCAATAAATCGCTATTTTTTAATTTCAAGTTATTAACTTATAAAATTAACCTTTCAATATTTAAAATCAATAAATATTCCAAATTCAAATGACTAAAATTCCGGGTTGTTAAAATATACATATTTTCTGAAAATAGAATCCTCTTTTGAGATCAAATCAAAAACCATTTTATCAAAATACTTCTATAGTAAATTGTTATGGTGCATTACCTCACTTAGAAACTTGAAAATGAACACCGATGATGTTGTAGTCCTTGTCGGAATTATTTTACGGTGATAGAAATGAGTTTAGTGATTTCTATCTCTTTAAAAACATTTTAAAATATCTCTACTCATAATTACTTTCAAATAATACTAGTATATATATTTTCTTAAACTTTAAAAACCTTTTTCCAAAAGCACCGTGACTTAAGTCCTCAATTTTTCTACTGAAATCGCTTTTTTTTCTAAGCCATGTTTAACTCAATTTATAAAATCAACTTCTTCTATGAAATCATTTCTAAACTATTTATTCTAAAATATTCTTACTTCCTTTTAATAAACATTTTATTAAAACCCATTTTTAACCCGACATTAACATCGAATTCCTTATAGTCAAATTATGAAACTTAATCACAAGGTGTTCGTTATCATGTTACCACAATTATTATCTATCCAACTTAGGTTTTAAAAAAAGAAAATTGCTTATAAATCAACCAATACTAGTCAATGCCCCAAAGCGAGAGGAGCATGACTAAACAGACCTAATAATAATTATTATCATAAACAAGCACATCAAAAATAAATATATCAAATTTTTTAAAATCATCCTTTCATATATAAAATATACTCCTATACAAAATTATTTCATTTACTATTTAAATCAATATTGTGTTAGTTGGTCTGGTTCAAGGGTTTAGAGATCCTGATCAATCCTTTAACCACTCGCATTGACCAAAATCCATAAATCACTCAACTGATCAATTAACACAATATAAAATATTTTTATAGCACTAACAATTACATGCTCTTATATATATGTATGTATATGTACACATACACATGCTTAAACTCATTCTATGGCATCACTAACCCTTTCTGTAATGAGTTTTCCCTACCTGTTCATGATTCTCGTTTGACCTTCAACTTCGATACCAAATGTAACAACCTACCTTTACGATCTCTAGAAGTCGACACTAATACATCTATGGCATCCATGTGCCGGAAAGACAAATCATTAGGGTCAAAGAAAGAAAGAAAGAACATAATCTCACAAAACATGACAAGTAATATATAATATACAACCGGTCTTTATAAAAGAAAACAAACTTTAATATGCATATACAAATCAGAGTACAATTATTCTATCATCAGGCCTGGATAGTTATAACAACCTATGCTTAGAATCAAATAAATACAACCAGAATCAAAATAGCAGAGGATAAAATACATGAATACACCTCAGAGGATACAGCTTGTCTCCTGAAGCTCCAACGTGTCCAGCTAAATCTGGAAAATATGCTCGGGTTAACCCGAGCAATATAAGAACGCCCGAATCAGTCTGGTAAAACCTACATAAGAAACACAATCAAATGGTGTAACACCCCACATTTTTGGTAATGTTATTTAAAATATTTAATTAGTTAAATTAAATAAAATAATGTGTTGATTTGGGGATTGAGATTTGATTTGATTAAGGGGTAGTCATGCCATTTAAACAATAAATTAAAAGAAGAATTAAAATGAAATGGAGGAGGGGTAAAATAGGAAAGAGGCCATTCCTACATCCTCAAAACTTGGCCATGTATCCTACGCACATTCATTTTCCATTTATCAAAATTTCAAAATCATGAGGCCGGCCACCATTATCAAGAGAAAGGGGATGAAGTTTAAGAAAAGCTAAGGAAGAAGCTAATTCAAATCAGGTCTATTCACATCTCAATCTCTTTAATCTCTAAAGCTAAGGTGAATAATGTTTACATCTCTTATTTCTTTTGTTTTTGGTTTTAAGATGAACTCCGAAATATTTTGCATTGATTTGCCATGTTTTTGAATGATGGAATGATTATATATACTTATTGATGATTTATACTTGTTCATATAGATTTTATGGCATGTTTTGATATGAAAACCCTATTAAATAACATCCAAGTGCCTTGCGAATTTTTATATATACCAGAAATAATATTTTGAAGATGGATTTCAATTTTCAGAATTTTCGTGGAATTTGTATGAATTTTCTAGTAAATAAAATGTTATTTTGGGTTATAAATTATTTACGGTTAAATAATTAAAGGTTTGAGTTAGAAATTTGCATATGTTAGAAAAAATATAAAAATTGATTTTCAGGAATTTTTATAGAATTATCCTAAGTATTTTAATGGATATATAAAATTATTTAAGGTATGGGACTTAAGTGTTTTATATATTTATAAAAGGAGAAAGGGCTTTTTGTAAATAAATTCAAATCGTTAATACTGGAAAATTAGGTAGTACGTTTAGAAAAGAGAAACTTGCAACCACTCTCAATTTGATAAACAATGCATGTTAGGTACAAAGAAATAGTTTAAAAAGACAAATAAACATGTTTTTTTTACTGTTTCGATGCTTTCGACACTAGGTTTCGCCCCATACCTTGTCCTTCAACTCCATTGAAACTGATGCATATGGTTTCAGGTAAATGGTACATAGTAAATTAGATATAGGCGAAAGGTATAGGATCGAAACCAGGGGTTCCAAAGGAGTCGAAGCGTTATTTGTTATTAAATGATAATGCGCCTGCTTGCTTTCGACCGCGCAACTTTCGACTAAGTTGGCTTTCGACCAAGTCAAATGGATTTAAAGAAACGGTTTCGATTGGGTTATGCCTTTTTTTTAAACAAATGCTTTCGACTAGGTCGAAACCTTTAGCTTTCGCTTTCTACCATTTGACCTAGATGGTTTCGAAGAGGTTACTTTATTTTCTAAAATTTGGTCACTTCTTTGCTTAGAAATGATTTTGAAAGAAGTGCTTTCGACTTTAATGGGTTTATGAACCTCTTGCTCTAGTTGAAGGTATAATCCAAATGGTTTCGACCATAACGGTTTTCAAAGGTTTCGAAGAGGTAAATTTTTAAATGGTTTCGAAAGGTTTCCATAAATTTTAAATTGAACCGAAAAGCTTTCGAAATGTTTTATGTTTTAATGCTTTTTAAGGGTTTTAATGAATGGTTTCGAAGGGGTGGTTCACTAATCAAAAGGGTTGAAAGGAAAGGTTTTTCCATGTTTTCGAAGGAAAGGCTTTTAATGGTTTCGAAAGCGGTACTTTCAATGGTTTCGAAAGGTTTACTTTCAATTATTTCGAAAGTGGTACTTTCAAGGGTTACATTCATAGGTTTCGAAAGGGTAGTTTAAAGGTTTTAAACAAAGGTTTCAAATGTATTGACTAGGCAATATGGCCTAAGTGTTTTCAATTTAAAAAGGGTTTTAACTAGTTTTGAAAGGATAGCTATTCCTTATTAAAATTCATCAACATTATTTTGGGTAAAATGTATATAACATAGAAAAATAGCTTAGAGTAAAGCCAAAGGTGTATTTTCTTTATAGAAGTATGATTTAAAAGGTTAAATCATTTTGACAAGGTTTATCAAGGAAAAGATGAAGGGTCGTTAACCCTAAGAAAATGACTCAGATTAGAAGACCGTATATGACTTTTATAGGGTCACGTGCTATACTCATTAGCTACTGGCCCATAGCTAATTTAGTCCAGAATTCCAGCGTGTAGGGCTTAGTCACAGGTAATACTAAAATAATGGTCTAGAATTCCAGTGTCCGCTTTGATCAGAAAGTTTGTTGATTCTGAGCAAGGAGATATGTCTATTTTGGAGTATGCTAGAAAGTTCGGGGAGTTGGCCAGATATGGGTATACTTTAGTGGATACGGTGATGAAGAGGAACGAGAAGTTTATCAAGAGGTTGAAGCCTGAGTTAGCAAGAGCTACATTACCTCATATTAGAGATCATTCTGATGCTGTAGTGGAAATGACCTTAAGGGATGAGGAGATACTTGATACTCTAGAGACGAGTAAGCCTAAGGAGGTCCAGGCAGGGCAGAGCCAGAAGAGGACGTTCTTTTCCAAGGAAAGTGCTCAGAAGAGTGGAGCAGCTAAGAAAGGGAAGTTTGAGAATGTTTGCTTCAAGTGCGACAAGAAGGGCTTTTTGCTAATGAGTGCCCTGCTAGAAAGGCAAAATATGTGGCCGGGAAGAGAAGAATGTCAGGTGCTTCAACTACGACCAGATTGGCCACTATAAGAATCAATGAAAGAAGCCCGTTAAGGATGGAAATGGCAAGGTATATGCATTGGAGCCCACTGCTTCAAAGCCAACAGCTCATGAGAAAGGAAAGGCAGTTTTGGGAGGTATGCTTCAGATCCATGGTATGTCTGCTAGCATTCTATTTGACACTGGTACATCGCATTATTTTATATTTAGATGTTTGAAAGATAAGCTTAACCTAGAACCCACCTTTTTAGTTACTTTCTTATGGGTTGCAAATCCAATAGGAGGGTATGCAACTCTAGGGTTGAGATGTGACCAGTTAAAGTTTGACTTGTTAGGTTATACTTTTGTTTGCAGTTTGCATGTGTTTGATTTTGTGGGGTTCGAGATTATTCTTGGTATGGATTGGTTAAGTGACTACGATGCTAGGATATTTTTCTAGGATAGGAAAATATCGCTAAGACACCCTGATAATAAAAACATGATTGTTTATACCATAGAAGGTTCTAGCGGCGAGAAGAATGCTTTGTTGGGTGTTATGGAGCTAGATGATGAGCCGAGACAAGTTTTCGTGGTTAAAGAATTCACAAATGTTTTTGAACCTGTATTTGGATTGCCACCGGAATGAACCATCAAGTTTCAGATAGATTTGGTTCCAGTAGCAGAACTAGTGAGTTGGCCGCCATGCAGGATGACCCCCACAGAGATGAGGGAGTTAAAGGTGCAGTTGGTGGATTTGTAAGACAAGAGTTTTATCAGGCTGAGCAGTTCACTGTTGGGAGCGGCGATAGTGTATGCTAAGAAGCCGAATGGATCATTAGGCCATGTATCGATTACGTAATTTAAATGAGAAGACGATGAAGAATTGATATCCATTGCGGAGGATCGACGATTTATTTTGACCAGTTGAGTGGAGCCAACATATTTTCTTAGTTATATTTGACAAATGGTTTCCATCAGCTCAGAGTAGCAGAGGATAGTATACATTTGATGGTGTTTAGGACCAGATATGGATCGCACAATTGTTAGTTATGCCATTCGGACTGACTAATGCACCATCTTTCTTTGTAGATTTGATGAATCACATTTTCCGATAGCACTTGGATGGGTTCATGTTGGTTTTCATAGATGATATCTTCATATACTCCAAGGATGTAAGAGAGCATGAAGTTTATCTTAGAGTGGTGCTTGAGACGTTGAGGCAGCATCGGCTGAAGGTGAAGTTTTCAAATCATTTTTGGAAGAAGAAAGTGAAGTTTCTTGGTCATGTAGAGGGTTGTCAGTAGATTCGAATAAGATGAAGCAATGAATAGTTGAAAGAGACCCAAGACAGTGACTAAGATAAAGAGTTTCGTTGGATTAGCTGGTTATTTTGGAGATTCATTACAGATTTTTTGTGTATAGCAGCATCGATAACCAAGCTAACAAGAAAGGATGGGAAGTTTTCATGGACCGATAAGTGTGAGGAAGCGTTTCAGAATTTGAAACAGTTATTGACCCATGCACCTATATTGGTTGTTCCGAAAGGGAATCAAGATTTTGTGGTTTATGCAGATGGTTGTGGAACAGAATTAGGAGCTGTGCTGATGCAGAGGGGTAAAGTGATTGCCTATGCTTCTAGACATCTTAGACCACACGAGGTCAGATATCCGACACATGATTTGGAATTGGCTGCAGTGATATTTGCTTTGAAGGTGTGGGGATATTACCTTTTGGAAGAAAGGTTTGAGTTATATACAGATCATAAGTTAATGAAGTATTTATTCTCTCAGAAAGAGCTGAACATGAGACAACAAAGACGGTTAGAGTTTATAGCCAATTATGATTTTGGGATTGAGTACACATCAGGGAAAGGTGATAAGGTTGCAGATGCACTTAGCACGAAACATCAGAATGCAGTATTGGCAATGACTGATGAGTGAAAATAGTTAGAAGCCTTGTCATCTTGTAGAGTGCAGTGGAGATCTGAGGTTGGGTCTAGTGAAAGGGTTGTTGTATTATCTTGTTTGAAAGTTCGAGAAGTGGTGATTGAAAGGATTGCTTCTGAATAGGAGGAGGATCCAAGTTAGCTGAACAGATCAGGAAGTTAAGAGATGGAACCAAGAGTAATGACTTAAAGAACTTCAGTCTTGAGCAGAATGGGTGGTTGAGAAAGTGAGGAAATTGTGTTCCGAGTTTAGGAAACATAAGGAAAGAACTTTTGATGGAATGCCATCGTTCGAAGTTCTTTATTCATCCAGAAGGAACTAAGAAGTATCAGGATATGAAGAGAAGTTTCTTCTAGGAGGGTATGAAGCGGGATGTTGGCTTATGGGTAAAGAAGTGTTTGAACTGCCAGTAGGTAAAAGCCGAACATCAGAAACCGAGTAGTTTGCTTCTGCCAATAGATATTTCAGTATGGAAGTGAGATTCTATTTCTATGGATTTTATTGACGGGTTGCAAAGGTCGAACAGAGGAAATGAAAGTATATGACCATAGCGGACAGATTGACCAAGAGTGCCTGTTTCATTGCAGTTAAAGTCAAACAGAATGACACCTGTTTTAATGAAGTTATTTATGAAGAATGTGGTTAGACTGTATGGAATTCCTAGTAGCATAGTTAGTGATAGAGATTCCTTATTCACCAGCGAGTTCTGAAAGAGTCTATAGGAAGTTTCAAGAACCAAGCTCAAGTTGTGTTCCGCTTACCATCTGCAGACAGATAGGCAAACAGAATGAGTTAACAAAGTTTCAAAGGATTTGTTAAGAGCTTGTGTTCTAAATTTCACGGGATCATAGGAAGACCATCTGTATTTAGTCGAGTTTTCGTATAACAATAGTTATCAGACTAGTATTGGGATGACACCGTTTGAAGCTTTGTATGGAAGGCATGCAAATCTCCCGTTTGTTGGTTGGAGACCTGGGGATAAACTGATTTTTGAAATGGATTTAGTTAGAGAAGCTGCAGAAAAGACTGAGGTCATTCGGGCTGGAATGAAGGAGGCTCAGTCTAGGCAGAAGAGTTATGCAGATAAAAGACAGGAAGATTTAGAATTCTCAGTTAGAGATCGGGTTTTCGTCAAAGTGTCACCGATGAAGGGTGTGATCAGATTTGTGAAATCAGAGATAGCACCGAGATTCGTTAAACCTTTTCCTATTGTTGAGAGGATCAGGAAACTCACAGATAGAGTTGAGTTACCGAGCTATTTGATAGGATTCCATGATGTTTTTCATGTTTCTCATCTCAAAAAAATGTGTTAGAGACCCGGAAACTACTATTGCACCAATTATGCTAGATGACTTTGTAATAGAACCAGATTTGACTATAGTGAGAAAGCCGATTCCCATTGTTGCGAGAGATGGGAAGAGGCTTAAAACAAAGACGGTTAGATTAGTCAAAATCCAGTAGAGTGACGATGATAGGGACTGTACTTGGGAGGTTGAGTGCAGAATTAGAGATACTTATCCTGACTTGTTTGATGGTATGTTTTACCTTCTTGTTTGATTTGTTGTGTACCTTATGTACGAGGACAAAATTCTTTAAGGAGGAGAGAATACAACACCCCATATTTTTGGTAATTAGTTAAATTAAATGTAATTAGTTAAATTAAATGAAATAACGTGTTAATTAGGGGATTGAGATTTGATTTAATTAAGGGGTAGCTGTTTCATATAAAAAATGAATTAAAAGAAGAATTAAAATGAAATGGAGGAGGGGTAAAATAGGAAAGAGGCCATTCCTACATCCTTAAAACTTAGCCATGTATCCTATACATGTTCATGTTCCATTTATCAAAATTTTAAAACCTTAAGGCCGACCACCATTAACAAGAGAAAGAGGAAGAAGATTAAGAAAAGCTAAGGAAGAAGCTAATTCAATTCAAATACATTCACATCTCATTCTCTTTAATCTCTAAAGCTAAGGTGAATAATGTTTACATCTCTTATTTCTTTTATTTTCGGTTTTAAGATGCAATCCAAAATATTTTGCATTAATTTGCCATGTTTTTTAATGTTGGAATGATTATATACACTTGTTGGTGATTTATACTTGTTCAGATAGATTTTATGACATGTTTTGTTATAAAAACCCTATTAAATGACATCTAAATGCCTTGTGAATTTTTATATAGACCAATTATAATATTTTGGCGATGGGTCTCAATTTTCAAAATTTTCGTGTAATTTATATGAATTTTCTAGCAAAGAAAATATTATTTGGGGTTAGGAATTATTTACGGTTAAATAATTAATGGTTTAGGTGTGAAATTTGTATATGTTAGAAAACATATAAAAAGTGATTTTCAGAAATTTTTATAGAATTTTCCTAAGTTTTTTAATGGATAAATAAAATTATTTAAGGTACGGGACTTAAATATGTTATACATTTATAAAAGAAGAAGGGAATATTTGTAATAAATTCAAATTGTTAATTCTGGTAAATTCTGCAGTACTTTTATAAAACAGAAGCTTGCAACCAATCACAATTTGACAAACAAGGTAGGTTAGGTATAAAGAAATAGTTTAAAAGGACAAATAAACATGTTTTTCATTGTTCGGTGCTTTCGGCACAAGGTTCCATCTCCATACGTTCGCCTTCGATTGCATCAAAACTAATGCACATGGTATCAGGTAACTAATACGTAGTGAATTGGATATAGACGAAAGGTATAGAGTTGAAACCAGAGGTTCTAAAGAAGTCGAAGCGTTACTTGGTTTTTAAATGATAATGCACCTGCTTGCTTTTGACTGAGTAGTTTTCGACTAGGTTAGCTTTCGATCAAGTCAAATGGATTTAAAGAAATGGTTTCGAATGGGTTGCGCCATTGTTTTAAATAAATGCTTTCGACTAGGTTGAAACCTTTAGTCGCCGCCTTCTACCGTTTGACCCAAATGGTTTCGAAGGGGTTACTTTGTTTCCTAAAATTTGGTCACTTCTCCAATGCTTTTGAAGGGATGGTTTCGAGACCATCCCTTCTTTACTTAGAATGATTTCGAAAGAAATGCTTTTGACTTTAATGGAATTCCAATCCTTTTACTTGACTTAAAGGCATAATACAAAGGGTTTCGACCGAAAAAAAATTCAAAGGTTTCGAAGGGGTAAATTTTCGAATGGTTTCGAAAGGTTTCCACATGTTTTACATTGAATGCAAAGGCTTTCGAAAGGTTTAGTATTTTAATGATTTCGAAAGTGTTTTAATGAATGGTTTCGAAGGGGTGGTTCCCCAGGGTTTCGAAAGGGTTGAAAGGAAAGGTTTTCCTATGTTTTGGAATGGAAATATTTAAAGGTTTTAAAGAAGGATGTCTAATGTTTTGAAGCTTTCGAAGGAAAGGCTTTGAATGATTTCGGATGGGGTACTTCCAATGGTTTTGAAATGGTTACTTTCAATGATTTCGAAAGGGTTACTTTTAATGGTTTCAAAAGGGGTACTTTTAATGGTTTCGAAAGGGTTAGTTTTAAACGTTTTGAAAGGGTTGTTTAACGGTTTTAAACAAAGGTTTCGAATGTATTGACTAGGCAATATAGCCTAAGTGTTTTCAAGTTAAAAAGGGTTTTAACTTGTTTTGAAAGGATAGCTAATCCTTATTAAAATTCATCAACACTATTTTGAGTAAAGTATATATAAAATGGCAAAATAGCTTAGAGTAAAGCTAAAGATGTATTTTCCTTGTATAAGTATGATTTAAAAGGTTAAATCGTTTTGAAAAGGTTTATCAAGGAAAAGATGAAGGGCCATTAACCCTAAGAAAATGACTCAAATTAGAAGAACAGATAGGACATTGTAGGGTCACGTGCTATACTCATTAGCTACTAGCCCCTAGCTAATTTAGTCCAAAATTCCAGTGTGTAGGGCTTAGTCACATGTAATACTAAAATGATGGTTACACAAAGAAAGGAATATTTATGTATAGAGATAGGTTATTGGTTATCTCGCAAAACCATTAGGATCAGTTGACCCTTGGAGAAGTAAGTTAAGGACAGGCTGTCTAAAAGTTTTGTCTAACAGATGTTTGTACCATTTAATATTTTATCTAGTAGGCTAGAGTCAACCAAAGGGACAATTAGTCCAGTTTACGGACAGTTAGTCCAGTTTGCGGGCAGTTAGCCCAGATTTTGGACAGACGGTCCATTTATTACCTTTTTTTTAGCATAACGGACATTTCTATTAATATTATTATTATAATCAGTTTGATTAACCAGTTTGGCTGTAGGAAAGATTTGAAAAATATATGTTTTGAAAAGGTATTAGTATGTGGAAATCCGTTCCGCTAAGCGGCGTGGTCTCACTCAATATCAGTAAACCGAGATGTAACAGTATTATTCACACTAGGCTTTATGTTTGACTCAAAGTTTTTGTTTCCCCTTAAACTCTTGGATGCTCAAAATTAATCCGAGTAGGTTGAGGATTGAGGTTTATACGGTTTAGTATTTTTGGCGAATAAAGCTTCCGGAGACGAGCTGGTGGCTGATGGATAGATATTTAGGAGTTGTAATTTATTCTGTTTATTTTCGATGTGTGTATATTAAGTCAAATATGGCTATATTTACTCTGATCAACCACGGGGGCATCGTCATATGTCGCTCTTGGTGTATTGTTGTTATACTTAAATTTGATCATTTCCTGGGAAACTTTGTGGGATTATGTAATTTGGATATGAATTTGTTTTGAAATGTAATCAGTAAAATGTTGTTTTTGAAATCTTTGATTTTGTTCATATTCAAGTGCTTTTGATGTTATGAATACCATTAGCATTATCGTATTTTGTCACTAGAAGTTAATACTATGGATGACTGCAGCATCTGTAGCTCTTAGCTTTTGGCTCTAGATACAAGATGTTACAAATGGATTTTACTTAATGTTATAAAACACCTTTCAAAAATAAAGATGTCTCATAAGACCACGCCACACATAAACACAGACTGGTTTTAACCATACGATAACAAAATCATTTTTATTATAAAATCCAATGATACTATAATAACGTTTAGGTGTTGAATATATATATATATATATATATATATATATATATAAATAGCTGAAATGCTTACATCACACATTTCGACATATTTGTGCACAACTAAGTTCGCAAAGGAATGTATTGAGATTGGATTTCCATCAATGACAAGGCTATTGGGGTATCTCCTACCACAATACACCTCTAGAAAATGTACCGAGGTCACACATGGACCCCTTGCCAACATAGAACCGACTTGAGCCTCGAAAATGACAAGCCGGATTACTTCATTCCCTGGACCAAGGTTCCAAAACAATGTGCACCAGCCATGGCCCCACTTCTACATGCATACCAAATCCATAAATATCGATTCTAGATCGAGGAATGACTGCTCCTAATGGTAGCAAACTGCATAGCTCTACGCATATCCCATGTTTTAGTCATTACCAGGTTGTGATTCTTGTGCGGTCATGGTTACCTTTTTCCCTATCTTAGAAATTCCTACTTGGAATGCTAACACTGCTTTCCAGACACCAATTCAATGCTAGCATTCGTCTATTCAAGTTGTTCAGGATATGAACCAAAGGCACTACTTCTATTGAAACCATTTTGGAATCATGCTCAAGATTGGTAGCAAGTAGCCTTTGCAATTCAAAGAGCTCGATCTTCGATTTCATCATCTTCAAGATATCTTTAATATGATGCTTGAATTGGTATCAGTGGTTTTTGGATAATTCATACTTAACCGATCTCAGTCTCTTCGAACCAACATTCAATAGTTTTTAGTAAACTTAATCTCGATTCCTTCAGAAATAATCTGAGAATATATAAGATTTGATATCACCTCCAAACCTTTTAAATGGACGGACTTCCTTATCATTTGTCCTAGAAGAACAACATGATTTATATGCACAGTATAGCAACGTCGAAGATAATTATGCCATGTAACTCCTATGTTTTTTCTAGATATTTTAAGAGTTAGATTTTGGGCAAAGATTTAACAGTCAATTATTGAACTATAAATCAAACCGATTTAATTCCATGTGGGATCCACAAAACCTATATAAATAAATATTTCAATTCTTAAAATCTCTTTATTTGACTCAAAATACCTTCACAGAAGATATATTCACAAACCCTTTATACTCTTTTCAATACCTGGTAAAACATTCATATACTTATCTCAATGGTGTAAGTATATTAACAAAACTTAAGGAATATTTCCACTTTTCCAAAATTCATATTTAAATGGTCCAGAACAAATATTATTTAAAATATGTTTTTCTATCAACCAAACAACCATCCTTCGGTGTTAAGTACGGAAAGAATGTTTCCATACCGCCATAATCTTGGAGGATTAATAGTCGAAACAAATCCTATTCCTTTATAATTTTTTTATAAGTTCATTTCATATTTACAAATACCTTTATAAATCCTCAAATTAATTTACTTCTTTATAAATCTCTAAAATGATTTATAAACTCCTTATAAGACTCCTTTACAAAATATCAATTATAAACCTTCTTTACAAAATATATTTTATGAACACCGTTATTCAATTATTTAATTACTTTAATCATCATAAGTAAATAGTTAATCACCTTTTTTAGCAACAATAATAAGATAAGCAATTAACTTTAAAGATTGTTAACAAAATAATTAATTTACTTTAAAACTTGCTTAATAAAGTAATTTATTGACTTTACCCATCATTCATTAAATCAATTAATTAACTTAAACCATAATTAAATTACTTAATTAACTTAAATGCAATTAAATTTCTTTGAACATCATAATTAGTATAATTATATATATATATATTTAAAATAATAATATAATTGAGTAACTTAAAACATTTTTAATAAAGTAATTAAAAACTTTAAACGTCATTTAATAATATAAATAAAACCTTGCCTTTTAAAACATTATTAATAAAATAATTAATTAACTAATTTTAAAACATCATTTATAAATATTTAATCTCAAATTTTTATAAATTCGAAGTTAAATTTAAATCTGTAACCTTTCAATTTTGAAATAAGCTTAATGATCACAGTAGTACTCTATCAAGCTACCATTTATTTCAATTTTAACTTTCAAGTCACATAATTAGTATTTACATAAGCAACATATATATAATAAAATCATTTAGCAACTTCTAGCTAATCCATCACTTATCCAATATTAATTTATCAACGTATTAATTATTACAAATCAATGCCAAATTAAATACAATAGTGGAATATGGATTTATTCTGCTAAACAGATATCATCAATAATCTACACAATTTATTTATAATAGAACAGTGCACTTATTTGGCTAAATAGATATCATTAATGAAGTAAAATAAATTTAACCACGTTATTATTTTGAATAACACGATTAAATTCAACCCTATTATTAAATCATAGATTGGCACTTCATTTAAACTATCTACTGCTTATAACATAGTGTTATAAATGTCGTTATGAATCCAATACAAAAATTCGTGGGTCGATCGATTTTAAAACAAACGAGATATACCATTTCAAAGTTAATAACATTTATTTTAAAGCTAAACAAATTCAGTAAAAAGCTTCCTCACCAAAATGAATGAGCCCTACCCATTAACCCATTACCAAACCCATGTGCCATATCTACCTTTCTCCTCCACTTGAAACCGAAATCTCCAAATCAAAACTTCCCTCCAAATTGTCATTCCTTGAACTCGAAGTGCATGAATGCGCACGTGCATGAGCACATGTGATCCGACCCTCTACCGCCAAGACCAAGCACACCAGTAGACTCGTCTTCACCTTCTCACTCCTCTGCACCCATTGCCTCGATTACCATGCCACCCTATCGATTTTCGACCTTCACGCCCAAAAATATGATTGTGCTTAGATTCAAAATTCACCCTTAAATTGAGCTCCTCCCAATGCCTTAACCACCTGCAACCACCTATACCTCTACCATAGGATTCGCCATCACTCCCAGCACTCCAAGGCGAACCCGTGGCCTACCTTCGTTGCCTTCTCCATCGCCATCACACTAAAAACCAAAACCTAATAAAACAGTGCCTTAAACCTTAGATCCACCTTGCCTGGCCACCACCAACCCCAGAGCTCTTAGAACCAAAATGAAAAGGCTATAGCTTGTCCCAAGGTAGCTCCCAATCACCACCATACGACCTCCCAAACCACGTTTTATGGAAAACTGATTTTTGATCGAAAACCAATCTTCTCCTTGTTGCGCCAAAACCCAACACCATAAAATCATGAAATTAGCCTTGAAAATCATGATTTATCTAGAAGAACACAGCCACAGACCCTGTTCATCGATTCATGATTGACGAAAAACCGACATAGATTGACCACTTACCGTTATTAACAATTTTCTCAAAATATACTCAATTCAACAACTAATTTTGAAAATATCTAGGGATCAAAACTAATAACTCTCTAGTTGGTGCAAGAGCAAATTCAAAACGGTTTGTGAGTTGTTGATCTTAGAAGGTGAAGAGGAGGATGTTAGACTAAAAACAGAGAACAGACTCTTATCACTTTCTATAAACTACTTTCCCATTCTAAAACTAAATATCACATAAAAATTTGATTTTTTTAAACAATATTATAAGCATGAGTATTATAAAAGAACCACAACCAATATTATCAAAATTCATACAACATTCAAATATTAGCCAAGAGGTGGAAATCTCACATTTCTTTTCCCATGCTTTTGCTAAAACACTTGGAAGGTTTGACCTTAAGATAAATATAAATTTTGAGTATTAAAAAGAAGAGATTTTTTTCAAATTTTAAAAGAAGTAAAGAGGATGAAAAAGAAGGCTTAAAAAGATGAAGTATAAAATGAAATAACAATTGAAAGATGTATATCTACATACATAATGTTAAATAAATAAATGAAGATAAAGATAAGATGGAGATGGTTAAGGACCAAAATGTCCCTAAATCAAGTTTTTCAACTCTTACATCTTATCCAAATCCATCAAAGTACTAAACATAATAAAGAATGTTGGGTAATAGGGTGATCAAGTGCTTTAGTTCATTTCCTACACTTAAGGAATGTTTGAATTTTCACATCCATCGCTTCCATTTTAAATTTAAGCATACTTTAAAATTGTATTCTTATTATATTTATTCTTACATCTAAAATAAAAGCATTTAAACATTTAAAGTGTTGTTTAGAGCAAAATCAAAGATATTACAACTTCAATAACTTGTTTTTCGGTAAAAAGATGGAAATCCAAAAAGCACATTTCAGTTATCCATCGAACTATATATTTATATAAAAAATTTTAAAAAAAATATATTATCAATTATAAACTAAAAGAGTGTTATTAAATTATTAAAAACCATAAATTGAATATTTAAATTAAATTGAATATTCATAAATTAAAACGATAAAATTTTGGGTCGTTACACACACGCATACATAATATATATCTATATATATATATATATATATAAATGATTGTCGAAAATAGATGTTAATGTTTGTATTGATCCCATATTTACATTAATGGCTCCTATTGACTTGCCATGACATCATAGATCACACATATCCAGTATATGGATCGTAAGAGAATGGAAATGTCCATATGTAGGTTTATATGACCTTCGATAGACCGTATCTATGACTAGGTCCATTGATCATAGTATTATGAGCATATGGAATGATTTATTGTGTAATTGATATATGTATGATGTTTAGATAAGTACATTAAGTGGTAAGGTGTAACGTTGTCCTTACTCTTGTATGCATGTTGGTGGGTTAAGGTACATTTACACATGTTAAGTAGATTAAAATGACGTTATAACAATTTATTTGAAATATATGTGGAGTAGATTAGTTTTGCTAATTTAGATATAATTGACTACCTCTCCACAATGTCGTTTTATGATATTGATAGTTGATGGACTATGGAGTCAAGCTGACTTAGGTAGTGTCAATAGTGCAGATGACGGAGGAATTATATATATATATATATATATATATATATTCATCCAATGTTATAATTGTGACGCTTGTAGTTTGGATTGAAAACTATATATTGTATGGATCTATGATCTTGAATAAGTTATTAATTTTCTGAATATAAGTTTGTTTATATTATACATTGTTCCATTCACTGCGAATCCAGAGAGATGTGGTCAGAAATATCAGTTTGTTTCTTGTTATCATAACCTAACAATTTGTTATTTTCAGCTTTTAAGATTTGAAGTTCGGTTCAGACGCCACATCTGAGGGTCGAAAAAGGCGGGTTGTTACACTCACCTTACTTTTAATATTTGTTATTTGTTTATTTAAAAAGACAAACTCATCCTTCACCTTACTGCTAACTCATCCTTTACCTCATACTACTATATAAGTTTTGTGTACATTGTTCCATCACTGTTTCAATCCTTATGGAATATATTGCATTTAAAATTGTATCATCTACACATCATGAATGGATGTGTTTTAACGTTAAAACAATAATCAAATTCCAATGTATACCATTTCCCTCAAGAAGATAACATTTTCCTCCTTTTTATGAAAATTTTCAAACCAGAATATATATATATATATTCATAATTTTTCATTTTCTTAATTCACTAAATATAAATGTTGAAATGTTCGACATATCTTTTCTCCTATAAAACTTCATACACAAATAACTTCTTAACTTTAGCAATAAATTCTAAGTAACCTTTTTCCAAAATAGACTTGTCATAACTTCAATATCCAAAAAAAATCATATATTTATATTTAAAAATCATTAGATTTATGTTCTTTTCATAATATAATAGTAAATCAAACTCCGTAAATTAATAGATAAATGTCTTGTTAGCCGGTTCCAAAATTGATTTATCATGATTTGTTATTCAAATTCACTTTCCACTCTAATATTAAATAAAATTTTAAATGCTTATAAAGAATAATCATAAATCAGTTATAGGACTTAATAATTCAATTACCATGGTTTTAATGCTCATGAAATTCTTTATAAAAACACTTAAAAGCAAATTAATATTTTATGTAACTACAACGAAATCTCTGTATTAATTCTTTGAGATACCATATGCTAATAAGTTATTTATAGACTTTCATGTTTGCAAGTAACGACTTAGACAGTTAGGGGTATGCCTTAAGGCAATTTTATAATTTATTGTAAATTTTTAACTCTATAATAAAATCTTGTTTGAAATAAAATGTGTTTGTTTTCATATATATGCTTGTTATATTATGATATATTGTTTAGATAATTAGTTTAAGTATATTTAATAGAAAATCCTTAAATGATATGTCATGTGACAATAGTTACAAGGAGTTGTAAACATGAGAAGATTATCACAATATTAGTTAACATATTACGTAAATATTTATGGTCAAGTTATTTGTAGAAAGGGAACCAACATATCCATTGAGGCTAGAGTATGTAATTTTCTCTAACTGTTGGACACTGTATCAATCATAAATGCCGGGGGCACCAAGGCTTTGCATACTCATGGTTATTGAATGATTATGGAGTTATTCGTCCGAGAGTTTTGTATTGGTTAATAACAACTGGGTTAAATGGGAAATATCGTAATGACAATATTATACAGTTCTCTCAACTTTAGAATACTGCTGAACTTCAATATGGAAATTCAACTTTGATTATAGTTAAGTCCTGGCATAGCGACCATCAAGCGACTATATTTGAGTCTGAATAGAAGCATTGAAATCAAAACACTATCCAATAGAGAATTCGTCTCCTTAATTGTATGAGTTTAGTATCACAATCAACTGTAGTTAACTTAAAGTCAAAATCTCTAGCCAAAGTGGTACGGTTAATCATAAATGACATTCTTGAACCAAGGGCTTTGTTTATGGACTAAATAAGTTGAATATGGATGGTATTGGAATTTTGATCAAAATCAAATTCCATAAATCCAAACATGATATATATTGACAAAGAGAATTGGGGTAAATAATCATTTCTAAAAGGCACTACTTAAATTTTTAAGCCTTGAATTCGGTCATACTGTCACACCACCAACTACTGTGCCATGTGAGCATTAATATTTGAATTATTCAATATCAACCACTGACTGAATTCACACCTATGAATCGTACAAATGAATCAGTTCAGTCTGTAAGATACCATCTGATTTAATTATTATATAATGACTTATAAATTATGTAAATTAATTAATATTTGAGAAATATTAACTATTATTATTTTTCTTTATAGGGTGTATTTAGTAAACTTTTCTTCCTCCAAAAATATTTCGGATGATACTTGGTAATTAATTGAGTACATATATAATAGTTATATATGTACATACTAATATACAATCTCTATATACATTTAAATTAGATAAATGACATTAATTAACAATTGATTTTTGGCATTTGGTCCATTTTAGACCATTTCAAGCTGACTATGCTTGAGGACGAAGGAGTCCAACTTTTGACTTAGTAATGGAGAGATCAATGCTAGATCTGTTTGTTTGCCTCTTTATAAATAGGAACCTAAGGCACTTCGTCTTTGCTTCACTTTTTAGCTCCCCATTTCATCCAATCAAAGTCGAACCCCCCTACACTTCAACACCATAGCCAACCCCATTTCATGTCTATAAAAAATAAAACAAGTAGATCCAGAGGTGGTATACCATTTACTAGTAATAGTGGTAGTGGTGTAGATCTAGGAGATCTATGAGCCAGAACAGATCGAAGTGTGATTCTAAGGTTGGATATTTTAAAGATACACATTTGTAATATATTATTTGTTAATTATATACTTGTTTATCACCATATCTATATATTTCATTGCCACAGTTAATCAATCATAAGTTTAATTATTTGATAAATAAGCGTATACATTAAATCCTAACGTCACAGTAATATTAGTACACATATGTCTAGAATCATTTTGTCATATAAGTATGTTAAAATGTAGAATATATGCTTTAAAGTATAAAACATATTTTTTTGACTTTTAAATTATCAATTGTTAAAAAAATTACAATACATATAAGTTAACTATAATTTCAGGGAATTTAAGGTAATAATAAAAAACTAGTATATACATAAATTGTTCATGACAATTTTACCAAAAAAGTTCCTTAATGACTAAACTATAATATATATATATATATATATATATATATATATATAACATAAGACAATGTTAAATCCTATATATGTGTGTGTATGCGCGTGCGTGTGTGTGCGTGCACGTGCACATGTATATGCTTAAATTTGGTTTTAGCAATTTTTAATAATAAAAAACCAAGTTTGCGAAAATATATGTTTTTTTATATAAATATAAATGTACACATAAAAGTTTACATTTTAATACGATTACATTAAATAATCAAAGTAATTTCATAAATAAAAAATTATATTTTATTTTCGACCATATATTTATTTTTATAATTATTATATATATTTGTAATATTTTACCAATTTAAATAAAAGATATTATAATTTTAACTAAATTTCTTACATTTGGATTTGAATTAAATATTGTTTACCAAATCAAACCAGGCACTCTCAATTTAAAATTTAAACTTGAAATTTTATTCTTTTTCAAAATTTAAGATATTTTAAATTTGACATATAAGTATTTTATAAATTTTATGTGTGTATATGTATATATTAATATCAAATTATTAATTTCATGGCAATTGATACACTCACACACACAGATATAAATGCTAAGTACATATATAATATATATAAATCCTAATATTTACTATTTATAAACTTGATTATGTACATCCTATGTTATGTTGCACATGTACGACGTACGTACATGAGTATATAATGATATACTCATAAACAGTTTAAATTTTAATTAATTAAACTCATTAGTTAAATAAATCAAAATATTAAACAAAACTGGATTTTATTTAAATAATCTATATTGAATCTAGTATAGCCTATTAGACTTCATAGGACCACTACGATCCAAATAAGATTTTTTCTTTTGAAAATCAACTTATTTCGCCCGCCGCAGATCGATCTAATTCGAACAATGCCCGACTTATAGTATAACTTCATTTAACAAATAAATGGTTGTTATTTTATTTGCAACTTCTAAATATACTAGAATACTTCATGTAGTTTTGTTTGCAAATCTGTTCATGTGGATATATAATTTTATTATGAGAAAGCCAATAATAAATGCTCAAGTAAATAAAATCAGTTTTTAAATTGACAATGTTATATTCGCATGGGTTTATGATCTATAAATAATGTCTTAACTCATAGGATTTGAAGGACAAAATTTTAATAGCCTTAATTACTTAATCATAAAACTACATTAAAGGAAAAATATATGTTTTTGTTTATATTATCCTCTTCTTGTGCAACATATCAAAAAAATAAAACTATTCATTACAAAAGTTCCTATTTTTTTAGTGTTTAATCATGTTATATAAATATAATCGACGACTAAATCATTTGTTCAAATTACTGATGATTTTAAAAATAAATTAAGCACACCATTCTAAATTGAAATATTTATATGCATAAAAATGAGCACCAATGGATTGACTTCTTAATGTATTAGTATAATAATTACAACTTTGTAGCTTATGCACTTATTTAGGAAACATTGATTAATTTATTTTCATCTTTAGTTACCAATTGTTTATTAATGATCAATAGATACTTTTTATAAACTTAAGTAACGTTTTCATTCAGTAATCTTTACAGGTTATAATTCAACCATTCATGGATAAATTTACGTTTCCTAGTAGAAGTTTTATTATCTCATAGTTATAAAAGTCTCATGCTATTATTATTTCCTTTAAATGCTTATATTTCAAATTAATAGTTTACATTGAAATATTACTAGAATTATAACGTTTTATTGATGCCATAAATTCGTTGGTACCTAAATGGTAAAAACTTTACTGATGACTTTAAGATCGTAAGTAAAAACCATTTGCCAAAATAAGCATCAACGACTTGCCAACGACAAGCACGAGCACCATACCGATGAATCACTTGCCGACGACTTGTAGATGCTTTAAAAATATAGTAAACTTTGGATTTTTCAATGACTTAGCAACGAATTTTTAAGTCATATTTGCAGCATTTCTACTGCATTTCTTTCCCTCGAACCACAAAAAAAACCAAGCCATTTTGACAATAATGAAAATATTACACCAAACCAACACAATATCATACCAGATATGTATAAATTCTAAAAATAATTTTTTTTACAGAAAAAGGTAAAATAACACCATAAAAATTCCCTAAAAACAACACATGCATGTTAATACACAACATCGAATCCATACCACATCATGTCCCTACAAAACATTATGTCTGTACCACATCATGTCCATACATTAAATAATATAAATATGCACATCATGCACGATTATGTTCATACCAAAAAGCTCACTGTTGATCAAATTTTTCGCAACTAGTTAGCAGGCTAATTAAAACTATCTAGCCCAATCAAAGCTAGCCTAATTTGTCCATCATTAGCTCAAAAAGGATGGTCCAATCCTATGGTCTTAAACCAACCTTTCTACTCAACAAGTAGCCAAGATGAGACTGTGACGACCCGGAATTTTCGAGCATTTAAAATCGGAATATTTAATTGATTTTAAATATTCAATAGAGCAATTTTAACTTGAATTACGAATATCACAATTTATTTGATAATTGAATTATTAAATTAAATAAGTGAAGTTGGGTAAATTGTTGAATCTGGAGTTTTAAGCCTATTAAAAATAATTTGAAGGCTTATAAAATTTATATCGAGGATACTGAAGATAATAGAAGTGTTAAAATTTAATTTAACATTGATTTGTTCAGTTTTGAATTTATATCGTTTAAATTGAATTTAAAAATAGCCTTCCGAGGCACAGTCTCGGAATTTAACGAAACCAGTTCCATTGGGTCCGTAATATTGAATTATTATTGGATTTCAAATTTCATGTTTATCGGAGTTATTGTGTGAGCGTACGGTAACTAAAAGCCCTGAATTTATATCGAAAATTTAAATAAATATATATTTGTTTCAACATCAGCCGCCTTCCTTTCCCATCACAACTTTTCTCTGGCGCCTAGCTTGTTTCCCCAACACGCTTAAGTCTCGTATTGTCCCCTCTCTCTAATCTTTTGAACGCTCTCATCAGATCTTCTCTAAAAAAAATATGGCTACGTTCAGAAGGAAATGAACGAAAAGAGGTTAAAAGGGGCATGCTTCTCATCCTTCTACTATTAAACCTCTCGGCACAAAAAAATAAAATAAATAAATAATGCAAAATTATCAGCGCCGAGTTTCCCTTATCCAATTCAAATCCTGTTCGATTCAAATCAAATTTCATGGCCACTCACGCGAGGGGTATTCGCGAGTATGGGGTGGAGGCGGTTCCAGGTAGAAGAGCTCGACTAGGGTTTGAGCGATGGGGTTCGTATGCGATCGAATCGCACGCAAGGTCATCGCGACTGCAGTTTAGGGTGGCTCGAATGGGTCTCGATCGTGGAGGCGGCGATTGGCATTAGTCGCGGTGGTGGCGCTGAGGGGTTTGAGGCCGGTCGCGATTAGGCTTCGGGGTTGCAACCGTTTAGGGGTTGGCGTTCGTGAGCGCGACGAGGTATCGAAGTCGACTTCACTGAAGTCGTGGGGGATGGTGGCAGGACAAGGCGGTCGCAAGTTACAGCCGAGGTGAGATATTCTCAATGTTGTTTTATTTCCAGTAGAACTTAAGTAAAAAAAAAAAGTATGTAAAAGGGAAATTACGGCTATTACTTACAGTAATCGGAGAAGGTTAGCTTATATTGATAAAGTTTGAAAAAAATGGGAATTTTGAAAAATTGTTATAGAATTATGTTTTATAGTGATTTAACTTGTTTATTAACCAAATTAATTTTTTTATTTACTAGAAATAACGTGTTAAAGGGAAATTAGTTTAAATAAAATTCTTAGCTAACTGAGTCAATAAATGATAATAAACTGTTCGATTTAGTTGAAATGTTAATAAATTTATTTAAGGAAAATTTATTAAAAACGAGAACTTTTAAAATAAAAATCACTAGTTAGTTAAATTTACCAAATGGAAATTTAAATTGCTCAATTGTCTCGAATATTAATAAAACATCTAATGTTTTTACAAGGTCTAAAAGTCGTGGAATCAAATCGAGTGTGAAGTGGATTGCAAAATCGAAGGTGAGTTAATCTCACTCAGTTAAATTTAAATGATTAGATTTAAATAATTGTTTGAATGATTGAAATGATTGATGTGCTATAGTATGGTATATTTTGAAATTAGTATTTTATGTTGTGCTAACGTCTGTAGATGCAGGGAAAACAGGTTGGAGGGATCCAACTGGATCCCTCAACATTTATTTAAATTATTCAATATTCTCTGTAGTGATTATTTGATATTCTATGATAAATTATATTGGAATGTTGAATGCTATGGTTTGATTGGATATAATTGGGTATGATGAATTACCAAAAATATATAAATTGGATTTGGAAAGAAAATAAAGAAAGTGAATTTGTAAGTAAAATAATTATAGAATAAAGTTAAGAATGAATTTGGAAAAGAAATAAAGTGACTTTAATATTTCTAATAAATAAATTCCGTATATAAAAAGGAAATTTTGAATAAACAGATAGTTAATGATTTTTAAACCTCAGTATTATTATTTTAAAAGAACAAAACATTTATTTAAAATTCAAGGTTTAAATTATTGAAAAGAATAAAGAAGAAATTGGGAAAAGCTGAAATTCGTATATATCAGTTAAAAAGGTTTAAATCAAACGGGAAATAATAATAATAATAAAGCCCATAATTAACGAACTTTGAAATGAATCAAGAAAGTAAAGATATTTATTTCAAATGGAATAAATTGGAAATCAATTTGGGAAATTGATTCAAGTTGGAATTTTTCTCTAGATAACCAAGTATGTTTTTAAAAGTAAATTTTTAAGTATAAGTTAAAAGTTTTAAAAGTTGTTTTAAAAAGAAAGTTTTGGAAAATTTATTATTGCTAACATTTAAATTCTAAAGTAAGTATTTTCTAAATCTATTATAGTAGTAATTACTTAAAAAGTGGCTTAGTATTTTGTTTTTAAAAGTGAAAATCCGGTTTTATATTTTATTAAGTAACCTTACTTTCAAATATTCATATAGTATATACTTTTAATAAATTATTGAAGCGGTTTTTAAAATAAATGTTTAAAGTATATTTCAAAGTAAAGTGTTTTAAATTATTTTAAAAATCTAGTTTTGTGCTTGGCGATTTCAGTAGAGATAGAAAATATTTGGGAAAGTTTATTCTGGAAAAGAAAGAATGGTTTGAAACTATTTTCAAAGGGTTGAAAATAGAAATATATCTTGTGTAGATATTTTGAGGTTAATAAATAATTTGGGGAAATTATTTATTGTTGGATGGTTGTTTGTGTAGTTAAACAACCGACTATCAATATTAGACAAATACGTTGATCGTTTCGAAGAGACCGGGATCGAGATTTATTTCTTGAAAACCACTTCAATCCGGTTTGTGCGTTTCCTAGGAAACGATTTTTGATTCGAAGTTGGAGCAGTGAAGTGCAAGGGCTAGTCGCTACTAATCCTGAGGATATTTCCAAAATGGATGTAGTAGAAATAGTGCCTTCGGTTCCGTTCGAACCCGGGACGGACTTGTTTGGATGAATGCTTTTGAAACATCGTTAGGTGGACGGTGGGCATTCTAAGGGATATGTTCTAAAAGGTAACGCTTAGCCTCAAGCCTCATCAAATGGGAATGACTGAAAATCAGGGGTTATGCAGCAAGGCTAGGTGGGTAGCACCCAAGCAGGGTGAGGTCATCCCTGTCTAAATGACCCTTTTTTTTGGGCTTAGTGGGCGGTTGCTGATCCCAACCGCGGGGTGATCTCACTCGGGATTATCCAGTAAGGGGTAGTCCCGGTCTTGTGTTGCAGGGGAGCAGGCGTACTCCTCGGTACCGTGATCTAGGCCAAGTACTGTGACAGGTGGTACCCAGTGCCTAGTCATTAGTTGGAAATCCATTCTCCCTACGAGCCTTGTACGAGTTTTGTTTGTATTACCCACTCTGTGGCTAGTAGCTGGAATTTAATAGATGTAACAATTTAGGCTATTTTATAAGTATTTGTATATCGACCCTATTATAATATCAGAGGATTTCTATAAAAATTGTTTTAGCTATCGTAAGGTAAAAACCCGACATGTTTATTTGTGGCGTGGTCTTACGAGATGCTTTTGTTTTCAAAGGATTTTTGAAAGTTTAATAATCAACTGGGTGTGATTTTCTCACGCTCGTATTCCAGACTGACTCGGGTGTTATTTAACTGTAATTTTCGGGTCAGACCGAGTATTATAGGATACAGGATATGATGCTGTGGAGCTCAGGAGACGAGCTGGATGACGATATGTACTTCCGTACTTATTTATATATATATATATATTCCGCTGTATTGAGTTGCTGTGTATCCGTTGTAGGTTATTGATGTTGAACTGTGATTGATGTACTCTGATGATGAATATATAAACAAATATATTTGATTTTGAGTAAAGATCATTTATTATCTATTATATTTTATTCCGCTGTGATGGTTAGATTCTATTGTTGATTTCTATTTTCTTCTTCTACCTCTTTTTTTTTAATCCAAATGGTTCGTATTTCTGTACAACTTGAGTTGATTTAGGTTGAATAGTGATGGCTCAAGGGGTACAGATTTGCGGGCTGTTACAGTTGGTATCAGAGCTTGGGTTGGTGATAACCATGGCTCTGGTGGGAATTACTCATAAAATAGAGTCTATAGTACTCTAGAATGAGTTTGAGCGTATTAATAGATATGAGTGCGTATTTGTTAGTGAATATAAATTGTTTTAATATTGTGTTGATTGGTTTACTGAGTGGCATATGAACTTTCGTCGGCACAGTCTGGACAACTGTATCGAAGGGGTTTCTAAACTCTTGAATAGAACAATTGACACGGTATTGTTTTAAATATGGGTAAATGAAATAATTTTACCCAAAAATATATTTTGGTATAAGGAAAAGTTTTCTTAAACTATTTAGCTAATATATAGCTGCTTGGATGTAAGAAATAATGATATTTAAATTATATCCTTATTGTATGGAAAATTTAACTAGAAATTGAAAACATAACCAAAGGTTAAGGAAATAAATTCATTATAAAATGAAATTTATAAATATGAATTATAAATGTAAATTATAAATTAAAATATAATCAAATGAGGATTTGTATGAGCATAAGCTGTGCAAATGAATTATAGTTAAAATTGGTTTAAGCAGGATTTGGAAATTTAAATCCCAGAGATTTTGGAAGTGTTTGTCGAAGGATTTTGAAGATAAATAATAGTATTATTGTTTTAGAGGTAGTTCTGAAAGGAAATTTGTTTTAAATGAATTTTGAAAGTGATATAGCATTGAAATCACTTGGATTATTAGGAAATAATTCTGATGATGACGGCCGCATCATCAGTATTCATTTTTGAATTTCTAAGTGACGTATTGCTGCCAAAAATTGATTTGTTCAGAAAAGCTTGTTGTTTTTGAAAATTTTCAAAGGAAATTTGTTGAGGGTAAAACCAGGATTGGATTGACTTTAGAGAAATGTGATTTGAGATGTTGGAGATTTCAAAATTTGAAACCAAAAGCTGGGAGTTTAAAAATCCTGATGAGATAGGTTGTAAGCTTATAAATTGAGATGATTTTAAATTAGGAAGAAATATAAGCTTTTGAATGTTGGAATTTAAATTTAAAGTGAAAAAAAAACTAAAAATGAAATTAACTTGGATTGGGAAATAAAATTTAACTGGATTGAAATTAATTGAATAGGCTGAAAATAATATCCAGTTATATTTGAATTAAATTGGAATCAAATTGAGTTAAGTAAATCTGAGTTAAAATAAAATAAAATTGGAATAAAAATTCAATTGAGTTATTGAATGGAATTGGATTAAAATAAATAAATCAGAATAACATATAAAAGAATTAAAAATGCATGGAATAAAAATATGCTTAGTTTAAAAATAAGCGTAAGGCTCAAGTTAAAAATAAATGATGAATATATTTAAGCCAAGAATGAATGAAAATGTGTAAAATAATAAGTTGTGACTTATAAAATTGAAAAGTGGGATAGAAAACCCAAAATAAATATTTTTGATGAATTGGAAAATAAAACGAAAATTCCAAACTTGAATTATAAAATAAATTGAACTTAAGAAAATTAAATGCAGTGATATTTGGAATTAAAAATCAAGTATTGAACTATAAATAGGGAGAACTAATTTGTTAATAAATTAGTTAATGAAATATGTAAATAGAACCTAATGTAGTTAAATAAAAGATGAATTGTGAGTTAATGATGAAGTTTGGAAATAAAAACTCAAGATATAAATTAAATTCGACATGAATTGTTAGTGAAGTAAATATAATTGAATTGTGAGTTCATAAAAATTAGACGGTAAATTTAAAATGGATAGTGGAATCTGAATTTGAGCTATTAATTAACATTCAGCTTAAGTGTTAACAGATTTAATGTAATTGGAAATGTGTTGAAAAAAAAATGAAAATAGATTAAAATAGTAATGGTAGGAATTGCAAATAAAATCCAAATAAGAGAAAATAAATGGGATATGGCCTTGTAATCAATTGAACGAGTTGAATCTGAAATTTAAATTTTATAATAACTAATCAAATAAATTTGTAGTTTAATATGAGATTTAATTAAGAGAGAATTAAGTTGAATAAAAGAGAAAAAAATTTCTCGTAAGATGAAATGAGCTTAAGTATAAATTGAAGTAAATTAACTTAAGCTAAAAGATGGAAAGGAGTTGATTTGAATTCAACTTAAACTAAGTTTAATAATGTTGGGTTGGATGTAAATCAAGTGAAAATAAATTTTAATTGAAATAAAATTTGCTAAGTTATAGATAATATTTAATGGAATGAAATTCTTAATTAAATAATTGTAAACCATTTAAAATGTTAAAGAATTGAAATAACTTGGAAACAATATGAACAATTGAATATTTTCAAGTTTAATAGAATGGTTTGAAATGAAACGCAAATGAATGGGTTGTGAATAAAATTGAAATGGAATGTGTTGAGCTAAATAAATGGTCGTGAATGAATTAAAATAAAAAGGAAACTTAATTGGTAATAAAGATGAACCTAAGTTGTTAATGGTTTTAAATGAACTGGTTTGGTTAGTAAAATGAATTCAAATTTAAAATGCAATGAAATAGAATTAAGTATAAATTGAGTTGAAATCAATTTAAACTGGTTATAAAACATAAATACTTATTTATTCTCGTCAAATTGCATAGAATAAATTGTCACCGGATGTAAATGGAAGTAACTAAAATTCTATGAATTGCTAGGAGTAAAATAAATTGATTTTGAGAGCAAGTGAATTAAATATGAGTTCGGGTTGCTTAAAAATAAATTGAATGTAAGAGATTGAGTTTTAAACCATTCAAATTGATGAAGCTGTATACGAATGGATTGA